>CM053563.1:41507905-41708021 GCA_028646485.1 Cryptoprocta ferox
GAATCCATCATTTCCAGCCCCCCACTATTTCCCATTAATCCCTGGGTAGTTTTTTTCTCTAAGGTTAATATGCTATTAAATGTGGGCACTTCCAGTAGGCCCCTAGAAAACCGAGAGTTCAGGGTTGCTTGAGAAAAATTAAAATCCTGCTTTGATTCGCTCTCATGCTGTGGGGTGGAGTCTTTTCAGGCCTGGCTGAAATGGTGAGCAGGAAGAAACACTGCCCACTGGGAACCCAAGCTCCACGCTCACCAGCCAGGACCCAGGAGCCTGACCGTTTGCCAACACACACCTGGGCTAAGTACTTATTTACAAATTTCAAGTACATATGTACACATTTCGGATTGATCAGTTGAAGTAATGACTCTGGGGTTTTCATAGCCAACATAAATTAAGGATCATGTCTCTCCTTTCGAGCCACCAGGCTAGAGTGAAATTAGGATTTGACTTGATTTGGTTTGAATTTTTGGATGTGGCTATTTGGCATGTCATTTGGCATCCGTAGAAACTTCTTTTCCATGATGTACATATATCCCTGTCTATTTAATATTCTTGATACAGGCAACAGTGTCTTTAAACAATCCCCCCACTCTCCCCTTTGCTGCCTCCCTCCCCTTTTCTTCTTCCCCCCCTTCTCTCTCTTCCCTCCCTCTTCTTTTTTTTTTCCTCCCTCCCTATCATATCACCAGTGGTTTTCCTGTTAAGTGTGCCCCAATGGCTGAGGTTAAAATCCACAGTCTGAATCCTTTCTGTGTTTTAAGTTTTCATTTAAAAATAAAAATGTGGGTGTCTGCTTAATACCCACTATTTAAATCCAGGCCGTCCGTTTTAAAGGAAAACTTCTTTTCGTTGTTGACAACACGTTCAATTTCCCTTCTGCTCCTTATAGGGACAGTAATGAAGGGCTTAAAATTGATCCTTTTATTTTTTGAAACGGAGGAAGTGTCAAATATTCTAATTTGTCTTGATCATTTATTTTCCACAAGCGGGGAGTAAACATCGTGCGAGCGGTACGGGCACGTTCTGTAGGTGGTTATGATGAATAAATTGGTTGCGTGATGCAGAAATCAAGTGAAGGAGGGATGAGCAAATCAAATGTCTTTGCGTTCTCACTTCTGAAATGGCGTTAAGTCAGAGATTTCACGAGAGTGATTCCAAGCGTCTGCTTTTCTAGCAAAATGAAAGTTGTAGCTTGGGCATATCAAGACTGGCAAAACAGAAGGATTTGTGCCAATTTAGAGGGGAAGAAAACATCAGATAGATAAGAAGTTTATGGATAATTGAAAGTAAGGTGGCTGTTGGCTGCGGTTTGTGAAATTTGGGGCATCCACAAGTAGAGGAGAAAATAAATGAACACGGAACCTAAGGAATAAGAGTAATTAAGAAATGCTAACAAGAAATCAGTGGGCACTTTTAATGTCCAAACTCTCCATTTTGTTTTTTTATTTTTTTTGTTTTTCAAAATACCTTTTAGTGCATATTAAATCTAAAACCAGAAGCCATAAAGCAAGAACACTGCTTATGGACCAAAGCTGACAAACACACCAAGTATTAGATCCTTGTCAAGACAGAACATGAATCTCGTGGAAGGTAATTGCCATGTATTTAGTTATTAGTGAACTTCAACTAGAAGCCACAAGAAAACATTTCAGCTGAAATATTTTGTCGTTGCCTGCTTTGAAATATTAGCATTAACATATACTTAGTTTTGGAGAAATACTTTTTTTTTCAATTTCTGCCAAATGAAAAGCAGGGTTTCTGTTTTATACTTTTCAGTAATCTCCAAAACTGAGCAAATAAGTGATCTCTCCTGGCCTGTATTTTTACTGTTTCTTGAAGGAAGATAGAGTCAGCTGAATGAAATTTGACACCATGGGTTTTGCATCTACTCTGCATAAGTATTACTAGGCCAAGGACAGTCTAGAATTTTCTATACCCACCCTCTTGCCATGTTGGGAAGCTCTCTGCAGTCTTGTGTTTTAAACACAGATCCACCTTTGGAGTGCTTGGGTGGGTCAGTCAGTTAAGCATCTGACTCTTGATTTCTGTTTGTGGGTTCGGGCCCCACGTCAGGCTCCTTGTTGGTAGCACAGAGCCTGCTTGAGATTCTTGCTCTCTACCTCTCTCTCTGCCCCTCCCCCCATGAAAATAAATAAACATTTTTAAAAAATCATGGGACCAACTTAAAGAAAAAGGGCACAGGAACATGGAGGAATTACATGGGGTCTGTGTACAAACAGAAGTTCTTTGAGACTTAAAGCCACTCTCCACACATTTTGCCCATTTCTGTTCCTCATTCTAGGTGAGGATTGCAATGCTGTTTCCCCAGTGTCACCTTTATGAAATGTACCGCTTGTGAAACTCTCCCTTGTCTGACTCTTTGGGTCAGGTTATTTGGCATATACTTTAATCCTTTGTGGCCATTCCTCATTGAGTTGATTAGTGTCTCTGTTTTTGCGATGAAACGTGGTAAAAAGTTTCCTTAAGAGTAGTGCTTACTATGACAATACCTTGTGTTGATAAAAACATTTTAAATTGATACTTATTTCCTTATTGAATCTTCAAAAACAATTGGGTTGGATAATCAGGGATACTTGGTATTTTTCCCATTTTAGAGAAGATAAAATGATTTACATTAAAATCACATGGAAAGAGCTAGAACTGAAGCTCCCTTATTTCTAGCCAGGGGCTCTATCCACTATCCCAGCCAGGGGGTCCATAAACTGAATCCCAATGGCCAAGACCAGCCCGTTTTTTAAATGGCTTTGTAAGAAAAGAATGGTTTTTATGTTTTTAAAGGGTTGTATTCGAAATGCTTTTATAAGGACTTACATAATAACCTTGATTTCACCTTTTGGCCCAAAAGTCTGAAACAGTTACTATCTGGCCCTTTAAGAAAATGTTTGCTGACCCCTACCTCATACTTTCCAGCCCCCCAGTTCTACTCCCTAGACTGTCTTTCCCCCACATCCTACTCTCCCCTCCCTGCCACAATAGATTATTGACTCTGTAAGCAGATAACTCTGTTTCCCTTATGTATTTGGCACAAAAGATGTGGGGCTCAGTGCATGTAGGAATTAGGCTAATAACCATTTAACCATTGAACTTACCCAGACAAACCCAAGTATGCCAGTTATGCCTGGAATCTTGCCTTAATTTGGGGTTCAAGTTAGAAACAGGGATGCGGTAGAAGTGGAAAAGATCTCACTGTTTAACGTTAGTGTTTGATTTCCAGCGTAAAATTGGTTTCAGTCAAACCGGGACCTTCTGCGATAGAGTCTTCTTTTGTATCCTCGTATCCTAAAATAAAGGGAAATGTGTATTGCATTTAGTTCCCTATGCCCCCTGAGGTAAGTCAGGGAGTTCCTTTTTAACTCCTCTGTGACTCTTTTTAAATAAAGAAAACAGAAGAGACAGTGCTTGCTTGACATGGGTTCTGTTTTAAGAGGGTCTTGAAGGTTAGGTTATTTGAATGACCACATCCACCACCCGTAGACCTTTCTGAAGATGAAATACTCAGGCCTAAATCATCAGGTTTTTTCGTTAGACTAGAGCCAGTACAGCCATGAAAGGAGAGTGTGACTTTGTTAGGCTCTCAAAAGCAGATAGCAATTAATTACTCCAGGCTCAGCAGTCACCCGGAGTGGGCCCAAATAACCACATTAAGTGAATGGGATTTAAACAGGAATCTGAAACACATAGGTGAAAAATGGATTTTCTTCTGCCTCAGTCTACCGCAGATTTAGAAACTGTCTCCACATGGTGGCCAACACTGGTGTGGTAGTAGACACAGGCTAAATATTCTTCCTATATACTGCTTAACAAGAGGCAGAGAGAACCCAGTAATTCCTGATCCTGGGAACAGTTAACAAGGCCACCTGCAAGGTGAATTAGATTTTAAATGGCCAAGGTAGATGTTTCTTTGGGTAATAGTGAATTCTCTTTTCCTTTGAAGGCTAGTGTTTATTTAGTGTTCCCTTTCCTGAATTATAAAATGTAGTCCAAAATAGAAAACTTGGAAAATACGAAAAAAAAAATTTGGAAAACTCCATAACCTTCTGTGCAGAGCTGCTCAGTGGTACTACTTCAGGGAATTTAGGTTTAGTTTTAGTTTCTGTAAATATGTACAATTTTAACCATGTGGCGATCACACTATATTTGCTTTCTGTTTGGCTGTTTATTTTAATTAATGGTGTAGTGTGATTTTTTTCCTGAGTGTTTTTAATGAGCATGTTGACGATGTAATATTCCATCCCCTCACTGTGTAATTATTTCTGTATTCATTCTCCTAGTATTGGCCACATAACTTGTTTCAGTTTCTCCATTTGTTATAATAATGTTGTGATGAATTTTTTAGGAGGGATTTCTGGAAATAGGATTACTAGTTCAAGGGGTTAAACCCTTTTCAAGATCTTAGATAATTTGTATCAACTTATATTCTTTTCAGCTCTCTATGAGAGCACATTGTCACCAACTTTCAGATATTCATTTATTTTTAATCTTTGCCAATCCAATTGTTTAAAGAACATCTCAATGTTTTGATTAAATTTAATTTTTTCATGGACTTATTAACCAGTTGTATTACCTTGGAGAGTTAGTGGTTCATTCTTTTGTCCTTTTTTAGGAGGGTATCCATCTTTTTTTCTTATTGATTTGCATGGTATCTTAAAGCCATCAGATAGTAATATTTTTAAATTATTTTACAAAGGAGAGTGAAGGAAACCAAATGGAAGCAATCAGCATTAGGAATTCATGGAGGTTGTGGTTTTACATGAAAGATTTAAATAAGTGTAAATGTTCTTCTTAAAATTTTTTGTTTTGGGAGGGGGGTATGGTAAGAAGATTAGGGCAGCCCCGACTAAAGGGAAAAGGCTTTGTTTCTCTTTCCTTCCATTTAGGGGTTAGGACTGCTTTTCATAGTGGGGAGGTGTTTGCTTCTTTGTATTTACGTCTTAGAATTTAAAAATTAGAAGCTCCTAGTTTTGTTATATTTGAGTACATAACCGCAGTGCTGCCTGGCTGTTTGCAAGAGGTATATTTCTCTTTGGGACCAAACTCTGTGGCTTCCCAAATTGAAACAATAAAAACATCATTTTAGAATAAAATATTCCATAAAAGAAACCACTGCTCAGATTTTTAGATGTTAACATTTTGCCATTGTTGTTTCAGACCATTTTCCCCCTAGTTTTCTTTTCTCCCTTATAAAATAAAAAGTCACAGCTTGCTAATCACCTTCTCCTCCTAACTTCTGAAGTTGGTGTATCTTGTTCCTGGCCATATTATGCTTTTGCTACCCGGGTGTGTTTGTTTCAGTGTCCTGTATTCTATGTTGTAACACGTGACACTAAGCATCTATTTCAATACCTTCTTTCCTTTCAGTTAATGTTTTCAAGAAAATGTTGCTTTTTAAAATATTAAAGCATGCATTTTCAAATGCTGTATATGTCAAGGAATATCTAATGGGGTGAATATGGTAAAAGTGACAAAATTGGGGGTGCCTTGGTAGCTCAGCTGGTTGAGTGTCCTTTCTTGATTTTGGCTTGAGTCGTGATTCCAGGGTCATGGGATAGAGCCCCATGTCAGGCTCCGTGCTGAGCATAGAACCTGCCCCTCTCACGCTCACGCTCGCTCTCTCTTAAAAAAACAAAATAAAATAAAATTGAACAGAGAACAGTAGGGTGCCACAGAACCAGGAATCAAAGAAAAGTATCTATGAAATGCCTATTCTGTTGGATTACTGTGGGGGATGCACTGTTCTCTGCCCTCGATTAGTTTTATTTTAATTCAAAAAAAAAGGAAAGTAAGACTTAACTCTTGACATGTTATCACACAGTACCAAACTCTTGTTAAATAGCAGTACAAGAAAACTTTTAAATGTCACAAAGTAATATATGTTTCAATGTCAGGAGATGAATTGAGTTTTCTAACACTTAAAAGCCAGAATGGAAATACATTTGTTAGTAAAACACTAAACATTTTCCAGAAGGGAACAAAAAAAGGCTATCACTCAAGGTGTTGAGGTTTTCCTCAATTATCACCTGCTCTGAGCAAGCATTCTGTCAGGTGTTAAGTGTAGCTAGCAGATCTTGGGTTCAGCCCCTAAGTCCAGGACAGTGGTGTTCCATGATGAATCAGATTTGGGTTAGTGCTTACTCCTCTAGAAGGGGTAAGGAGAGAATGGATGGATAAGCCTATATTGACAAAGATAAGCTAAACGGTATAGGTTCAAAAATCCACAATGCTATTAGAAGAGAGACCATGGTTTATACACTAACTCACAAGATTTGGCAGATGTGGCAACATGGGGCAAGAGGAAGTGGGAAAGAAAGTCAGCTGTCTTCACATTTCTGGGTGATTTTCAGGTTCCATCACTTGTGAAACTTCACATGATTTCTTCCCAGGCTATTTACAAATAGCCCACTTTAGATCTTTCTTTGTGGCCCCTGGTCTAATATAATTAATACAACTTTATCCAGATTTGGAAGTTTGTCCAACTGGTATGCCTGAGCAAGGTATCCTCCATTCAAACAAAGAAGGTCTGGGAATTCCCTTATGAACTATTGAGATGTTTCTGTGCACAAATAAGATGCTCAGTAAAAATGTACTGATTGAATTATCCAGTGACTCTAGCCCTCCCAATCTAACCCAGAAATGTGGGAGTGGGAGTGGGTGTGGAAAACCAGAAGGGAAAAGCTAACATCTGCGGCAAAATCTGAGCATAAAACTTCCCAAACAGGAGAAGCCAATTGACATCAACAGGTTTAAGAACTCACAAAATAAAAATTCTATTCTCTGAAGAGAGGACTCATTTTCTCTGTCCTAAAAGTATGCCTCATTATACTAGGGGAAGTTTATTCACCAGTGGATTGTTAGAGTTGTTTTTTATTTTTTTAATGGCATTTTAATCTTGGATTTATTATTCATTGTGTAAACCATTTATATAGTTCTCAATCAGCTGCCATCATTTTTGATGACCTGTACTAATGGAAGCAGCCGTGGAGAAAATCCAAAGCAATTGACAATCCAAATGCTGTTAATGTTTGCTTGTGAAATATAACATCTGGTTTTCAATTGCAGATGGGTCCGGATTCATGTGCAAGCTGTGCAGTTGCATGGGCTTTCTGCTCAGAAGGGTCCTGCTCCTGACTTAATGCTCTCCTGTCACTACCTTGAGATCCTAATCACTTTTAAACAAAGGAGCTCCACGTTTTCATTTTGCACTGGGCCCTACACATCATGTAGCCTGCCCTGGTTTCAGATTGGCTTTTCTGGGATCGACTCTAACATGATTGTGCATCCCAGATGACATCCATACTGACAAAGAATTCCCCAAGGCAGGCTGGGTGACCAACATGCACCCCGTGGCTTTCCTTTGTCTGATACCCACATGGTTAATGGAGAGGTAACTGACATGCTGTGAGAGCCTGTCAAACACCCAGAGCAGGAATGTAGGGTATTACATGTAACAGCAGACTTTAAAGGTCACAGAGAACAAAGTTGTCCTCTTGTAGAAGAACTAGAAAGTTATGGAGAAGCCTATTGTTCATTTAATTAATTAATTTATTTATAAAATGTATATTTATTTTTGACAAAGAGAGTGCAAGAGAGAAAGAGACAGAGAGAGAGGGAGACAGAGGATCTGAAGGAGGCTCGGTGCTGAGAGCACAGAGCCCAACGTGGAGTTCACACTCACAAACTTGATATCATGACCTGAGCTGAAGTCAGATGCTTAGCCAACCGAGCCAACCAGGCAACCCCAGAAACCTATTCTTTAAGATAGTCTTTTAATAAATGTATGACCAAGAAAGGTGTTCTAGCATCCTAACATGAATTTTAAGTCCTGTTCTTGGCCAGTGAAAGAGAACAGATGTGAACAGAGTTTTGTGGATGGAAGGTGGTGTGTCTTGACCTAGCTAGGCCAGAAAGATTGGTCCTCAGGAAGGTGTTTGATGAAAAGGAAGCTGCAGGGAAAGCAGAAGTAGACACACATCTGCGAGCTTCCTAATGTGTTGTGGGCCTTGTCCCTACAGAGAAGATTTGCCTCTCTCTTAAAGACCTGCCTGTTCCTAGCTGCCCTGCTCCCCTGTTTCTGAGCTGCACCGAGAGCCCAGGCTTCTAGGGTACCCCAGCTCCCTAACAGGAGCCTTTAATATCCTCCCTTGTGTTAAATCAGCCTTAGAAGTAGTTCATCCTTTTTGCATGACCTCATGAAGAGTTGTTTGGGAGCCATCTGGGGTCATCCCAAATGTCTATAATGACAGTGATAATGTCACTGTATGTCCCAGAGTCATGCAGCCCTCAGTATTTATTCATCTATTCATGCAGCAGTTACTTAAATTAGCATCCAAAAGCTATACTGAACTCTAACAGATACCCTGCATATTCATTTCCTAGAGTTGTTGTACCAAATTACCATGAAGGTGGGGACTTAAAACAATAGAAATGTATTGTCTCACATTTCTGGAGGATACAAGTCTGAAACCAAGGTGGCATCAGTGTCATGCTCCCTCTGAGAGCCCTGGGGGAAAATCTCTTCCACGCCTGTGTCCTCACTCTGGTGGTTACCAGGTAGTTACCAGCAATCCTTGGTTTGGTATCGCTCCACTCTCTTCCTTCATCTTCCCCTGGCAGTGTCATCTGATGTGTTTTCATGTGCCTCCTTGTAAGGATAGCAACCATTGGATCAATGGTTTCCCTGATCCAGTATGCCTTCATATTATTTAGATAATTATGTCTTCAGGGCGCCTGGGTAGCTCAGTTGGTCTGAGCCACCCAGCTCAGCTCTTGATCTTGGCTCAAGTCATGATCTCACAGTTCATGAGATGGAGCCCTGTGACAGCTGCGCTGTCAGCACAGAGCCTACTTAGGATTCTCTCTCACTCTCTCTTCCCCTCCCATGCTCATGCACATGCACACATGCACTTTCTCGCTCTCTCTCTAAATAAATAAATAAATAAATGTAAAAAATAATTATGTCCTCAAAGACCATATTCCAGATAAGGCCATATTCTGAGGTTCTGTGTGGACATGAATTTGAGGGGAGAGGGAGTATTCAACTCAGTACATAAAGATTTTTGTAAAGATAAATTTACTGCTCTTAAGTTGATTGTCGTTCTGAGTGGGAAAAGGGAAATAGTTAGGCATATTACTAATGGAAATATGCATTTGGGGCACCTGGGTGGCTCAGTCAGTTAAGCATCCGAATTTGGCTCAGGTCATGATCTCACAGTCTGTGGGTTAGGGCCCCACCTGAGTCTCTGTGCTCACAACTCAAAGCTTGGAGCCTGGTTTGGCTTCTGTGTCTCCCTCTTTCTCTGCCCTTCCCCTGCTCACACTCTGTCTCTCTCTCTCTCAAAAATAAATAAACATGCAAAAAAAAAAAAAAAAAGGAAGAAATATGCAGGTCCAATGCTGTGGAAGCCCAGAGAAAGAGAAAGGGGAGACATTCTCAGACGGCAAGACCAGGGAAAGCTCTAGGAAAAGATGACATGGTTGTTGGGTTTTGAACAGTAAGTGAGACTAAGACAAGTGGAGGTAATGTGCTGAGAGTTTGGGAAACAACATGAACTAAGGCAGGGAGGTGAGAATCACAGGGACACATACAACATAAGAGTTATTCCAGTTGGCTGGAAAATAGAACACATGATAATGAATCACATCCAGAAAAGTCAGCTGGAGCAGACTGTGGGGATCATGAATGCTTGTGGGAATCTCATGCCTAAAACATTAGAAGTTTGTTCAGCATGCAATGAGGAATCATTGATTTTTTTCAGGGAGGTGATAGATAGACTATGCTTGATACCTCAAGTAGAATCTTTATGGCAGAGAGTATAGGATGCATTCATTCATTCATTTGTGCAACATGTATTTATTTCTGCTGGACTCTGAAGGTTATAGTAGATCTGAGAATGCGATGGTAAATTGCAATGATGTTTCCTAGCCACTAGAAGCTTTCTGTCCAATAGAGAATCTGGCCTAGAGCTAGATAATAGAAATTGAGTCTTGTGATCAAATAGGCTATAATAGGCACTGTGAACACATTCAGGAGACACACTTAATCTAGCCATGGCAAGCTTTTAAAAGAAAATGATGTTAAAAGCTGACATGGGAGACAGGTGGCAAAGAGGGCTCTAAGGGTTCCCCAGGCAACATGTTGAAGGTCTGGAAGCTAGGGAGGGGCCATGATAGAAACCTAAAAGTTCCTTGCAGGAGGAAGGGTGGTGGGTAGGAGTGACCAGCAAAGTGTGGATAGTGGGTAGAGGTTGGGGAGGAGGTCAGAAATGGGGAGAGAGAGAGAGAGACAGAGAGAGAGAGAGAGAGAGAAGCAGGTGTAAACTCTATCCTAAAGGCAATGACTTAGTGAGAGCTGCGTTTTAGAAAAGCTCCCAAGGGCTCTTTTGTGGAGACAAGATTAGAAATTGGTGGTCACGGAGAGAGAAAATGGTGGCCTGGTCTGTAGCAGTGGCAATGGGAATGGAGAGAAGAAACCAGATTTAGAGCTATTTAGGAAGCATAATCTATTGGACTCCAAATTAATTAGATGCAGAGTTGAGGAAGAGAAAGTGCCATAGATGACCATCATGTGAAGACAACCAAATAAATGATTCAATCAGCCAGACATCATTGGAGGAGGGGTGGATGTTGTGTATGGGGTAAGATGGTGAGTTCAGTTTAAGTGAATTTGAGGCTCTTGAGAAATATTTCGGGAGAGATAGCCATTTAGTAAAGAGAGATAAATTACAGTATCACTCAAAATATCTGGATTCAGATAACTGTGTCAAAGCCATCAGCATATTAATGGTAATTGAGTGTGAGTAGAGTCAAAATAGAGGGCCTAGCCAGAACAATACGAGCATAACCAGTTAAGGAATGGGCAGGCAAATGGGACCAAAGGATGTGGCCAACAATGTAGGATGAAAACCTCAATAGAACGGAGTCATGTAATCCAAGGGAAAGTAACGTTTCAAGAAGGGAATTGTTAACGTTTTGTAATGCAACTGAAAGTTCAGTAAAATAAGGCTGAACATCGTGCATTGGATTTAGCAACCAAGCGGTTATTGGCACCTTTTGCAAGAGGACATTGGAGACCATCATCTGGCCCATGAGATGTGCTGACCTGGAAGACGAGAGTGAAGAAAAAAATAAATGAGATGATTAATAGTCAGGCAAGCAATCTCAAGGTTGGGTAGCAGGGATGATAGTGATGTTATTGACAGAAAGAGGGACACAAATGGAGAAGTTATTTATGTGTGGGAAAGGAGATAATGAGCTCCGTTACTTAAAGTGAAAGCATCCTGAGGAAATCTGCTTGTTCAAGCAACCCTAAAACAGATATTCTCACACGTAATCCCTTGTAGACCTATGGAAGAGCTTCTCCGGGGTTTTGATGAGAAATGGAGCTGCTGAGTCATACTTAGGTATGAGGATACTGAAGCCAACTGGGGAGCTCTTCAGAAAGGCTCTCCTATTTTATGCTCCTACTAGCAGTCTATGAGGGTTCACATAATTCCACTTTCTAATGCTTCCCATTCTGATAGGGGTAATCCTGTATCTCACTATTGTTTTCAAATACATTTTGCCTATTGCTAGTAAGATCATATCTTCATACATATATTAACATTCAAATGTTTTTCCTCCTTGAATTGCCGAGTCATATTCTTTGTCCATTTTTTTCTTATTGGTACCCCATCATTTTCTCATTGTTCATTTGTTCATTGTGTATTTTTGATGTTAAACCTGCATTGGTTTTAGGCCATTGGTTTTCATTTATTAGAAATCCATATTTGATGTTTTTATAGTCATTAATATTTTTACTGTATAATTTCTTTTCTCTACCACCTTTCAGTGTCACAAATATTTTATCATTCTTTTTCTTCCTTTAGCTTATCGTTTTTACCTTTTATTCTATACTTCTTAACCCTCTTGGAAGTCCCCTTTGAATGTGATGTGACATAGGAATCCACCTGATTTTTCTCCCTCTGTTAAGTCAGTTTCCCCAAACAATTTAGTAAACAATACACCACTTAATTGGTTAATTGTCTTTTCTCACAACATACCACATGTGTGCCAGTCCTATACTGTCTTTGTTTTGTATCTTGATATACTTAGAACGAACTCCACATTTTTGTCCTACTTAACACTTTGATATAAAGTATAATTTTGTTCATCTTTTAAAAATCTTGGTATAATTTTGATTGAAATTACAGGAAATTTTCATTATTTTAGGATAATTCATAACTTTACAGTACTAAATTGTTATATCATGAATAGGATGTATCCATTTTGTATTCAGATCTACTTTGTATCTTTTAATTCATTTTTGAAATTGTTTCTACCAGAGTCTTATGTCCTCTGTGTTAGACTTACACTCGATACTTTCGAGCTTGGGATGTTATTGTGAATGGCATCTTGTTTTCCATTATAGTTTACAGTTTGGTTATTGTTGGTTGAGAAATGCTATTGATTTTTTGAGTGGATCTTTTATCTGGCGCAAGTGCTGAACATTTTTATTAGTTCTAATAGTTTACCTGTGGTTCTCTTGAGTTTTCCATTATACGTGATCATATCAGCTGTAACAAATGACAGTGTGTCTCTAATTTTCCAGTACTCACAGTCCTTATAACTGGTTTCTTGAATGAGCTGGTCTCATTGGTGTATAAGCACAAAATATTCTTATTCTTCATGTTAATTGCCCCTTCAAATCCACTGTAGTGGATTGAATTGTGGCCCCAAAAAGGTATGTCCAAGTCCCAACCTTAGGACCCGTGAATGCAACCTTATTTGGGAATAGGGTTTTTGCAAATATAATTAAATTAACGATCTTGAGATGAGATCATCCTGGATTTAGGGTGGGCCTTTTTTTCCCCAAGCTTTTATTTAAATTCTAGTTAGTTAACATATCATGTAGTATTAGTTTCCGGAGTTAGGCTTCAGCCTTAAATCCAAAAACTGATGTTTTTAGAAGAGAAAGTTGAGGGAGATTTGAGACAACAGAGACACATCAGAAAAGCCATGAAGATAGAGATAGGAATGATGTATTTACAAGCCAAGGAGCACCAACAACTGCCTTACCCAATAGAAGCTAGGATAGAAACATGGAATGATTTCTCCCTCAAAGGAACCAACACTACTGACAGCTTTATTTTAGACTTCTGGTCTCTAGAATTATGGGAGACTAAATTTCTGTTGTTTGCAGCCACCAAGTTTGTGGTAATGTGTTACAGCAGCTCTTGGAAACTAACACACCCCCCGGGGGGCTTCAACTTTCCTGACCCTGGATAAAATTTTGGGAAAATTCCATAGCTTTTCTAGCCACCCCTTTTCTGTCAGGCTTGCTATTCTAACTTCTTGAGTTAGATGTTTATGTCTTCAATTTTTAGACTTTTTTTTTTTACTAATATATACATTTAAGGTTATAATTTTTTTCCTAAGGAGTTCTTTCTGCATTCTGCAATATATGTACACAATATATATTCTGTACTAAATATGTTATGTACATACCATATGTAAATATATGTGCTGCAAATATTGGTATATAACGTATCTTTTAGTTTTAAATATTTTCTAACTTTCATTATGGTTTCTTTTTTGAGCCAAGAAATAATTAGAAATGTACTTTTCTTTCCAAGAATACAGTTTTTATTTGTTACTGTTGTTGCATTCTTTTGTGACCAGTATTTGTTTATGGTCTTAGCACAGGGCTTAATTTTATCTTTAGCCACATGAGTAGCCAATGTTACCAGCATCATTTGTAGAAAAGTTGCTCCTTTCTACACCGATTCTGCAGTATATTGCCTCTGTCATATATCTAGAGCTGTCCATTTCCAGATCTGCTTCCAGACCATTCTATTCTATTGGTCATTTTATCTTATGTCCGCTAATGTCACACTATTCTAGCTGATATGGGTTTATACATTCTGGTAGGACAGCCTTTTGTTTTCCATTTCTTAGCTTTGTCTTAATTAGTCTTATAAATTTCCACTAATAAAACTCCTGTTGGTTGGATATTTCATTGATGTTGCTTGTTATCTATGGTTTCATCAGGAGGTAATTGCTATTTTTCTCTCTTGAGACTTATCATCAATGACTGTGGTATGGTTCTCTATTTACTTAGATCTTTTAAAATTATTACAATAAATGTTTAGATTTATTTATTGGCATATTTTATGCTATTGCAAATAATATCTTCTTAAAACTTTATTTTGTAACTTGTAGTTGAATTATATAGAAATACAGTTGCTTATTGCATATTGATTCAGAGTGACATTGCTAAACTCCCCTGATAATTTATATTTAGATTTCCCTTTAATTTTTTTACCTTCACCGTCATATCTTATTTGAATAATTTTGTTTCAGCCTGTCCAATCATATCTTTTATTTTTCTTTTTGCTCTATCTGTGACCTCCGCGATAATGTTGAATAGGTGAAGTGGAAGTGGGCATCTTTTCTTATTCTCAATTTCAAATAGAAGGCTTTCAATATTTCACCATTAATAAGATGTTTGCCAGAGGTAAACACCCTTTATCAGGCAAAGCGTATTTAATTCTATTCCTATTTTGCTAAAAGTTTTTATATTGAATTGATGTTGAATTTCATCAAATTCTTTTTTGCATCTATTGAGTAAGTCATATTTTTCTCTTTAATCTGTTAATGTAGTGACTTATAGTAATTAATTTTCTAATGTTAAACAAACTTTTCATTTCCAGGATAAATCCTACTTGGGCATGGCATATTATCATTTTTATGTATTGCTGGATTTGGTACGTTAATACTTTAGTTAGAATTTTGCATTTATTTATTTTTATGTAATGTTTTCTGTAATTTTTCTTCCTTGCAATGTCCTGGTTAGGGCTTGGCATCAAATTTTATTAGGCTCGTAACATTAATTGAGGTCTATTCCCTTCTTTTCTGTATTTCAGAATAGTTTGTATAATAATAAAAATATTTGTTCTCTGTTTGGGAAAACTTAATTGGTGAAGCTACTAAAGGACTTAGTTTTCTTTGTGGGATGATTTTTGATGACAGATTCAAGTGTTTTACAAATGTTTATGTTTACACGTTATGTTTAAAATGTCTGTTTGAGTTTTCTTTTTCTTTTGGGGGGGCACTTTTGGTAAGTGAGATTTTTCTAAGAATTTATCAGTTTGACCTATTCTTTCTCAAAGCTGCATCATCTGTATGTAATCTCTATTTTTGTTACTAATACTGCTTCTAGACCTTTCCTACCAGTAGTTTACTGGTTTTCTTAATTATTTCAAAAATCACAAATTGGTGTTTTGTTGATTCACTTCACCGCATATTTATTTTCAAGTTCCATTTCTTACTCCTACTCTTATTTTTACTGTTTTCCTGCTTTCTACTTTTTTGCTAAAAATATCTTTGTATTGTGGAAAACTTCAAACATATGCAAAGTAAAGAGAATAGTAAAATGCACCGTCATGCACCCATTATTTAAATTGAACAATTCTTGATATCATTGTTGTTTCACATGTACCCCACCCACTGTCCCCCTGCCCTTATTTTTTAGGGTATACTTCCAGACAACCTAGCATTTTCTGCAGAAATATTTTAGCATATATCTCTAAATAATAAGGAAAAGTAGTTAAAATTTTTTTTTTAATTTATGGCAAATTTCAAATATATACAAAAAAGTAGAAAATACAGTTCACCCTCGAACAACACAGGTTTGGACTGCGCATGTCCACTTACATGTGGATTTTTCTATAAATGCAGTACAATACTGTAAATATATTTTCCTTATAATTTTCTAAATAACATTTCCTTTTCTCTAGCTTATTTGTAAGAATGCAGTATACAATACATATAATATGCAAAATATGTGTTAATTAACTGTTATCAGTAAAACAAATGGTCAACAGTAGGCTATTAGTACTTAAGTTTTTGAAAGGCCAAAAGTTACACAAGGATTTTCAACTATGTGGGGGTCAGTACCTCTGACCCCCACATTGTTCAAGGGTCAGGTTGGGCAACTATCCATGCATGATATCTTATTTCCTCATTATCCCTCCTGTTCCCCTCCTCCATGTTATTTAGAGAAAATATTTATTTAAGGAAATATATATACATATATTTTTGTTTGCAACTATCTGAATATACCTGAAAAGCTAAGGACTTCTTTACAAAATGTGCAAAATTTTTTCATATCTAAATCTGATTGTCTCATTTTTTACCATTGCCTTGAATCAAATTCTATTTCTTTTTAAATATTTTATTTATTTTTTGAGAGAGGGCATAAGCGGGAGAGGCACAGAGAGAGAAGGGGACAGAGGATTTGAAGTGGGCTCTGCACTGACAGGCTGACAGCAGGAAGCCCAACATGGGGCTCACACTCACGAACCGTGAGATCATGACCTGAGCCAAAGTTGGACGCTCAACTGACTGAGCCACCCACGTGCCCTGAATCCAGTTTTAAATCCATACATTTCACTCATTGACATACATCTTAAGTCTCTTTTTTTATCTATGGATTCTCCATTTCTCTCTTTTACTTCCTAATTTTTGCTTTATTTATAAAGTGGTTGATTAAAGAAACCAAATCATTTGTCCTGTAGATTTATTTCCCTACGATTTGGATTTTGCTCTTTTATCCCCCTGTTATCATTTCATGTGTTTTGTTTCCTTATTTGGTGTAGATTTTTAATTAGAGCAACAGACTTAATTAGACGCTGGCTCCATTTTTCTTTTCATAAAATCTACATGGGGTGAGACGTACTTCTATAAGGAGACACATGGTGTCTGATTTTTTTCGTTGTGTTGTTACAGCTATTGATGATTATTGCCTTTCTCATTAATTCATTTGAGGTTTCAAAATGGCAATATTCTATCATTTACCTTCTATTTGTTAGCCAGAACATTTCCTAGAGCAAAATAACCTCCTCAGCAAATATTTGGTTACACGTAAAGTTGATATAGGAAATGCAGGGCAAATGTTTGATTTTTCCCCCATTATTTACCAGTTTGCAAATAAGGTTGGTTTTCTGGAATAATGATAACCAGCGTCATCAAAAATATTATTATGAACTCATGGAGTTTAATATGTTGATAAGTTGAGGTGGGCTAAAGTTATTACTGTTGATGATAATAATAATGCTGTACATTTTGTCCCATTTGTGGCTTCTGGGAATCTCTTTAAGTTGGCTCTTGTTTCCTTTTGATACAGCCTTTCCCATCCGTCATACCTTCCTTGCTTTCTGGCATGACAAGATATTCCATGTTCAGTTTGTACAGTTCTGTTCCAGACTGGGAATCAATTATTTTCCCAAGGAATTCTGGTGCCTCTTAACTAGAAATAATTAAGAGACCACAATCTTGATGGTAGACTTGTTTATTGATAGTAGGCCTGTCATGGTTTTTAAGAGTATCCAATAGACAGAGTTAGGACATGTTTTGTTTCTGTTTGGGTTTTTAAAAAATATTTTTTAATGTTTATTCATTTTTGAGAAAGAGAGTGTGAATGGGGATGGGCAGAGAAAGAGGAAGGCACAGAATCTGAAGCAGGCTCTATGCTCTGAGCTGTCTGCACAGAGCCCGACACGGGGCTCGCACCCACAAACTGCAAGATCATGACCTGAGCCGAAGTTAGATGCCCAACCAACTGAGCCACCTAGGCACCCCTGTGTTTCTGTTGTTATCATGAGTTTATACTGATACTTCCAACTCAGATTTAGGACTACAGGTTTTAATTACCTTCATCAGCATTATCTCTGTATATCCTTTGTCCCATACTGAGAATCCCTGTGCCAATATGATTACTTATTTTCTTTATTCCATGATATACATGGAAAAGTCCGCATGATGAAACCAAAACTGTTTCCAACAATATGATTGTTGAAAACAGTTTGAAAATTTTAGTATATGCATCTTTAAGATTTACCGTCAACTTGCTGTGTTTTAAAGGCATTTGCAATATTTCTTAAGGGACAATGTTTCCTACCAAGTTTAATTAGGTGGCATGGTTTCATTTTAATTTCACTTTTTAAGGATTGCATTTTTAAATTTAATGTTGTTTCATAATTAAACCAGAATCCAAAGTCAAATCTACAAGATGAGGTATATTTGTAGTTAACATTATAACTTCTCTTCCTGTCTGTTTCCCTTCTCTCACTGTAGGTAGCCATCATTTTTTCACTTATTCTTCTGTTGTTTATATATGTATTTCCCCTAAATTCTGAACTCCTGGGGGTTTCCCTAGTTATCTTTATGTAATTGATTCTAGCTTACCTGCATGTAGTCAGAGTACCTGTCAGTGTTAGTATATGATGTAGCCAGTCACTTCAGTTCTTTGAAATTTGCTAGGATTTGCTTTACCATTAATACTCAGTATGTGTCCCATTTTTTTAAATGTTCCACATGTACTTGGAAAGGATGCGTACCCTGTTCTGTGGTTGGCTGATGCAGTGTTCTATATATTTAAGTCGTACTATACGAAATTGCTATTTTTGGGGCTGTCAAAATGAACATTCTGCATTTTTTTGGAAAATTAAATTTTGCTTATTTAAAACATATACAATTAGCATTGATGGTTTTCTCTGAATGGAAGATTTCATATTTATAAAATCTGGCACTTTTAGACTGTATAAATTATTCAAATCCTCCAATTACTACTTCTCTATTGGAAATGGTTTGTTTATTGGGAAGCACTCCAAATCACAGTGGATAAAAGTCTGCTGAGAATGGTGGACACACTAATCTGTGTAGCCCAATTCAGTTACTTTTTCCATGACAATCTGTGATAAGGGTGGGAGTTCTGTGGAATCCGAGAGTTTGGAATATGTCTGGCAACCACTGTGGGTTACTTTTGGATCAATTTTTGATGCACAATTTCAATTCCTTGATAATATGTGCCTGCTATTGTCTAACTCACATTTTAAAAAGAATAACAAGTTATGACTCCCAAGCCCACATGCAGTCACAAGAACCATTTGGGTAGTAGCTATGGTTTTGGGGTGTGTTTGGGAGTCCAGGTCATCTGCAGTGGTCACACAGCTGATTCCTGTCACAGATTAGGACTCACTCTAAAAACGTCTCTGCAATAGTAAGAAGTAGGTATATTTCCAAACGTCTCCATGTTTTGGTCAGTTAGCAGTGCAGTATATTCACTTGTGTAATTTTTATACCTTTTCTGTTGCAGTCAGATGTTGAGAACCTGTCACAGATTTCAAATTGTGAATTGTGAATTAGCTTCCACCATGACTTTGAATTGACCTTTGAAAATAGTTCTTTGAGATTCAGGTCCCTGGAATACAACTTTGAACCACGAACATATAGATCTTTAACTAACAGAGCCATCTCCAAAGGCAAAATTGTTATTGTAGCCTCTTTCAGTGGTACCGTGTCTGTTTAAATTCACATATTTTTAAAAAAGTATTTAGAATTCATTTGAAGGCATCATAATATTTACATAGTGGCAAAAAATAAACTATAGCAAAAATAGCCCAATAATCAAAGAAAATTAAATTTATCTGTTATAAATTCTAAAGACATTTTAGACAGTAGGAAATGTACTAGGTAACAATTTTACTAGTCAGACAAATTTTAACTCATATACTACTTCATGTGATAAAACCTAGTATTTCCATTAGATCAATTTTAGTTTTGTGTTTTTCTAAAAATTTTTAAGTTTATTTATTTTTGAAAGAGAGAGAGACAGACAGACAGAACAGCAGGGAAGGGGCAAAGAGAGAGGGAGAGAGAATCCCAAGCAGGCTCTTCACTATCAGCACGGAGCCCTATGCAGGGCTCAAACTCATGAACCATAAGATCATGACCTATGTCAAAACCAACACTTTTAACCTACTAAGCCACCTAGGCACCCCAGTTTTGTATTTTTCAAATCTTCTGTATTATTACTGCTCTTCTGTCTGCTTCACTTATCAATAACAGAGAAGAATGTAGTTAAAACCTTCATCTGTGATTGTCGATTTGCTTATTTCTCCTTGTAATTCTAGCAATTTTTGCTTTATGCATTTTGAAGCTATGTCATGAAGTACATATACATTTTAACTTTTTTATCTTTCTATGAAGTGACACTATTTCTAGTAAATTTTTGACTTACAGTCTGTTTTCTCAGATAATACCATAAGCTGTCATAGACTTTTCCCCCATAGTGTTACTTTCATTTACATTTTCCTTTTTTTTTTAACTTTCGGTTTTTCGGTATATTTTAGTATGTTTGTTTTTAACAGAATATTGTTACGTTCCTTATACCGTATTTTATAACCTTCTATATATATATTTTTTTACCTTGTGTTATTTTATTTTGTATTTTATATTTGTATTTTTATATACTGGTGACTCTTGAACTTTGCATGTCCACTTATATGTGGATTTTTTTGATAAAGTACAGTACTATAAATGTATTTTCTTTCTTATGAGTTTCTTAACATTTTCTTTTTTTAAAGTATTTATGTATTTTGAGAAAGAGAGAGAGAGAATTTAATTATTTTGAGAGAGAGAGAGAGAGAGAGAGAGAGAGAGAGAATCCCAAGCAGGCTCCCCATGCCGAGCCCCATGCAGGGCTCAAAATCATGAACTGTGAGATAATGACCTAAACCAAAAACAAGAATCGGATTCTTAACCGACTGAGTCACTCAGGCACCCCCCCCCTTTGCTTTTTTCTAGCTTTATTGAGAGGCTACAGTATATAATCCATGTAAGATACAAAATATATGTTAATTGATTATGTTATTGGAAAGGCTTCTGGTGAATAGTAGGCTATTAGTAATTAAGTTTTGGGAAAGTCAAAAGTTATATACAGATTTTCAACTTTGTGGGGTCAGCTGTGCATTTTTTTCCCTGTCTTGCTTTCTTTTGAATTACTTATTCCATGTTTTTTCCCCTGACTGCTCATTTGGAAATTATACACCTTCTTCCTTTTTCTTTTTCTTTTTCTCTTTCTTTCTTTCTTCTTTCTTTCTTTTATTTTGTTAATTACAATACGTATTAACTAATCAAATTCTAAAATTAATCAATGTATTTCCACACTCCTGAATTACTCCAAGACCTTAAAACATTTTAACTGCATTTACCCTCTACATATTTGTGTTTTCATTGTTTTATTTTTATCTGTTTAACCCCACAAGTCACTACCTTTTAAGTTTTCTTTCTTTACATTTACCTACACATTTTTCACCTTGTCTTCACACATTATCACATCTTTATCTTCAATTTGCAATAATTTTCACAGTGCTTAAAGTATATCCTTTAGCCTTACCTTTTAGTTATGACCTAATGTTGGCAAACTGTTTTATCCTTACTTTTAAAAGATACTTTCAAAAAAATTAAAAAATTAAAAATTAAAGATATCTTCTGTACTTTTTGTAGAAGTCTATACTTCTAGTTATTTTCTCTTAATACATTGAAATTTTTATTCTCTGGGCTTTTTATTTCCATTGGTGCTGATCCACAGTCAGCTGTCAGTCTGTTTCTCCTCTGAAGGTAAACTGTGTGCTTACAACCTTTTCATCATCTTTGGTCTTCCTCAATTTTACTATGATGCATCGAAATAGAGATTTACTGTTATTTGTCCTGCTTGTGTTTTAATAGGCTGTATGAATCTTACTTCCATTATGTATAGAAAATTGCCCGCTATTACTTCAAATATACTTTCTGACCCATATTCTCTCTCTCTCTCTCTCTCTCTCTCTCTCACTCTCTCTCTCTCCTCCTAGGACTCCAGCTAAATGTATGCTAGAACTTATGCTTCTAAATGTCATTTCTCTTAACCACTTTTTCACATTTTCTATATTTTTGTCTCTCTGTACTACACTCTGGATAAGTTCTTCAGATATATCTTCTAGTTCACTAATTCTCTCTTCATCCATTTTTCATCTACTCTTTAGCCTGGTATTTGAGTTTTCAGATTTTGGTGACTAAGTAAATTTTTTTTTAATTTCAAAAAGTTCTATTTAACTTGTTTTCAATTTGTCAGATCACATTAATAGTGGGTGATTTCTTTTCCTATGCTTTTAATTATTTCTTATATGGTTTTAATAATTTATATGTACTCATATTACAGTCTGATGTCAGAATCTGAACAAAAGTTATAAGATTCTATTAAAAGTTCTAGAGAGTCAATATTCTCTTTGGTGGGTTTTGTTAATTTGCCTGTGAAGCAAGTGTTTTCTTCATGGTATATTTATAAGTCTGAATTGTGAGTTTATGTTCTGTGGAGGCATTTGTCACCTAGAGCGAGATATATTTGTCTCGAAGGATTTTGTACTGCATTAATTTCTGTCATTTGGCATTCTCCTACAAATTTTTTCAATCCAAATCCCAGGTAGAGATAAATTTCACTGTTATCTCCCTCAGTAGGTTGGCAGAATTTCTTTCTGGCCTACCTTTTACCAAGGATGAGCCCTTTGAGGAGTTAGTTTAACTTCCTAGGACACAAGGCACACAATTATCTGTCTCTAAATTTGAAACACATTCCCTATCCCCACGACACTATTCACAATGACAGCTCATGTTCTAACCTCCCTGGTGTTTAACCCACTCTTTCTTCCTGGTACTTGAAGATGTTCTTTCTTCTTTGTCTAAGAATAGCTGTGGGTTTAAAAACTATTATATTTTATTTAGATTTTCTAGGTTTGTTTCAAATGGGAGGGCTTGCAGCCACAACATATATTATAGGCTCACTTTTGAGGGGAAGAGGGGTGTGCACTTGTGGCAGTAGATCAGAAGAAAGGGACTTGATTGGCCCAGATATAGTCAGTACATGTTGAGATTTTCAGAAATATTTTTCAAGACATTCAGCGTCTCCCCTGGGAAAGCTGTGGTTTGTAGACACTCCCCACAACCCTGCAGTTATAATTCTCCCCCCACCCATTCTAAGACTAGTTCAAGAAGTGAATCACATAGTTTTTTATATTTGGATTAATCAAATGCTACAATATATTTAAAACAAGGCAGTATAATAATGACTGGGGCCTCACAGTGTTGTTAGTACCTGGAACTAATCCCCACATCTCAGCATGTGGATTTTATATGGTGCTTTAAGCTCTTCTGCTCTGTGTCATCTGATATCACTCCAAGGCAAGAGTTGGGTCCAGATGGGAAATCTGGATAATAAATGGTTATCATTAGATTTAGGCTTAATTTCCTATTGTCCTGTATCTTAACTGTAAAGAATGTTGGAAGTTTGTAGGAATGAGATGTGTGTCCATTTGGGGTTTTGTGGGAATGAGTACATCAGAACTTTGGGTTTGTGAAGATTAGACACAACCGCATGGAAAGTGAGCAAAAACTAATGTGAAGAATATACTCACAAGGGTCCCCATTTCGCTATGGCCTGATCTTTGCCTTATGTCTTGGAGCTTTTCCTGAACTCCTCCAGGAAAGACATTCTTGCTTCTAGGGTTTCACGCTTTGGTTCTTTTTACTCTAATTTTTCCAATGAACTCTGTCTTCATTAGCCTTCCACTTCCCAGGATTTTCTAGTCTTGTCTAGGTCCGTATTTTGTCTCATAGTATGGTTATGAGCTTATTCATTTGAAAAGCAGTGTTTCCATTACTTCAGAGGGAACTTGAAAGAAAAGGGAAGTATATATATATGCCCGGTCCACTACTCTGAGTAGAAAATTTATTTTTAAGTTTTATGACACAGCTGGTAATGCAAACATTAACAATTCTTGTAATAGAATTAATAACTATTTAAATGTAAACTTAAAAAACTACTGTTTATCCTTAAACATTTCTAACTTGATCCCTAGGACCTTTTTGAAAGTAACAAGGGTAAATTTTTTATGAATTTTTATTATTTATTTCTACAAATGACAAGTCTGATTTCAGATGTGAACAAAGGAGTCATACCTGTACTACTTATATAGAGGTCAAGGCAGAAATTATTAAATTTGATTCCCAACTACTGTAGTTGAAATGCTGATTAATTTTAATTTTTAAATGATTTATTTTAATTTTTTAATTTTTATTTTTGAGAGAGAGAGAGAGAGCACACACAGGCGTGTTGGGGAGGGGCAGAGAGGGGGACAGAGGATCTGAAGTGGGCTCCATGCTGACAACAGCAAGCCTGATGTGGGGCTTGAACTCATGAACCCTCAGATCATGACCTGAGCTGAAGTCAGACACTCTGCTGACTGAGCCACCCAGTGCCCTGAAATAGTGATTTAGATAGTACTTTAGGAGGAATGAACATATTTCATATGAAATTATGTACATAAACAAAATGAACCACTCATTAATGTCATCAATTTATTCTCTATGTTGGTAAGCTGATGCTTAAATTCTGGTGTTTCCTTCTCTTGAAAATACTTAGAGGAGGCCAGTAGTCTGGCTATTGTTTAAAGCCTCTTTTTTAGAATTTTTTTGCTGAAAGGCGAGTAAGTATTTCTCAGACCCGTCCACTGAACAAGCCTAAAAGTAATGGTGACCCCAAAGTAATGAACATGCCTAGTGTCCAGATGGAGGTGTCTACACACCATTCTCCACTAAAAGGAAGTAGGACTTCTTAAAGAGTTGGCTGGTTCTAGTCTGGCAGGAAATATGTAAGGTCACAATAAGATACCTTACTGTGGCAGAAAGTAAAGAAACTCTCAGAGATTAAAGGACTTTGTCAAAAGGACACATGAATAAATTCAAATGGACTCCCCTCAGCAATAAATGGAACATGGGGAGCATCAAAAAAAAAAAAAACACAAGGAATAAAATTCGTTGAAACACACTCAGTTCAGTGACACTCAAATGAAGAGAGAGGGGGAGAGAAAAGAAAGCCAGTATCACTAACTGGATATCATTAGAATTAACTTCTTGCTCTGAAAATTGGTAACTAAAAGAAAAGAAGTAAGTAAGCATTTATCTTGTCTTTCCCATATGAATTGTCTTTGTGGGTAACTAGTCCCAGTTAATGAGGGAAACTTCTTTTATACAGAAGAATTTCAACTAACACACAGAGAAGAAATTATGACATTACACTATTTTAAGATTTCTAATGAAATAATTGGTACTTCATAATGTGGAAGACAAGGTGTTTTCATTTAATCCCTTTGACATGTAAGAATTTTATACATTGTCCAGGGAGAGTATATATATACGTGTGTGTGTATGTGTATAAAATTTATTATATATATGTATATATATAATATTCATATGAAAAAAGATAGGTAAAGCAAAATCTGGAGAATTATTGAATCTGGGTAATTGGCATATGAAGGTTATTATCTGTTTTCTCTTTGGTTTTGAATGAATTTTTTCATAGAAAAATTAAAATAAATGCATTTGGTTTCGTTGAAAAGACTACAGTGGAAATTTAAAGGCCTGAATTCTTGTTTTATCTCCATATAAGAGATACATTTTTTTCCTTGTTTTCTTTTCTTTGTTTAATTGTAGTTGACACACAATGCTGTGTTAGTTTTCGGTGTACAACACAGTGATTCAACAATTCTACATGTTAGGCGGTATTCACCACAAGTGTAGCTACCATCTGTCACCATCCAACACTATTATAATGCCATTGACTATATTCCCTATGCCATACCTTTCATCCCCATGACTTGTTTATTTAGTAACTGGAAGCCTGTACCTCCCACTCCCCTTCATCCATTTTGCCCATCCCTCCAACTCCCCTCCTTTCTGGCAATCATGTTTGTTCTCTGTATTTAAGTGTCTATTTCTGTTTTTGTTTGTTTGCTCCTTTATTTTGTTATTTAGATTCCACATGTAAGTGAAATCATATGGTATTTGTCTTTCTGTATCCGACTTGTTTTACTTACCATATACCCTCCAGGTCCATCCATGTTGTCACACATGGTAAGATTTTATTCTTCTCATGCTGAGTAATCCTCATTGTTTGTGTGTGTGTACACCACATCTTCTTTATCCATTCGTCTAACGATGGACACTTAGATTGCTTCCGTATCTTGGCTTTCACAAATAATGACACAATAAACACAAACACAGGGGTGAATATATCTTTTTTAATTCATATTTTCATTTTCTTTGGGTAAATACTCAGTAGTGGAATTGCTGGATCATGTGATATTTCTTTTTTTAATTTTTTTTGAGAAATTTCCATACTGTTTTTGCAGTGGCTGCACCAGGTAACCCCAGCTCCCACCAACAGTGCACAAGTGTTCTTTTTTCTCCAAATCCTTGGCAACACTTGTTATTTCTTGTCTGTCTGTCTATTTTTTTTTATTTTTGAGAGACAGTGAGTGTGCAAATGATGGAGAGGAGCAAGGGAGGGAGGAGAGGGGTGGGGGGGGGAGAGAGAAAGAGAGAGAGAGAGAGAGAGAGAGAGAGAGAGAGAGAGAATCTCAAGCAGGCTCCTCTTGAGCTGTCTTGTCTTTTTGATTCTAGCCATTCTGACACATGTAAGGTGATACCTTACTGTGGTTTTGATTTGCATTTCCCTGATGATGAGTGATGTTGAGCATCTTTTCATGTGTCTGTTGGCCATCTGCATGTCTTCCTTGGAAGTAAAGGAGCTATTTTAAATCAGACAAATTGCTTTTTTGAGTGTTTGCTTCCCTGTCTATAAAAGTTTGTACTATGTCATAGTGTTTAAAACATTGGTAATTAGAATTCTGAACTGTGAAATTAAAAAAAAAAAGAATTCTGTGTTGAATGTAAGCTTTGAAGAACCTGCATTATAATGCATGTTAACCTTTAAAAGCTTTTGGGAACTCCTTGGCAAATGAAGAATCAACTAAATAATTATACATGTTGATCTCCGTGTTTCCCAAACATATTTAATGAAAATACCCTTCCCCTTAATTTTTTTTTCATTTAACACCTATGAAACTTTGAGGGAAACCCTAGACTATACAATATCTGAAGACCCTTTTGGCACCAAAATTCTGAGAGTCTAATTCTGTAAGTCTTTTAAATGTCTATAGAAATTCAAAATTACCAGTTAATACAGTGGGGAAAAAAATTCAATCAAATCAGTGGTCTGACAGAAGGGCCTATTTAATTCAGTCCAAATGTTTTATCAAGTAGCCCCAGGTAGACAAGGTTGAGTGTTGAAAAAAAAATCTCGGCAGCATCCTATGAATCCAAGCTTTGTTATACTTGTAAAATGCTAACCCTCAGTGAAAACACACCATTCATTTAGTCAGCCTCAGTGCTCAATGCTGATTGCTCAACAATCAGATTGGTTACACTGATTGATGTCAATCAGAAAGCTCAACAAATGGGCAAGTTCACTGCCTGTACATTGTTAAGAGTCACTGATAGGACCACCATGGCCTAATTTGGATAGATTTGATATTTGACCTGGAACATGTTTGTAACTACTGTATATCCCCATATAAATAATTTTTCTAATCTTCACTCAATTATTGAAATTCATGGGCCGATAACTATAAAAATGTGGAGGATGTAAGGAGGTCCAGGGCTGAGCATTATTTAAATAATAAATTGTTTTCTAAAAGATAAATATTGTCTCTTTTACCCTCCTTGAAGGTAAATTCATTAAAAACCAGAAGTGAAACCCCTAGTCTCTCAATCTTAAGAAAAAGCTGCTGTCAACGGTTTGTGTTTGCTGTTAGTAAAACTTCTAGAAGGTTGGGAAGTGAGCGATAGGGGGCAAGCACATGAGCATTCATTAACAATAGAAGAAAAAGCCTGCCTAATTCTGTGTCTATCCTACAACTATATATGAGGCTTTCTTTTATGTTTGTTTATTTATTTTTGAGAGAGAGAGAGAGAGAGAGAGAGAGAGCGAGTGCACGAGCAGGGGAGGGGCAGAGAGAGGGAGAGACACAGAATCCAAAGCAGGCTGCAGGCTCTGAGCTGTCAGCACAGAGCCTGATTCGGGGCTTGAACTTACAAACTGCGAGATCACAACCAGAGCCAAAGTCAGACGCTCAACTGACTGAGCCACCCAGGTGCCCCTACAATACATGAGTTTTTAAATGAAACTTTTAATTTTGAGATAATGGTAGATTCACAAGCAGTTATGAGAAGTAATACACAGAGAGCTCCTACATTCTTTAGACAGTATCTCTCGATAACATCTTAAAAACACTACTGCAACATTGTAACTAGGATCACAATATGCTATTTGTAAAGAGTTTAAAGGAGATGCCAAAAGTAAAGAGAAAAGAAAAGAAGGGACCAAAGATATATGAAATTTCTGCATAGACTTCATTTCAGATTGCCTACCTATCTTCCACGTTTTAAAAGAAAAATTCCAAATTGCTCTTATCACTAATGAGGCATCCAGATGCTTTCTCTTTCTGCACTTGTATAAGTAAATTATATAATTTTCCGTGTACATAAAGTGTTAACATATGCAGAGGTCATACTTAGCATAAGCATATACAGTATGATTTTGCATTTGCTCCCACATACACTCTCCACCAAATGCATAGGGTTTCACATGTCACAAGGTGCAATCTCAAGCAAATTTATCAGAATCTAGACCTAATGAGAAGATCCCATGGAATGAATTTGCTGTCTTATGAAATTTTAAACCTGTCATTTATTTTGAATGTTAAAGGAAGAACTGTACAAAACGCCTCCCTACTTGGAACATACAGGATGTTAAAACGGCCAGCAGGGTGTTGGCTGGTCACTGTCCTTTTACCTTTAACAGATATTCACTTCCCTGGGTGCATCTGTGGTGATGGAAGAATCATTTCTCTTCTTTTCTCTCTTTGTAATAATTATTTCTCCAAATGCTGGTGCTGGATGCAACCTACTGCAGCCATAGGTGCATTATCTTTTCTTGCCCACCGTTCAGATCCTTGGGTGATGTGAACGTGTGTGTGCGCGCGCACGCCAAGGGTAAATATTTGACCGTGGTTCCAGCCACCATTGCACAGCCCCTGAGTGACCCTGCATTAATTAGCTGAGAATTTCAGGGCTTTGAATCTGATTGAATCAAAATATTGTTTTTACAAGTTGATGAAGGCTCTTGATTGATGTGGGCCCTGCTGATTCTTTAAAGGATTAAATTGTATGTACAGATTACGGAGTCCTGGCTGTCATGGCTTAAAAAGGGATTGTTTTTTAACCAAGCTTCAAAAAAATAGCAATAGGGTGTGTTTTCCTCCCAATAGGTATCCTGATCATTTCCGTGGGCGTGTGTGTATATAAGTATGAAAGAGAATTAGAAAATTAGGGGAAATGGTCAAGAAAATCATCAGGTAGAAATAAAGAGGCAGAAGAGAAAGACAAAAGCAAATGGATAAAGAAGGAAGAAGGGGCTTGACTTTTATTCATCCTGAAAATATGTTTTGTGCCCATATCTCCCATGGTAAAGCCTGCCGTATTTTACTGGGTTCAGGAAAGAAGCGCAATCATCGGGGTCTGGGCTGGTCGGGGCCTAGAGGAACTGAATGGCACACAGCATCTCCGGTGAGATAGACTCACATGGCCCTGGGTCACACGGGTCCCTGCCCACTGAACCCGAGAGCCCTGAAGCATTAAGTGAGGTACAGGACCCCTGTTAGGTCCTCCTCCAGAGAAAGGGCAACAGGAGGAAAGCTCTAGGGGAAACTGGCATGAATAGAGATGGAAGAGGGAGGGGCTCAGGTATCTCCCTGCAAACCTTCCATGTTAATGGGAAATATTCACACCCAGAAACAAGGCGAGTCTTAATACGTTGCCCCCTTATATTTCTCTTTCTCGAGATGTCTTATATTAGTCCCATGCTGATGTTTTTCCTACCTGCAAATTTACAAAACTTTAATCTAATTTCATTGTGCACCCGTTAACTTGAAAAATGACTTTTCTCATGGACTCTGTGTTGTGTAATGAATCAAAACCAATCAGCATACGGAAGAAACAATAAAACGGAGCACAAATCATCATGTACCCAGAGCAGGGAGATTGCTGAAGGTCTTAGCTGGCAGCCCCAGGCGCAGCTTCGGAGAATGAACCTCTGGTTTTTAAATACTTCTGGGAACATGTCACTTCCCTTAGGTTCTTTTCCGGACAAATTAGCTACAGTCTTGGGTGCTTTGTGAAGTTTTATTCCTCTTTCACTTGTATCATGAAGAAATCCCTGAAATTTGGTTTAACCTGTGATATGTTATGTGGTGGTTAGAACACAGTAGTGGGTAAGTGACCTAGAGCATTAAAAAGGGAAATCTGTAAGAAGTAAAACTATAAAAGCCTGAGGCTTAGTTTTAAAAAAAAAATCATATCCACAGAACTGCATGAGGATCATTTAAAAAGAACATATTAATGAGTGCCATCAAAGTTCATTTGGACACCTATAATACAGTACCATAGACTATAAACAAATAGAACAACAGAACTTATGAACAACAGAAAGGTATTTAGCATGGTTCTGGAGTCTAGGAAGTCTGAAATCAGGATGTGAGTGTGGTTAGGTTCTGGTGAGAGACCAATGCCAACTTCTCCATATAGCCTCACAAGGCAGAGAACAGAGAAGGGAAGCCAGCTCTCTTTGAAACTTCCCTTATGAGTCTTATAAGAGTACTAATTTCATTCAGAACAGTTTCCACCCTCATAGTCTCATCTTATCCTAATTACCTCCCCAAGGCCCACCTCCTGATACCATCTCTTTGGGAGTTTGCAGGGAGGCTGGGACACAAACATTCGGTTTACATCACTGTACAAGATGGTGGCTTTAAAGTGAGATACATAAAAATGGAAGATGAGTAGAACAGTGGAGAATACTAAATAGAATGTGGCCACCGGAGAAGACCACCAGGAGGCAATGGGTCTTCAGAGGCACCTTGAGGAAGATGGCAGATGTGAGTGTCCTGAGAGCAGAGAAGACTCTCCTACAGGGCAAAGGAGAGGTCTTAAGAAATCAGAGCAGTTGGTGATTATTTAGCTTGGTTGAGGCAGGAGAGTGGGATGGGTAAAGGAGCTGAAAGGCATTTTAAGTAAGTGGTATCTTTTAAAAAAGTTTTCCTCCTATTTATCAGGAATTTGTATTTCTTCTTTTGTGCATTGTTCAATAATTAATTTTCCATTGGGTGGTGTCTGTCCTCTCTTACTCACTTTAAGCATTTTCTATGTATTAGAGCTATTAATCTTTTTTCATTATGAAATAATTCTTTCTTTGAGTCTGTTATTCATTTTTGAATTTTGTTTATGGCATTTTTTTTCCTCTTGATGAAGGACCTTGGTATCTTATACAGAGATACCAAAAGCAGAGACAATAGAGACCTACTGCAGAAGCCTAAGCAGAGAGATGATCGTTAGAAGAAGTGAGGCTATGGAAATTCCTAGTCTCTAATCTCAAAGAATTTGATTTAGTAGGTCTGAAGTAGGGTCCATAAATAAGTAATTATAAGTCCCCACTGCTGGGGCTTCCAAACTTTAAAATTCATACCAATGACTGGGGAGCTTGTCGAAAAGCAGATTCTGATTCAGGAGGTCTGGGCTGAGGCCCAAATCTAGCAAGTTCCTGAGTGCATGGTGTGCCAGCCCCACCTTGAGTAGCAAGACCTGGAGGATATGATAACCAGGTATGTTTAGGACCCATGTCTGGAGAGGATCTGAGGTCCAAGAACAATGCAGGTGCAGTAACCTGTCTGCATGAAATTTTACATCATTTCTCTAAGCAATGAGAAATATAGAGAGGATTTTTTTTAAGGAACCAGAACATGACCATAAAACAGTGAGACTATTTCTTTTTTTGCATCCACACTTGCAATTAGTCTCATTGTACTTTAGCCTCACAGTTCGTAAAAGGGATAAGAAAAAGAAGTCTTCAAGTCTCCCTGGAATACATAAATAATGGATTATTCTTCTAGGTTCTTCTTCCTGTCTTAAGAACCAAGCTGGTATTATTTCAAAAGAAAGGGAGGGAGGAAGGAAAAGCGAAAAGAGGGGAGGAAGGGAAAGGTGGGAGTGGGAAGAAAGGAGGGAGCAGGCTGGAGAGTCACTCTAGGTCTTGCTTGACAAGGGAAGGCTATTGCTGTGCAAGAGAGAGAGAGGAAATAGGAAGCTACATCTATGTTATGTGCGTGCACAGGCACGTGTGTATGCATATGTGTGTATAAATATATAATGGTGTATAGTTATAATGTGTATATATACACATGGAATGTATAGTTATATATTATATGTATGTGTATATATATATATACACACACTTATATTTGTGTGTGTGTGTGTGTGTGTGTGTAGAGAGAGAGAGACAGAGAGAGAGATGACCAAGCTGGTAGAAAATAAGCCATGTGATTCTAACATAATATTGGAGATATGTTTATCTATAATATTAATAGATATTACTATAATCTAATAGCTTATCATAATCATCATAAAGTTCACCTTATTTGATGCCTGCTAGTGGCAGCAGTGTTCTAAGAACCACACTTCACTGAAACAAATATTTTTTTTAAAGTTTATTTATTTTTGATAGAGAAAGAGAGAGCATGCGAGTGTACAAGTGGGGGAGAGGCAGAGAAAGGGAGAGAGAGAATCCCAAGCAGGCTCTGTGCTGTCAGCACAAAGCCCGACAGAGGGGCTCGATCCCATTAACCGTGAGATCACAACTTGAGCTGAAATCAAGAGCTGGACACTTAACAGACTGAGTCACCCAGGCGCCCCAGAAATAAACATTTTTAATTAACTGTAGCTAATGTAGGTACAGCCAAGACCATGGACTACCCTCATTCCCATCTTCTGATGCACAAAAGTTCCATCCTCCCTTTACCGACCAAAAACCTGTTTTTCCATGAAGGGCCAGGGTTTCTCACTGCCATGGCTTCAGGTGACGCGCCTCCATTCCCTCACCTGAATCAGCTTAAGAGTACAGCCATCTCTCCCCCCCATTTTAGAAAGAAGTGTGACCTCACTGAGAAGTCCAGGCTGGCCTCAGGTTATCTTCACTTCCCTTCAGACTGGGGAGAATTGTGCAGGACTTCGGTGCTAGGGCACAAGAGGGAGTGTGGGCAGGAGGTATGGACTTCCAGGGGTGCCAGATGCAGGTTAAATATTCTTGGAGAAATGCAACACATCCCATGCAATAAAATGCACCCCCTCCTCTCGTTCACGATAACTTGCTTATTATCCTGGGCTCAGGTGTGTTGCGTGAATATACAATAACGGGGCTAACAAGATGGTTTGGGGTCACAGAGGGATAAACCATGGCGTAATCCAGCTCTGAGAGCCGTTCTGGTAATGAAAATTGTAGGGCAGTCTTGTGGCTAGTTTTGTAATAAAGATATACAAAGATGAATATAGGTTTCCAGGAATTAATCTGAGAGCATTTGATCCAATTTATAACTGGAGTGGCTGCATTGAAGGCAGCTTGGTAGACGGGATTCCAATTTAGGTTGATAGAGTGCTGTGGGGTCCCCGGGAGGAAGGGCTCCCTGTAATTGGGAGATGATTTTATTTTTGAAATGCCCATCTCTTGGCTTTGTCAAAGGCCGTGCATCTGTCTGCCTCGGCTGTGAATGCAGCCAGGCTCAAGGCACCGAGCCCTGCGGTGTAAGCTTCCGGTTCAGTATTCAGCATGAACTGACAGTATTCTTTCAGAGGGGACCCCAGGACACACCACATTTTATTATTGTGATTGTTCTGTGGCCCAAGCGACATTAGGCCCATGGAGAAGGGAGGCTCCAGCCGGCTTTAGGCACCTTCTCGTCCCGCCCCACCCCCCCAACCTTCCGACTCTGACCTGCTGAAACTGACCAAGTTTCAGTCTCCTTAGAGTTTTGGCTCTGAAGCCAGGAGCTCAGGTCTGAGGAGCCCAGGGAAGCCATTCTTACTTTGTCCTTTACAGTGTGTCATTCTCTGGCAGATGGCCAGGTTGGGGACAGAACGGAGCCGGCAGCTGAATTCAGGCTGTGACTCTGGCAGAACTGGAATTCCTGAACACACTCCTTTGTGAAACAGCCCCAGACCACCCCAGGAACGTTGACTTTGCCATCCTTCCTGCCATGCTATCTGTCCAAAGCTCCTTGGAGCTGCCAATTCAGAAAAAAGTTTCCTTACGAATATTTAGATTCAAAACCCATTTGATGCTTCCCGTGGACTTTTTTTTTTTTTTTTAAGTGGCATTAGGGAATTAGTTTCTTCAAATCCTACCTCTGTAGCTGTTAAGAGAGGCTTTTGTTAAAACTCCTGTCCTGCTTAAGATGCATCAGAAGGCACTGACTTCTGGCATTCTCCCTTAGAACTTCTGGCCTCCAATTTGTCATTTTATTCAGTCCTTTTCACTGATTTAATTTTGAACGTCTACGAGTTTATGTATTTTCTCATATATGAGTCTCTGTATTTATGACTCACCACCAGAATGCATTGTGGTTGTTGGAACACCTTTTCAAGCCCAATTTGAAAAGAAGTTTGTAACACATTTCCATTTACGTCACGAATGATCACTTAGAATTGTCATATCAGTATTAGAAAAGTTGGCTGTAGAACTGTTCGTTGTAGTGTGCGGGAATGAAATTTAATTATTACTGAAGGCTTTTTATTTTTTCCATTTTTTAATCCTGTCTTAATATTTCCCTAAATGGCATACATTGGCTTGTATAGTGTACACACAAAGTGGTGTAAGATTTGAACTGCCTTTAATAACAAATAAAAAAGCAGTTTGTATTCAGCTTAAAATAGCCCACAGCTAAAATCAAGGATATAGCTTTTCAGCCAACAGACCCAGAGAGAGTTTAATCATTTAGCCTGCAGATTACAATTTAAGGCATTTGTAGAGGATTTTCAAATATATATATCTCTATATTTTGGAATTTGCTTATTACTTGTATAAATCATCTTTTTGTTTAGCACAAAACCACATGCTTCTTAGTTCATTTTTACTTTCATACTATCGTAGCTTAGATTATCTTTGATGGGAGGTGGGAGTGGTATTTTTAGATGCAGCAAACGAGGAAAAATGCGTTTTCAATTGTCAGTAATATTTAATTTCTATCAATAATTTCTTAATTGTTCTCCTGAAAAGGAAAGCTTTAATGTGTCAGCCTAAATTACAATACAAAAGAAATCAGAAATTATGCTGTTAATATTTCCCATTTTCAGATATTACTGATTAGATTAGAGAAAATTATTCCTTATAATTTCACTATAGAAAAGCTATATGTCTAGTCATATCACTCCATCGAAACAAAATTAAGGAGAAATGGTTTCTTAACAGAGTGTTTGCAGTTTTTGGTTTTTTTTTTTGAAAAGGAACGATTGCAGCATCTAATTTTACCTGTGATTTGTCTTTATTAAAAGCTCTTGTCAGGGAATTAAACTTTTTAGGTCTGGGCATTGCCTTAAAAATACAAAGCCTATCATGATGTTGGTCTTAAAATAAAAATTAGACTGATTTTAATTTAAAGAGATTTATAAGTGGGTCTCTTAGGAATTTTATTGTCTTATTCACCAAGTTAGTAGACCAATGGAAACATACCAATGACGTTTAGCTTGCAAGTTAATGAAAAACAAATCCCCTATTGAAATAAACTAGATATTTTCTTCTTTTAATATAGAGAGATCAAGTTCATGCCTAAGAAACTTTTCAAATAGAAAAACTCTACTAAATTTCATTCTCACATTTTTAAGATCAGATGCCCTCTGCATCATGGAACTCACCATTTGCAGGGGGGGAATCTTGACTTTTCAGAATTCACTGATGCCATTCAGTGAGGTTGAACTTTGCTCAGTATGACATAAATGTCGAAAATAGAGGGAAAAAAACAACAACCCTGAAGGAATGGGAAAAACATTTTAATTTGAATAATTTGTATATAGACAACACAGGTATTGTGCATGAGAAAACCAGGCCTATGTTTTGAAGGATGCTAAATCAATGTGTATTTAACTTCAGATGAAAGTTGAAGAGCAGAAACAAGCATCTATTAGGGAAACATTCTAGGGGGTTGCATCTGTGATGGGAAACCTAAGAATATTTCTGAATATGTTAACTTTTTGGGATAACTCTATGATGAAAGCTTACAGCAGAGCAAGTCTACTTCTTAACACAAATTTGTAAGGACGGTTTTGATATCTTTACCTTTAATGTTTCAAAGAAGCTTTGTTAAAGTCCAGTTTCTGTAAAATATATACTTGGAAAGTGTCAGATCACAGGAAAAGAAGACTTTTAAAAATTCAAGGAATATTTGTTTTTTAAGTAAAGCTTGTGAAAACTGCCTGGCAAGCCTATTTTTAGGATACCAGATACCTCTGCCCAATAGAACACTCTACCTTCTCAGAGAGGAGATAATACAAGGAAAATGGGTGATTTGGTTTCTAACTGCTATTTACAGCAAATGATCAGTTTGCTATTTTTCTTTCTACACACTCAGATTAAGATAATAAAAGAAGTGACAGTGGATTCCTTGTGGAATTCACTGTTCTTCTCAAGCTCCATCCTGGCATCAACGGCATTTGGGGTCTCTTCCGGCCCTGCCCGGGAGTATACATGTTTGTATATCCTGGTTTCACTGGCAGACCTAATTTCAGAATACATAATGCATGATTTTGAAACCAATTTGTTATTGTAATAAAATATTTTTTAGGAATGCATGGAAGTACTTGAGAGGAGAATGTTAAATTATACATGCATTGTGGCCGAGTGGATTCATTTAGCTCAGTCTGCAGGTGAATCTCCCTATGACCTTGGCACTTGCTGGCTAGTATAGAATAACAATCAAAGCTTGGATTGGAAATCCAACCATTTCCAAATATTAACAACTTCTTTCAAAGGAAATGCTGATTTCAGCATTTATGTTAATGGGGACATCATTATCTCTTTCAGAGTTTTTAGGAGGGGGGGATAAAAAAAAAAACAAGCAGCCATGATCTTAATAGGATTAAAAGCCAGGCTTTTTATTTTCAAAATGCTAATTTGTTTTCTGCATTCTGTTTTCATATCAGGGCTTGTTATTCAGTACCTTAGGATGCACAGGCCATTGAAGACTCCCAGAATTGCATTGGTAATGATAGAAAAGGGACATTAAAGGTTTCTGTCTGAAAGGAATTCTATATTCTTTCCAAGCCCATTTCCTCCTTTCTTATAAGTCGGCTTGCGGCAGAGCATTTCGAGATAGAGGGTGGGAGAGTACAGAGATGCTTCAGGTCCCTGGCCCGACTCCTATTTACTTACCCTTTCACTTTAGGGAAAAAACTTCAGTCATTAGAGGGGCATTGATTGAAACAGCCTGTGACCCATATGAATCAGATGAACAGCCTGGGCTGGAGAAGTTTGGCTGTGAAGTTGAGAGTCGCTGGAGGCACTTGACATTCTCTAATCTGCTTATCTTGCAGCCTTTCACTGGTGGCTCACCCATGGCTGAGGAACCTGAACAGTGGGACAGAGAGAGTAGGCCAGAACATAGACAATAATTTACCCTGTAATTTGTTTTGAGATTCCTTTGATTGATTTCACTTTCAAAGAAACTTGTAAGTGAAGGGGACCCTAATACCCTGAAGCCAGCCTTATCTTGGGACTTGAAAGGGCTGCACCATGCCTGAACCTGGTGATGACCTTGGTAAATGGGGCTCACCTGGACTCACCTGAGTTTAAAGAGGAATTCCCTCCATGCTCTCTCTTTGCCTTTTGCTTTCTTGTCCAATTGGGGGATGAAGAGAGGACATAGAAAAGCTCCTTGCAGGCTGATGAAAACCGGGTGTTAGCAATCCAGAGAGGCAGGTAATTGTAGGTTCGGGTCTGTTTGGCAAATGAGGTGTCCCATTTGGTGTAATACATGTTCATGTTTGGGCCCAGCAGGTGTGCTAATGCAAGGCAGGTTTCCTATAACTGCCTTATTTAGGAGATATTACAAATGGAAAGACTATTTAAATACCCACAAAGACATTAACAAAAATATTCCAACTCTCAAAACCCTTTTCTGAAAACCAGAAAAGAAAAATCAAAGGAAAAAGGCCCACGCTTTGGATTTTGCTCACTTGTGTTTTTAATAGTTGTTTAATGACCTATAAAGTCACTTTTCTAAGAAAAGAAACATAAAGGAATTTGGTAACTAAAAAAAAATTAAAAAGGGAGGGGGCTGCTGAGACATTTTCTTCCAGCTGCTGAGAGAAACCGAACTGGCTATTTTCTGTGGTGCTTTGAATGGTATTTTGCAGTGTTCACCTTTCTTCCTTCCTTACCGACTTTGTTGGAGAATACAAATTCTGAGGCTATTTCTTTTTCCTGCCAGAACAGTTGGTTTGCTTGGAGTTGTGTTTTGTTTTCTGTTTCAAGGAACAGCAGATAAAAGGGGTGGCATCATCTACATTTTGCTTAGTACATAGGTTTCTGTTCAGTGTCCTCTTGGAAAAAAAATAAATTCCTTCAATTAGCATTCTTCACAGAAACAAAGAGTTTGTTCTGTTCAGAGCTCATTATTGAAATATTCTAAGGCATATAACATTGTAGCCTGTTGCCGTGAAAATGATTTGTAAGTCATGTCTTAATTAAGGAGTGTTTAGGACAGAAGATAGGCAAGCAAATCCTAACATGGAATGGAACAAAACAGATGGATGAAGCCTGTAAATGTCCAACTTTGTCCTCTAACTTTGAAAGGCATTTTCCATCTTCACATGCTTGTTGCATAAATACTGTGGAATCTGAAGGAAAAGAAGACACCGGGGTAGACATTGATTCAAAGGGATGACCTTGACATGTGAGAATGTTCTGTTGAGAGAAAATGCAGCTGAAGGTGACTGGTTTTATCCTGTAGAAGAAGCCCCTGCAGAATGCCAAAGGAAGGTAAATGAGGAAATCCTGTAGGGATGACAGCGGCTAACAGTTCTCATCTTCTTTGAGTACAGGGCAAGAGAAGTTGGGCTTCAGCTTAACGTGAAGAATTAGTTCAAAGGAAGAAAAATTATAAGTGCTTGCAATGGATCTTGCAGTATGGTGGGTTGAGTAGCATCTTCCCAAAATTCATGGCCACCCCGATCCCTCAGGATGGGATCTTACTTGGAAATAATAGGTACAGATAAATAGGAGATAAATCTGATTTTTATCTGCCATCTGCAGAGGTCTCTTGGTCTAGCTTACATGGGACACAGCTGTTAGGGTATTAACAGGACCCAGCGCCCTCTGGCATGCCAACACAGACCTTCAGCTAGTATCAGGAGAGGGCGCTCTGAAAGTCTCAGGCTAGCCCTGCTCCAGAATTGCCATGGCTCTAGCTTGAGTAGGAAGCTTCCACAAGGGGGTCTCCTACCCAACTGGATATGAATTTTACCCATTTCTCTTAGGTACCAGAAAAATGACTCTTAGGCCCTAGAATGTAGCCAAGGAATCACGAGCACATGGAGAGATCCACCAAGTACCCACCTTTTGCCATTATAGCAATGTAAGTTAGGCACACACCCTAGGTTGTGTTGTGTGTTCACAACTCCACGACTTGGCAGATGTCAATGTCAGCCAACTTGGAGAATGTGCTGACATAAAAGAGGGCCTCACTTGTGTAGTAGAGTATAGGAAAGCGCTAGACCTAGATTTGGAACAAAGACCAGGCCTGATCTGGGTGATCTTGGGTAAGTCATTTAAACCATAGCACCCTTAGTTTCATTATCTATGAAAAGTGAAACTAGATTATTCTTCCCTGAGTTCTGAAGAATAAACAAAATAATGTGTATGAAACTAACTTGGAAATTATTAGGTGCCCTGCAAACCTTAAGCATTTGAGGTAACCTTTAGGGAAAAGGACCCCAGTTAATTTTTTACTCCTTAGCACCACCTTGTGTCCAAGCTACTACTCTTGAATTTTAGAGTTCTACATTGTAAAATGGAGCAGAGGTGACTGGGGGACTCTGGAATTTTCTTCCTAAGGCCATCAATGTGAAAACAAAAAGGAAAAATGAATAAATTATCGATGACCCTCACGACTTCTTAGAATTGGCACCAGATGCAAATGTTTGATGGTGGGTGTGTTTCTACTGCACTGGATGCATACGGCAACTGAGGGGCATCTTCAGACCCATTAATTTCAGTATTTTTCTCTTAAGAGAACAAGGAGGGACTCCAAAGTTAAATACATTGCTTAGCTACCAATATTTCACACCATAATGTGAACATGACAGGATTTTGGAGAATCCTGCTGTCTAATCTTATAACCTGAGCAGACTTGACCACCAGGCACAGAGAGACCTCAGCAGTACAGTTCTGAAAGTATGGGGATTACGAGTGGAATAAGCTAGAAAACAGACCCAATTGAAAGTCTAATGCCATGGTTTGGCCAAAGGGCCTGATGATAGAGTACAACGATGTGTTGGGTCTAATCCATAACTTTGTTCAAATCAACTGAGCTAACCGGCCAGCACTCCATGCCCTTGTTCATACTGAGTTTGAATTAGTCAGGGTGGTGATAGAGGCAGACAGGTAGAAAGGAGGGAGTATAGGAGCCAGAGTCTTGCAAAATAGTGGCAATAACTATAATCAAATGTAATCATGATGGAACTCACACCTTCAAGTGGTAGGATACTTGGTATATTCTGAGAATAGAGGAAGTGAGCCCTATCTTTAATGGGATAAAACCAAGAATTGGCAATAGTGGAGATGAGGCAGGGGCTAATCACTGCGGAAGGGAACTTGGATGTAATCCAAAGTAGAGGGTGGAGTTTGTTGTTTCCAATTAGTGAGAAGAGCCTGGGCGTAGTAGGTCTGCAGGTACTAAGCACTTGGTCCAGGGAAGCTGGGCTATTGTGGAAAGTGAGGACGGAGACAGTGACACATTGCCAGGTTTATATCTCATGGACTCAGGATGGAGAGAGGTTGAAGTCAGAGGTCAGAGTTCTTCTAGACTTACAGAGAAGGACTTGTAACCCAGGTAGGAAATATATGCTTGACTCACCCTAGTCCTAGCCAGCACCAAGTGATAAAACCATGCTCTGACTTACAGATGTAATCTGTTGGACTTCGCCCTTGGCCTATCCCGAATATGTATCTTGTTTTGGATTATAATTAAAGCCATCTTTGAAGAAACTCATCTACTTTTTTTTATTATAAAAAAATGCTTTCAGTTACTTGAGGATTTAACTTAGAGGTCTTTGTCTGACACATTGTTCTGTCATTTCTTTTGTGGCTGTTTTATGTTCCCACCTAGACTATAAGTTCTTTTAGGGTGTAATATCTATGCCTTAAATTTTTTTTTTTTTGTTTTGCTCTTGCAAAAAACAGTCTTAAGACTCAAAAACAAAACAGACTAAGAACGGAAGCCTGGGTATATGACCCATTCCGGGTGGAAATCAGTTGCTTTCTGCGGCCAGGCATGGGGAACAGCAGAATGGAGGCTAGGAGGAGTGTAAAGAATGATATCATCCTTAGATTATTGCTGTTTCACTCAACATGGAGCCACGTAGCAACCAATCACAATCCCTAATATCACACATTATCACGTGTGACATTAACACATGTGAGAATTGGACCTTTAAGACTGCACATTTCAAAACTAATCACCTTCTTTGACATCCCCTCCATTGACCAAGTCTTGGTCTTTTCCTTCATTTGTAAATACTCTGGATGCTGCTGGTTAACTGAAATTTTCCAGAGCAATATTTTGAATCACTGGCATTAGAACTGCAACTGAATGGTATACAGTATTTCAGGCAAAGGTGTTCTTTAACGGAGGCAAGGATTTTCTGCTTATCTTCCTATAATGCTACAGTAGCTTTGCTAGGGGCTGGATTCTGAAGTATCACTTAACAGAAATCTAGTTCCTTAAGATTCTTGATAACATGGTTTATGTTTCACTACTAATAAATAGGACTAGTTTCACAGAAAGGCTGTTAAAAACACGGGCACATTGGATTTGCCTATACTTAAAAAAAAAAGTCATTTTGTTTATTGTGTTTTGACCCTCTCACTGCCATTTTAATGCAATCTTTGAAAAAGGAGACACCTTCTCTATCTTCCCTGGTAAGACAAGTGAATAAAGATGCTTCTCATAGCCTCTTCCTAGTATATCCCATCCTGGCACTTTGCAGCTCACAACTGCAGGGGCACAGCCTTCACCATAGAATATTCTGCTGAGTCTTCTAACAGAGAAATTTCTAAAACAGATGCTATCCTGGCAGATCCTAGGGAATATTCAGATCCAAAATATTCCTGGGGGCCCAGGGAAGTGGCACATTTTGGGGGAGCCGGCCCTGGGCCCCTATCATAGATTCCCCAAATACTCTGCTTCAGTAGATGACTTTATAGGACCATATGTGAAAAGGGACATTAATGCTGATACCCCATCTGGATGCTTAAAACTATATCCACTCTTTTTTTGGTTGGAGGAAGTGCAAGCCAGGGAGGGGCAGAGAGAGGGGGACAGAGGATCTGATGCGGGCTCTGCGCTGACAGGCTGACAGCAGTAAGCCCAATTTGGGGCTCAAACTTGCGAACAGCGAGACCATGACCTGAACTGAAGTCGGACGCTCAACCGACTGAGCCACCCAGGTGCCCCAAAACTATATCTACTCTTATCAAAAGAGTTGCTCTAGAGATTTTTATCTTGTTCAAGTAAGGCAATGCATGGGGAACCTGGGTAAATTCAGGAAACTTGTTTTTCTCAAAGTCGCAGTGCAGACCTGCTCCAGGATGCACGGGAGGCTGCTGCAGCCCAATTCGGTCATTCCAGAGCCCACAGAGATGGAACAAATACACTGGGAGGGCCTGGGACGGTTAAAGTCAGACTTTCTTTAGAATTTCTGTCATAGAATTCGGTATTTTTATTTCCTTTTCAAGAATAAGCCCATATTAGGTAATGGGATTTTATTGTAAACTGAAGGGAAAAAAGAAAGCAATCACTGGGGGCGGGGGGTTATATTTCAAGTAAAATATAAGAATAACAAACTTTAATTATTTTGTATTTGATAAATTCTAAATCTGTGATAACTCAACCCGGTTAGGAGAAATTTTAATTTCTATTACTTTGGCCCTCCATTTGTAAATATGGACTGTGACAAATATATCATGAAGCATTTCTAAGCTAAAGTAACTAATTGGTTTTTAATGGGTTGATCTAATTAATTGTGATGTGCAAGATTTTAACGCTGGTTATCTATATCTTTCTTAAGGCATTTCACTTAGAAACACTTGTTTTGTTTTTGGTGAGTTAGGCAATTATAAAAGTGGTGAAACTGATTTTTAAAAATAAAGTACAATTCTAAAATTTAGATGTGTCATGAAGAATGACCTTATCACATAGTTCCCATCTGCATATATGTAGAAATTGAAACATATTACCTACCTAAGGTGTACTGTCTGTAGAAAAGTCTAGAACTCCAGTCTCCTGCCTGTGGAAATCAAATTGGTTCAAGTATGGTATGGGATTGTCAGATTTAGCAAGTAAGAACACAGAGCATGCAGATAAACTTGAATTTCAGATAAACTACTTTTATGTAAGTATGTCCCACATTTAGACATACTTATACTAAATATTTTATAGTAAATATACTAAATATTTTAACATTATATATATAATACATCCTGTATTTTAAGTGGTGACCCTAATTAGGGAGAGATTTAGATTGTGTTTATGCCTTTTCTCTAGTGATTTTATATTTCAAGGTCTCTGTATTTTAAATAAGGGACAGAGTAACACCTCCCAGTTTCTTGGAATATTTTTAACTTGTCCTGCCTCTGACCTAATGAACCATGAAGTAGAACAACTCACACAAGTGAAATTTCAAGGGCCATATCTCAGACCTATCACCCTCCCATCTCCTGGTTACGGTGACCTTACTTTTAAATTACGGATCATATCCTTGGCACCGTGTGCTGTTGATCCAAGTAGAGTTCAGAGACTACTGAACCCCCAACCGAGGCTATTCTCTTAGCACCTTGGAATTCCCCAAGGATTTTAGCAGTCTGACCTGGACCCACTCCAAGCTCATTCCTGGCAATTAAGATGATAGAGATGATGATTGAGGCTTTATGAAGTACTGACTTGATGAGGTAACATAAGAAAAGAACTACAGAGTCATAAATGTAGAGCACAAGCATGAAATCAGTGGGAAATTTGGCTTCCAAAAAGCATTTAAAAAAAATCAGCCCTGTCAATGTCTTGATGATAAAATGGCGTTGACTTTTGAAAGGACTTTGCAGCCAGTCAGAGCACTGACAGGTCTATTAAGGGACTCTGTTTTTGTTTCCTCTGCTCCCTGTATGCAGGAGGGGGAAGGAGGGCGATCTTGTTTTTTAGTGTGATATTTACTTGGAGATAATAAACTGAAGATCTTTGGCATATCCGTGGTCCCTGAAACAGGCTGTGAAAAGATTTCCGGAATTGGGAGATCATCAGCATCTTGTGACTTCTTTAACATTGTGTGCAAAAACCAGTCAATGGAAAACTAGTTGAAACCACAACAGGGGAACACTTGACAGACAAGCCTCCAGTCATCATAGCCCTGGGTTCCTCCCACCCCCCAGGTCTTTAGTGGATGAAATGTCAAATGAAACAAACTGTTTCTAGTCTCTTAAACCCAACTTTTAATAACAAGGCTCCTGGAAGAGGAACAGATAACGTCTTCTGGAATGTGACGTTGGTTCCTTTCTTGAGCACAAACCAGCACACAGAACTTTGTCAGGGGCTCAGTCCGACATGTTTGCAGATGCTCCCATTCGTCAATTATTCAGATCCGGATGCTTCTTCTTAACAATTTTCTCACTGGTCTTGCATCCCCTCCCATGGTAGCAATGGTGGTGGAAGGCGAAACTGAGGAGAGCCGGGGTTTGCCGAAGGTGATTTTATTCTGAGAAGTTCTGCCATATTTGCTTTATAATTCCATGTTTGTTTCAAACATGGAGGGTTCGCAGTGGCCAGCAAGTCAGCGTGGGCTGGATGGGAGGAGAGCTGCCGTCAGACGCAGCTGGTCAAGTTAGACGCCACATCTAGACCTGAGGGAAGCACGTGTGTCTTCATTTTCATTCGTCACTCTTCTGACAGCTCATTAGGTGGTCCGCTCTCTCCTCGCTTGAACCTGGAAGAATGCACAGACCTGAGAGAAGAGCAGAAAGAGGGTAATTTCATTAAAGCCAAGTGTCACATAGCTATTTCCATCGGTTAGATAGAGCGTCTCTCAGTGACCTGCCAATAGAACCCTAGACTTATATTTGGAAACAGGGTGGGGGAGGGCAGGGGACAGGAAAGGGAAAGAGGAAAGTAGAGGCGTTCTCTTCTGTGTAAGGGGAGGGTGTGTGAGTGCAGAGATGATCCGCAGACATTTTGGTTTCACCCCTTCACAGTGGTCTCGCTGGCCACCAGCTCATCCTCACACCCGCCACTGCCATCTGACACTTGTAGCTAAGAGCACCGTGGCTTTCTGTATTTAATTGACTTGTCCCCACCTGCTTTTGCAGTGAGAAATAAGAGGACCCAGTAGTTACTCCAGGCATTGTGGCAAAATCTCTTGAGCTTCAATACTGTTGGACAAGCGAAAGAATTACCCTACCGCCACATGGCGCTGGTATTTGGAAGTGCTTTCCTTTAGAAAGTTCCAGGTGCCTTTGCTCTCTGAACACACAAACTGTTTATGAGGCAAAGTTGTCCTCATTTATAGAGGGTCTGTTTTCTTTCTTTCCCTCTTGAAGAAACCTGTTATTCAGTGGGCTGTAAAATGGAAAATAAAGATCAGAGGCAGTGGAAATAATATAATGTATCTGGATAGAAACACTAGAACTCTCCCGTAAACCGAAAGGCATTTGGAAATTTTCACCCTATTAGTTCACCGTGGCCTGTTGGGAAGCTATTCTTCCTGCTGGTCCTTTTGGCTTTGTGCTGGGACATCTTCATCAGTTCATGTTCTCTGTTCCTTTAACTGCCTCCTTCCGGAGGGAGGGAGTGCCCACTGAGAACCCCTTCAGATGATTACATTTGGTTTTCTTAGTTATAATTGCTTTGATATGGACTGACACGTTATATCTCCACTGAGAGATTCCAGAGTGGCTGTGGTCTGCACCTGGCCATCCTGTACGGTGAGATTTTGGGTTTTTCATCTAGTGGGTAAGTTTTGGTTTGTTCCTTTTTGTTTTCAGCCCACAAACTGTCTACCAGACAGCACAGTACTAACAGATTGTTTCTTTTCCCAAAGCCCCATTTCTCTCTGCCTTACAGTCTTGCTTCTTTGATGGTGTCAGAAAACCTTTGTTCACTGGATATTCCCTACCTTCTGGGCAGCTCCGTAGCATTTGTTTTCCTAATGGTTGGCTTCCCACCACAGCTGACCAGGTGGAAGGTCAGCGGTGCCACGAGCCCTCGTTTGTCTGCCCATCCTTGAGTTCTTAGCTCCCAGTGACCTTCTTAAAGCCTATCTGGTTTTAAACCACATCCTCCAGTAGAGGATGTTTAGCGAGCAAGGATCCTGAGGGTGGGTCAGCCCGTGGCCCCACACCAGACATCCCCCTGGATGAATTAAATCCCCTCTCAGAACACCTTCCGCTGGTTTCTAGATAGCCTCTGTGTTTTCTTTCCGTCCTCTTTCCTGACCACCTCCCCTCTCCTCCCCAGGAAACCGCCCCCCCCCCCCCAGGTTTCTCTCCAAAGAACACTATGCCTGAATCTTTGGTGCCCATCCGGAGCGTGGATGGAAAGTTGCGTTTCAGCGTGGCGGGCTGTGGTGCTCTCCTTTGAGGCAAACAGATGGTGAAGGGTAGATGACACTTCTCTGACTGCCTCTTTTGAAGTAATTGGAGATAATTTGTATTTCGAATCAGAACTTGACCATTGTCAGAAGGGAAGAAGGTTAATATGGAAACGATTTTACATTAGCCCCCTGTTTCTGGCGCTGCCCCCTCCCCACTTCTTTCTTTCTTTCCTTTGCATCCTTGTTTCTTTAATCCTTGCTCCAGGCAATCGGTGAGACCGTCTCTGGGTTCAGTGTGCCTCGTTTTTAGGCTGGGGCTGTTATGAAAGCCAACAACAGCTTATTAAGGCCAGTGATAATCTCTTCTACTGATGCATTGTTGCTTTCCAGAGGTCCAATTAGGGCTGCGCATCGGAAACAAGATCTTGTAAACCTACGGCTCCTTGCCTAGGACAGTTTGCAAACAAATGCACAGGCTGCTTCCTCATTTCTGCTTCTGAATGCAAACTGACTTCGTATCACAGAGAACAGTGTGTCTGCAGTAAAGAAAGGGGCATGCGTGTCTTTCACTGCCTGCCACCCTTCCTCTCCAGACACACAAAAAGAAATTTATTTTAATTTCAAAGCCTGGCTTTGGGCCCCACCTCTGATGTGAAGCATGGTATTGTTTACCTCCTAACTGCATCCTTTCAAAGAATTTACAGTACTTCCTGAAATCCCACTTGGGGAGGGAAGGGGAAGAAAGCCCCTGAAAAATAAGAAATGCTTTGCATGTTCTAGAAAAGAGACTTAAAGGAAGTAGCATGTGGATTTCCCCTCTCCCTGCCCCCATCATAAATTCACCCGGAGCCAGCAGGTTCTTAAAGTAGAATTGCACAGGCTGAGAAATTTGATATTCTTGTCAGTCTCCACCTAGGGGGAATCTGGGTGAAAAAGATGCTGCCTTCTGGGGGTAGCCATGATATTAATCTAGCCGACTCATAACACCACCATCTGGGTATCGCCAGGTACCAGGGACGCTCTGGTGACTGGCGGACACATTTATAATTTCCTGCCATATTGGACATGAAGTGTCCTGTACACAGTTGATGAGACTAGGTGAGCCCATTGAGCCCATGCTTTCACAGGCGAGCGCTGGCCTTGTAGACTCTCCAGGTGGTGCTGGTTAGGGAGAGTACTTAGTTACCTGTATATCCCCTGTCTCCTGAGCCTCAACAATAGGAAGGACAGCTAACCACCAGCTGGGTGAAGATGAAACTTAGCCCTTCCCACGTTGAGGTCTTAAAAGCAAGAAATTAGCAATACTCTGCCATCAAAAGAATCTGGATATGGTAACTAACACAGAAACAGAAGTTTTATTCTTTGCCACCGCGAAGTTTTAATCTGTAGAATCCAGGGAGAAGGATCAGAAGCGAAGACTGAAATCTGTCTACATCATGTTTAAGTGGTATTTGCAACAGAAGTGCCAAAGGCAATATTGTATTTTATTCATATACATCTGGTTTATTATGAAGCATATTTTTTTCCCCACTAACTCGGAGAAAGAAAAGAAGATATTGTTGTGTTATTCCTGGCTTTTTCTTAACCATCCAAAGTAAAGAAATGGCTGCAAAACCTTTAGAAGCAATTCAAGTACCTCGGTGGCTTTCATCAGACGTTCTCTGTACAAGGAAAAGAAAAAAAATCGTTCTATCTTTTTATTTTTACTTTGCTTTAATCTTATTTGATGATGTCTCAACAGGCTGGGACATGCTTTCTTGGATGGCAATTTCACTGCACCATATGTGTCTCTCACAAGATAGCAGAGTGAGATGAATCTTAGCAGGAAGAGAACTAAACACATCGACAAAGAAAAGAAAAAATTTATTTACTTAACTCCCTGTTGCCTGCATACATTTTCCCCCTTGTAATCTGACTCTCAGTACAGGAGTTTAGACTTAGTTTGTTATAAACAACTGTGTGAAATGCAGGCCCCTATTTATCACTTGTTTCTGATCATCTGCCCTAGTTTTTCTGAAAACCTACATGAAGCGCTTGAGTGACCAGAGGATGAAGCATTGTGTACAGAAAGAGGAAAGCTGCCCCCCACTGGCTGCTAGAAGCAGGAAGAGCCCCTCCTCTGCCCTATACTGGGTGATGAGCCTGGGGTCTGTTCTGTCTTCCAGCCACGTGGGATCCTCAGTTCTGCCGGAAACCCTGTCACCATTTTGTCCTATTAAGCCACCATGAGCTGATTAACATGGCTGGTCTACAAGAATAGATTACAGTCTAAGTACTGCCGAATAGACAGAAAAAGTTATTGAGAGAGCATCAGAGGTGACCTCTTGGGTTGGGCTGTATTGGGGAATGTATCTCAGAATTCCATCCCTTCTTTCACAGGGACCAAGGGCTGTTTCAAAGGGCAAACCAAAGCCCTGGTCTGGACATTTTGGTCACCTTTGGGTGGAGAGGGAGGTTATTTGCTGTTATGTGTTCACATTATATCAGCTAAAGTTCCAACGACAGTGTTGAAACTCTGGAATATGTACGCTTTTATATTGTGTAACATTTTCTCAGAGAATAGCCTGGTGACCTCATTGTGACCTCTAGTGACCTCTAGTGACCAAAAGCACAGAGAATGAAGCTCAGTGAGCTATTTTAAAATGTGTTGAGATTTAGGGGTTCTGGGATGGTTCAAATGATTAAGCGTCCGACTTCGGCTCAGGTCATGATCTCACGGCTCATGGGTTTGAGCTGCATGTCGGGCTCTGTGCTAACAGCTCAGAGCCTGGAGCCTGCTTTGGATTCTGTGCCTCCCTCTCTCTCTGCCTCTCCCTTGCACTCTCGCTCTCTCTCTCTCTCTCTCTCTCCATCCCTTCCTCCCTCCCTCTCTCAAGAATAAACATTAAAAAAATAAATAAAATAAAATGTGTTGAGATTTAAATGAAATCTGAAACTTAAAAAAATACAGAGAAGTGATCCTTTTCATCAATCAACTCAGAAAAAAAGGAGTTATGAGACTTATTTTCCAGGTATCAATTTTAAAGCGCTTGGAAGCATTATTTTATCAGGGTAAAGCATCCATGTTTGATTTTTCATGGAACCAGAGAATGGAATACACTGCCCTTGTCACCCTTTGGGTCAGATTCATAGGTGATCTGATTAGGGCTGTTAGCAGAGCGCAGTGACATGTGACAGAGCCTGCTTCAAGCATTAGGTCTCCCTGGAATCCTCTGGCTTGTGGCCACATGGGGGTGAAGAGAATGAGACCTAGATCGTAAGGAAAGAGAGTCACATTCAGAATTAGCTGCCTTCAGGAATGCATGAGGACTGATAGGCGATTTCCCAAGAATCTTACGGGTAGAAATATCAGTCTAGAGCAGGAAAATTGGAGTTTGTGTGTTTGTTTGTTTGTTTAATACATTAAAAGGAATATAAATGCAGCATGACAAACAGATATCTAATGTTCTTTTACTACTGGACAAAATGCCTTGCTTCTCTCACTTGTACTCAGGTCCCCAGAGAACAGAGTTCAGACAGAAATTCAGTCCTTCTGGCTCTCAGAAAAAATATCTCATATTGGGGAATTGCACCCAACCCATCCTAACTTTTCAGTTAGAATTCTAATCGCAGGGATAAAATGAAAATGTAAGTGTGGCATTATGATGGTTTCTAATTGTTTCAAAAATCAGGCTGATTTTATTAATTTAGCAGATTCCATGTCTTAGGCCTTTTCAGCTTCTGCCTCAGAAACTTCTATTTGGGTCAGGATACAAGGATTTCTGAATGAAATGGCAGAATGGTAGTAAGAATTTCATGACTCATTTTTAAACTACAAATGGTACCCTTATTAGGTGCTAGGAACACATAATGGGCATAACAGATACATACTGTGCACTGTCTTAGCTTTGCACGTTGAAAGGAAGAACATGGAGAAAATTACCGAAAGCAGGGTAGAGGGAGAAGGTTACTGGCAATGATGTAATTTCCCTTTGGTATCTCGTCCCACTAAAAACTCAAGATTGCCCCGTTATAAATACCAGATCAATGCAATTTATTTCTTGAGTTAGGGCTCTAGTTAGAAGTCTATTTGGATGAGATGAGTAAAAGATGCATGGCCATGTGCTGACTCTGTCACGCTCTCTGTTTCTCACACATGCACACGTGTGCACACACACACATACTCTGTCACAAACACATATCTGTGTTGGGATTATTCATATCCTCTCATAAAACTTGAAGATGGTATTAGCAAATAATGATGGGTGTGCATGTGTGTGTGTATATATACGTACACACACACACACACACACACACACACACACACACACTGTACGCATGGTATCAGTTGTATATTGAAAGAGTGTGACTTACTGTAGCTCTTCTTCTAAACAGCATACCAAGATATAAACCCCCTTTTAAATAATTTGAAGTCTCCAAATCCACAAAAATTTTACTTCAAAGCTTGGAGAACAAGATATGATAAGGCAGAGTGTGGGTGTGTCTGTTAATTTATCCAGTTTCTCTGGACTGAAGCAGTCCTGAAATCAATATGAAAATGAGATGTAACCTGCATGGTTCGATAAACTGACTCCCTTCAGAAGAAATCATTCTGAATTTTAGCAAGCTCTAAGGATTCCAAACTGTATTAGGGGACAAAGCATATGAACTCTGGAAAAGTCTCTCTCAGGTTTGGATAATGTGAAGTAGACAATGAAAGGCAGACGTTTGGCTCCACCTCCCTCACTCTTGGTTAAACATATCCCACAGCTGCTTCCTTATTTATCAGAAGGGTAGTTAATAGTTCAGTAAATAGATTATCTTGCTAATTAGATTTCTACTTTTAAGACAAAACAGACACATAATTTGGTCAAATTATTAGCTCGTTTGTACTAACATTTGTGGGGGTTTTTTTGTTTTTGTTTGTTTTGTTTTGTTTTGCTAATTGTGTATTACTAACTAGTGTTGTTTAAAGAAGGGAGGGTTGTTTCTGTGAGGTTGAGTTTTCGATTACGGGGGCCACTTAAAAATTCCCTCTCATTTTCTCTTCTAATGCAGTATCAGTTAATTCTCAAGAGGAATCCAGACAAGGTGTTAAAACTAGGATAAAAGCATTGTAATACCAGAAAATCTGCTCTGTCAAACCAGAGGACGCTTTGCTGGTGAGAAAGCAGAAAAAGTAAACAGTAGCGATCTCTCCCATAACAGAAGATTTAGGTATAATTTGTTTAAATAGTAGCAATAATGATTATTAATTCACCCTTTGAATGTTAACAAAGACCTGGTTTTTGTTAGTTTGTTCTTTCGATTCATTTTCAAGCCGAAGTTTGTTTTAGGCTAATGCTGCCATGGATAGGAAATGCAATTAGCTTTAGCATGCCACGCCCCTGCCCCCAAAACACTTTTGATGTTTGGGACTACAAAATAAAATAACTCCCTTCCAGAACACTGCCTTGTGTACGTTAGGATCACAATGGAGTGAATTTTTGTTGAATTCTTCTCTACTTCCCTGGGAAACAATAAGGAATTCTTTTTGTTCTTTGCCACAGAAGGTATAACAAATGGATTTCAAAATACCTGCACTGTATCAGCAGTGCTTAGAAGAAAGAGAAAATCAAAGCAAGAAATAAAAATTACAAAATGGTAGAGCCTGACCACTTTATCCACAATTTGTGTCTGACCTCATTGTTGAAAAATTTTGTGAAGGATCACAGTGGCGAGTTTTTCTCCCTTTGACGCTGTAACATTCAAACTAGTTTTAGGTATATTTTATCCTGTTTGGTGTAAAAGGGACAGAATCCCTAGAGGACCTGACTACAGGGACCCTTTGCATTCTCTCAAAGGCAGCCCCGTACTGGGCCTGCTGTCAACACGGGCAGGCTCAAGAGCGGGGTCCAGCTTGTCCCGTCAAGTTTATCGTCCACTCCATCAAAGAGCCTAATGGTCAGCTGAGGGGGCTAAATGTGTCCCCCGTGACCTGACATTAACGGAGTGGACTGGTTTAAGTGTTACTGAGGGTGTCTCAGAATGATTTGGACGCCAATACCCGTTTCCCTCAATAAGCCATCATTTGGGTCATGACTCAATACAGCTTTGCACTGACACGGCCCAGCCCCGAAGTGCTCCTAGGGGACATGGCCTCACCTCTGAGACCAGCAGACAGCGGGGCTGATCAATGCCCTCTGACAACAAGTAAAACAATCACCTTTTCCCTCACCCCGCCACCTCTTTGCACCTCCCACCCCCTAGGCCATCTGACCAGCTTGAAAATGATAAAGATAAATTGTTTTATCTAAACATAGAGTCTGACACTGAGAAAAGACAGGAGGAGTGAAGAGAACCGCCCAGTTTGTCGACAGTCTTAGATTCCAGCTTTTTGCTTCTCATGTAATTTTGATGGGAAAAAAAATCAGTCTGTATATCAAATGTAGAGCTCGACTGATCCAGAAAGAAAGAAAAAAAGAAAAAAAAGAAGAAGCCCAGAGTTGTGGTGACTATTTCTCTTGAGATTTAAGCTGGCCTGTAAACATTAGCTTTGTAGGTGTTAAGGAGACACAGGGCATTTTCTGTGTTTGGATTGGGATTTTGACAAAACCGTATGCATAGGAAATAAATTTAAATTATAAGGTTCTTTAAAACGCTTAGTATTTTTCAAAAGGAAACCAACAACATAATACTGATGTGAGAAATCTGTAGAAAAGGCTTGAAATACTGTTAAAAAGAAGATTCCCTGCAGAGTTCTAAAATAACCATTTAAACCATTTTTACATTCCTATTTATTTGGATTTGAAACAAAACTAGATAGAAAAGGTACATATTCTCTTGCTATCATCACTGTCATTTTCTTCATGACATAAAAAAATACAAATCCATAATAATTCCCAAGTAAGAATCATGATGGGTAGACAAATATACATGAAAAATATTTTTAAGGAAATATTTAATTAAAAAATTGTTTAAAATCTAAATATGTGAAAATACTTTAAGTGTATTTGGAATAGTTGAAATAGTGGATAAAAATGTTTAAGAATTATGTTCCATTTACTAATGATAAGGTCATTTCTCATATTGATTTTAAAGTAATATTTCTTTGTGAAATCATTTTCAAATAATTTCTTTAAGGCAGAAAAGAAGAAAACATTTCTATTAGATCCAGACTGATATTGCTCATCTAAGAGTAAAATTACTTCTGAATATTTAAAAGATAAAAAGTATATCAGAAACTTTAATTTCAAAGCATCACCTTTTGAACAATTTCTAAATGTCCCTTTTGTGATTTCTGAGAAGAAACTAAAATTCCGTATGCAGTTTTTTTTTTAATAAATACGTGTTTTCATTTTTTTGGCTGATGATTGTGGTCTCGACTCATATTTTTTCATTTGCTGTAGCGAACTGGAAATGTAAATAAATCAACGGGAAGAGTCAAATACTTTTATTTTTGATAGAGAATTATAATTTACTAGTGGTTTCTCTCATTTGATGTTTAATTTGTTTAAATAGCAGTTCAGAATCACATTTTGTTCAAGTCATTATTTATGTAAGTTATCTTTCCTTCTTGGCTTTATTAATTTTTTTCTATTTTGTTTGCACTTTGCAGCAGAGTGGAGTAAATATATTGTGTATACAAAGTTTCACTGGGTTATTTCAAAAATAGTTTATGCGATTAGTTGCTTAAAGATGGTGTTTAGAAAATGTACATATTTATATGGGTTATTTATAACAAAAGAGTAAAGTACATTTTATTCTTTGTATACTAGCCTTAACAACAGATTAATGTCTTCCTTTTGGGAAGGACAAATATTTATTATATAATTGCACTAGAAAAAAAAAGGCTAAACACCCAAAGTGTCAAAAGTCAAGCTTAACAAATTTAAAACCAATGAAATGAAAACCCAGTTAAGCACAAAAGGTCTTTTTTGAATTTAGTGAAAAGCTGTTGCAAGAACTAAAGAAGACGAGATCTATGCCTCCAGTATTCAGTTTATTAGGTCCAATGCTCGTCTTCAAAGGAATATCACAGCTGTGTGGCATTTAAGGATTTAGAGGAATTCTGAGAATTTAAGTGCTTTTTGCCAAAATGGATTCCGTGTGCACTTTAGCCATGAAAACTGATTTAGGACCTTTTACTTACTCTTTGTCCTCCAGCTATGTTTGTACAGTTAGATAACTGCCAAATTATCAGGCGGCAAAGGTAGAAATCCCAGGGAGGGATGGACCTAAACAAAAATTAGACATCTTAGCAAAAGAAAGATCACACTCCTCTGTTTACAGCTAGGAGCACTGTAGGTGTGGTCACAGAGTTACAGAGCTGGCCACCGAAATATGAGCCTGCAAGTTTTCAGAGGCTACAGTAGCATCTTGATATATCTTTATTTGTTCAACCCTCAGTAAAGATGTTTGTAAATGATTTTAAAGTAACATTCATTGGGCATTGTGTGTGTTCAGGAGTTCCAAAGTAATTCAGCAAAACCATATTGGTATTGCACTTGAGAAACGGGAGCTACAAGAATAGAGCGTGGAATGATCGTATGTGCCTGAGGGAAGCATAGAGCCCGGAGGGGGCCAGGACATGCCACCTGGGCAGATTTGGTTAGTATCCACCCATGACACATCCCTTTTTTCGTTCAGGTTTCAATAAGGCAGTTTAAACCTAGTGTTCAGATAAAAAGGGCACAAAGTCGACCTTGCATTATGAAAATCAAACCCTATTCACTGTCAAGATTTTCAGCGAGAGCTGTTTCTCCCCTTTCCAACCCACCTTCCACTCCCTCCTTCTGTCCATGGATAAAATCTGGTTCTAGGGTTAGGAAGGGAAGTGACAGGGACGTTGAGAGACCTTATTTTGAAATGAGGGTTTCTCGTCCCTGGAACTAAAGGAATAAACCCAAAGAAAGGGAACATTTCAGGAGTAGAGGGCCTGAAAGAAAGCGAGCCTGAACTTTGAACAGAAAGAATGAAGTAGGATTTAATTTAAACCAAAGTATTACCTTCTTTTTATTAGCTTTGATTGTATACAAGACATTGCACAGTTTTCTTTTTTTTTTTTTTTTATTCCTTTCCTTCATTCTTTCTATTTTTAATTTAAAGCCAATCTGGTAACATGGGGCTTGTTCTGTAAATATAAAAATAGAATAGCACAATAGCCCATGTGCAGGAGGGGAGGAGATGGGGCATGTACCCTAGCTATGAAGATCACTGAATTTCTTACACAAAGAACAAATCTCTCCATCCTACATTGTCATTAGGACAGAAAGATTTTCTTTCTTTCTTTCTTTCTTTCTTTCTTTCTTTCTTTCTTTCTTTATCATCTCAATATAAGACAAGGACCCCTCTCAAGATGAGGTTGCTGCTTTGCAATGTTGGATATGTTGTTATTATAAAATGTGGTTATATTCTCTGCCTCTTACATTAACAATGGGGGCAGGGGTAGGGGGTGGGTCCGAGGGGCCTGAAATGACAGAATGAGGGACACACAATAGGATGGCCGTGACTCTGAACAAATAAATAAAACATGTGAATCACAGTCTCTGCTCTCTTTCCCTCCTCCCTCACCCCCCAACTGTGATTAAATTTGCTGTGGTCATTTCCCAAATGTCTGCCTGATAAAAGAAGAAGAAGCAGAAGCAGAAGCAGCAGCAGCAGAAGAAGCAGAGAAGAAGCGGCAGCAGCAGCACCCAGAGCCTTTTCTCGCACTGCAACTTAAAGCAAGGGCCCTTCCTGGAGCTGCCAGTCTCCTCTCCCGCCAGTCAGTCCCACGAGAGCACAGACATACATGCCGTTTGCATTACCAAAAATGCTCCACATCTGATTGCTGGTCCCCATGACCCTCTAAAATGAAGAAGAAAAAAAAAAGCAAAAACAAACAAAAACAAAAAAGCAAAAAACCCAAAAACTACCAATCCGGTAACACAACTCTGCCCCCTTAATAAACAGCTTCCCAAGCTACCCCCAGCATCACACTGAAACCCTAGGCGCCCGGAGCTCAGTAATGGGATTTCTCATACCCCTTCCTACAGCCACCACTGCAGCTTCCCAGCAACCCATTGAATGCACAGGGGGAGAAAAAGAATACAGTTTAATAAATTGAGGGGAAAAATGATTTTGGTCCTGTAGCCCTGTTCTTTAGTAATAGAAAAAGGTGAGGTTGTTGGGGGGGGGGGAGGGAGGGAATTTAATATTGCAAGAGATAATAGCAACTATGTTAATATCCGGAATTTTCAATGTACCATAAGTACATTTTGTTTTTCCTTTTAGCACGATTTATAATTAAAGATTTTAATCTGGCTTCACATTGAGTTAATAAGCCCTTTGATTGATTAGGATTCATAAAATTGCCATTTCCCGCTGATGCTTTGTGTTTCTGGGGATGTTCTTTTGAAAAGCTGGGTTAAGGTGAATAGGAAGCAGCCATTGTTTAGGCTGAGCTGTGCCAATTCTGGGAACTCGGAACTGCTTTATTCAGAGTTTGTCCCCTGCAATATCTTGTTGTTCAGCCAAATTAATGCAGATAGGATCTGCTGGGCTACAGTTTAGCCATTTTTAGGGGAAAACTTTTTTCACAATTATTATTTCAGCAGGTGTTCCATGCAATTTCTGCCTCTGTTTCCTGACCTGTTCTTTGCCTTAAAAAAATAAAATAAAAACCACAATGAAATAGCATCAGAAATTGATAAATAGAATGTTACAAACGGTTTCAAAGATAAAAGAGAGGAAGGCACAAACCAAATGAATATGAATGCAGCGAACCCAAGAAAACTGGGCTCCGATTTTTCTTTTAAAAATTCAACTTCAGAGGCTGTCTAACCAATAAATTATCCTCTTGCATTAATGGCCAATACTGCAATATGTGGGAAGTGTCCTCTTTCAGCTAAAGGGATGTCTTAGAAATGTAAACACAAATGAATAAATAGGAGCAAGGGGCCGAGAGAAGGAGGCAGCAGGCGGTGTGCTAATGCTGTTTATCAAGTTAAATAATACATCCTGCCACCCCTCCCTCTAAACCAAACCAAAATTAAGAGCGAGATCAAGAAACAGTGATAAATTCTGCAAAGAGAAAGAAAGAAAGAAAGAAAGAAAGAAAGAAAGAAAGAAAGAAAGAAAGAAAGAAAGAAAGAAAAGAAAGAAAGAAAAGAAAGAAAGAAAAGAGAAAATTAAAAGAAAGGGCGAGTGATTTGAAACGTCCCGTCAAAGGGCCCCTTTTCTTCAGCTCATTGTACCCGGCATGTCTATACGGGAGTGTGTACAAGAGAATTCTCCCCCCCCCCCTTATTTTTAGCATGGGGGGGAAAAAGTGACTCTCTTCAGCTTCCGAAGGGCCTCACTGTGGGGACTGAACCAGAGCGAATTCCCTTTGTGTTTCTTGCTCTGAGGGGACCTGCTATTGTTGACTGCGGGGCCTCTTGTAAGAGCCAGGCGAGCTGGGGGCTGTGGGCGAAGCCTCTTCAGATAACACTCAACTTGTTTGGGAACTGATATTGCCTCTCCTCCCCTGTCACCCACCCCAATTTACTCGGCATGACCAGCATTTTCCGATCCTTTTATTATCATTCAGATATTCTCCAAATGCAAATATTTTTAGGGCTTAGGGAGCAAAACTAGAAAACTAGAAGCCAGATCCCCTGGCACATCCAGCCAGGAGGAGGTACCCAGAAAACCTCCCACCAGGAGGACTGAGACGGGATGCTGAACTGGCTTCTCTCCCACACCTTTACCTGGGGCTCCTCCTGGCTCTCAGTCCTGACGAGATGAGAACCCCATCTCCCTGCCTGTGTTGCCAAGACCTCATGCTGCCTGGTGCTCCTCTCACTCAGTCCCCAACACGCATCCTCATCAGCCCCCTGATCAGCATGGTGGTCTGTCCCCCTCCCCTCCCTGGCCCCCTTTCCCCTGAGGTTTCTGTTTTTGCCATAAAATAGCAAACACCAGCACAAAGTAGATAGCGGACAGACCCGCATAGTGAAACGAGTTTGGGTTTCTAAACAGACAGCTATGTCGCTACCTACCCCGGGAGTCCTTGCTTTGCCATCTCTGACCTCATGAATCCAGACCTGCAGGCCTGATTGGTGGGCTTTTAAACGTGACTAATGAAGAAAATTTACCCTCAGGGGGGAGAGTCCCCTTCCTACAACCAAATAGAATGTGCCCTGATGCATTATATTTTTTGCAAGAAGAAAAGAAAAAGAAAGCAAGAAAACAAAGCTGAAAACACACATTTGTGGCAATGCAAAAATAAAATAAATTTAAGACAAATCCTCCCCCCACACCTTTTTTTTTCTCTCCTAGGTCCTAGGCAATGACAGCAGAGAACGAATAATTCCCGGTGCAGTGTCTTACATCAGTTAAAGGTACCTTTGAATGAATGTCAGCTCCTTTCTACCTTAGTGCCAGTCGATCGATGCTTCATTAGGGCCGAATTGTCTTTTGCCCACGCAACCTTGAAAACAGTCCCTTTAATTACCTGTGAGGAAGTCGGGACCCTCCTTTCCCCCTCTGTCTCCCTCTCTCTCCCTTCCCTCCTCCCTCTGGTTCCTCTCTCTCTCTCTCTCTGTCTCTCTCTCTCTCTCTCTCTCCTTCCCTCCCTCCCTCTCTCTCTCTCTCTCTCTCTCTCTCTCTCTGTCTCTCAGGCTCAGAGAAGTGGGGGTGGGTGGATGGGGGTCACTGACATTTATTCAGTCAGTCTGAGTACATCACTCCTTGATAGAGAAGCTGGGAGGAGAAGAGAAGGTGGGGGCAGGGGAGAAATAGAAAAGAAAGAAATATTGGACCCCGAGGTGGGAGGGCAGGGTTCAAGTCCAGACTACAGATCTGTTGAAGACGTTTCAGCCAGGCAGGCCTCCACTTGACTTTCTCAGCAGCCAGCTTTATGGATTCTCAGCTGCTACCTTTACACCATAGCTCCTTACATCTCCCTGCTGCTCATTACCATGGGTTTCTAAATAACGCAGGCCCTGCCAGGGACCCCAAAGGATCCTCAGTGGCCTCTATCCAGGTGACAAGGTAAAGGCGCACCTGTTGGCTAAATATTTCAGAGCGACTGGAGAGAGATATACAGGGAGCAGCACAGCTCAATTTAATCCCTCCCATCAAAACCGAAGGCATTCCAAATAATTGTAGGCCTGGCAAGTTGAGCCCTGGAAGAAAGTGCATAAATAATCGTATTTGTTATGCACTATTAAAAATTCAGAAAGATTTTAAATTCAAGTGATAATCTGGTCATCCTGAGGGATAGGCTTGTATTTAATAGCCAGGTATTTTTACCTATTCAATTATGATGAGAAATATTCTAATGAAGTCATAAACCTCAGCAGAGAATGTTAATCACCTGTGCGTGCTCTGTTAGTGCAGTGTTGAAAAACATACCTGCCCGAGCTCAGCTTCCCCCCAGTGCAGTAATTCAGTATCGTATTTGGAACCCTTCTTCCCTCCAGAAAGGTCCCCAGGCACCTGGAAATAGATGGCTAAAAACTACAAAGCTCATCTGATCTTCTCTCCAGTGACCATATTTCTATCCAAGCAAGGAGTCAGAGGGGTTAAGCATGCACTCCCCCCACCCCCCGCAATTTACACAACAGAATGAAGTTACATTGCAACAGCCCCTTCCTGACCCCCCACCAACCGTCCCCCCACACACATGCACACAAACTCTGCAGGTTTAGGGATCCCAGATAAAATACTGGGTGCCTATTCAATTTGAATTTCAGATCAACAACTAAAATTTTTAGTATAAGTATGTCTCAGTTCTTGCGTGGGGCATCCTTACCCTAAAAAAATTCATTGTTGATCTGAAATTCAAATTGAAACGGGCGTGTTGTTGGTTTGCTTTGTTTTGTTTTACTTGCTGAGTTGGGCACCCCAATGCAGATACCTTTTAAATCTAGGTATTTCCTGCAAGCAAACGAGGGTAGTAGTGATATCAAGTCACTTAAAATAAACATAATCGTAAAAGGATTTATTCGAACATTTTCAGGTCTAGCTTGTGACACTGAAACATGAAATGTTATACTGTGTCTGTACACGGTGCACATGCCTGCTCAGTCCACAGCCGTTTCATTCAGTCTCGACATACAAACTCTATCGGTTCAAGAGGTTACAGCAGGCAGGTTCCTGTCCATTCTGGTCAGTTGTATGAAAATTGAGGACACTGGATAAAAAACACCTCCAACCTGAGCTGTTGACACATGCTTGGTCCATGCCATGGTCATATCACTATCCTCGTGTGTCAGCCCCGTACTGCGTAGGTCACACCTGAGGCGAGTATACAGGCCCGTCGCAGTCCCTGCACAGGCTCACCACTTCTAGTCCAGCAACAAGCAGTGGCAGCCTTCACATGCACTCGATCTGGTCACTGGGAAGCAGGCAGAGAGGAGGGGGCAATGTGCCCTACATCTGTGCTCAGCCCTTGACCTCAACTCAGCACCCTGCGATGTCACCACATGAAGCTACGATAAACATCAAGCAGGAGAGCAGGAGTCTGGGACTGGGAGGGGAGGCAGAGAGAGGAAGGGGAAACACATTTCTGCAAGTGCCGTTGTCAGCTGGGCTGAAAAGTCTTTGTGCTCACAGTGTCCTATGTAAGCTGAAGGGAGAGTGGCAGGACCCAGGCCTCGGGCTCAGTCTGCACGGTCTTCATCCTTGCTCTCAGCTGGGAGGTCAGAGAGCATTTGCATAGCCTTTACTTAGTCTGCCAAATACACGGAAGAATTAGATTTCTGTTTACGTGTTTCTGTCCACATGTTTTTAATACTTTGTACAGGGGTGGGGAGAGGCATGTCAAACCTCACGTAAGCTTGCCAGGTCCAGTATAAGTATTCATAAAGATGAGAATATTCAGGATGTAGATGACTGGGTAGAGAGTGAGGGTCAGGCTGATCTGATGCCTTTGGATCACTCCTGCCGGCTGGGCAGGGGGCAGTGCTGTCATTTCTAGGAAGAGCAGAGGAAATGTGGTCTTTGACACTGCCAGAGTCTATTCTGAAAGAGCCTCTTGTTTGCCTGGATGCCAAACCCCCTACATTTATGAAGCATCTAGAAAGCAGTGCATGTCCACGCCTTCCTGTGTGTGCGGGCTCAGTCCAGCTCGCACCGGTGTCCACAGAGACCTCAGGCAGTGAGTGCACTAATGGTTGATTCTGCAGACATGCAAATAGGATACTCCTGGTCTTGGTTGTAATCAAAATGTATTTGCAATCAAGCACAATATGTAGATCTAGAAAACAGTGAAGGTGATGGTTCAGTAAGGTGATTTTCAGAACGATATTGGGTTTTTTTTTAAATGTTTTTATTTATTTGAGAGGGGCAGAGCATGAATGGGGGAGGGGCAGAGAGAGAGGGAGACAGACACAGAATCTGAAGCAGGCTCCAAGCTAGCACAGAGCTCGACGTGGGGCTTGAACTCATGAACTGCGAGATCATGACCTGAGCTGAAGTCAGACACTTAACCAATTGAGCCACCTAGGCGCCCTGGAATGATCTTGTTTCTTAAGGGGGGAAAACAGCAAGTGGTCACTACTTAAAAATGAGAAGAGAAAGTATAAGTGACTTCTTAAGAATCAGGAAATCGAATTTTCTCCAGAGGAAAATAGCACTATTCTTTCTTTTTCCTCTTTGGCTGATGGTGAAATGGGGTATCATTTTCTGGTAGGGTAGGACAGTAGGTGATACGGACTATTCTCTAGAAAATATTGGTGAGACCAAAAAGTAGGATTTTAAATCTTTGGGATCCCGAAGGAAAAAAGGGTTGGTCATCTCCTTTATGGTGCTTTTTATTATGAAAGAAGATGTTTTTCCTGATGGTAGCTTATAAAAGTGACTATATTAAAAAGAAAGTTCAACCTGCCAAGCAACTGTGTTCTGCTTCCTTGTCATTCATCTAATTCTACTAGCCCAGTGGCTTTGGAAGCAGTTACTCCTGAGGGCCGTTGAAGCCTTTGTCCCTTTAGGCCCATCTCACAAGAAAGGCAGAGATGTATCCGCAGAAAGATTTTGTTTACGTACAACGTGTCTACATGACCAATTATGACAATGTGCTCCAAAACCCTTCCTCTAACAGGAGTCACTGGAATATGTAGCTTGTGGCTGCAGAGCAAGAGCTGATGAACATCTGTACCATTTGGAATATAGACTTGTCCTCGTGGCATGGATAGCCACCGCCAAGTCTGAACTCTTGTATTCATGTAGGTGAGCATGCAGAGAAAAACAGTGTCTGTATATACAGGGCGTCAAAAAGCAATTTCTTGCTGCAGCAAGTTTAATGTATTCAGTAACCTTGTGTTTATTTGGGTATTATTTGCTGAAGGCCCTTGGAAAGCTTTGGCATAAGAGTATAGGAAAACCCAGACCAAGTGTTCATCCAGAGCTCCGGTCTTCACACACCAGTGGCTCGGACCCGCATGGGCAGGCGGTGCAAGAGCCGTCTCTCTTTACTGCACAGCATCAAATAAGGTCAGTGATGCTGCTTTGGCTCCTTCTTCTTTCATTGTCCATGTTATTGAGGAAACCCATAAAAGTTCCCTCTTTTGATATCTTGACCCACGGTGTTGCTCGCATGCTGCTTTGTGGTTTAGAGATTTAAAGAAACAGAGAGGGGAAAAGAGTGAGGGAGAGAGTTTGCCTTAGGTGATAAACAGCAGTGTAAGGCCAGAGGCCTTACAAAAAAAAGAAAAAAAGAAATACAGGAAGAAGAGAAGCAGCCATAGCAACAAGGGAGTTTGGAAACGTTCAAGGGTTCGGGGGCTTGCAGGAAGAGGTGGGGGCACGTAAGCGAGGGTGTAAGATCAGCTCCACCTGGTAACAATGAAAAGTAGGATTCCAGGCATTCATGAACTCATTTACACCTAGCCTGAATGCAAGCGTGTGACATACGTGTCTAGGGGTCTAAATGGTCACATAAAAAACACGAGTGAAGCCACAGGTTTGCTTGTTCAACTCTTCCAGTTTTCAAAGACAAAAAGACTCTGTTTGATGACATAGGTTATTGGTTTCTGGTTTTAGTAGGAATTGAAATTAGATGCTGTCATTCCTCCCCCCACCCCCACCCTGACAATCTTGCCTACAGGTCACACCTTCTTAGGCAGACCTCACCACATATGCTCCCCTGCCTCATCTGTTACCTGTGGTGTTTCTTCAAGGAAGATGTCTTGGTGACTTTGAATTCTACCCATGTCACTGGTTTATTGAGATAATCACTGCCCATTGCATATGGCTTACATGGCATGTCTGCCCAATGCCACATGCTTATTGAAAAAAATGGCAGAAGGAGGTGCTGTTGCTGAAAGTTTGTCTCACGACCAGGGGGGCAGAGCTATTTGTTTATTTTTTCAGACTGCTTCCATGTGGGGTGTCAGGTGATTCTAAATGGTCACATCTTCACCGTGTTAGTAGATGCGCTGTGCCAGTGAGTGAGGAATTAGGCGCGGTGTAAGGAACGGGACCACTGACCTAGGAGACGGTACCATTTGTATGTTTCGTCTACTGTCTGGACATCTCCTCAGACCCTTGCTTTGATGAAAGGTAGGATTGTTTCCTTGGAAAGAAAAGACAATTTCTATGATTCTTTTCAGAGAGATGTGATTCTAGAAATAAATACTGAGATTTTTGTTTCTGGAATAAGTATGCATTTATTGTTGGTACACTTTCAGAGTTGGAGTTTGGATTTACTAGTACTCAGGTACAGGGTGATTTTTTCTGTTTTTTTTTTTTTTAATAGTGTTCTTATTAAACTTTATTCCAGGTGAAATTTAAAAAAAAAAAGCCTTTATAGCAGAGGAAACAGGAAAGGGCATAAGATGAGAAACTGGAGACAGTGGCATGAAGCCTTTTTCATTTTTTAGTTTAGTCTGGTGAGTGAAATAATTACTAAAACAATGATACAACAGTTGATGTGATATATACATATGTTAGGTGATAATGTGCTATTCACATTCAAAACTCACAATGTTCCCATGTGATCACCTGGTTGGTTCACCTCTTTAATATTCACAGTTTACTCAGACCAAAGGAGGAGAAATGAAAAACAGCATATAGAAAGGGAGAAAAGTTTCTTTAAACAATGGCCTTTTTAATAGTGCATCAGTAAGTCCCAAACTCTTTGTTTGTGCAGATTCAGTATATTACTCTGTGCCTTGAAAGTCCATAAGATTTCAATAAAGCCATGAGCCTAACTGATCAGCTTTGCTCTCTTTACCGAATGTCAGCTTTTCCCAGTAATGTGTAAAAAGAAGGCAGATTTATGCACCGGCATTATTTCATGGAGCTCCTGAAGACTGGCTGATCTCTTCCAGGTCTGCTGAAGGGCTCAGAATGACTGGTCTCAGGGTCTTCAGACATTGCTTTTCCAGTAAGCACAGTTGTGACCTCTGTATTTACAGGTCTCAGGGGCTACCTCCTTAAGTCATTAAGGAGTGACTTTAGAGCTGGGATCACAACACAGGAAAATACTCCTGAGCTTTCTTCCCTTAGGGCTGAAAGTAGTGTTGTTGATGCTGAACTTTGAGCCATCAGCTGTTGAAGTTTTGAAGATAAACATCACCCAGAAACATCATGTCTACTCAGGGCTTGGATACTTCACATTGAGTGAATTAGTTCAGTTGGTCGTAACTGAGTCAGGTCTCTTATTTGCCCAACATATGATGAGATAGAGAACTTACTGCTGGTATCTTTTTGACGCTCTGGTCAGATAAACACTCAGGCAAATTAACATGAACTTGAATTGTAGGATTGGCCAATGCTCACGGTGCAAGTTTCTCTCTTTTTGAAATAAAGAATGTCATTGAATTAACCTCTGCAAATACATCTTCCCAAATAATAAAACACAGATGCCTTAGTTAAATGTGTGCCTGCCATGTATTGCTTTCGTTTTAATAACAGCAGCTTAGGTCTTCCCATCATGGAGACTCAAAACGGAGTCCTCTGACAAATCCAGAATCTTGATAGAAGAAAACCACATGGCATAGGAACCACTTTAGAGAATGTGGCCCAACTAGAGTGGTGTTCTCCCTGGTAGATCCTGGGTATCACAGCAGGTGGCACACTCAGCAGCATTTCTTAATAGTTTATTTATTCTAAGATATGTTAAAATTAACACATTCATTTCTCGATTTTATAGATATTTGGGTTTAGGTTGAAATTCAGTGAAGTCACGCTTTATGCAGATTGAATGAGTTGCGTTTCTTTTCTGCGGTACATGGACTTTGATGATGCATAGTTATGGCAAGAATCATAAATGAGGCACAAGAATATCAGAAGTTGTCAAATGACAACCTTTTGGGTAACACTGGCCACTATAAATTGAGGCTGCAGCTCACCAAATTTTTATCTCTAAGAACCCATTTCATCTTTTTTCGTGGTGTAAACTTCATTTTTGAAATATCTTTTTCACCTCTAACACATACACTCAATATGCAGCCATTCATTTTTCTGTTTAAAGATACCTATACCTGGGGCACGTGGGTGGCTCAGTTGGTTGGGTGTCCGACTCTTGATTTTGGCTCAGTTCATGATCCTGGGGTCATGGGATTGGGGCCCATGTTGGCTCTGTGTGCTGACCATAGAACCTGATTAAGATTTTCTCTCTCCCTCTGCCGCTCTCTCTCTCTCTAAAATTAAAAAAAAAAAATGTTTAAAAAGTAAGATATCTAGGGGTGCCTGGGTGGCTAAGTCGGTTAAGCGTCCGACTTCGGCTCAGGTCATGATCTCACGGTTTGTGGATTTGAGCCCTGCGTCAGGCTCTGTGCTGACAGCTTAGAGCCTGGAGCCTGCTTCAGATTCTGTGTCTCCCTCTCTCTCTGCCCCTCTGCCACTCATGCTCTGTTTCTCTCTGTCTCGATAATAAATAAACATTAAAAAATTAAAAAAATAAGATATCTATACCCAATAAGCATAAAGCAGTCACTGTTACTCATTACATTGGTATAACTCCAGCCAACCCCAATTAATAAGCTTAACATGGCTTTAGGACAGTTGTTGGCAAATATCAAGTCACCTGAAGCTTGACCAATGACAAGGAATTTATATTAGATACAGAGAGACATCTCATGGAGCCCAAGTGCCAACATCAGGAGCAGCTGGATCCAGGAATTGGAAGGTGACTAATATCCCACTGAGAATTTTCTCTTAGTCTTCTAGCCCTGCTTCTCTTTGCAGTTCTTCCTTCTCTCTTAGCAGACTACCTTTTCCTGCTACTCTGTCCTCATGAGATATGGAAGATAGCTGTCCATAGTTCCCAAGTTATATTCCAGCGATATGAAGGACTGTCTCCCTCAGCTCTAATTCACTATCTCTAGGAAGGAGACCCTGATTGGCCCTGCTTGGGTCCGATGTCCTCTCTAATCATTGTTGTACTGATGCTAGCTCATACTAGCTCCTGGGAGCCAGTGGTTGAGTTTTCAGGAATTTTGGTGAGCAGGTTGTTAAATATAATGATTATTGAAAAGTAAATTATTTAAACTTATGATTAAATAAATTTAATATAATAATTCCTTAAAACAAATAACTTATTAGTCACTTTTCTACATTTTACTATTTATGCTCTTGATGTTCTTGTATGTATATTGTGTCCATATGGTAGAACTCCTGGATAGTGGTACACCACTGTACATCTCTTCTCAAACCTCTATTTAGTGATACAATGTTAGAAGCTTGAAACAGCCACGGTGGGAATATTTATACTATGGAAATTCGTGAACACCACACATCAGAGTGGTGGCAGTGCTATTTCCTGGAGAGCTGGTTGTTAAACATTTATCAGTACATCACTCAGTCTAGTCTACTCCAGTCCAGGTGGCTCTTGGCCCTAGAGGTCCTTTTCTCTGTAGGAAGAATGGTGACAACATCCCACCCCATGAATGGGTCAGGGGAACAGGACCATTAAGAGAATCACTCTAAGCTGGACTCTACCCACCAAAATCTCAAGACTTCACTTTTACACATTAAAAGATACATTGAATATCCTGATCCATATTCATTTGTTTGTATACTTTATGCTACAAAATTCTGTGAGAAAGTCTCAGATGCCATTATTATTTGGTAACTGTGATGACAGTAATGATGATGATAGCTCACATTTTTGAGCACTCTTTTAAGACTTTTTATACATATGATCTTGTATTTTCCTCAGAACATTTGTCATTCAAACTGAATTCATTTTAATTCAACGAATATTTATCAAGCACCTGAAATATACCAGGTTCTTTTCTATGTATGTAAAATAATGTTAGTGAGCAAAACAGAGATCCCTGGTGTTTTCATTCCATCTGGGAGGGACAGACCTATAATACCCATAGTAAAGTTACACATTATAGAGTTCAGTGGAAGGTAATGTCTGTAGTGGAGTAAACCCAAGTTAGGGCAGTATAGGGCGAACTGAAAGGTCTGGGGATGGGCATGGTCTGCAATTTTAAATGCAGTGGTCAGAGTAGGACTCATTGACATAAGCAAAGACTTGAAGGAGATGAGAAAGTTGCTTTTGTGGGTATTTGAGGGAAGACTGTTCTAGATGGAGGGAACTACAGGTAGTATGGCCCTAAGGTAGAAGCATGCTTGGTGTGTCAAAGAAACATTAAGGAGACCATTGTGGCTACAGCCTAAAGAGCAAGAGGGAGATTAACAGCTAGTCAAAGAGATAAGTAGGTGGGGGTATAGATAACCTGGTAAGACCTTGGAAGAACTTTGGCTTTGACCTTGAATAGAAAGGGGAGCATTAGAGGGTCTTGACCTCACCCAAGTCTCAAAAGGACCACTCTGGCTTCTGGGTTCAGACCAGAGGGCAGAAGTAAAAAGCCTACTGTTGTAATCCAAGTGAGTGTGGCATTATCTCTGAGCAGGACAGCAACCATGGCAGTGATGAGAAGTGGTTGGGGGTCATATTCTGGGTACATTTTAAAGGTAGGGCTGAGAAGATAGCCTGATGATTCACCGGGCTATAAGAGACAATTCAGGTATGACCCCAGACCCCTCCCCAGCTTAAGCATTTGGGAGGTTGAAGTTGCCATCACCTCAGGTAGGTAAGGTGAAGGAAGGGGTAGATTTAGGGGAGAAAAATAGGTTAGCTGAGTTGATTTCCAGATGGCTATTTAAAATCCATGTGAGGGACACCAGAGTGACTCAGTTGGTTAAATGTTGACTCTTGATTTTGACTCAGGTCATGATCTCACGGTTCATGAGATTGAGCCCCATGTCGGGCTCTGTGCTGTGTAGAGCCTGCTTGGGATACTCTCTTTCTCCCTTTACCCCTTCCCCTCTCATTCTGTCTGTCTGTCTGTCTGTCTCTCTCTCTTTCTCAAAAAAAAGTGTGAAGATGTTCATTGGATAGTGAAATTTGGATTTTACAAGGGAAGTCTGAGCCAAAGTTGTAAATTCCGAAATCCTTGAAACATAAATGATATTTAATGCCAGGGAACTTGCTGTGGTCACCAAGACAAAGAGAATAATGAAAAAGAGAAAAAAATTGATGCAGGAGAGGAAAGGGAGACTAGCTAAAGAGATACTCTTCAGTTGATGAGAGGGGTAGGATGTAGTGTGAAGTGAAGAGATTGGCTTTAGATAAGAGTGTGAAGAGTTTATGTGTGGTAATAAAATGGCACAAAATGAAAGTACAGTTGCTAGCTGGTAGCTGAATGTGGTAGTTAGGACTCTTTGGAAATTCACTTCTCATTGCTTCAGTTTTCTCAGTAAAGTAGGGAGCAGAGTCCTCAGCTAAGAGTGAGGATGAGAAAGAAGGCATTGGTGGGGCCAATGTCATCCTTGAAGAATGAAATGGTGGGGTGCCTGGGTGGCTCAGTCGGTTAAGCTTTCAACTTCAGCTCAGGTCATGATCTCACAGTTGATGGGTTTGGGCCCCATATCAGGCTTAGTGCTGACAGCTCAGAGCCTGGAGCCTGCTTTGGGCCTTGCATTCTGTGTCTCCCTCTCTCTGCCCCTCCCTCACTGGCATTCTGTGTCTGTCTGTCTGTCTGTCTGTCTGTCTGTCTCTCTCTCCCAAAAATAAACAAACATACATTAAAAAATTTTTTTAAAAGAATGAAATGGTAAATGAACTATATAAATACAGTGTGATCTCCGGGCAGCATAAAAAGTCCTCTTGAGACTGATGGTAATGTTAATGGGAACAATGATTATTTTTCCATTACACTGCGGAAACCTGGGCTCAGAGAGATTAAGTTACTTGCCTAAACTTACACACCTAGGAAGTGGCAGTGTCAGGATCTGAGTTCAGGCAATCTAGCTCCAGATTCCATCCTCTTAAGCACTGCACGATATGCTTTAGAGTTAACTAATAAACAACTGTGATTCTGCTTCTTATAATGACTACTAAAATAACAGCATTTTATCTATGGAATGTAAAAAAATGCGCAATTCAGATCTGTCAAAGGTAATAGCCTTAATTAAAAAGACAAAATGAGTCATGTAAGAATTCTTAGATAAGAAAAGCAGGCAAGTAATTTCTGGATTAGAGTCTTTTGAAGGCAAAGTTGTTATTGAAAGGTTTTCAAAAGCATTTAAAATAGTAGGAGAAGCTGATCTGGGAGGTAAGAAGAACCCAGTGTGAACACATTGGGCAGTGAGGATCTGTTAAGCAAATCTAAAAGGCAGAGAAGGATGGCCAGGGCCATGTCAGGCCCAAGCCCCAAACCATTTATATGTGAAACAAAGATTCCCATTAGGAGAAGATATCCTGAGTCTTTTAAAAGCCACGCATCTCAAAAGTGTCCCGTCAAATAATGATGGTTTGGAATAAAAAGCTATTGGGCATATCTGACCAAAAATACTTATAATTCATCCCTCCTGTTAATCAGCAGCTTTAAGACAGCTTCTAGGTTGTTGGCATGTTAGCCTGTCTCTCCCATGCAGAACTATCCCAGTTGGCACCTGGTGGTTGAGCCTTCACCAAGGGACAGATTTGAGTTCAAATGCACGTGTGGGTGTCAAGCATTTTCTGTGCTAGACACTGGGGTTATCAAGGTGAATAAAATATAGGCTTGACCTCATGAAGATCAATATATATAAATAACACAGATAAGGGGGGGGCCTGGGTGGCTCAGCTGGTTGAGCATCCGACTCTTGATTTCAGTTCAGGTCATAATCTCATAGTTCGTGGGTTTGAGCCCCATATCGGGCTCTGTACTGACAGTGTGAAGCCTGTTTGGGATTCTCTCTCTTTCCCTCTCTCTCTGCCCTTTCCTCACTCGCAATATCTCTCTCTCTCAAAAATAAATAAACTTAAAAAATTACACAGGTAAGTGAAGAAACAATCATTGTGTGGTGTGAAAAGTGCATGGACCGTAAAATATACGAAAGATGGCACTTTGGAAGCCATAACGAGCTTATCTCATTGTAAACTTTCAGAAAAATATAGGAATGTTGACAGGGTTAAAATTGTAATTTAAGAAAAAAATTGTAATTTAGAACCTCCCTCTTCAAAGGGGAGTCTGTGTGCCATTAGCCCTGGCATCATCATTTTCGGTAGTTTTGTATGCACATTACAGCCCGAGAAGCTCTTCCTAACCTTTGGGATAAGGGAAGCAGATTTCTAGCCCTGGAAGTGCATCTCTGGAAGTCCTGCCCACAGCTGAACTGTTTAGGGAGCATAATTAACCTGGGCCACAAGGGACCTGTTCCATCCCCACTACGAATTCCCTCAGAGGGCTGAATATTGGAGATGAGGAGAATTGTTTTCTAAGAAGTTTCTGTTGCCCAGTCGCGGCGTGTCCTCACATAGCCTGAGATCGCCTAATTAAGCCACCAAGAAGCAGGTGCATCAGTTGTGATGTCACAGCAATGATCACAAATGGGCACAATTATTTCCAGCACTTGAAATCAGAATTTTAGAGTATGTAAATTATTTTCCACTAAATTACTATGTAGGTGAAGGCATACAGTTACAGTGCCATTGACTTCCTCAGAAGTGTGCTTCTTTCTCAGATTACGCTACAGATTCCGATGAGTGCTTTCTCATCTGTCACCAGGAAACTGGGCAGAGGCCAGAGAGCAGGTCTGTCAGGCCTGACAGCTGACCTCAGCCGGCTTGGAGAAGGAGGGGCCGGGCGGAGCCTTTCTTGTCTCCGAGGGGTACCACTGCTGGGGGCTACTAGCCGCGCCCCCCCACCCCCACCAGTATGGGTGGGCGCCATGCTGCTTCTCTCAGTGGGACGCTGGTTGTACACATCACAGAATGAAACCTGCTGAATTGGCTTCTTTCAAAGAGCCAGAATATTTTTTATTAATCCTGTTTCTTGGCATCAAACTGCTTGATTTCTTCTCCTTTCCCATATAGGCTTTCTTTATGAGCTTACCTGAAATTAATAGTAACTCTTTTGACCAGAGCATCTCTTCTCTTAGCAGCCACTCTGTCCAGTGGGAAAAATCATCGTCTACATGTACAAGGTTCTAAACAGCAGAATGAAATACAGAACCGACCCACATCTGGATAATTTAGATCCTTGGTCTATTTTACCATATTTTCAAAGTAGAGGAAAAGCTACTCAACAAGCCACGCTTATCATGTGTATTGTTTTCATACAATGCATTTATACTATGTGACCCCTTCCTTGGTATGCTCATATTTTATTCTGCGCCGTCCTCACGGAAACCCTAGCTTATTAATTGTTAAACACATTAAGGAACTGGGGATTCATTACGTGCTGTTCTCAATTCAGAAAGGCTGGACGGCCAGATGCCCATCCTATATCCAGGAGGTTGATGTTCAGTAATGTATCATTATAATGTAGCTGGTGTAATGAAGCTGGGGTCCTGGGTGTGATTCCCAGGGTGCCAGTTAGCATGGTGCTCTGGCTGCAGACCGTAACTCTATTTTGGTGCTACACTTCAGATATGTGGTGTTGGTCAAAGGGAGACTGGACAAGGGGCTATGACTGACACATCGTGAATACTTCCGGAATAAGAACTCGCAGCGTATTTCTTAGGGCTAGCATGTGTGTCAGTTCCTTCTTCAGGCCACTCCCAGCCAGAGCTAATTCTACCCACCGCATCTGGATTCTTCCCGCACTTACCCATGCTCGTGAAACTTGTCACATTCTACTTTGGATTCCTGCACTTCCTGTCCACGTATTGTCTTCTTTGCTAGCTTGTAAACCCCTTGAAGACATAAACCCTATTGAATACACTTTCTATCTCTTATAGTGCTCTTACATGCTCCATGTTTATTGAAAGGATAATTAGAAGGATGGATGGTTGGAGAAATGGATGGATGAGTAAGTGTGTAGGTTGTCTTTGCAAATTTGTTGGCTAGGACCTCTATAGGTACCCATCAAGGACAGATAACTCAGAGATGTAAAATATAGTGTAATAATCATGTCTGATAACAATGTTATGCCTTCCACAAAACTGATAAATTTGATAAGTACTGTACATCAGTTACTCATAAGACGCTGATGCATAGAATGTCCCCTCCCACCATCAGAACCAAATTTTTATAGATATTTAATTCATGTCTAAAGCCTCTCTAGGAGACTGTTCCCATTTTAGAGAAAGGGAAACAAAAGCAATTTTGTTCTCAATTGCTTAGAGAAAGGGAAACAGAGCAATTGACTTGTTCTTCATAAGATCATACAGTACATAGTAGGATTAGTGGCATTAGTGTGTGCATGATTTATTGATACATAACAAATTACCCCAGCATTTAGCAGCTTAAAACAACATATGTTGGTTATCTCAGTTTCCCTCGGTCAGGGATTTAGGCACAGTTCAGCTAGATGTGTCATAAAGCTGTAATCAAGAGGTCAGCTGGGGCTGCTGTCTTCTCAAGGCTTCACTAGAGAGGATCCAATCCAAGCCATTCACATGGCTGTTGACAGGTCTCAGCTTCTCTCTGGTGGTTGGCTGCAGTTATCAATTCCTGGCCTTGGGCTACATAGGGCAGCTTATCTATTCCAGTTTGTTTCTTCTGGACCAAAGGCCCCAGAAGAGTGAGAGAGAGCCAGAGAGCCAGAGAGAGACAGAGAGAGGCAGAGAGACAGCAAGCAAGAAATCATGGTCTTTTTGTAACCTAACCTTGAAAGTGACACTCCATCACCATTGGTAGAAATGAGTTGCCAAGTCCCACCCACCCTCAAGGGGAGGAGATGACACAGGGCTGGAGTACCAGGAGATGGGGATCCTTGGGGACCATCTCTGACACTGAATCACAGTGGGCCCCAAGAATCACAGAAGGACCATCTGCAGGATGCTTCTTGCCTGTGTGTACATAGAGTGTTGGTCAGAAGGTGGTGCCAAATTGAAGATCACAGAAGCCGCCTGTCCCAAAAGTAAAATCTCTTTTCTCCATTTTAATAGAATGCAAAGCTAGATGTGGCTTCTTGCTGGAAAGTTCTACCAACAACTCCTCACATCCTGAGTGGCACCTAAGCCTCTTACCTCACTGCCTAAGCTTTCTCTGATAGATGGTGATGAATTTCAGAGAAATTCAAACATATATACCCTCACTCTGCAACCACAGCATATGCCTCTGGCTGGGACTCTGTGAGGTGGCAGGATTCCTTTCCCCAGTGGGGCTTGAAATGGTGAGTTTGTGGGTGGAGGAAGGAAAAATCCTTCCTGATGTTTGGTGGAAATGAAACTCGGTTCCGAAACCGGTCGTCTCTTGTGTTGAAAATGAATGCTTCGAATTGACTAAAATCTCCTAGGAATTTATTCCTTTGTGTCTCTTAAAGTGAGGCTTTCAGGATAGGTATAATCAAAGAGACAGAGTGGACTGGATGAGGGAATTTTTAAGCCCCCTTTGCTTCGAATGGTCATCTGCCCTACAAGTCCACTGTTATTGCCAAATCTCCTTAACTCCTTAAGCAAGATAATGACATTTTATTAAAGAGCAATTGCTAGATTATTAGCTACTGGGCTTAAAACACTGAAGAGTCATCACTCTCCTGCTTCCCTTGGCTCAGATCAACATGGTTTCAGCCGCTTGTGAGATGTGAAGTCCAGAGCACGCAGTTCTCTCCATCTCCGCTCAGAATTAACCAATAAATTAGAATAACTAAATGAGTAAGGGTCAGACAAAGGCAGTGTGGAAACCGGAGGCCGGGGGCCTGGGTCGTCCTGAATATGAAATGAAGCATGGTTTATGTTTTGTATTTTATAGGTTTTAAAACAAAGCTAAAGTATAGCATTAAGGATCAAGGTCAGGGTGTTATCTTTTGTGGGGTGAATGGGGTGGGGGTGGCGAGGTCATAGCTTATGCCAAAGACTTGGCCCCTTCTTTCTCCGTAACATTTATTTTCCCGAGCTTCTGTCTAATTAATATAAGGCCTTGCTCGAGCACACTGGCCCTCATTGGGCCTGTCACTCGTTAATCAAGCGACCCTTCTAGCCTTGGGTAATGACCTTGAAAGAATATATCAGCCCATGATGGCGGAAGTGAGGAATTAAATTGTTTCTCTGAGTGCTTATGGTCATTGCTGACAATTTATATCTCACAGCTGCCCTGGGCTGGCCATACCGGCCATTGTGCGGCAATCATTTTCCTGGCCGGGAATGGATCGTGTGCCGGACAGGGACCAAGCTGGCCTCCTGTACATCTCCATCTTTATGTTATTTCCCCTCCCCCCACCTGCTTTTAATCACGTCTTTGTTTGAGAGGCAGGGATTGTACAAAGTTAAAAGCTTTGTCAGTAAGGCCACCAAGAGCCAAAAGCTTGGGGTAAATCGTGTGTCTGGCTGTACCCTGCTTTGTCTCCACGCACACTGCTGTTGCCTCTGCTGATGTAAGGCTTAAAAGGGAAGTGTCTTGAGAATATGTTAGCTCAAAACTCATAAGAGGAAAAATTACTGGAAATATTAAAAGGCTGCAAAGGGTGTATTGTGTACAAGTGATTAAGCCTGAACCCTTTCTGGGTCTTTCTAGGAGGTCAGGGAGATATTGGCTGCTGGTCCTGAGGGGAATAGGCAAGGATAGGGACTTCCATCCTTTTACCTTTTATGGTGGTGTATTTAGACTTAGTGGTATCTTGGGGTATGCTAGTGTGCCGCTAAAGTCATACCCTAGTACCAGAATAAATATTATATGTACCTGAAATTAAGCACCATATATCTATTCAGAACCTGTACACCCCCTTCTCTTTTACTGTTTGCTCTCCTTGAAACTAAGTGAATTTTAACAACTCTCTTCCTGTGGAAAAGTCCTTTTTGTTGTTTTACTATATCACAGTTGGGTTTGCAAAAGAATTAAGAGGAAGATTCTTCCCATTAGCTAAAATTCGTCAAATAAATAGCATACCTTTGCATAGCTCAAGCTACACTTACTGGATTTTGTGCGTGAAGTTTTATAAATAAAATGGCATAGCTTGAATTTGTCCTGGGTTTTCTTTGTCTATAGACATTCACTAGTTATCACTAAATGTATGTACTAAAACTTCAAAGAATAGAAATCACCAACAGGGACCTCCAGAGGTGGGGAGACAGTTAAGTATTTGTAAAACCTAAGTTGGGATTCCTTCCTCTTGCTGGCTCCTGGCTTCTTGCCTGGGTCTGTTTATCATTATTGGACAGTGCCTCCAAACACAGGGAAAATCCTTTATCCTGAAGTCTATATGGTATAAGAGCTTCTGCAGTTTACAGCTTACCTTCACAGTTGGGTATCATCATCATGGGACCATGTTACATAGAGTAGTTGGTGGAAGGGTGAGGAGAGGTTCTGTCTAATTGCTCAAGCACACTGGCCCTCCATGAGAATAGGACAGATAATCATTCTGTCCTCAGTCTGTCCGGGAGAAGACTGTGTACAAATGTGGACAACGAAGACTCCTGGCAAATGAAGGCAGATTGATAGAATGCGCGCTGACTGCATACATGCTGTCCTAACAAGATTCATATCAACATGCTTGTCCTCTAAAGCGGAGCTCATGGAAGACAAGGGCACATCGTTTTTATCTTTAGATTCTTTACTATACCAAGTATAGTGTCTTACATGCAGTAGGCACTAAAGAAAAAGATTTGTTGAGTAATGGAATTAATCCATTCATTCATTCCTTGATCAGAACACATGGGTCAAGCTGGTTCTGTAGCTCTTTGACAAAACTAACTTCCATGAAAGTGATTCTTACCCACTGTCTTCCTGTTTTCATTGCACGTGTTTGTTCTAAAGGAAAGAGCACAAAACTGAAAGTCAGAGTCTTTCTTTCCATCCTGATGCCACCACCCCCTCGAGCACCAACTTTGCAAGCAAGTCATCCCTTCTCTGGGAGCATCAGAGTCTACAAATCTTAAATGAAGGGGTTAGACTTGCTAATCTCTATGGTTCTTCCCAACATGACATTACTGTAATTTTAGAGGACTCCTGTCACTTCATGGGGGAGAAATCCAAGTCCCAGAAAGAGATTGTGTTTACATATAAAAATGGTCACGATTGCCTGTGTGCCTTGCACATGGTAGGTGCCCACAAAGATGGGTGGGACTAGTCTGTGGAAGGAATTAGATGACAGACAATATATCACTCAATTCAAATCCATATCTGCATTCAGCCCTCTTTCCTTCCCTTACTGAAACATTTATGTCAACTACTTACCATGGCTCTTGGGCCAAGCAGAACTGTTTATTTATTATTTATTACTATGCTTTCTGAAATATAATTCTAGTGATGAGGTTACTATTGACCTGAAGAGTTTACAAACTGAAATGAAGGAGATTTTGAAAGTTTTATTTGCTTTTTTACCTAAGTTCTTAAAATCATTCACCTCCTTTTGTACTGCCATTGAGTTGGCTAGATTTTTATCTAACCATTTCCTTCGGTATTTTCTTTTTTTTTAAGTTTATTTGTTTATTTTGAGAGAGGGAGAGAATGCAAATGGGGAGGGGCAGGGAGAGAAGAAGAGAAGAATCCCAAGAAGGCTCCACACTGTCAGTGCAGAGCCCGAAGCAGGGTTTGAACTCAGGAACCGTGAGATCATGATCTGAGCCGAAATCAAGAGTCAGATGCTTAACTGACTGAGCCACCCAGGCATCCCTCCTTCTGTATTTTCAGTGATGAAAGTCTTAATTTGCTACATCTAAATACTAGAGGTTTATTGGTTTGTTTTGATAAAGGACAGAGTTTGAGACAGGAACGTCTTCTTTGTGAGGAGCATACAAGAGGCAAGGCAAAATCAAGGAGGAGAAACTTTAGGAAGAGGTGAGAGAGAAAACATCATCCATCTCCTTTCTTACTTTTGTCCTCCCTTCCTTCAGAGCATATACATAAAAAAAAAAAAAAACTGAGCTTTCTTTCCCTTAGCACTACTTCAATTGCAGTGAAACGTGCCAGGCATCCAGAGTGAGTGGCCATTTGCAAGGCTGATGGTGCTGTCTGGGCATGCGAGAAAATGCCACTGGTGTGGCACATACTCCCAAGTGTATAAGTGAACTTTGCCTGTGGGACAGGGCACCCTATTCCTGGGAAGACAGCACCAACCCCACCTCTAAAATAGCACCTCAGATGCAGTTAGCAGAGTGTGCAAATCCAGGGAGGGCACATGTGGTTACGAGTTCCAAAACCACTTAGTGTCAGGGCTGAAATCTGCATGGTAAGAGATCTCATTGTACCAGGCAGGTACTATGTTCCAAAAGTTCTGTGCTGAATAGCTTTCATGTGTTTTTGCTTCTTTGGCCTTAAAAAAATATTTTCAAATTGTAAATAATCCCAAATCATTTCATGGCAAGTCGTGTATATTTGTTATGCCCCAAAACAAGGAACATTCATGCTCTGATGCCAATGGTCATTGAGTGAATAATGATGAATTCGTCCTGTATTCATTAAGTGCAGACATATATGTAACTAACAGAATTTCTGTGAATAATTGGATGCCCAAGGCTTCTATGCAAACATGAAAAGGGACTTGGCATTTTCATCAAGGCTTGTGAAATCTTTATTTTGGGAAGATACTACCTTTGTAGACTCAAGATTCTAAGGACCCAGGGCTGGAGACTATGGCTTTTACCAGTGGAAGTTTAGGTATCATAATGAGCAGAAGTGAGAAACATTGATCAGCGTGAGAGTTCATCTTTATGAGCAGGGACCCTATTCCAAGGAATAAGGAAACCTATTCTTACAGTGGGTTTTTTTTTTTTTCAGTTTTCACAGATTTCCACCTTTCTCTGCATTCACTACACTTTGTCACAGTGGCTTCCATGAGAGTCACCAGAGGAGAAGGAGGGTTACATGAGGGTTGGGGATAGAACAAGTATGGGATTCAGTGTGAGCCAGAGATATCACCCCTCCCCCAACCTGTATATAAAGTCTATCTGTTAAAATAAGTAAAGTGTACCAGCGTTGTTATGATAGATTCAGAATTAGTGACACAGCGACTTAGTAGAACAAATGATTATGACTATTATTACTATTATTCACATTTACAGTTTCACATTCACTGAAATGTGAAATGTTATATGCCAAACTCCTTTGCAAACTCTTTATAATAACCCTTTAAGGTAGATATTATTTTCTGCATTTTATTGATGAGATTACTCAACTAGAAAGTGACAGATCCACTTTCACATCTGCTCTCTCATCTACTGTATGGTATCCAACCAACCAACCAACAAGGAGACCTACTTTAAGTTTGATAATGGAAGGCTTAGATTCCCTAACTACTTTGAAAGGCATGGAGCTATTTAGGATTTGCTTATTGGGTTTGGTCTTTTGTACTATAACATTCTGAAGTGCTGTATTCAGTACTATGAAATTCTTAAGAGTCTAAAAATCAGTTCCTGGTTCCTTTAACCTTAATTGAGAGTCTATATCTCCCTTCTCTTAAGGAATATTAACTTGTCCCAATATATCACTATCACTCCAGTATATAGGTATCTTTGTCTTTCTTTTCCCTATATTATTCTATGGACACTTCTGAGGCAGAATATATGTCTTCATAGACATCATTTTTTAGTGTAAAGAGTATACGCTAAATAAATACTTTAAATAAAATTCATTTTGTCTAAATTTGCATTTCACCCCATAAATAACCCAGTTTATTCCTTCATTAAATATTGATTTCATTTGAGAAGAAGTAAGAGAATGATCTAGAAGGTAAGGAAGTTGGGTGGGGACTTTAAAGGCAACTCAGCTCCTCTTTTAAACCCAAAGAAAGAAGACCAATATTTGAGGTGAAGTTGACCAAAACAGCGATTTTATATCTTCCAAAAATTCATTTTCTATGAGTGAAGACTTTATACTATGAATTTTGAAAAACTTCAAACAGGTTTCTTCAGGTATGCATTTATAATTTTATAGTTTTCATTCTAGATGAAGACCAAAGATTATATAACTCTAATTCTAGTTGGTAAAATTGGGGGCCATTTATGGAATGTTCCAGAAAATGGAATTTTGGGGATTAGACATAATCATAAAATATAACAATTGTTGAAGAAAAAACTATTCAATTAAATATTTTTAAAAATGAGATTTGAAGCAATACTTTTTTGAAGACTTTATTTTTTAGCTGTTTTTCAGTTTACATAAAATTGAGGGGAAATTACAAAGATTTTCCAAATAACCCCTGCCTTTGCATATTCACATCCTCTCCAACTGTCAATTGTGTCATCACAATGGTACATTTTTTCTATGAAGGATGAACCTACATTGAAACATTATAATCATCCAAAGTTCACAGTTTTACCTAAGGGTTCACCCTTGGTGTTGCACATTCAGTGGGTTTGCATACACATTTAATGACATTTATCCATCCTTATAATACCATACAGAGTATTTTCACTGCCCTGAAAATCCTCTGTGTTCTGCTTCTTCATTTCCCTCCTCCCTCCCCCTGGCAACCACTGATCTTTTTACTGTCTCCATAGTTTTGCCTTTTCCAGAATGTCATATAGATGGAATCATATACTGTGTGGCTTGTCAGATTGATTTCTTTCTCTTAGCATTTAAGGTTGCTCTGTGTCCTCATGGCTTGATATCTCATTTTTTAAGGTGTGTTTATTCATTTTGAGGGGGGAGGGGCAGAGAGAGAGGGAGAGAGAAAGAGAGAGAGAGAGAGAGAGAGAGAGAGAGAGAATCCCAAGAAGTCTCTGCACTTCAGCCTGACTTGGGGCTTGATCTCACGGCCATGAAATCATGACCTGAGCCAAAATCAAGAGTCAGACTCTTAACTGACTGAACTACGCAGGTACCCTGATAACTCTCACTTCTTTTTAGCACTAAATAATATTCCACTGTCAGGGTGTACCAGTTTACTTACCCATTCACCTACTGAAGGACATCTTGTTTGCTTCCAAGTTTGGGCAATTATAAATTTCTTTTATGTTTATTTATTTGTTTTTTGACAGAGAGAGACCTCAAATGGGGGAGGGACAAAGAGAGAGGGAGAGAGAAATCCCAAGCAGGCTCCCTACTGTCAGTGCAGAGCCCAACACGGGCTTCAAAACCATGAACCACAAGATCATGACCTGAGCTAAAACCAAGAGTAGGACACTTAACTGACTGAGCCACCCAGGTGCCCCAAGTCTTGGCAATTATAAATTGAATTGCTATAAATATCTGTGTATAGGATTTGGTATGGACATAAGTTTTTGACCCATTTGGATAAATACCAAGTGCAGTTGCTCGGTCATATGGTAAGAGTACGTTTAGTTTTGTAAGAAATCACCCTGTCTTCCTACGTGGTTGTACCATCTTGCATTCCCACCAGCAGTGAATGAGAATTCCTATTGCTCCACGTCCTTGACAGTATTTGGTGTTGTCAGTGTTCTGGACTTCGACCATTCTCATAGGTGTGTAGTGGTACCTCATTGTCTTGATTTGCACTTCCCTGATGACATAGGATCAGGATGACGACGTACGGGGGGAGCACCTTTTTATATGCTTATTTGTCATCTGTACATCTTCTTTCATGAAGTGTCTTTAAGGTCTTTGGCTCATTTTTGAATCAGATTGTTTCCTTACTGTTGAATTTAAGAGTTCTTTATATATTTTAGGTAACAGTCCTTTATCAGATGTGTCCTTTGTAAGTATTTTTTTCCCCTATCTGTGGCTCATCTTCTATGAAGCAACACTTTTAAAATGTGTTCATTATCTAAAAGAAAACCGCCTCACTCTTCCACCCCAAACTTGAATTTGTGAAAAAGTGCCTGGCATGAAATTAAATCAAGTATACATTTAGTCTCTACAAACCAACCACAAATGGCAGCGCTTTCTTACTTTCTTTTATCTTTAAATATGTGATTTGTCTTGTACCTAAAATACCATAATTTTCATTTATTAAAAAAAAGGCATCAGGTTTTTTTTTTCATTCCAAGTACGCTATACATACACCATTTCCTAGAAATGTTTGTGTTGAAAACAAGATAGCCATAATACCTTGTAGTTTGTGATCAATGCCGCTTAAATATCTGAGTAAAGTTTATTACTCAAATTGTTTCTTAGGGGCAAATGACTGCTGGTAAAAGCAGGGGTCCTAGGAGTGGGGGTACCACCATTTCACCTTACTCTATAAAGAATACCGAGGGGTGACACATCTCCTTTGAACCCCTGAGCACCCAAAGTCCTGGGGAAATGAAGGAATAGATGGTTGATGTGTGACCAGGAGGAGTCAGGGACAGAAAGGTGGTCTCACCTGGAAGGCAGAAAAAAGAAGGGGGGGAAATTCTAATTGACCAATATAAAAGGTCAAATATACACGATTCTGAAAAGGACCATTTATGAAAGAGAATGAATAATAGACCCGAGGTAGAGAAGAATGGAAAGGAGTTAAGAAAGAAAGAAACATGTTTAAAAGGGAAGGGAAGTAATAATTTAAAAGTAAAGAAGGCCGTTTTCTGGTAGGTTCAGGAACCTCAGGATATTTGGGGGACATTAAGAAGAGAAGCCATCGGACTTCACCTATGATACCTATCTTCTTCAGGTCAAGTATTTGGCTTGGCTTCTCAGCCTCAAGAGGTTGTGAGAAGTTCAATCTGAAATGCCATCTGAAAAGTTGGAGCAAAATAGATTAAAAACCAACTAACCTATTTGGCCAATCACTATTCTTGCTGTGCTTATGTAAATAGGCCAAGTTTGTTAAAATTGGTCTTATTTTACAAACTAATTTGTCTTTGGAAAGGAGGGTGATTTTAGAGAAATTGTTTCAGTAATACCATTGTGGATACTAGACTCTAGTTCTGATTAACTGTCTTTGAGTGTTTGTTTACCTATAACATTGGACTGGATTCCAATTTCCTCAATTCTGGCTAGGACTCTTCAAACTAGCATTTGCAAGTTTCTCCCATTCTTTCAACTTGGAATCAGTGAGAACTAAAACTGCTTTTTCCTGAAGCCCTCCAAACAATCTGGACAACCTGACATAGACTTCAGAGAGAAATTGCCAAAACAGCCCATACCTGGACAAACGTCATGCCTGTTGCTGCATCGGCCACTCAGAGATCACCAGAGGCATACAGATAATGGAACATCCAGAGTTGCTGGATCTGCCATTAGGAAATCCAGTCCTTGATCTGTTTATGGACAATAGCAGTTTTATGGATTAAGGACAACGAAGAGCTGGATGTAGTAGGGACCCATCACTGACCCATGGTCAATGGCACCAGAAATCAGACTGTTTGCCTAAGGGAGAATCAAAGTACAAAAATCTCGGTAATGCGGAATGTTGTGTTTCAACCTGGAACTGAAGAGTATTTCTAATGAGTGCAGAAAGTTTCCATTCCTCTAATCCTGCTCTTCACTGTGGCAAGTCATTACTAGAATGGTCATTGTCCCAATTCCCTCAAGAATAAGGAATGACCAAAAGACAGTGGGGATGGAAACCAGTAACCAAAGTGTTAACGGTACTACTCTCTGCTGTGGGCCAATAGGCACAGGTGCAACTGTTGACCCAGACTTTTTTCATTTGCCTCTAAATATCCCTGACTTCTTCAGGGAGGTGGATTTGAGGCTTGACCTCTTATCTCCTTTGGCTGCCTCTCCAATAAACCCTTGTCTTTCTGCATACTTGAAAATAAATAAATAAATAAATAATAAGATTTTAGAGAAATGGGGGGATTTAAAAAAAAGAATATGGGGCACCTGGGTGTCTCAGTTGGTTAAGTGTCCAACTTTGGTTCAGGTCATGATCTTACAGTTTGTGAGTTTAAGCCCAGTGTTGGGCTCTGTGCTCACAGCTCAGAGACTGGAGTCTGCTTCACATTCTGTCTCTCCTTCTCTCTCTGCCCCTCTCCTGCTCACACTCTGTCTTTCCATCTCTCTCTCAATAAAATAAAATAAAATAAAATAACATAAAATAAAGAATATTTATAGAAAATCCTAAAAGTGACTAGTGAAAGGTTGAGCATTTAATCTTAGGATAAAGAAGAGGGGGGAAATGGGTCTAGAGACCCAATTATAATAACCAATAATGGAGAATATATCTTTTTTCCAATAGAAACTTTCCATCTTCATGTTTAGTCATGGTTTGGCTGTCACAAATAACCATCAGAGATTCTGGAAAGATTTTTAGGCTTAAGGTCAAGAAGGATGGGTCATTTTGAATCTTCTGAAATTCAGCAGATTGCTCCTTTTTTCCCCTAAGAAGTTGATGGTTTGAAAATGTTTACATCTCTCTGCTTATGTAATTGAGATTTGAGAAATTCTCATTTTTCCATTAGTAGACAATGAACACCAGTTAGTGCCTTGGAGATTTTCTTAGACTTTGCAAACTCTCTTTGCCTTTGCTACTTTGCCTCTCTGGTGCCACAAATCTCAGTGCTTTTTGCTCCCTGGCATAATGGCTGCTGTTCTTTTTGGCTGGGAAGACATGTTAACCTTTTAATGGCAAACTGGTTACCATTTCAAAGTCCTCTGTGGACTTGGAAATGAAGGCGGGCAATAGAGTAGAGCAGACAAACCAAACCAAACAGATAAACAGTTTAAGGATGATTTAGGTTTGAGGAATGGAAATTTTTTTCACATAGAAAAATGTGTTAAAACACTCCAGTTATTTATGGGAGGAGTTTGCTGTATCCCCTTCCATGGAAGTCTTTAAAATTCTTGTCTGTGAAGTGGTTGACTATGTGTTCCTCAGGGCAGGGGCTCTTAGCTGCCAGCCCCAGAGCTAACTGTGTCCCTCTGCTGAGAGCTGGGCAGGCACATCTCCCTTCCCCTCCCTGAATGGGGAATTAACAGTGATTTCTTTTTGCAGAAGGTTAGGGACCTGTGAATAAAGTGACTTCAGAGAATCAATCATTTGGCAAAAGGTAATTGAACAAGGCAATAAAAAAGGAACTGATGGGAAGGAATATAAGTAAATCTTAGAAGTATACTTCTTTATTCAGGGGCATGAGACCTAACCACATGAAAAAGTAAATAACATTTCTGAACAATGTATGCTGAGTCTTAGATCAGTACTTTAAATAGTCAATTGAAAGAAAATGATCTCAATGTCTAGAAACTGTCTGTGTAGCATATACTCCAAGTGGCCTGTGATGCCTGTGTATCTTAAACCTGCACTATCCAATAATAGCAGCCACTAGCCACATGTGGCTCTTAAGCACATAATATGTGGCTAGTCCTAATTCAGATATGCTCTAAGCATAAAATGCATACCAGCTTTTAAAGACTTAGTACAAAAAATGGAACGTATCTCAGTAATTTTTTATGTTAATTACATGTTGAAATGATAATATTTGGGGTAGCATAATGGGTCAAATGAAATATATTAACTGATAAAAATACATACTATTGAAGTTAATTTAAACTATTTCTTTTTGCCTTTTTACATGTGGCTACTAGAAAACTTAATATTCCATGAACTATTTCAGATTCTACATTTCTGTACCTGAGAGCTTCTTCTGGAGTTGTGGTAGATGGCAGTAATTGGGAATTAATGTTCTTCCCTCCTCTGCATTGGTCCTCAACCAATAAGTTTCAGGAGCTGGTGTATAAATACCCCAGCTCCCTTACCTTACATATGAGACAGTTCCAAAGTGCATATTTTGCACCATTTCCAATGCCTTCCCCATAGCTGTCCCCTGTGGTCTCATCTCTTGCTCATGTTCCTTGCTCTTCCCAAGTAAACTATATGCCCTCAGATTACTGGCCTCATGTACCGAGACTACTTACCCAAACTCAGGCAGTCAGGGAAGAAGGCTATAGAGTTAGACATGGCATTTGAAAGGTGCATGGGATTTGTAAAGATAGATGGGAAGGACCTTTATCTGTCTATTTGTTTACTCGTGAATTTTACTGATGAATGTAGAGAATGGCAGACTTTGTGAAGGGACAGATGACCGGGCCTGTTAGAGGAGTGTGAAATGACAGGTATTTCTAGAGCAAAGGAGGTGAGTGGGAGACACAGGTAGACAAATACACAGATTCTCAAATATGGATGGTCTTAGTTGCTTTGCAGTCTTATAGGCCATGGGGATCTTCTCATTAACGGTGTCAGATGCTGAAATGGCATAATCGCCATAGAGATTTAGGAGGGTCGTACATTAATGGGAATATGGGATGATATAAAAGGAAGTTCTGAAAGCAAGCAGCTTGTTATATTTGTTGTGAGATCATTAAGATCTCAACTGGGGTGCTGGCAAGCAGAAGTTGAAAGGAATATTTACCCTAAATCTGTATGGTGTTATACAGTTTATCAAGCATTTTCATGTGCTCACTTTCCTTTTTTTATTCATTTTTTAATGTTTATTTACTTATTTATTTATTGTCTTTTATAGTTTATTGTCAGGTTGGTTTCCATATAACATCCAGTGCTCATCCCCACAAGTGCCCTCTTCCATGCCCATCACCCCTCTTCCCCCTCCCCCTCCCCCATCAGCCCTCAGTTTGTTCTCAGTATTCAAGAGTCTCTCGTGGTTTGCCTCCCACCCTCTCCCCAACTATTTTCCCCCTTCCCCTCCCCTATGGTCCTCTGTTAAGTCTCTCCTGTTCCACTTATGAATGAAAACATATGGTATCTGTCCTTCTCCGCCTGACTTATTTCACTTAGCATGACACCCTTGAGTTCCATCCACGTTGCTTCCAATGGCCAGATGTCATTCTTTCTCATGGCCATGTAGTATTCCATTGTATAGATGAACCACATCTTCTTGATCCATTCATCAGTTGGTGAACATTTAGGCTCTTTCCATGATTTGGCTATTGTTGAAAGTGCCGCTACGAACATTGGGGTCCATGTGCCCCTATGCATCAGCACTTCTGTATCCCTTGGGTAAATCCCCAGCAGTGCTATTGCTGGGTCATACGGGAGTTTTATTGATAGTTTTTTGAGGAACCTCCACACTGTTTTCCAGAGCGGCTGCACCAGTTTACATTCCCACCAACAGTGTAGGAGGGTACCCGTTTCTCCACATCCACGCCAGCATCTATAGTCTCCTGATTTGTTCATTTTAGCCACTCTGACCAGCGTGCTCACTCTCCTTTTATCCACCATACCCTGGTGGGGCAAACACGTAAAGGGAAGCATTTTGAAGAAAGATATGACAGGGTTTATGTGTAACTGGAAAGGAAGGTATGAGATGAGCTCCATAGCAGGGAGAATAGTGATGTTAGTGTTCCATCTATCCATCCATTCAAGCAAATCATTCAACACATGTTTACTGAGTATCTACTATATGGAAGACACTGGTCTGGGTCTTGGGAATACAGCTGTAAGCAATTCATACAAAGCCCTTTGCCCCATAAGAGTTCACATGATAAAGATCATGGGGAATGGCGGAAAGGGAAATTATGTTGGGGAGAAAGGATGATTTTGTTTTTAGATATATTGGCTTCAAGGAACAATGTTCAAATGAAAATCCCTAATGATCTACAGGCACTTTGAACTGTCATTCCAGAGAAAGGGCTGAGCTAGAGGTATGCTGAACATTACCTGCAAAGAGATGATACTTGAAACTTCTAATCACTGCCCAACGGTAGCCATGTGTCTTGTGTTAGAACATTCAAACTATTAAATTTGCATGCAGTGTAAAGATGATAAACTTTGGGTACTTAAATATATTTCTGCCTGTGTGTATGTGTATTTCTTGTATACAGTTATATATGTGAGTGTTTACACACTAGTATTTTCTTTTCTAACCATATGGTTCCATGGTTGCCAGCCACAGAAGAATGTAAGCCCTGTTACAAAGGAAGATCTGTTACTTTCACTTCCTCTGTATAGCCCCAGCTACACAAGATGATTTAATGCTTTTACCTTTTCTGGCAGTGACAATATTTAGTGTTAGAATTTTGTGTGACTTGCTCGACTTTTCAAAATGCATCCATATAGGTCATGGCATCGTATTCTTAAAAGAGCCCATGGGTCAATGTTTAATGGTTATTGCAAAGAGTTAGCAATAGAGGTGCTGACATGTTTTCCCTTGCATTCTGTCTTTGAATGTAAATTTATTTCAGAAGGATTACTTAGTTCCATGTTCTATCCCATGAATGGCAAATGACCAATGGAAACAATGTGTTTGCATTTGCACAAAGAATATAACATGTTAACTGACTCTACATCATCTTCCAGATGGGCTTGTTTGACTGATTTAGCCCATCCATCCAGCCACACAATCATTCCATTTAAACAGCTGGTCAAATGATCAAAATAGTTAGACATAGATACAGCTCAAAGAAATGTCTCTCAAATACAGTCCCAGATTCCTCCATGACAGATTTTAAATGGTCCCAGATTCCCTATAGCCATAAATCATTTCAAGGGATTATTTTCCAGACTCTTCTCCATTACGTACTTCTAAAGAAACCATATCCTCAGATTCTCATGTTTGTTCTCCCTCTACTCTCTCTCTCTTTCTTCCTCACTCTGTCTTCTCCTCTCTTCTCCTTTCTTTTGCTTCCCCATCCTAGTTTAAGCCCTGTTTTATTAGCTTCCGACCTCAACTCCATCTTTGTTACCCAGAAATCCCTTTACATATTTGACTTGGTTATCATTAGCCAGTACATTCTGTTCCAATTTAATGTGCTGTGTCCTGCACATCCCTGAGTGCACAGAATTGGTAATTGGCAGCCTGGGAAGCTTAACAAAAAGACGACAAGACTTGCAGAGCCTCAATTGTGCTGCCCTTCTGCACACACAAATCCAATTTAGGTCAATGAAAGTTATGTAGATAAAGGAATGGAAAGGAAGCCTTCAGAAAGCAGGTTTCCTGGCCTGTATGAGATTCAAAGCGTTGTGGGAAATATCATGGAAAAGCCTTAGAAAAACATTTGGGATACATATCTTGCAACGAATGTGCTAGATTTCTCTTTATTTTTACTTATTTGTTTCCTAAAACATGAGTCCTTTCTTTGGTTTATGAGGAAAAAAAATTGGGATAAAATATCAAGATGGTAAAGATGACTAAGACCAGCTCATTCATTGTCATCACATATGTGGGAGAAAGAAAAGGAAGGGATGGAGAAGGAGGAAGGCAAGGACAACAGTATCCTTAAGGTGGATCAAGAACGTCGGCATTTTATCTCAGCTTATTCATTCATTCACTCATAACAGTTTGATCAAGCTCAGTGGCCTACCCTCGCCAACCTCCTGTCTCTGACTTCTAGGCAGAAATAGATATGACAATAAAGTGCTTCAGTGGAAAGTACTCTTAGATCTGGCAGTTAGAATACAGGGATAATAATACCTATCTCATAGGGTTATTGATTAAATGAGATGATAGATGCAAAGTTTGTTCCTGACCCGTGGTTGTTAGTATCACTAGTGGAAGGAAATAGTAGTAATAATAATAATTCAGAATATCCAACTTCATCATATATAAAATGGTAATTAATAATAATAGGATCTAATTCATAGTTATTGTGATGGATAAATTGGAAAATGGGTATAAGATGCTTGGAATAGTATTTGGCATATCATATACCATCAGTAAATGTTACTTAGTATTATTAGAAGCGTTAGTACTAGCGATGGTGGTGGTGGTGGTGGTGATGGTGGTGGTAGTGGTAGTGGTAGTAGTAATCATCACCTACCAAATACGAATTTCTTCTTCATTATGGCTAAAATATCACCTCCTCTGTGAAATCTTTTTCTTCCATTGTCTGGCCCTCCTGTCTCCACAGAACTGGTCACCTGACCTAGCAGAGGAGAGAGAATGGCTGACATCTGCAGGATGAGTACTCCTGGTTATTCATTACCTCCCCTCTGGTGGGCATGAACAAAATATCCACCTGCCTTGTAATGGGTCTCTTTCATAGCTCTCCTTGTTTTCAGTATTCCAGTCGTACTCCTTCCAGGCTCCTGACCAACCAAACATTTGCCACTGCTCATGAGTGTTTATATATCTTAATTCCAACCATTATTTTATCTTCACCCCAAATTTACAACCATACATTCTAGTCAGAGCTCCACTTTATAGGATAATGACCCATCACCACTGTCTTGTAGGCCATTCTTAAGTGAGGCTATCAGATCATTTACAGTTCACACTAACATGATGTGTCAAGATATCCATGAACCAATTTCAAGTTCTTTCTTCCTCCATCATCTGATCCTAAGGAAGTACCCCTACTATGAGCAAATGGTATGGATTGAGGGGAGGTGTCAGTATAACAGATTTAGTTGACATTGGGGATCTCTGTTCATGTAACTTTGGATGTTCTTATGTCTGAATATACCTACCATTTCTACTGTACTATGATGTGTTGGTCTGCCTATCCCACCTTGACTAATGACTAATGGTCTGACTAATGGTTCCACTAATACCCAGCTCATTAAAGGCAACTCCAGTCACACAGTTACTTTGAGTTCCATGATCAGATTCTCAGTCACTACTTGGGCTCAGTTGCACACCAGGGGCTGCTTTTCAAAGAGCCATCCCCATCTATCTCATCCATCAGAACAATATGATTTTTAGCCATCTCCACAAGTCTCTGATTGCCCGTTCAGCCTTGCTGCCCGTTGCAGTAATTATAACCATCCTCCCTTGAATGGTTTAGTACCACTGTCTGACCTCTCCCATTCCAGAATCCTGTATTCCTCATTGAAATTAGGGAAATGTATTCCAAGGTAGCATTTTCTTTTGTTTACCCTGACCTGTAGAGGACAGCCACCAATGAGTTTCATAGGGATGTCACTGCCAATCTCACTAGTGTGTTCTTTACTGATCCAACCAAGGGAGTGTTCTCTGGGCCTTCCTAGGCAACATACTCAAGCAATGGGTTCTGTAGTCTCAGATAATAAGTCTATTCTAGCACTCCTACCTCCTGATCCTTCCCTGTATACAGTGCCAAAGCAGTTCTACCTCTCTACCATTTGCTATAGGCTATCACTATGCCAAAACTTTTAGGAACTAGCCCAGGCAAGTATTAGGACTGGGTCCAGGTTTCTTTGCCAGACCATAACTGAGTCTTCTTATTCTACTCAGTTCTTCCTTTATTTGCCTTATTTTCCAACCCTCCTGTTTCAACACCCTTTAGACTCATTCTCATGGATGCTCCATGTTCTATTACAAAAACTTCAGTTCCTTCAGTGAGTAAGCTATTTCTTCCTGGAGCAGATAATTATTTCCCCCTCTTGAATTCTCCTGAAGTCTAACCCTGGTTAATAGGCTATTAGCAACAAGAATGGGGACAGAGAATGATCTCATAGAAATGTTCTAGGCACACTTGAGAAAGGAAAAGAGACCAAGACTATCTAGGCCAGGATGGGAGTAGAAGGAAATGAAGTGGGAGAGGTGGTCAGAGCCCAAATCATGCAGAGCTGTGTAGACTTTTATTCTAAAAGGGCCATGAAAGGATTGGCTGATGGATTGGTGCAGAAGGGGACCACAGTGAAGAACAGTTGAGAACTGGCTGATGGTACTGTGGTCATGCCATTTACAGAAACAGAAAGGGATCTGGGTTTTAAGGGGTGTGTAGAAGTTCTTCAGATGGGGAGGAGGAAGGGTATTTTTAAAAGAAAAAACAATTGACAAACGAAGACTTTCAGTTCTAGTAGCTACCATTATGACAAATTTGTACCTGTGAAAATCAAGGCCAAAGTCAAAGTAGCTATGCCAGAGATGAGACCTTGGAAATATCTGATTAATTAGTATCAGCTATGTGAATGTGTTTTTCTCCATGAAACTGCTTTTGGAATTGATGTGATCCATTGGCACTGAATTTCTCTGAGAAAGAGTCTGAAGTGTGCGCTGGGTGTTCATGTTTGAGCCTTTATACATTTAGCACAAGGTTATCTTTTTCCAAGATTTATTCAAAAGACATCACGGACCTTCAGCATAGTTCTTATTTTGGTGGGAGTATCAAAGACACACAACCTCCTTTGACAAAGGAAGAGAGACATCCTGCTTCTATCTGTGCCATTTAAAGCCTAAGTCTTGATAAGGCGCAGTTTTCATTTATGTCTGGACAATAAAGTACCATTGCATCTGTGTATATTTCCATTGTGTCCTATTCTCCTGGACTGTGTTTTGCCTGTTTTTGATGATGACTTGTTGGATGATGGAGAATAAATTGAGTATGATTCAGGGTTGTCCAAAGTTCAGCTCACACTATTTCCCTTAACTGGTTCCATGTGATAAAGTGAAAGCTTTGTTTCTATGCTCTACTCTCCCTAACTCACATATGTGTAATGACAGTCCTGAGGAACTGAATGTCCATGCTTCAAGTATAATATCCTTTTACCTGCGTCGAGTACTCCATGATAGTATACTCAAATCTTTTTTCCCTGGAACATGCTTTTCACCTTCCTCCCACCTGTTTGTGTTAAGGTGTATGAAGAACAGAAAATAGCCCTCACTAAGCAATCTAACTTCTTTTCATAAAATGTCGACATTTTCCTCCAGAGCTCTTAGAATTATACTAAACCTTAGTGCTTCCATGTGGCCCATCTCCCCCATTTTACAGATGAAGGAGTTGAAGCCTAAGAAAAATAAATGAGCATCCTAGCAGCAGAATGAATCCACTAATCTCTCTCTCTGTGGGCTTTGGGTAGATATTCTCAGAGCACCATTTGGATTGTAATGGGTCTGGTTAGCTAATAGGATCAATGGACATTTGGGGAAAGTGACTTTATATCAAAACCAAATTATCATCCTTAGGTATTTGCAAAATGACTGCATATATTAGTATCTTTGCCCTCTGCCTGGGCCGTAATATTTGTTGAGCATCTATTATATCTAGGCACTAATCTAATTTAATTTTACAAACATTTTATACACTCATTATAATTACTCCATTTTATTGAGAGGGTGACTGTGGATTACACAGGTTAAAAACTTGTCTCTAGTCTCACAAGTTAAAAAGTTATAGAGCTGAATTTCATACTCATTCTCTGCCACTAAAGCTACTACTCTTTCCCTTATATCTGATGCTAGGTCGGGTACCATGAACTTTCTAGTTTAAATTGTTTTTTTAATATTTATATATTTTTAAGCGAGAGAGAGAGACAGAGCAGGAGCAGGGGAGGAGCAGAGAGAGAGGGAGACACAGAATCCGAAGCAGGCTCCAGGCTCTGAGCTGTGGGCACAGAGCCCAACGCGGGGCTCGACCTCACAAACTGCGAGATCAGGACCTAAACTGAAGTCAGATGCTTAACTGACTGAGCCACCCACATACCCCTCAACTTTCTAGTTTAAGTATTTATTTTAAAAGTCACTACAGGAGGTACTTGGGTGGCTCAGTTGGTTAAGCGTCTGACTTCAGCTTAGGTCCTGATCTCATGGTTTGTGAGTTGGAGACCCACATAGGGCGCTATGCTGACAGTTCAGAACCTGGAACTTGCTTTGGATTCTGCTTCTCCCTCTCTCTCTGCCCCTTCCCCACTCACGCTCTGTCTCTCTCTCTTAAAAATAAATAAACATTTAAAAAAAATTTTTTAAAGTCACTACAGGGTGAGAGGTATTTTGTATTGAACTTAAAGGAATATGGCTTTCAGCTGACAAACCCAGGATTATCCTGTACACAGTAGGTGCAATCCATTTTGGATTGTCTCCACCACCTTGTTTTTCTATTTTATTCCCCCTCCTTCTCTACTGAAACAACTTTGCTCTTCTCCCTAAAAAAAGAGGATACCCAAATCAGGTTGTGTTTGTCTAAAGAGATAAAACAAACAAACAAACAACAACATGTAGGCAGACACGAGAACAAAAGAGCTTTGCTGAAACTGGGAAGGGCAGGGAATCTGTTCCAAGACGGTCATCACAAAACTGGAGAACCTAGAAGAAAAGGGAGGCTCCGAGTGGAAGTCTGTGGGAGGAGCCAGGTGAGAAGAGTCATGTCGGAACCCTTTAGGGAATGCTGACTATTTCACAAGGCATGACTCAGAATGGATTTCTGGACACAAAATACACATTATCGCCTTGGTTCAGCCAAGGAGAAGGCTCTCTGAGGCCACATGCATATTAAAGTGTGTAATCTTGCCATTACGATGGGGAAATAATTTACAAGATCATACAACCCGCGGCCTCCTGTCATCTGCTGGGACCCTGTGGTTGCCGTGGCTGCACGTGGGGACTCAGCTACCGAGTTAATGTCACCTACTGTGTAAAATTGCACCTCAGCAAAAAGAGAGGGCTGATTGGTCTTGGCCAGGGCTACATGTGGTGAAGGCTTAAGTAGAAGAAAAGCTATCCGAACCCCTGTGGCTCCTGGCTAAGGGGGTGTCAGAGCCAGGCCTGACAGACTGGTTTTGGTTTCACAGCTAGGCTCATTCTGGCTAAAATGCATGGGCATTCTCTTAGCAGATCTGCGCTAAACTTCAGAGCATTTCTTTGGGACTCTGTGTTAATGTAAGGATGTGAGTATTCAGCAAAGGAAAGAAATCTGGAAACTGAGTCTGTATGTCCAAAATTTCCTACTTATTTCAAGGGGAACAGAGTTAGGAAGGCATGATTTATAGAAAGGGAGTGAACTTGTCCATTAGATTTCTTAAGGCATCTCTAAATATCTGGGCCAGGTCCAGGCTGAGTGGCACTGTGGGGGGTTTGGAACCAGTAGCATTTCATGAAAAGACAGATAAACTTACTATGAAAAAAATCTTGGCATCTCAAATCAGATCAGGTCCAGGGCTTAAGAGACTGTCTGCAAGAGCCGCTCTACGATGAAGCCATCTGGGGACCTGAAGCAAACCTGATTTATCCACTTGGGGTTTCTAGGTCTTCATCTGCAAAATGGTGAAGTTTGAATAAAATGAACCTCAAGGCTCCCACTTCCCTGAACCCAGTCCTGCCATAATTTAAGCTCCTCAGTCTTTATTGTCTCCATATCCCACACGCACTGTCCAACAAGATGCCTCACACATAGTGGGAAGTTAGGAAATACTGAATGGAAGAGAAGAAAGCGTTTAGTAGCAGAGTGGCAATCTATCCTGGTGCATCGAGCAGGAAAGATTCTGCTCCAGTGAGTTCAATGGTGTTAATGCAGCCGTGTTCCTTGCAGCCACTCTGCAATTCCTCAAGTTTTCCATTGTGGGAACAGTGACAGTACATTTCAAGGCAGGGAGGAAAGTCTCACAGTGTCGGCTGCTGGGGGTAAAGTGAGATGAAGCAAAATCTAGGACCAGCGATGGCTGGGCACAGCTGTGAAGACTTAACAGTGGTACAAGAAGCAAAGTTTCCAGCCTGGGGAATAATTAAGCACGGGATCCTTTAGACTCACAGCCAAGCAGACTAAAATCTCTTCGATCTTACCTTGACTTATTTATTGAGCTTTTGGTTTTACTTGTATGTATCTTTTTGCCTTTTCTCTCCCCTCCGATGTGCTTCAGGTTTAGTTACTGCACAAGGATGACTGGCCAGGTAGTGGACAGGTTTCCTCTTAGAATAAGGAGACAGAGATAGCCCCTTGACTTCACAATCAAACCAGATGTTAGAGTTAATTATTGAAGGGGATAGGAAAAGAAATCAGTTAAAGAGAAAGTCAGCAAGTGGTCAGCCCTGCTGTTCAGGCCCTGCCTCCCATAGGTGACGTAAGCCTTCCCAGAGAGACAAGAATTTTTTTTTTTTATTTGTTTATCTCCACTATCAGGTGGTGCACTGGCTGGCATTCTGCATTTAGACAGCAGAGCAAGGAAGATATACGTATATATTTATATTTATTGTATTTTTTCAAGCACATTCATCTGAAAAGGCTTGGGTTGATTAATATTTTCCGCTGTCCGGTAACCATGGCAATAGGGTCAGCAGATATAATACTTAATTTAATCTTCTAGCTGCCTCAGTGTGCTTCACCGGTGTCCCGAATAATAGAAAGCCTTTTGCCTCTCTCGCGCTCTCTCTCCCCCCCTCATGTATTATTATCTTTGCCAGTGGCTCCCGCACATGACCCAAAAGGAATACACTGGTTTTTTTTCCCCTCATTGCATTTTGTATATGCACCTAAAATAAATTCCTGTGTGATTCCGCTCCCCACCGAGACAGTCCCCCTTTCCACAACCCAACCACCCTCTTCCCCCCTCCACCTCCACTCCCCACCGCTTCCCTCCACCCAACACTCCAGCAGCCAATCTCCACGGAATGACAGGAAACGTGGGAAGATCCTGATAGCTTTCATAGCTGCACCGTAAGGTTTATGAAACACACTCCTCGGCCAAATGAACCCATGCCGACTCTCCTCCCCGCCGCAGACCTAGGCGATTGGCTGAGAGCGCCTTGCTGGTCCGATTTGCTCTCCAGGTGGGTTAAGTGCATTGCTTTGTCTTCATTTGGCCCAGTTCCCTTGTGTCATATCTCTTTATTTTCTTTCTCTTTCCTTCCTCCTCCTTCCCTCTGATAATTATCTTTTTTTTTTTAAGCTACCATGGTTTTACACACACTCAATATTTGGTTGGTTCTAGGAAAAAAAGGAGAATCGGTTTTCAAACCTAGGTAAAGACTTGTATGTAAGAGCAAATCCAAAGAAAGACATTTTGGGGAATATAGGGGGTTGAGATTTGAGATGGATTTTTTTGTTTTTCCCGCTTTTCAAAAAACTGATATGAATTCTCTGATTGAATTCAGTGGTTTCTTTCCTCCTTCGGTTTATCATCTTGCCACTGATTATTCTATAGGTGTTAAAAGAAAACATTAATATTAAAATAATATTCTCTTCCCAAAGCTGGGGGGGGAGTAGGATGAAATAGTGAGGGGGGATATTTTAAAGAAAAATAGGGGGACAAAAAGAGAAATGGTTGCAATGTGGGTTATAAGAAAACTGTAACATTTTTTTCCATTTCTATTTATTTATTAATCAGACTTTTATTAATCCTGTCATTGGCTCAAATAATAAACATATTTTCCCATCGACACTCCCCGTCTCTACCTTTTGTTTAGAAGAAAGAGCAATTTCAAGATCAGAACAGTATTTTTTTTTAATGAGGAAATGAACAACTATCACCCTCATTTCTTTCTCCGAGGAGCACAAACCCCAGTTTATTCCTTCAGGATTTATTTCTCTTTTTGGAAGAAACAGGTAAAAATAATCACAAAAAGTACTAATTGTGCATCCAGTGGCTTCAGTCTGAAATTGGGCCAGTTCAGTTGGTTACATTTTTCCAAAATGGAGGAAGCACCCCACATCCCTCTTTAATAATGTGTGTCATGTAGATAGGCATTCAGTATCTTTGCTCTTCAAGGGCAGCTCCCTTTTCCTTTTTCTCCCATTCCCCCTTTCAGGAAATAGTGGTAAACCATAATGGTGCCTGTAATTGACATGTTGGTAATTGCAAGCAGAAGGAGTCGGGTTGGGAAGTGGAGGAGAATGGATATGTAGCTGTCAATGTCATGAAGTGGGTGCCACTGTGAAGCCACCACCACCAAGAGCAGGCATTGCAGAGTCAATGCCTTTTGCAGACAGGTCTCATGTTAAGCTATGTGACATGTCTCAGCCATCTCCTGCATATGTGAACATTTATGACTTGAAGCAAAAGGAAGTCTGTAGATGTCAGTATGCCCAATGTCCCAGACATCCTCGGAGACAAAGGTACCTTGTATATTTACCTGGGGCTGCTAATGCTGTGCACCTAAGAGACCATAACATCCAGACCTGGGAACAGTAGGCACACAGCTAAGTGTGGATATATAGACAAGTGCCTCTAGCTCATCATCGTGGCTACAAATACCTCCCTGATGAAATCATGGATTCCCACAAGCCACAGGCCCTGTGCTGTGAATGCTGACCCCCATTTTATGGGCACATCATCTAGCTCTGATTAGAACATCCCCCAAGAAAGTGGGAAAGGGGATAAACAGTTTCAAGTGTGTATGACACAACGGGTTTGATCATACTAGGCCTTGAGCCACAGGACACATCCGTGAATGCACTACAGGCAGTGTTTGCCATCATGTCTAACACTATTATGCCAGTGTGTCAGGGAGGTGCTTTGCAGTTACAAGGAGACAAGACTATCTGAGTTTACCACAGATTTAATAATACCCAAGGAAATGAGAAGAAAAGGAAGCCATTTCATGAGTACATAGCTAAGGATGGGAAAAAACTGGAGCATCGCTTAGAGATATGTGGTAGCTCTAGAGCTTCAGCATCTCAGGGCTCAGTAGCTCCAGTGGTCTTCATCTCATGGGATTACCAAGCCAGTCTTTCCACTTTTTCCAGCTGCTGATGCCCATTGCTCCTACTCTACCAAATCCATGAAGTCTTAGACCAAGTGTCTTAGAGAGCCACGAATTTCTTTCTGTGCTTCTGTTTCCATTTCTCCTACTGGCCCCAATTCTCTGTCCTCTCCCTTGCCCATGGCTGCTACCTTCTCACTGTGGGATTCTCAGCTTCTGCGTTGTCTATCATCTTGAGAGGTCTGAAGTCCACACTCCCCATGAGTGGTTAGTCTCCATGTGGTACAGAGCAGCCTCTTATGTCAGGCTGCTTCCTAGGCCACTGTCCCAATATCTAGGATTATCTTGGGATCAGGGGCCCATCTCTGACCTTTTTAATCATTGTCAATTGCTAGGGCCATAAGATACAAAGGAGGCACAATGACCCCGTCAGAAAGGAAACATGCTGGGCACCTTGGTTTCTCAGTCAGTACCTTTGGTCATTAAATGTCCCAGGTTCCTCACCTTAATGCTGCCCGGCAGGTCTTGTTGGCACTGGGCAGAAGGCTTTCTCCAAGAAAACCAAGAAAAAAATGTGCATTTTCCAGGCTGCTTTCCTTAATGGCCTTTTAGAAGTTCCCATTTATATTCAAAATGGACTAACTACAGGTTTCTTGATCTATGGCCCCTTTTTTTGCCCGATCAGTGACTTTTAATGCTGTATCTTCAACCACTTCTAGTGGTTTTTACCTCCTGGTAGAAAGAAACAGAAATGAGAGATAACCTGCTGCTTGTGGGAGACACAGTTTATCAAAGCAAATAAATGGTTCTTTGTGTGTGTGTAGTTTTTTTTTTTTTAATCCTACATATCAGCAACCAAACCTTTTGTCCGTTGAGTCTCTCTCCAGTCCCTTCAGCGGCTCTTCACTTCCCTGAGGGAGATATTGGGTGTGGTCCTAAACACGGGTTCAGGCTGACTCTCTCCACTTCCATCTTCCCCACATAGTGGCTTTCTTTCAAGTTTCTTCTCATTTTTCTAATTAATTTTGAGAGCTCTTTGAGACATTTTCCATTTTGTTCACAGTTTGAGTCCTGCTCTGAGGTGTTCTCCGTAAATGTCTTGGTGTCTTTAGCAGAATTCCTTCAGTGTAATGGATCCTCTGAAAGAGACTCTTGTTCCCATTTAATTTAGATGCCCGATCTGATTGTCATTTTCAATCCAACGATGGCTTTGATTATCGATGGTGGCCTATATATCATGAGCATTCACAACACAGTTCAGAGAGGGAAGAGGGAGACTGCTGGTTAAAGATTCCGGAATGAAGGAGCTCATGTATGATATGATTTCTTCTTGTGAGTTGCTGGGTTAGCTTTCTTCTGAAACAGTTGGCTTATTTCATGTTGAAGGCAGGTCTGTTCCATAATCTCGAATTGTGAGTGGTGTGTGTGGTGTGTACAAGGAGAGACAAAACATGGTAAATTTTTAGTGTAGATTTTGGTGACCATTGTATATATAATTTTTGTTTCCATATCTTTTTCTTTTAGTTGCTGAGATCTCCTCTTCTGATAACGATAGTCTCCGCTCATTAGGTTTTTATCTGTATTTTCACAGATTTGATCTAGTTGGTTCTAGCATAACCGCCCCCCTTAGATGCCTCTTACATGTTTGTGCATCAGTTGGATATTTGTACCATAACATGAGGAACTTAGAAGGCAAGTCAGCTGTTTTCCCAAATGTGCAACTTGGAAATATCCAGTATTCTACAGTGTGAAAAACACAGATGTCCTCCTCCACTTCAGAGAATGCCTGTCAGTCAGTTGCCACCTGTTCAGAAAGGGAACTGCCGAATGCAAAGTGGCAGCTTGTCACCACCTTCCCAAACCTGAGCACAATAATTAAGTTATGTCCCCTCATGAAAACTCATTTGCAGCCTGCACAAAGATGCTTTTCCCCCCAACATGGCGGCACTTAGGGGAATGCCCCTTGGGTAGATGAGCCTGCAGCTCTGGTTGTCTTTCTTGGCTGTGACCCAACAGAGGAGGTCATGGGCACCAGGGACTAGAAGGTGCCCCTGAGTTTCTCCTTCAGGCCATCGAATTCTCTTTCACTAGATGGTATTTGCAGGCTCAGTATCCTGCTACATAGGATGCCAAATGACATCCTTATTTAATGAACTACTGTAGTTTTGCCCATGATTATAACCTTCAATCCAGGTCTCATAAGCACATAGCTCACACATTTTGAGTGGTGAAATACTGTTAGAGTAAAGTGGTACCTGCTCCATTTTGCCTCCACCCTGTTAGTGGAATTTTCCAGCACCATCTAGATCCATCCCCTACTTCAGAACAGAAGCATTCATTTCCCTTGTGGTTGGACAGCTCTTCACAGAGTCCTCTCCCTGGTAGTTGCCCCAGGTTAGTAAACTCCTTTCTGCAGAAGCAGACTACATCCCATTCTGGAGATCCAACCCCCCGCTCCCCCAGGAGAGGCCTTGGTTTTATCTGCATCACAGTTCAACTTCTCCCTCAACCTGACCCTGCTTCCTTCACCCCACCAAAGACAATGTCCATCCCAAACACACTGCTCAATAAACTTTGTACATGGAAATACCCCTCACAGGGTCTCCATACCTGAGACCCATTCCCATTAAGACCTTCAGTGTGGTGCCCAAGAGGCAATTCCAGGCATTCCTAGACAAGCCTGAGACCCAAGAGACGTGGTCGAATGTACTTGCCGCCCTCCCTGCCCCTCACTTGCCAGTAGCTATTCCTTGGGCTAACTTGTGTGTCCATCACAAGTGCCAAATTTCATGAAAATGCCTGTCCTTTAAAATGATGGTGTAGCAATCATTTTTTAGGAAAGGAATCCCTTCTTCTATTGTGTAGGGGTTGAAGTTATAGGTCTTTTGGAAAATGATTATTTTCACATTTTTTATTGATGTGTGCATACATATAATAAAGAGCACAGGTCTCAAGTGGACAGCCTACACCACACACACACACACGCACACACACACACTCTGATGTAACTAAATCCATATGAATATGTCAGACACCTCCAGCATCCCAGGAGACTCCCTCATTCACCCTAGCCAGTGTTCTTCCACCAAAGGCCAATACCTTTCCAACCTCTACCCACATAAATTAATGTGAAAACGATGATCTTGTGCATTCTGAGTTTCCACCTTTTACCTATGGTCTTCGGAATTTGTTGAGTACTGGTGGAAGTCACCATTTCTGTTATGCTTTTTAAAAAGCCATAAAGATACTTAAAAAGCAGCATACACACAAGGGGAAATCTCACAACTCAGTATTTACACCAAATGCTTAGAAGCATAAGCAGTGACACTGTTAATATGGTACACATGGAAAACTGAGGAGGCGTTCATAATTTGCAGAGAAATAGTTGTAAAATGCTATACAACCAAGATGTCAAGCTATTTATAACTTAGTGGGATGGTTAGGTTGGAGTTGGAGGAGTCATTAGGCTGGAATTTTGAAGTTAAATTAGAATAAACAATTTAAGCTTTGAATAGATCACCTTTTTTGTTGTTGTTTTCAAAAGAAGTCATACATTTTATAAGGTATCACCTTGTAATTCTTATAATACTTCTTTCCCTGGTGCTGTTGAAGTTCTCTGCCTTTTTCTCACTGTATCCTTTGAGGTATTTCAACCTTCAATCCCAGTCCTTCCAGTGCTGTGGCCAGGATTCCCAGAGAGTCTCATGATGTACTGAGGTCCACGGCTGAGACTTTCTTTCTCCAGAGGGAGGGGGAGATAAAGGTATTGTGGCATAGTTGGGGTTGCAGCAAACTTGTCAGATGGTCCCCAAGTGGCTGAGGACAGGGTGAGGCTGGAAGCGGGTTTGGATTTTGCTCCTCATCCACGTGTCGATCAGTTGGAAATGGTGGTACAGCCTCCAGGCTTCCCCCCACTGAATCAGTCCAGTCCAAGCCAGAGGAAGAGGGCCTGTGTACTTTATATAGGGAAGTTAGTATGGGGTCTAGTTTCAGAAGGGCTAGAAGGGCAGGGGGAGACAATCAAGAGATTAGCGACAGAGGGAAGCTGTTACTACCCACAGCCTAGAGGAACAAAGGGAAGGGGCAGTGGTACTGAAGCCAGGGAAGGAGCTCTCTGGAGGGAGTCAGAGCCACAAGAAGGCTGCCTGGGTATGCAGGAGAAGTGTGCTGAGTATCCAGTGGAGCCACCCACATCGGGGGGGGGGGGCAATAGGAGAGGGCAAGTGGGAGAAACACCTGGCTTCTCCTTTATTCTCATCCTCCAGGTTCCTGCCAAGGTCTCCCACTGGCTGATCCCCACCAGAAGCCATTTGGCAAGGGAGCTCTTGGGAAATAGAGTTTGCACAGGTCAGTCCTCTGGGATGTGGAACCCAGTGGAGGAAGGGAGGGTTTGGATCTGAGAGCAAAGTGGTCCATGACCAACCCACCCCCTTTCTCATACCTCATTAATTAATGAAGAGAAAACCTTCCTACCACTTTGATGTAGAGTTAATTTGTTAAGATGTGTTTCCAAGGGGAGCCCAAGGCTAAAAACATTCAGTGTGTCTTTGTTTTCAGGGCGTGGGGACTTCAAGTGCGAGCCTGTGCTAAGGGGCTCTGTCTCTTTGGGACCTTATGGATGCAGCGCCTTACTTTAGGATTTACAGGCTATCTCAGTTTCATAAATCAGTGATGTGTGCTCCGTGGGTGAGAGTCTGCAAATTCTAAACTAATATGTCGCTCTCTTTCTGTCTAGCATCATATTTATGTTAAGGCTCCATAAATCGTGGTGCACATTTCTGCTGCACAGCCATGATGAAAAGTGATGTAACCAGCGATAAGAAAGAATGGAAATTAAAATGCGAGAAAACAAAATGAAATAAAAATTCATGTGACCTGCAATTTAAAGCCACTTATTTCAGAAATGTGCATTGATGAGTGGAAGGGAATCAAATGTTCAGTCTGAGTTTAGCCATTTGGCCGCTAAGCCTTTCAACCTGTCCTTGCCATGTCAAATATGCCTCTTGCCAACGCCCTGAGGATTGTTGCTGGATCAGAGGTGAGCTTTTGCGCCTTAATGTCTTTTCTGGGGCTGAATTTCCAGAGGGGTCTTAGGGGCCAGTGCCCTGAGGTGGGATTGTAAGGGCAAAACTCCCACTTTCAGAGACCAAATTTCCCACCACCAGGTGAAGACAGAAGAAGGATTTAAGGAAGTGCTTCTCAGGATTGAGTCCGGAAGTTTGCTATTTCCTGTCTAGCTTAGCAGGCCAGAGTAAGGTGAATTTCAGCAGCTCTGTTTTAGCTCTGTTTTAGCTCATTTTTGTGGTACGGAGTTTAGTATAATATATGCACACAGATTTCTTCCCTCTGTATCAAACTTGGAGAAGGTGTGGATGCACCAGAGCTAAAGAGCAAGCCTGCTAAGTGGTTCCGTTGGCTGATAGAGGGCAGTGATTTCAAAGGGAATCCACCCAGACATAGAGTGTCTTCCTTTTCTTTAAGGGTATTTGCTTTTCAAGTTTGTTTATTACATATGAAAACCAACTGAAACATCAGGTTATGCATTAGACCAAGGAATGAAAGGTAATATTTTAACATGCTAAAGGAATTCTGCCAGCCAGTCATAAGTATCAATCCATCACAATTATTAGAAACAATGTACTCTGCAGTAGTAAAGAGATACAGCCAATATGCAGACACACACTAAATAAATTCCCTCTTAGACTGGCTGTTTCCTCCCCTACCCAGACAGACACAGAAACTGTTTATACAAAAGAGAAACATTGAGAGGTAGAACTCAGCACCACACAGGTTTCCCCCGCAACCCTGCTGGGTTTCATTCATTCCTGTAAGTCTCTGAGTAGAGCTTATACCAGCAACCCCGTTTCCCTCTTAAAAACACAGATTGGCTCTGGATTTGGGGGTTTAACACACGGAAAATGATTATAATATTAATGATTACATGTAAGCATCACCAAAAGCAGCCTTTGGGGAGGAGGAAACTGAGGGGTGAATGGAAGATGCAAATTGATTCAGCCCAGAAAATGGACCTCACTGAGGCATTTATGCACGTGAGGAGAACTGCTTTTGTTTCTGTTCAAGTTGCCTTCTTTTCCAGCCATATCTTCATTAGCAGAGAGAACGCTGGAGGCAGCCCCTTTCCTGTAGCCATTTGCTTTACGTAAACCAGCTAGCAAACCGCTCCGTTAGTATTGATGTAGACATTACCACAAATCGCCACTTAGGGACCTGAACGAATTGACTAACTGGTTTCAGATCCAATACACATAACTTGATCAGACACAAAGTTTAAGTACACTTGCAGGCGTGCCAAGTGCACCTACCAGGAAGTGACTCTTCGGCTGCCAGCTTCAAGAGGCCCTAAGGGAAACCCAGGAGGAAGGCATGCAGACCTAGGTGTGAGGCAGTGAGTCTGGAGGTTTCAAGAAGCACAGCCTGAGGTGGAAAGAAATAAGGCAGTCAGGGCAGGAAGTAAGGCATATCTCAAAAGCCATATGGACACTTCAGTCCAGGGTGTACCTGATATAACTTTCATTAATTTGGCTTTTTATCTTCCCGTCCAGCAGCTCTGAGGTCTGGAAGACTGAGCGTTGGATGACTTGGGAGATGACTGAACTGTGATCAGAGAGAAATCTCTGCTGCCCACCAGGCTGCCAAGCACCCAGGAACAATGGCTTTTGAGTTCATTGTCTTCTCAGTAGCCAGAAAATTACCTGGGTAGAACTGGGCAAAAGCCTTAGACAGAATGAACAGCACTTACCCAGAGAGGTCAGGGCTGGTATGTGGCATGTGGTGTGGTTGGGCTGAGGACCACGCAAGGATGTTCCACCCAATCTGAATGTTAATGCATTAACCGCTTCTTACTCCTTCGGGGTAAAAGTTTTTGCTTTCTTCCATTCACCCTGGGAGTAGGAGTGCTACTTTTTTTGTGGCCCAAACTTTCCCTCAGAAATTATGTAGTTGAATGCTGGATGTACAAGCAGAGGGATAGGTTGGACATGTAGCCATGGAAGTTTCTGGAAAAAGGAATAAATGAGAAAAATCTGTGTGCATATGTGTGTATATTGGAGTGTAGGCAATATTGATATAGGTAAACCAGATAGAATTCTGACAAGAAAGAAATGTATAGTCTATTAGAAACAGATCAGGCTAATAGCTGTAAAATGGTAGGTGAGTCAAGGAAGACCAGAAGTTAGAGTAAAGGACGTAGTTGCAAGGAGAGAGGTAGATAGGAGTGGACTTGAAGAAGAAGGATTGTATTAGAATGGCAAGTATTTAAAAATAGAAAAATCTTGGTTTAAACACAAAAATATTTATTTCTTGTATTATCCTGTATTATATATATATTTAATATTTATTTTATTATTCATTTGTTTACTATGTATTTATTAACCACCTACTATGTAGTCAAAGAATTGTGGATACACTGAGAAATAATACAGACATGGTTGGTGACCAAGTAGTTTTTACCGTCTCATAACATTATCTGTGAGCAGATTATTGAAGGCTTAAGGCATTTGGCAGTGCTTAATCCTTACAAATTGAAATAATTTAATGTTAAAGGTGATTTTAAAAGCCATCTAACAATAACAAAAGCAAATGATTGTGGAGCATATTGAGCATCTGGATGTACCCAGGAATTGTGCTGGTGGATCTCTATATTACATCATTTAATCCTCATGACCATTTCATAAGGGAGAAGCTTTTAGTCTTATTTTATATCTGTGGCTTAGAAAGGTTAAGGTACATCCCACACATCATGGAGGAAGACCTAGGTTTTGAATTTGGGCATATCTGACCCCCCGATCCTCTGCTCATTCTGTTCTATCATGCAGCTTCTCTGGTGGGAATGAGGACATTGAGTCAGGATGAAGAGAGACTGGAGTTAGGGAAACCAATTAGGGGGGTAATAATATGATTACTCTATGGGAGTTAACAGTAAACCTACAAGATATAGAACATACAAGGGGCAAGTGAGATGGAGAAGAGTGTCTGGTTTAGTAGTCTTGTCAGAGCTATCTATGGATTTGGTAGGCATGTGGAATTATGAAGGGAAAGGAATCAGGAAGGGCCCTAAAGGTTTCCAGCTAGGGTGACTGGAAAGCTGGGAGGTCTGTGACATTATAGAAGGTGGCAACAAGGTAAAATGAATTTCATTTTGAACAGATGTCATGTAAGGAGATAGTTGGACATCCAGATAAACAAAACTGATAGATCGTTGGATATATGTCATTTCAGAGAGATTAAAGTTAGATACACAGATTTGGGAACCAACAATAAAGGGGCCAAGGAAACAGGTGTACAAAGCTGAAAGCAAGCAATTGTTCAAAAGCACTTAATGGGCACAATGGGAAAAATGCAAAATGCATTTCATGGATCATCTGGTAGACCAAGGTTTCTCAAACTGAGCTCCATTGACAATATAAGCCAGATAATTCTTGGTTGTGGGGTGGCTGTCTTGTGCATGGTAAGATGTTTAGCAGAATCTCTGGACTCTACTCACTAAATGCCAGGGGCACAACTCCTCTAGCTGTGACCCCTGTCTCTGGGCACTGCCAAATGTTCCTTGGGGCACAAAATTGCCTCCAGTTGAAAGCCACTAAGGTGGTTGAAAGAAGTTCATTCTAGGCCATATGACTATGTAAGTAGGCATATCATGACATACGACTTCTTTATACCTTATCTATACCTATGCTACTTTTCCAGTCAGTGGGACTCAGTGTCACCCTTGTAATTGCACACGCAATGAAAAATGAATCTGATGTGAAGTGGTCAGAATGCTGCATATTTCTGAATACTTTGACTCCAGTTACTTGCTTATAATTTGAAATCTTTTGAGGCTTGTTTAAGCTCACTTTATTATACAATTTTATTTTAGTCTTTGTCAAAGACCATTGGCACTCCCTAACCATCCAAGTGCTCTCTTACATTTCTGAGATAGATGGGTTAGAGCCAGGTGTCTAGTTCTAGTCAATGGATGGACTTAGAGAAAGTGACATGTATCACTTCTGGGCTGAAACAGATAAAAGCCAGGTGCCTTTTCCATTCCTCTTCCCCTGATACAGTGGCACCAGAGGCCATATTCCAGATGACTTAGCTTCAAGGTGGAAAAGGACTGCTTGAGCCATATCAGACTTTGCATGGATATTATGTGTCAAGCCACTGAGACTCCAGGGTTTATTTGTTATCACAGCAGAGCTTAGCTTTACCCTGACTGATAGAAATCTCATACATATAAAAGGCAGGAGGAACAAGAATATTATAATGTAGTTTTCCCAAATGTATATCCACTTTATAGGAACATGACAACCTCATGTAAAAACTATACCTAAAAGAGTAGTAAGGTAAATGTTAGTCACCATGACAAATCTGACAGCATACTACATATTCATTCAATGAGATATCAGTTAGCAGTCAACTCTAGTTTCCTGGTTTCAGTGGAGTTAGTTTTTATTTTATTTTTAAACACAAGATGATTCTTTTTTAATTAATTTTTTTAAAATTTACATCCAAGTTAGTTAGCATATAGTGCAACAATGGTTTCAAAAGTAGATTCCTTAATTCCCCTTACCCATTTAGCCCATCCCCCCTCCCACAATCCCTCCAGTAGCCTCTGTTTGTTCTCCATATTTAAGAGTCTCTTATGTCTTTGAAACACAAAACGACTCTGTTACACAAAGCGTGTGTCCATGAAAGGTGGAATTATGCAACATACCAATTCAGTCTCGATTTCAGGTGTATCATGTACACCTTGAAACTGATTTCCACATTGCTTAAACCAAAATAAAAATTTTGCTAGTTTCAACCATAAAGGGATCCCCTAGGGTTCCCCCCTCATCTGCTTAAAAAGCTTAAAAATAGGAATTGGGCAAACCTTGGCAACTCTGTATTTTAAAAATACAAAAAAAAAGTCCCATCTTTGGAAAATACACTTGTGGAAGTGCTGGAGTTAATGTGATGGTTCTTGAACTGGATATCTCAGTTATTCCTCCATTCTGAGTGGCAGTAGAATTCTTGATAAAATTGTTAGCATGTTGGCTGACAGTATTTTCATTAATTTTAAGGTGAGAATGTAAAGGTTTTAAGATACTCTTCTACAAGTGTTTGAGTAACTGCAATGAAATTTTGTGGGAATTGGTTGTATGACAGAAATTTGTAACGGTTACATAAATGGTACATCTTAGTTTTTATACCTGCCTTGATGTTTTTCATATTTATATAGCACGAGTGGAGATGCTTGAATCATTTTGTGATTGTATTGAAGTACAGATCAGGCACATCTTGACATTGGGGAGCACGAGATTTAAGTGACTGATCCCTGCTCTTAAAAGAATGCTTATATTGCAATTATGATGAGCTTTGTTTTATTCAGCTGAAAAATAATCTGAAAAAATTGTTTGAGGCATTCTGAGTCAGAACTTTGGTTCTCGTTATAAAGTATTTTTTTCTATAATCCTATTCTTAAGAAAAGGGAAATTATATTGAAACCAGAATTATTTGTGAGTATTTTCCCTTAGAATGGATTTAGAAGAAAGGAAGATTTCTAAGATAATCCTGCTAAGGAAAGTCGTAGAAGAAAATTGCTAGCAGCAGTATTTGTTGTAATCTGGATTCAATACATCAGGTAACAAGGGTGTGTGATGTTAATTGTTGAATTATTCCAGAGCTTGGAAAGGCAAATCTCAGTGCTTCTATGAATTATGCTGGATTCAGTTGGAAAAAAGCCCTAAATGGGATGATCTGAAGAAGATATGGAATCATTTCTACGTTGTTCGTCTCACTTTGTCATAAAATGATCTTTTTAATGAACTTTCAGTTCTTAAATCATATCTTAATGAGAACTTGCTAGCCAGATGGGATAGAAATAAAGATCAAATATAGTTGAATGTGCATATAGATTTTAATCAGGAACATATTAGAATCCCAAGCATAAGGAAATACAGAACTTTTCTTTTCTCCCTTCTAGTTTCAAATGCTGTGATCAAGAGGGCATTTTCCCTAATTAATATATTTTAGGTATCAGAGAAGGTATTGATGGTATTCAAATAGTGAGATCTTTGTGGATGATCCAAATGAATTACTCAGAATTTTGAGAAAATATGGAGGACTAAATAACTATTGAAAATAATGATGGGGCACCTGGGTGGCTCAGTTAGATAGGTGTCTGACTTTTCATTTTGGCTCAAGTCATGATCTCACAGTTCATGAGTTCAAGCCCCATGTCAGGCTCTGTGCTGACAGTGTGGAGCCTCCTTGGAATTCTCTCTCTCTCTCTCTCTCTCTCTCTCTCTCTCTCTCTCTCTCTCTTTCTCTCCCTCTCTCAATAAATAAACATTTTAAAAAAGAAAAGAGTGATAACATAAAGAGTTTGCTATGTACTGGATACTGTGCTGAACACTTTGAATGTATGATTCTTTAAAACCATCATAGCAACCAAAGGAAACTGATATTAACTAAGTATTCCAGGGCCATCAGCTAGTAGGTGGTTAAGCTGGCATTTGATTCTAGAACAGATGCTATTAATCACCATTCTGTCTTTGGCCCCTAACAACTGGGCATGCAATAGGACATCACCTCCAACAGTAGATGGGATGATGAAAATAAAAACAAAAATAATGTCTCGGCTGTCAGACAACTTTTGGTGGGTTTTGTATGCCCTGTCATACACTTTAGTCTCTGGGCATCCCATGCTTTCCTAAATCACAGCCAACTGCCTGAAATGGAGAAGACTTGATCAGTGAAGCTTTTCCCAGTAGAGTAACCACCGCCTCCAATGTTTTCTTGTCCCAACAGAATCCTAGGAGGAAGCCATTAAGATTTACTTGCTGTATCCATCCATGTCAGTATCTGCATCTGTTCTGCTACCCCTTTGGTTCCCCCAGCATGGACCTTGCTGTGGCCTGCCATTTGGCCATGAGATCCCTACTGATGTGGGCTCTGTTATTCCTTTCATCCTTCTGGCCTTCCCTTAACCCCACTCCAACCATTGCTGGTCCATGTTGCTCTTGTCATTACCACCAAGACAAAGGAGTGGGCTGGCCCTCCTTCCTTTGCCAACCTCTTCTTGGCTGCTGCCCTCAACCAGCCATGGTATTGTTAAACCTCTGAGCAGACAGCCCTAAAGGATGGCCCCATTCTTTTAGCTTGCTAAAGAGGAGAGTATTTGTTCCCCTTTTATCAGTTCCTAAAAGAGTAGCCCTGTCCTCTCAAGTTCTTTTGGCTCCTCTCTTGAGGACTTTGTTTCACTTATCTATTTATGTGTAACAAATCACCCCCCAAATTAGAAGCTTAAAACAAAAGTGCTGTATTATTTAGCTCACCCATCTGTATGTGGACCATTTAGGCTGGGCTTAGCTGAGACAACTCACTTCTGCCCCCACACAATGTCAGCTGAGCTCTGGGACCTCAGCTGGGTCAACTACAGATGAACCTCTTTCTTTGTTTAACTTCTCATTCTCAAGACTAGCCTACACTTTTTTCACATGGTGCTAGAAGTACCAGCAAGCCGCAAGAGAAGACAAACTCCAGTACGGGGGTACTTTTTAAACTTCTACTTACTTCACGTTTGCTGAAGTCCCATTGGCCAAAGCAAGTCACATGGTCAGTCACAGCATTAATGTGACAGGGTCCACACAGTCACGTGGATCACACAGAGATGTGATTCACTGAGCCATTGCTGTAATAGACTTTAATCACAATCCTTCTGGAAATGGCTCAGAAGACATTTGAGTGACTCTGCCCTGTAATGCCAAACCAGAGCTCTCCATCATCGTTTAAAATTTTCAGTTTGGTATTCAAGGCTCTCACCAATGTCGCTCTCTTCCAAAACCATCCTTTTACCAACCTCTTCGGGAATCCTGTGCTCCAGCCACTGTCCCTATTCACTGTCTCCTTCCCATTTCCTCAGGGTCAAACCCTTGCTCTTTCTAAATAGCAAGCTATTTCAGCTCAAGGAACACTATTCTTCTACCAAACTCCAATCTCCAGTTCCATTTCCCATCATTTCATTTCTGTTATTGCCATCATCTCATAAGCCGTATTTTTCCAAGGAAGTTTTATATTCTTAACACATGTATAACTAAGATATAAACACTCAGTAACCTGTGCTGAACTGGGCTTATGGTGAAGGGAATTTTGCCTCAGGGTTTGTGAATCCCCTGCAAGGGTTGTAGCGGTCTTGTTCTGGATTATGGGGAAAGCCTGAGATCCTGAAGCATGCAGAGGAGTGCACAGCATGCAGAAGGATACATTCTTTGAAACATTTGTAGATAAAACTTAATTCCATTTCAGAAGAGAAAAAAATAAGGAAGAGGGGCCCTAGATTCATCCAGAGGTGGGAAACTTTCTGAGCTAGAATGAAAACGACATGACAAAATGCATGAGGTCAGCAAGTTTCGCTGAGTTAATTTGGTATTTGGAATACACACTGGTCTATCTTTATGTTGGGAGCTTGCTCGGATTCTGGAATTGATAGGCTTTCTGGCAAGCAGAATTCCCCAATGCAAAAAGAGAGTGGTGGAGAAGTGTTATCAAGTGACACTTGAGGGCCTGAGTTAAGCATTTGGAAATCAACTAAACTTTTGGATAGTCAGATGGCATTTATTTAATATATGGTTATGGCTCAACTACTGTGTGCCGGGCACTGTGCTAGGTAATGGGGGCACAATGGAGGACAAGCGAGAGACAGTCCCTGCTCTCCAGAAACTTATAGCCTTGGAAAAGTGAACAATTAGAGAACTTTGTATTAAGTTCGAGCCTGGGTACTCTAAGAGCACACAGGAGAGGGCTTACCTTGGGAGTTCAGCAAAGGCTGCCAGAGAAAGTACCATCTAAGCAGGGAGCTGAGAGGGCACAGATGAGTCAGACTGAGGGGTGTGTGTATGTGTGTGTGTGTGTGTTGGCAGGGCTGTGTGACAGAATAAGCAGTGCACAGGGACATCCTGGTAGGCAGAGAAGTTTGTGTCGGAAATGTGAGAGGTGAGAGAAAGCATGCTGGGTTCAAGACCCTGCAACCTGTTTTGTGCAGTTGCACTTCTAAGGAGGCAAGAGAGAGAAGGAGGCTGGAGAGCTGGGTTGTGGCAGGTGTCATCAGCCACGCCAAGCCCATCAGGGCTAGAACAAAAGCCCAAACACAGTCACAAAATGGAAGGGTATTTTTTTAAATCAGAAACATTTTGGGAGGTGTCTGAGTGGCTCAGTCGGTTAAGCGTCTGACTCTTTTTAGTATATGTGCTGCCGAAGCGAGCACAAGCGTCTGACTCTTGATTTCCACCTAAGTCATGATTTCAGGGTTCTTGAGTTCAAGCCCCGTGTCAGGCTCTGTGCTGAGAGCCTGCTTGGGATTCTCTCTCTTCCTCTCTCTCTCTGCCCCTCCCCTGCTTGTGCTTGCTCACTCTCTCAAAATAAGTAAATAAACATTTTTTTAAAACCCACATTAAAAAAAATCTGTAAATGCTAGAATTTCCCTCCCCCCCTCAAGTTTGTCTCCAAAGAGCCTTGAAACCTGGATTGCACCTAGCAGTTGAGCATTCTTTATTTAAAACTAGTGGGGAATGGAACGGGTTAGGGGAAGCGGTGGAGAGCAACATGAGGCCATTTGTTCCCCTGTGTCTTGAGTGGGGTTCGAACATTACAGAACAAAAAGAAGCCAGCATCGTGGGCCTTACCTCTCCACCCGGCTCCATTCCCTAGATTACCCATTGGTCCCATCTGCAGTGATACTGTGCAAGCAATTTGTCATTTCCTTTTGCTCTTTATTCAAACATCTGTTTGACTTCGCGACAACCTGATCTATTTTCAGTCTTTCTCCTGTTTTCGTTAATTTTCCAAATGTGCGCAACTAGCCATCAGTTCTTGCTCTCCCCTGCAGAGGACAAAATTGGTGGGGTCCTTTTGTAGCTGTGTCTCTGAGGATACTTCAAACCTTATAAAACAACTTCTTTTTCCTTATAGGAAATGCTGTCTGGTTTTAAAGGTGTGTGTGTGGCTACATCTTTCCACTTATCCAAGTGGAAGGTTCCTATTCCCATCCATGTTCTAACACTGTACATTTTTGTGAAATGTAAAACAAAAATAAATTCCAAGGCCATGCATGAAGTCCCTTTGCCACTGGAGGAAACAAATGAAAGACAAACTTTCAGGGAGGCCTTTCTCATCCAAGGCATTCCTCGGGCAGAACAAACAGATGCTAAAACAAGGGAAATTGGAAGTTGATTGCTTTGAAGGAGAGAGCGCTTTTGGAAGTGTGTTTCTTCACCTCGTAGCTTTCAGAACACGGTTTTAGCTTTTCCCCTCTGATGCCATGCGTCTCATTTGGGGCAATTTGGCCCTGAGCTGACCATTCCCCTTCAGTCACCCGCACCACACAAAGGGGTGAGCTCATCACAGCATCATCTGATATTCCAGTGGCCCATCTGGTCAGCAGGCACCCAGCTCCTGGGAACATGGAATTAGGCTATCTCAAGGGAATGCCCAGGGCAAAAGTCTCCAAGCATTTTCTGCAAGAGTTTGGTGCTTAATGCATCATGATTGGAGGTGTTCACGCTGGGTATCTGAATGGTTAAGACATTTAAGACAACCAGAACTTAAGACTCTTTGGGAGTGAGATGGAAGACAAAACCCAGCTCTGACCGAGAAAGCAATGTTCTCTGGACCACTGGGAGGAGAGAGCACTTCCTGGAAATGGCACTTCCTTTGACACATCACTTCCAAAGCCTCTGTCATCACCCAGTCATAATATTTGCCCCAGGACTTCTGCACCTTTCTTACCTGCAGACCCTGGGCCCCAGCACAGACAAGCTCCTCACCTCATCCGTGTTCTTCCCCATTGCAAACTTGACATTCTTGCATTCAAGTCTAGCATGTCTAGATGGGGTGGTGGGGGGGGGTGGATTTCAGACTGTTTTCTTATTACTAAATGGAGAGGTATTAACAACACAATGCAGAAATTAAAAAAAAAATAAAGGCAGAGGGTGAGGAGTGGGGGGGGGTGGGTAGAAAAGAAAAGACAGCCGCCTGCTCTTTTCTTCTCGGTATTATTATTTGTGACAAAGCCCTCGGTCCATTTTTCTTCATAATTTGCAGGACTCCTAATGGGAACAGCACCTCCCAATTACCATGGCTGCCAAAGGCTAATTTGGTTACCCTCCGGATCCACAATAGGGAAACTGTGTCGAGCCTTTGTCGATATTTGCATACTATACATACCAGGAATGTAAAACAGCTGCCTGGCCCCTCTCCCACTATCACGGCAATTATGGGTCATTAGCTTGCCCCCCCCCCCTCCCTTTTTCTTGTTCTCGTCTTCCAGGGTCTGGTAGGCAGTGGTAGGCAGCTGACGGATTTGCAGAGACAAGAAATGAGAGAGCGGGGCTGCATGGCCTATTTGTTAAGAGTCTGAGGCTGACGGACTGCCTCTTGAATTGCTCTAACGCGGCCCAGCGCTTTTATTCATGATTACCTCCTTTTCTTCCGCTCGCCAGCCCCTACCCTGGCTCTCCTCCCTCTTTTTCAGGAAGCCTCTTGGAGGGTCCGCGCCGACCCCACACGTGTCTGTGTGTGCGCGTCCGTCCTGGCAGCGGGGCCTGGACCTCTGAGCAAGGCGTGTGCCGACCGACCCTTGGCAGCGGGGACGCGCCCTGAGGGATCAGGCCTCACATGAGCGCGCGGCCAGCCCAGAGGCCCAGAGCACCCTAGCTGATCCGCTGCCTTGGAAGGAGGGGATGCTTCATTTCCAAGTTTTCTTATTGAATCTTAGCCCCATGGAGTAGGGGAAGGGCAAGGGGGAGGCGAAGAATAAGAAGGGGGCTTGTGCTCTCTCCTTTGGAGCAATGTGTTGTGTCTTGCGGTAGTTAATGGGAAGTTATGGTTTTGAATATAATTTTTCCCCCTTCAAGCTGCTAATTTTATTGACAATATGGATAGATTGAAAGACCCAAAGCTTTTGTGTTGTTTTGTTAAAGCAAATAAGTGAGGCACAAATGTAAATTACATCTCCAGGTTCACATTAGAGGTTTGCAAATAATACTGAGCTAATGGTTATTGCAAAGGAAAATGGCACAGGGATCAATATTCTATACAGTGGAAGGCGATACCTCTCTCTCTTTTAATCACCTCATTGCAGAAATGGCATTGAAATTTGAAATCTCATTTTCTCCATTTGTACAAATTGAACATAAATCACCATGAGTGAGGGGAGGTGGCAGGCAGCTTCACTCTTTGCGGGATTGCATTACTAATTAGTGTTGGGCTAAAGCCATGCACAGCCTGGGAGAGGTTTCTCTAGACCTCTGGTCAAAGGCAGGAATGCTCCGGAAAGCCAGGACATGTGGGGGAGGGATCCTGCCCCTCTACTGGGGAGCGAGGGAGGCCCGAGTCAGCCCCGCGAGAAAGAACGGAGACAAAGGCCAAAAGGCATTTCAGACCCTGACTGGCTTAGATCATTTTCTGTGCTGGGATGGCAAGTCCTTGCCTATGCCCCTTAGATGTCAGTGGATCAGAATGTATAAGGCATCACTGTTCCTAATAAGTAGCAGATGAGGTGGTAGCTTCCAAGCCTCATCTTTGTCTATGTCTGCAGGGGTAGAGCATGGGGTATGTGAGAATGGGAGATCCCTGCTCAACATGCCCCTTCCCCCCACTTCCACCACCTCCCCAAGTTCACCTCCTGTCTCCAATACCTTCCCTCCGCCCTTCCCTTCTGCTGTTCCTGGACTTCATACACTTGCATTGAGTGGCTGTCGCACCTCTGAGCTGAGCTACCAAAATTATCTACAAAAGGTGTTCTGAGATGTCAAAGGGTCTCTGGTATTATGCCCACCTCAGCTACATTTTCTCACTGTTATACCTTACTTGACCTTGGCTACAGGGTCATCAGGGGAAAAGAAAACAAGACCTCTTTCTCTCTTCTCAAGCCAAAATATCCCATGCTCATGCATTTCTGGACTGGGCAGATAGGAAGGAAGAGTGTCCTTTTTTTTTTAAGGTGACAAAAGGTGGGTGAGAAAGCTGGTGTCTGAAATGCGGTGGGGGAAAGAAGAGGGCAGGGGAGAGAGGCATCAACTTGGCTTGTGGACCTCCTGGATATAGGACTTTGTTCTGAAGGGTTTGGGAAGACTCTGTAGGGAAGACTTAGGCACACAGAGCCTTTGACTCATCTTTGCAGCTGACCACTTGCCCTCTCACATGGAGTAAATAACATTCTGCTGGGTGATGAATGGAGGATGTTTAGCTCATTAAACTTGATACCCCAAGGGCAGGATGGACTGGTAAAATATTTATATATTTATATGAGAGGCTGCTCCCATAGGGGCCAGTGTGTGCAGATTAGCCCAAAATGGGACAAGCTAGTGTCCATCAAGGTGGGGCTTTAGCAGTGGCCACTGACAACAGCATTCCCTGATGCAGCCAATGGGTCGCCATTAGGATGAAGGAAGAGACACCTTTCATTGCTAGCCAGGAAGGCCATTAGGAAGGTCAGAGTGGGTCCTGCCATGGCTAAGTAGAGTGGCTGGCCAGTGTAGAAGGCAGCCAGACACCTGCAGCTTCCCAGGCATAATTGTGCCCTCTTCTCTGTGCCCTTCCTTCTCAGTGCCTGGGGAGAAAGGTGGATGGACTCCCATAGATTCATCAACACCCCAGGAATTTTCCATCCTTTTCCTCCTTCTTAACAGTGGCAGGAGGAGTTAAAAATAGGGGAGGTTAGGGGGAAAAGTGGAAACAAGATTCATTACCTAAGGGCCTTCTCATCCATTTCAATAGATGAAAGCAAAGAAAATACAGCAAACCCCATCCAAACAGTAAGCAGGTGGTGGCCACTAATAGAGAAGAAATAAAAACCTTTTAGAAATCAGAGCAACTACAAAAAACATTGACAAAGTGGAGTGAAAGTTTTGAACAATCAGTTCAAAGAAAAGGGTGTTTGAAATAAACCCTTAAAAACATTTCAAATGGTGAAAAAGAAGAAAAAAAGCTGTTTTAGATATTTGAGGCCAGGATGACTTAATCTGGAGAGAGGATTTTATGGATTCAACTTAAAGAAAACAAAACAAAACAAAGAAAGCCTAGTAAGTTCTTGGAGATAGTGGGGCTTGGAGGACAGACATCCATCCGGTGCCCATGGACTGGCTTGATTACCAATCACAGGTCCATAACCAGCTCCCGGGTTGACCTGGGGCTTTTAACCTCCCTGTGCCTCCATTTGCCCAGCTATAAACTGGGGTTGCTAATAGGAACGTCCTCTTACCCTACCACCCCCCCCGCCCCGCCCCAGGTCCCTGAGGAGATAATAGGATAATGGCCCAGATCCCAGTGATGGAGAATGAGTAACTGCTATTTTGTGACCTCTGCCTCTAGAGGCTGAGTAGGTATCCTTCCAGAGGCCTTTGGGGAACTCTCCTTTTTAGTGAGTTTCAGTATTCATTAATTTCACATAAGGGGTGCCTGCCGTGGTGGTATATGATGACAAAAGGAAGAAATCACATGTCCCCTCCCTCCAGCCTATCACAGGTTGAAGGAGGCAGGCACGTAAACAGGTGACTATATAACACGGCCATGAGAGAGAAGCAAGGGCTATGCTAGGGGGTGCAGTCCAGAGAGGTTTCCTGGAGGCGGTGATGACTAAGCTTGTTTCCCGCAGAACAGCAGAAGTGGCTGGGTGTCCAGCACAGCCAAGGGAATAGCACATGCAAAGAATAAGGGGGGGGGGGGTGAGTTTTAAGGACTAGTGTCACCAGGATTCTTTACGGCAAAGGATTTGGGGCACAGAGGGCAGAGTGGAGACAGAGGAACCTAGGGTGGGAAGCAGAAGCTACACCAATGAGCATTTGGGTAAGTCAGGAATTGCATTCAGTTGTGGGTCAGGAAGTTTGCACTTCATACTTGTGGAGGTTCTGAGTCACCAGCAGCCCAGGATCCTTTTATTTTTCCAAGCCACCTTTCTTAGCAGGTGGCTTTCATCTTCAAGTTCACCTTGCAGGTGAGGAGGAAGAGTAGTGAAGACCTAGCATAGGTACCAAGCAGGCTCTAGCACAACCTTTTCCAACATTTGAAGGAGTGCATTTATCTCTTTTATGGTATGTGATCATTATCTCGATGAAACTTGTCTTCATCTTGCTTTCACACCCTATTAGATATTTGCCCCTCACTCTTCTGTTCTATGAAAGGCGTAGTCCTGAGGGATGGACAGGCACACAGAAAAACATTTAGCAGAGAAAAGGATAAGAAATTTAGAGATTTGCTGCAATAAAAATAAAGCCCAAGAGTCCTAAGACATAGGGTGCCAACACACCCTAATTTGCCCAAGCGAGTACTGGTAAATGCCTATTATTTCAGTATCGCATGCAGCTTGACATTTGTCCCAGATTTTACTTTGATTATTATTTTGAAAGTATCATCATTAATTGTTGCAGTAAAATAAACCAAGAGGGGCTGGTAGACTCCTCATTTTGTTTCGTTCTGGTTCCTGCCAATGTCTTCTCCAGCTGTGGGTGAGATGCAAGTTCAGTGAACAGAATTCTCACTGTAACTTTTGGTTAAGGCTGAAAGGCTACCCAGGGATTGACCTATCTCTGTTTTCCCACTTTGTTCCAGATGCTAGGTAACTGACACCCCCTTCCCAAGTGCAGCATGCAGGGTCCTTGCTGCCGATGCACAGCATCCTCAGCTGGGAGCACTGGGGTTCATGAACTCGGGTCTCTGGTGGCCATGAGGAGCCTCTATGCTGTTGCTCCTACTGACTACCTGTGCATGGCCAGCCCTAGGGCCCCCCGGGGTACAGCAAGCCACCGTGATGCCTGCTGGCAGGCCCTCTGGGAACTGTAGGACACTAAGTGTCTGCGTGTAGGAAAATAGTGGTACCATGCAGGAAACAGAGTCTGAGCAGCCCTGCCACAGGACACAGAATGCTCTTGAGATAGCAGTATTGTCATTTATTATCATTTAAATCCACAACATTCCTTTTATTGTTTGGTAACATTTTCATTTCAAAATAAACCCTTTGGGTAGCAGTGAGCTCCAAAAACAAAAGTGCGTGCTTAATGAGAAATTCATTACTCAGTTTCTTATCAAAAGTTGATGAACTTGCACAAAATGCTTACCAACATTTTCCGTCCACTGTGGCAAATGCATCCATGAAAAACAGAAGGCAAAATTTGCTAACAAAACATCAACATCTAATTTCAAAAAGTAGTAGTTATTTTAAGAAGACTGTATGGTAGCTGATGAATCTGCAGAAGGTGGGTTTACAAATCCCTCCACAAAGCATGATTTTCATTTACATCAAATGATTTTTAAAAGAAATGTCATGCATTTTTTTAAAATTCCAAGTCTTCTTACGCATATGCAAAATATGAAGTATTTGTAGTTAACAGGTTGGCACTTGCAGCAGAAGAAAAACTGCAAAGTTCAAGGCTATCAATTTTATTAGTGCCATGAGATGCTTCACAAAAAACTCAGTTAATTCTGATAATTGGCTCAAAGTTTTACTTCCATTGGAGGAAGTGAATATGAATTTCTAGAAGTTTATTCTGAAGAAGGTGAAATATTTGGTTTTATTGTTAACACTACTGTCAATTTCATTTTTTTAAATAAACTTTAGTCTAACAGTGAAGAGTGACTAGTTTTTTTAAAATTTTTTAAATGTTTTATTTATTTTTGAGAGAGACATAGAGTGCGTGTATGCGCGAATGGGGGAGGGGCAGAGAGAGAGGGAGACACAGTATCTGAAGCAGGCTCCAGGCTCTGAGCAGTCAGCACAGATCCCGAGGCGGGTCTTGAACCCGCAAACTTTGAGCCATGACCTGAGCCAAAGTCATTCACCAAAGCCACCCAGGTGCCTCAAATGATTAGGGTTCTTTTTGTAGTAAGAATATACAATCAAATTTTGGCGAAGCACAGCTTCTCGGTAAAAGCAACATTATTACACAATTATAAGAAACTTATGGTGCAGAAATAGGTCCGAGATTGGTTTTGGTGTTCATATAATTCAAACTTTCCTTCCACTGAGCTGCAACGTTAGATCAATTAAAATAAAAGTTGCAGTGGTTTCAATTTACAATACTTTTGTGTATCCTGTTAGAGTAATTGAACCGCAAAATTTTTGTGATGAACCTGATGGTGAATATGAAAAAAAAAAAAAAGATGTTCTTGTCTCACTATGCACTTTCTCTTTGCTGCCCATCATCTTTACTGCATTGTTAAAGATTTTGCCCCTTTGAAGAACCACTTTTGTAGATCATCCTACATGTTTTGCAGTGGTATTGAACTTCGTTCATAAACACATTTGTAAGTTTTGGTTGCACTTCATTTAACATCTGTTGGATAACTTGACGCTAGTTTTCTCAGGAAGAGAGTGTTCAAAAACTCCATTTTAAAGCTTTTAACCCATTGCGATTGTTGAAAACAGTGCCTACAAACAGAAAGAATGAAATCTATTCCTATAACAGAAAGGAAAAAAGTGAACACTTTAAATGTGGAGAGCTCAAAAAGTACAGAAGATCTTAGTTGCAAAATTATAATTGTTCTTTGGAATATCCTGATCTATTAGAAGACTCTTTTGATGACGTTTTTATTTTATTTTAAAAAAATTTTTAATGTTTACTTTATTTTTGAGAGAGAGAGAGAGAGACAGAGGGTGAGTGAGGGAGGGGCAGAGAGAGAGGGAGACACAGAATCTGAAGCAGACTCCGGGCTCTGGGCTGTCAACACAGAGCCTAACGTGGGGCTTGAACCCACAAACCGTAAGATCATGACCTGAGCTGAAATCGGACACTTTACTGACTAAGCCACCAAGGCGCCCCTGATGACATTTTTAAAATTTTTTTAATGTTTTATTTCTTTTTGAGACTGAGAGAGACAGAGCATGAGAGGGGGAGGGGCAGAGAGACAGGGAGACACAGAATCCGAAGCAGGTTCCAGGCTCTGAGCTGTCAGCATAGAGCCCTATGCGGGGCTTGAACCCCCGAACGTGGGATCATGACCTGAGCAGAAGTCGGAGGCCCAACCGACTGAGTCACCCGGTGCCCCGACATTTTTATTTTAATTGCATAAAGTTATATTCTTGCTGGATGGAGGGAAACAGAAAAGCTTGTGCTTGAGAATCATAGACACAACTTATGTGAAGAGTTTTTCCCTCAAAAAATATCTGTGAAAAGTCAGTGCTTGGGAGATTAAAAGACAATATCTAAGAAAATATTTGGGCTAAATATTTATGCATTTTAATATGAAAAATAGAGAATTGGAATATTTGCTAGTAGAATTTGCTCTAAACTTACATGACATCTTAGTAACGTGAGAAAAAGTATTTTTCTCAATTAAAAAATAATATAATCTACAGAGAAGATTCAATTGAGGATGTCGACAGTTTCAAATTTATTAACAATAAAATGCAACGTTAGTACTTTCCAGTATGTAGTACTTCAAAAGCTTGAAAAATGCAACTTTGAAGATTATATGCAATTTTATGAAACAAAAAGATTAAAAAATAAATCTGTGTTAAAAAAAAAATCTTTAGGAAAATACCATGACATAATAATATTAGAAATAAATGTGACTAAAAAAACCCATGAAAATATATGAATATATGCCAAGCACCATTATTCTGCTAATGGTATTGTTTAATATTTGGATAATAGATTGAACAAAATAAATTATTTCAAGGTTGCGTTAATGAGCACAGATATACTTATTTGGTGGTGATAATTTCATTTTTGAAAATAGATTTTAAATAAAACTATAATTCCACCAAGACAAAATCAATAAATTAATATTTTAATTTAATAAAGTACAAAATTTTGACTGTTCCTAGCACTCCTTTTAACTCTCAAAAATGCCCTCATTCATTTGATAAATTATGTGACCCCCTCAATAAAATAACAGAAATAAAAGCTGAAGAAATACTCATCAAGAAGAGAGAGGAAATGGTTCAAGAAGTTAGAGAGTAGAGGGAGGGGAGGAGGAAGAGGAGAGGTAGGGAAGAAGACAGGAAAGGAAGTGGGGAACCCCAAGGGAGCTGGGGGGATAGAACATTGCTCAAGAGGAAATCCCTCTTGAGGATTGTACAACTGCTGTTGGTTTTCCATATATGTCCTACCTTATTTTTGCCCTTCTCATTCAAATGGAAGTGACCCCATACACAAGTCAGCTCATATAGGCTACTGTTATCTGATACAATTCCACCCAAGGGTACCCAAGAGAGTGGAGTACAGCTGGGTATATGCCTGAGATGAGAGTGGACAACAGGAAAGAGGCAGTAGCGAATCCCTGAAAATGGCCCCCTGACTTCATGATATAGATCCTGCTGATAGTAAATACCCATCCCTCTTTCTGAAGGATATAATTTATCAGCTAGGAAAACAGTGCTGTCAATTGTTGATTCTTCCATTCACTGATTCATCTCTTACTCATATGCTCAATCATTCATTAATGCATTAACTCAATCAACCAAGAAGCATTTGTTGATTACTTACAATGTAACAAGCACTTTGTTAGGTACTGGTAGGGCACAAAATGGAATAAGGCAAAACTGAAAGGTGTGCATAGTTTTTAGTTCCATAGAATGTCAAGGAGGCTGTGGGCTAGAGTGGGGGCATGCTGGAGGCCTGTAGGGTACCCAGAAAGAGCATCTGCTTATAGGGGTATATCATGGGGGATGATGCCAGTTTCTCCAATTAAAAATAAACTTCCTCCTCCTCCCTCTCTTCCTCCTCCTCCCTCTCTTCTTCCTCCTCCCTCTCTTCCTCCTCCTCCCTCTCTTCCTCCTCCTCCCTCTCTTCCTCCTCCTCTGCTGCCTCGTCATCCCCACCCTCCTACCCCATGTTGTCTTACCTGACAAGGTTTTATGTCAGAATGTAAGCCACTATTTTTTGCTCTTAATATTTTTAATAGTAAAAGATAATAGTAAAAGAAGAGCAATAACACAGATCCTAAAGAATGATTCTCATTACTCCGTTGGTGTGCTTTCCAACTGTTGTTTCATTCCTGTCTAGTCTCAGACAGTGTCCTGAAAAAACTTTTAGGGCCCAGTAGCTGTTTCCTGTTCCAGGTTCCTTGTGTGTTGTTTCTGGGCACAGAAACAAATCCAATTCAAGCAAATAATGCTGTCATCAGGATCCTGTGCAGGCGTTGGAGGTGGGGAGGCCTGGCCAATGGAGTGCTATGTTTAAAATATCTTGAGATCTTCAGAAACATTTGTTTTTGTTCAGAAGTGTTCATTTGATGTTTCCCTGACCCACACAGTTTCCCTATGGGCTTAAGCTCCCATTTGTTAAAGAAACAGATGGGAAAACCAGTTCAATTTGTGTTTGTTTTAGCATTTAAGACAGCTTACCATGAGTTGGTAGAGTTTGGACATTGCAGATAGTGACACATTATATTTAGCAGGCATGCAAGAGAACAGAATCATGTGACCAGTTTAGAGAAGTAGAAACAGGGACCTGCCCAATTCCATGGAATAAATCACTGATGACACTAGGAGTAGAATCCTGTGATTCTGCTGTGGAGTCATTTCACTCAAGTGGGATGTTCTAAGGTAGACCAGGAGAATCTCAAGTGCCAGGCAGATTTTGCCAACTGCATATTGGTTTCCCATAGATGTCCTTCCTTATTTTTGCTTTTCTCCCCATTCAAATAGAAATGACCCCATACCCAAGTCAGTGAATGTAGGGTATTGTTATCTGATACAGTACCACCCATGGGTACCCAAGAGAGCTGAGGAATGTCTCAACCCACAGGGATGGCCCCTGTCATAGCCAGTGTCCTGGCAAGGAAAAGACAACTTGCTCAACATGTTACTTTAATTAAGAGAGTTTAATAATGGAACTATTTCCAAAGTTGAAGAAGTAAAGGGAACTGACAAAAGATGAAAGAGAACCTCAGAGGGCTGAGGTGGCAAGAGAAGAAATAGGATTTCCGGCATCTTCTGAGACCTGTGGCTCAGAAGACCTGCATGGACCTATGGCCATAGGTAGAGGGATACAGCCACTGCCAAAACTATGGCAAGGCAAGGAGGAGACCAGAATAACGAATACCCTGACCTCTGACCTCCTTCTGGGCCTTCCCATTGGTTAAACACAAGTGTGAGCTGGAGGACAAGCCAATCCAGGTGATGAGTCTGTGGAGGTCAGTCTCTCAGGACACAGAGCGGAGTAGAGAGACAGGGAGGAAGGATGGTTTGCGGGTCTGGAGGGGCAAACAGAATAACCAGCACACCCCTTACTTTTAGAACACCCTCTTGACTCAGGCAACTATGATTGGTTAAAAACGCCATATGCTATTTCTCCCATTGCTGGCAGAAGTAGAAAATGTTCCCTTTCAATGTGATTGAGCTTCTGGCAGCAAACTAGAGGCTCTGTAGCTCCATCTGAATGCACAATGGGGACAACAGCCTACCAGCCAGCTAAGGGTGACTTCACATTGTACCACCAGAGGCAAGATAACCCAAGAGCTATTTCTTTGAGTCTTTAGGTTTGCCATTTTTTAGAGCTTTTAAAAATAGAGTCCTGAATTAAGAGTTAGAAAACCTGGGCTCCTGCTCCAGTTGGCTATGGGTAATCCACTCTAGGTGTTTCCTAATCTGTGAAATGAGGAAATTGGGTTAAAAATGGACTTAAACCTCTGTTGGCTCTAATATTTAGTAGGACTTTAAATTAAAACCAAAAGACTACTTGGGAGGAATGATACATTTATGCAGGGGACTGTCTGAGCATCCTCAGACATGGTGTATGAAGAAGCAAGAGGAGGTTCTAAAATGCTCAGGTCACTGGACTGGTTGGGCATCACATTGTTGGAATCGGAAGGTGGCCAGGTGATTTCTCACCAAGAAGCAGGCTGGCTCACGTGCTGAGAAGGCTAGATACTCTCCGATGCCTCGGCTTGCTGCAGGCCGTGTTTCCCAGGCCAAGACTAAGCATAAAGAGCCAGACAACTTCTTAACTTTGTCCTTCTCCACCCAGGAGGACAGACATTTGAGTCTCCCTTAGGTGAGCTCCTGACTGCTAGCAAAATGCCTTTAGTTCCCTCTAGCCTAGTGCCCCGCAGTATCAGAACCTTAAAGGGTCCCATGAGATCTCCTATTCCACCATTACTCAAGTCAGTTGAACCTGTAGTGAGGGGTAAACCTGAGGACAAAGAAAATTTAGAAAGGCAGTAATGAAGTGGCTCTCTGTCTTGTCCACTTGTAAAAGCTGTAGGGTATGAATAGCTCCCCTTGGCCTATCTCTTTCCCTGTGATTCAGACTTGCAGGTTTCCCAATGGTCAGAATGAGCCTGCAGAAGGAGGCAGCTGTGCCACCCCTACCACTTTTTAAGAACAGCTCCCAAAAGTAGCCCCAGTTACACATCCAAAAAGCAATCAAGATTCCTACATGTCCCAGTTAATTGTTGACTATAATAATGTATCTTGTTATCAGTTTTTCTTTAATGAATTCCCTAATTGATGTCATTAGACATTAGGTGCTACATTATTTCCTCCAAGAAGAAATATTTAAGGAAACTACACACACACAGGGCTCTGTGTTCTGAATCGGACCTGAATGCCATCCTTAACAATCATAAGCCATGCTATGGAATCATGTTCTTACTGATGTGCTTCTGTTAGTCTCTTTGGCTTCTGAGAATATGTGTTTTTTAAGATTGAATTTGAAGCTACAAGTATACACTCATTCAAAAAAGGGGGCAAAGACTTTGAATTCTAAGATATTCACTGGATCCCATAGGAAATATATAGCCATGATGAGAAATAGATAAACAATCTCAGTTTGTCAGCACCCCGTGTAGGGAATTAAACTTACAACTTCCATGTTAATGCCACTCTCACATTTAATTTCCTGTGTGCCACACTGAAAATGCATCTGTTGAAAGTGGAATTTCGGTCCATAGAGCTGTCGTATTAAGTGACTGCGTGTGAGGTTGTACCTGTCAAAACAAGATTCTAGAAGCTCATTTAGAACTATAATTTGGAGGGAGGGTGGTATATAGAAGAGTTTGCACCATGTAGGACTATCATTGTTTTCTTGATGTCACTATTGGAATTAATAAGTGGTTACCTATTAGCACTAAGCATTAATTATTAATATTAAAAAGAACTGTATTGAGCACCAGTAGCCTGCTCTCTGCTGTGTTCATCAAGGACCATTCTAGACCATCAGCTTAGGGGATGACATGGTAAACATGATGGCAGATGTAGATCAACCAGCAAGGAACAGGCCTGGAATCCTGTCAGGGAGGGTCTTGTTACAAGGGCAAACCTCCTCTGGCCTCCAGACAGCTTGCATAAGTAGGCAGTGCATTTAGGCCCCCATGAAGATAGCAAAAATGCATATTATCTGTAGGAGTAATGCGAGAGTCAGACTTGCTACTCAAAGTCAAGTGTGCCCCAAAGATGGTCAGCATCAGCATCACTTGGGAACTTATTAAAATGTGGTCTCAAGCCTATCCTGGACCTTGTGAAGAACAATCTGCATTTGTACATAATCCTAAGGTGATGCACGTTAAAGTTTGAGGACCCCTGCTCTAGATTCTAGTGATTCCTTCACTTTGCTGCATGTCAGAATCCTGTTGGGAGTTATGAAAAATCCCAATGCGTGTGCTTTACCCCAGACCAATGAAGTCAGAATATTGGAGGCATTAGCATTGGCATGTTTTCAAAAGCCCTAAGTGATTTCACTGGGTAGTCAACTTTGAGAACTCTGATCAAGAAGACTGTGACACTAGACTGACTTAAAATCCTTGTTTTCCCGTCCAGGTGAGATCACCCATTTAGAACTCCTTTGCCCAAAGGCTGCCCCTGTGCTTTTCAAGGTTTGGGTTATCAGATGGAGCTGAGTGGTGGGAGAGAATGGGCAGACTTTCTCTGTGTCCCCATGCACTTTGCCAGCAACCTCTAAAGATGAAGCCCTCGTCAGTCTTTTGCACTTAGGTAAACTTCCATTTCTTATCTCTAACCTGATGGTGGCAATACCTACCTCACACTTTGGTTATTAAATTCTATAGCATTTATTATAAAGTTTCTTATTTTTTTTCTCTTCCTCACTATATGATCAGGTCAGAAAGGAGACCATTGTCATGGAGGTCAATTAAGAAGGTCAGAGCTGACCCTATAGGAAGGCAGAGACAGTAGAGAATTATAGATTTGTGATTCGAGCATTCTAGAGAAACATTTTCCCCACTTTTGAGAGACACTGTTAGTTGTCCTCACAAATCCTTTCTCCCTTTTTCATAGTAATAGAATTTCTCTCTTGGGCACATTGCCGCTGAAAATTAGGACTACATTTCCCAATTGCCCTTGCAGCTAAGTGTAAACATGTGACTAAGCTTGCATATCAATTTTCAGATATCTTCCTTAAGAGATAGCTTGGGCCTGCTGTTGTGTTCCTTAATCATTGTTCCTCTCATCATCTTGCTGCTTGGAATAGAGGCCTAGCCGCCTTGGACCTTGAAGGTGGTGGGGGGGGGGCATTATCTCTTAGGGATGTTGGAGCAGTGAGCTGGAAATGTCCAGTGTTCTTGAAATGTTTGAGGTGCAGAGTCATGGGCTACTTCCATTTTGATTTTATTCATGTGATCATGAAATGAACTTTCATCTTGTTTAACACAGTTGTTCTTTCCTGTCTGATGTTTACAGCTGAATCTAATCTCAACTGATATACCACCTACAGTTTGTTCTCTACTGGCCAGAATTCCGTGTCTGAAGATTTATTTCTTTGATTGTTAAAGACTTATATTGCTCATAAGGAAATATCTGATGAAATATAGATTCCGTAGCATGGGCTCGTAGCTTAAATCTTCAGAAGCAACATTCTTAGCAGGTTGTCTAGGCTGGGAAAGTGTGTGGAGGTGCTGAAAGGCAAGGAGAAACAGTTGAAGAAAATTTAGCCTTTCACTGTTTCAACTACTCTTGGAGACAACTTATCTTGAGATATGAATTGATGCACTTGGACACCGTTACCTGTTTTTTCCCTAATTTTTTATTATTAAAATTTACAAACACATAAAGTTGAAAAAAACCATTTACAGTGAATACCCATACACCCACCATCCTTATTCGACTGTGAGCATTGGAGCATGCTTATTTTATCTCAATCCATCTATTTGTCCCTTTGCCCATCCATCTTTTGTTTGTTTTATTTCAAAGTAAGCTGTAAGCATCAATATTCTTTCTCAACTCCCTCCCTCTTACCTAATTTTTTTTCATTTTTACACCTTCTCTGTTTCTGCTCAAGCCCAGTTCTCTGCAAGGAAAGAAGGCAGGAGCTCCAAGGCCAAGAATTATGACCTAGAAAGCTACAGAAGGTTCCTCTCGACTCTTCCAACACCTGAAGTTACAGGGCAGTTAATGGAAGGTGGAGATGTTGTCCTTCTGGAGATATCTTGCCTCCACAGTCTGTACTCTTGACTTTGCTCTGCGATTGTTCTCTAGGTTTCCTTGAGCCCTATAGGTCTGCCTCCTTGCCCAACTCCTGCCATTTACTTACATGGCTTATCCAGGTACAGAGATCATTCCTCCTTAGCCAGAATCTTCTCCATTCTCTTCAACTAGATCTTCCTCCATAAGCTCTGCAATGAAATCTGCCTCCCTTTGTGCCCTTCTTAGGGTATCTGCCCAATTGTTCTGTAGCTGTCAGGTCCTGCCCATGTCACTCTAGAAGATCAGTTCACCTCTTCTTTGCTCAAAGCTCATGTTTTGCTCTGTGCTTCCTATCTTAGTGCCTCCTGTGGTTGCAACTCTGTCTTCCTTGGAGCCTTGGTCTCCTATGCATTCTCCCTCCCACTCTTCAGGAAATCCCAGAATATCAGACCTCCTGGAGCTGAAGTGGGAAAGCAAATTCAGGATTTGCTCTCAGAATTTTCTGGTAACAAGATAGGTACCTAGAGGGATCAGTTTGATAAAAGCTACCTCTGGTTGAGAACTCCCAATGTGCCAGGCACTTTGCATGCGCACATATTACCTCATTTTATCCTAGCAATAACACTTTGAGGTAGGTACTTTTATTTTTCTTCCTTTTATACATTAAGAGGCACAGAAAATGAAGTAACTGGCCCATGCTTGCACAGCTAATAAGTCTTCCAGAAGTTTTTTTCTGGGTGTTTTTTTTTTGTTTGTTTTTTGTTTGTTTGTTTATTTGTTTGTTTTGTTTTCTATCAGGGAAGCTCAGGCAGGAAAGGATGTTTTCTTGTGGGGAATTTGGGCCTAGTGCCTTGGAGGGCTATACTTACATTTATCTTTTCATATTGCAGGGTTTTTATTTGTTTCTCAAGGCAATGTTTTTCAAACTAGAATCTTAAGATCCCAAAGGCTCATGAATATTCTTGTGTTTTACTAAATTTTGTTTCAGAGGGTTCTGTACATTCTTGCAGTTTGAGGAACACTGGCCTGGAGGTCAGGGGTGTGGTCCCTTCCTCCTAGTCTGTTTTCTCCTTGTTGTCATGGCCCCAGACTTAACCCAAACCATGTAGTAGCTCTGTCCCTAAACTTTGTTTCGCAGTCCATTTGGAATAATTTTCTTATCCATCTCATCTGTACATTGGGCTAGAAGTGGAGCCAAGAAAAGAGAGAAGGACTCGGAGAAGGAGAGAGAAGGGAGAGCTTGTATTCCAAGTGGGGGGCAAGTCATAGCAAAGATCCAGAGGCAGGAATTTGCTGGAGCATTCTGGAGTAGTGGTGAAACTCATCACCTGTGGTTACAGGGCTCAGGGTAATGCTGCATTAAGGTATGCAGGCAATTTATCTGTCGAGCCTTGAATGCCAAGTTATTAAGTCTGGACAATGCTGTTGGCATTGGGGAGCCAGAGAGGGAACAGGTGAGGAGGACCTTGTTCAGGTAACAGTCTCCAGTGAGCCTCAGAGGAGACAGGAGGAGCCTGAAGGAAACAGACAAGGCAGCTTCCCATATGGAAGGAAGTGAGGCGAGGAGGGGACAGAGCTGTTTCAGCCGCCCTGAACTGGACATGTCTAGCCACCCGGGAGCCACGTGGGAGAGGAGGCCCTCTGGTTCTGTCCCTGCAACTGCAAGAAGGAGAATGCAAGCACAGAAGATCCTCCACTCTCAGACCTTAAATATAGTTTTTAGCTCTTCTTTTTCTGAAAGAAAATTGTTTAATTCTGCTTTTTGAGCTGCCCTTTGCTTCAGTGCAGCATAAGCTGAAAAGAGAGAAAATAACTATTAACCCAGAGAATTGAAATCAGAGAAATGCATTGAATAGTTTTCCGTGTTTCTTGCAAGCCCTGGACCTCTCCTCACTGCTCTTGCCTGTGCCAGGAGACCAAGAGCAGCTGGGTCCCCTGATCTAGTGACCATGCTGCCCTCTTGCATGTTCACATCCAGCTCTGCCTGTCCCAAGGAAGGCAAGAGCCCCCATTCTGACACAGCCTCAGCAGCCCCCCATTATGTCACCACGGGTATGTTCCTACCTCCCCAAGAACCTGAACAAAACCACCAGAGCTGTGGTTTTCTATGGTCAAGGGACATGCTGGAAAGTGAACTTTCCCATGTGGACAAAGGAAAGACAAGGAGAGAGGGACCCAGAGGCAGGTCAGGGACTAAGTTGGTCCCCAAGCCCCTTGGCGTGACCGAGCCCCAGCACAGCTGTGACATTAGCAGCCGGCATTTGAGGCACAATAATAATTCTTCAGATCAAAGCAGCTCCGTCTTTAGACAATTATAGTAAAATTGAAGCTCTCCTCTAAAAGAAACACATGCTCTTGTTGTGTTTTCCCCCCTCCCCCTCCTTATTTTATTCTTTATGAACAAATTGGTTTTCAGGACTATAGAAAGAACCGATTGGAAGCTTAAATTCTCACTGTCTGCCCAGGGGTGGATTCGCAGGGGTGGACATGGAACATCTGAAAGCTGATTTTTTTTAAATTGATATCCAAGAATAAAAGAGAGAATGGTAGGAGAAGCTGATGAGGAATGAATAAAGTCTCCTTTTAAGCTGAAATAACCCCCTCCCCCCATCTTCCCTCCAGAAAAGCCGGACTGTAATTGCTTGCAATCACTCGGCACAAATTGTCTGCTCGTATTTGCTTTTTAATTTTGTATAATCTGGTCCATTTCGCTCTCTCTGCCTTTGAGCTTAACCTCTCTCTTTCTCTTTCTCTTCCTCTTATTCCTTCTCTCTTCCACTCTCTCTTTAATTCTTCAGGGCTGTTGAAAAAATTAGTAATAATTCCCAATGATATTTGATGGCTTTTACCAAGCAAAGGCACTCAGGGAAAAGAAAAAAGAACACACACACACACACACACACACACATACACACACACAGAATGGAATGGATCTGGGGTGCATCTGCTTAAATGTTCATTTCTGCATTCAAACTATTGTTTATTTTAGTTATTTAATACAGTTTTGTAAGGCATGGTAGGCAGTTTAATTAAAAACTGGACTGACCCCAAAATGGGCAAAGAAAAAGCCAAAACAAGAGAGGTGATTTCTCAGAGTAACTATGCACCATTTTCTTGTAGTTTTAAGCAGGCTTATGTTTCCTGGCCCCATAGATCCCCACTTGCTCTCACCAATGGGCATGCATCCCTTCAGAATGTCGCAATGTCCATCTTGCCACCTTGCCAACCAGTGTTTGCCCTTTTTTTCATGCTTGTGCTTTACATATGTGGAGTCCAGTGAATCTGGAAGGAGACACATCAGTTGGTATTGCTTACTTTCCAATTATATAAAAGGTGATCAGGCAGTGAGGGGGCATTTAGATGGAGGAACATACAGAGGTAAAGTCCTCAGTGGGCAGAGAAAAGAAAAAAAAAATGATGTGGGTGTGAAGAGGAAGTAAACAAGATGAAAAGAACAGGTTATACCAGAAGCCATGGACATGACTAAGACTCAAATAGATGCTTTTTGTCTGCACCATATGCTCTGGTCTTCTGAGAGAGATATTAGATGCCAAGAAAAGGAACTTTAGTTGAGCAGCATGGCTAAGCGGTTGATTTCTGTCCTGCTTCTGATCCTTACTGTGTGATTGTTTATAGCTTACTTAACTCTCTGTATTTCAGTTTCCTTTTCTGTATACTTGGGATGACAATCTAGCCTTCCTTATGGGGTTGCTTACATGAAATAACAAATGTAAAGTGTATAGCAGATGCTTGGCATGTTTTAAGTCCTCAGTAACTAGTAACTATTATTATTATTAATTCAGTTTAATCTCAAATTACTTAAGATATCAGGATCCAATCTGGGAAGCAGATAAGAATGTCATGAAATAAAGAATATATTTAGGCTTTAGAACTTGCATACTTGTGGAAGAATCTGAGGTAGTGAGATCTGGAAGGAAGGTTAGAGAAAAGGAGAAAAATCACTGGCTTGGTGGTTTCACTGTAGAATTTTATCAAGTGTTTAAAGAATTAACACCAATTCTCCATAATTTCATCCAGAAAGAAGAAAAAGAAAAACTACTTCCCAATTTATCTTATGAAGTTAATAGTATCTTGTTACCAACATTAGACTAAGATAGTACCAAAAAAAAAAAAGAAAGAAAGAAAGAAAACTATGGACCAATATACCTCATGAACATAAATGCAAAAATCTTTAACACAATGTTGGCAAATACATTTCAGCAATGCCTAAAGAGAATTTTATACCATAACCAAGCAGGGTTTATTCTAGGAATGCAAAGCCATTTATATATTCAAAAATCAAACAATATAATCCACCATATTAACAGGCTAAAGAAGGATTGCATGATTTTATCAATTGATGCAGAGAAAACATTTGACAAAATTCAATACCCATTCTTGATAATAATGCTCAGAAGAATAGGAATAGAGAGGAACTTATCTGCTTTATAGAGTATCTACAAAAACCCTCCAGCAAACATTATAAAGGATGAAAGACTGAATGTTTTCCCCCAAAGATGAGGAATAAGGCCATGATGTCCACTCTCACCATTCCTGTTCCAGACAGTGCCAGAAGATAGAGTCAGTGCGATAAAGCCAATGAAAGAAATCAAAGGCACACAGATCATAAAGGAAGAAATGAAATGATCTTCATTTGTATAATACATGATTTTCAACATAGAAAATTCCTAGGACTCTACAAAAATTAATAATAAAACCTAGAATGAATAAGCGAGTTTAACAGAGATATACATACAAGAACCGACAAGATACACACAAGATATACATACAAGAACCAACTTTATTTCTATACAGTAGCAATGAACACATGAAAATGAAAATAAAAAATACAATGCTATTTATAATAGCTTAAAAAATAATGCTTAGGTGTAAATCTAACAAAACATGTATATCTTATATATTGAAAACTACAAACGCTGATAAGAGAAATCAAAGAAGACCCAAATAAATGGAGAGAAGTACTATGTTCATGGTTTGGAAGCTTCAACATAGTAAAGACATCAATTTTCCTTGCATTGATATATTCCTCAATATAATTCCTATAAAAATTCCAGCAAGATATTTTTGTAAATAGAGGCAGGTTTATTCAAAAATTTACATAAAAATTCAGAGGAACTAGAGTAGCTAAAAATGTTTTGAAAAAGAATGAATATGTGGGAGGAAATCGATCTACCCAATTTAAAGAGTTCTTATCTGGCTACAGTAATCAGTGCCATGTGTATGTCACACAGATCAATGGAGAAGAACAGAGTACCCAGAAATAGAACCACACAAATATGCTGGAATGATTTTTGACAAAATTTTAAAAGCAATTCAATAGAAGAAAGATGGCCTTGCAGCAAATGTTTCTGGCACAATTGGATATCCATGGGCAAACAAAAAAACCCTTCAACCTAAGTTCACAAAATATATAAAAATTAATTAAAAGTGGATTGCAGAGTTAAATATAAATCATAAAATTATAAAACTATTAGAAAAATATTTAGGATCTAGAACTAGGAAAGATTTCTTTTTTTAAGTTTATTTTATTTATGTATTTTAAGAGAGAGCACACTCAGGGGAGCAGGGGAGGAACAGAGAGAGAGGCAGAGAATCTCAGGCAGGATGTCAGTGCAGAGCCTGATGTAGGGTTCAAACTCACAAACTGTGAGATCATGACCGGAGCTGAAATCCAGAGTCAGCCACTTAACTGACTGAGCCTCCCAGGTGCCTCTAGGAAAGATTTCTTAGAGTTGAAACCAAAAGCCCAATCTATGTAAGGAAAACTTGATAAATTGATTCAACAAAATTAAAAACTCTTGCAATATGAAAGATCTTTTTAGGAGGATGAAATAGTAAGCTACAGACTGGAACAAACTATTTGCAAACCTCAGATCCAACAAAGGACTAGTTTCTATGCTATATAAAAAACTTAAAAAAAAAAAAAAGCCAATGTTCCAATTAGAAAAAGGCAAATGACATGAAGAGTCATTTCACCAAATATGATATACAAATAGCAAATAAGTCCATGGAAAGATGTTGAACATCATTAGCTATTGGAAAATACAATGCTATCATTACACACTTATTAGATGGGATAATATTTTTAAAAACAATGACAACACCAAATACTGGTGGGGATGCAGAGAAATCAAATTATTCATCCATCGCTGGTAGGAATGTAAAATGATACAACTGTTCTAGCAAAGAGTTTGGGAGTTTCTTAAAAACTGAACACGTAATTATACAACCCAGCAATGGTACTCCCAGATATTTCCACCAGAGAAAAGAAAACCTGTATATCAGGCAAGAATCTGTACATGAATGTTTATAACAACTTTATTTGTAATAACAAAAAACTGGAAACAACTAGATGTTTTACCCAGTGGTAAAACGAATGGTGGTACCCCCATACTATGGAATCCTACCCACCAATAAAAGGAACAAACTATAGATACACACAGCAACTTGAATAAACCCCCAGAGAACTATGCTGAATGGAAAAGCAAACCCAAAAGGTTACATACTGATGATTTTATTTATATAACATTCTTTAATTGACAAAATCATAAATGGAGATCAGATTTGTAGTTGCCAAGGATGAAGGAGAGTGGGGATGGGAGGAAAGTGGGGATGGCTATAAAAGGTCAATAGGAAAGACCCCTGTGATGATGAAATGTTATGTATCTTGACTATATTAATGTCAATATCCTGGCTATAATATTGTACTATAATTTTGGAAGATGATGTTATTGGAGGCAACTAGGTAAAGAATACATGTGATCTCTGTGTATTATTTCTCCAATGATGAGTGATTTGGCAGTTACCTCAAAAAAGTTTAATTAAAAAAAAACCCAAGAGCTCAGTGCATGCAGTGACTCTATAGATTTTTCCACATTTAAAATTGGGACGCCTGGGTGGTTCAGTCAGTTTAGCACCTGACTTCAGCTCAGGTCATGATCTTGCAGTTCCTGAGTTCAAGCCCCACATAGGGCTCTGTGCCGACAGCTCAGAGCCTGGAGCCTGCTTCAGATTCTGTGTATCAGTCTCTCTCTGCCCATCCCCCATTTATATTCTCTCTCTCTCTCTCTCTCTCTCTCTCCCCCCCCCGCCCTCTCAAAAATAAACATTAAAAAAAAAAGAATCATCTTATTTTTTTTTTTACCAAGAAGGAAAAATATCATACAAAAGATTAAGGGATAAAGGCTGGGGCAAGGAACAGGGAGAAGTAAACTACAGTAGGGAGAGAGAGGTGATCAGCATAAGGACAAATCCAAGAGAGTCAGAGAAGCTCAGAGCTCAGGTAGAAGGACTTTACTTGCATGTCTCAGGCAGCAGGTAACCACTGTGGGGCTGAAAATTACGTTTAAAAGGAAGAGAGAAGAAGAAAGAGGGGTAATAATAAGAAAGAAAAGGAAGTTAGAATGAGGGAGGAAGAGAGATATCTTTAAGAATAAATATTCTAGTTGACTAAGAGGGGACAGAAAAAGGAAAGCGAAGAGCTATTACCAATACAGGAAACCACTGGGGACAAGGGTGGTGCTGATCCAGGCCAAAATGGTTCAGGCACCTTTCTGTGAAGCCAGCCCATAGAAATGACAGAAGAACCTTTTCAACAAAGGAGCTCAAGTGCCTTCTTCTTCAGGTAGTGTTACAGTTTTCCCAGAAGTTAACAGAAACTTCCTCTCAGAAGGAATGTAACTTCAACCCCGCTAACATGTCTCTCCTAAGCTAGGCTGTGTGCAAAGAACTTTCCCTGCATTATCTCTTTTAGGCATCACCCTGAAGCAGGTATTACTCTCTCATTTTATAGGTGATGGAATGAGGTTCAGAGAGGTTACATAGCTCCTGCAAGGTCATTCTGCTAATAAGTAGCAGATCCACATGGAAGGAAACTTTCCAGCTCCCACAGTGCAATCAAAGCCAGGTGCTTCAGGGCTGCTACTGGTGGGAGAAACATTGTATGAAAGGAAAGGCCAGATCTCATTGCCTCCACATTTGATGATCATGATTTACACTCCCACTGGGGGTGTCTCATCATTACCTCTTGACCCACCACGCTGGTTTCAAGGGAAATGCTACCCTATGGAAGAAAAGTGTTGGTTTCCTCTATAAAACTCCTCCCACATTGGAAAAGGACTATATTGGTTATGGGGGGGGGGTGTGGGAAGGGGAGAGAAATGGGTCTTCCAGTCTACTAAAAAAACACAAGCCACCCTCCATATGTGGTGGTCCCTCTTCATTTCTAACCTAAAACAATCAGTGGACATCCTCCCTTCTGAGTGTTATCTCTAGTCTGTCAGATCCTAGAGCCCAGGATCCTTCATTACACTACACTGAAGGGAACTTATGGGTCAACACTCTGACTGACCATTCAAGTACTTTTGCCTGAAAGGTTATCACAAAATTTAAAAAGGAGGTAGGCAGAGAATTATCAATACTTAAAGTGTATGCATATGGTTTTCAGTAGTTGATGTTAGTAGTTTTTTGTTAAATAAGTAAATTATCAGATGCAGCTTGATTCAATCTTTCTATCCAGAGAGAACATAGGATGACATCTGGATCCCATTCTCCAGGTCTTGGAGCAGTTCTTCATTCATTTCAAGGTTGTAATTTTCATTTTGATGTCAAGGCAGCTACTTTTAGAACTGAAACAGAAGAGATGAAAGCTTGTGATTTCTGAGTGGCACCTGTATTTTTTTTTTAACCATAGTTGGCTCTGGTCTTTTCTATCAGAACATATTGTCCTACGTTTTCACAGTTTTTTAGCACTAAGTGTTCTGTGTTAAGAAAGTAACACTTGCCCAGGAGATTCAATTGTTGTGGATATTTTCTAGAGGATGTAGCCCCCTTGACACTTGGGTTTGTCTTTATCTTTTTCCTTTGTATAGTATAGAAGGTGATCTGTATAACCACATGGGCCTCCCTATGCTGTGGAAGATAAGCAAGCAAGCAAGGAAGGAAGGAAGGAAGGAAGGAAGGAAGGAAGGAAAAAATCTCTTTGATTTGGAAGCTGATTCCAGTCTCTACTTACTTTTAGAACTCAACAAATAGAGAAAGCTCTTTCTTTTCTTTCCAGGGACTTGAGAAGGGAAATGAGGAGCAACTATAAAGTGTCCCTGTCTCATGAGCCTGTCAGATTCTCAGGGAAATGAACAGATGGAAGGCTGCAGGCCATCCTCGCAAAAGAAGCAACAAGCTTCTGACTCTTGAGAAGACCTCGGCCCCCCTCCACTTGTCCCATTGATGGGAGGGCTCCTGTAGCACGCTGATATTTTCTGGACTGTTCGAAGTCAGCAAGTATGGCTTCCTGCATTGAGAAGTCTGACTAGCCATCTTCCCCAGGTAAGTGATAACTTCTGCTTCAGATGCTAAGAATTCTAAAGAATAAAAAATAAACAATGCAATGTGGTTTGGGAAAGGGCACCCATTGCCTGGATGGGAGGTCATGTGCCCCAAGTGGAAGTAATGTCTGAAGCCCCTACCAACCTAGATTAAAGGATTTCTCCAGTTGTGCCCCCTCACACCTCCCCAAATCAAACATATTCCCTCTAAAAATAAATTGGGTACCTGCTTCTTAACAAATGAACTCTTCCAGGGCAAAAAAAAAATGCAATATTAAAAAAAGAAGAAAATTACATGTGTATTTTCTCCTGACACAGTTTTAAAAGCTGTTTGTAGCTGATTTACAATGCTCATAGTATTCAGCTTTTCATTTGAAATTCTAATAAGTGCTTTGAATGAGTTGGAGCTTGTTAGAAAGTAAAGGGAATGAAATGTCTTCATTGAATTGTGTGGTTTTACTGTCTTCCTCATGGATGTCCTAGCTCTCTCTTCACTGTCACCTTTCTTTCCATGGAATGTTGTTGAGTTGATATGGACAATGAAAGCAAATAGGAGTCAAAGGATGACTGTGTAAAATCACCATGTATGTTCCATTTTGGCAGCCACCTGGGTCTCTATTTCTACCCTTTGGTTTGCATATTCCTATGATGTACAAATGAATTAGAAGAATCATTTTTTCCACTCTCCTAAGAAATTCTCCTCTAAAAATCCAAATATAAAGTCTCTGGGAAGTGTTTGTTTCTCTCAGATCAATGGTGCTATTTTTATGGACTAAATGTGTTCCTTGGTGTTCTAAAAGCAAATGTTGGCTGACATGAAAACCAGGCCTATGCAGATCTTCCTTCCTATCCATAGGCCATGCTATTATTTTGTAAGCTACCCCATCTATGATGGACATCAAACCATGCCATTATGATTTTAGAAAGGCAGTCAAGTCAGAATTTATAACGATAAGCTTCCATTTCTAAATCATATAAAAAATAAATAGCATGTTCTTGGCATCAAAGGTCTAATTCTCATTTGGTCTGACCTTGGCAAAGACACATCGAGGCCCAGGTTAGTTTGCTATAGCAGTTTTTTTGTTTTTTTTTTTTTTTTTTTTTTTTTTACTGCTTTATGTTCTAATATCCTCACTTTCCCAACACTGTTGTTATAAATGATGGAAAAATCTTGAATATTTGCATAACATTATAGAAGATTTGTGACTGAAAGGATAGGATGTTACTTATGCAAACCATATATATCTTTTCTTATGTGTTTGTAGTCCCTTCTAACTCCTCTCCCTTAGCCACACACCCCCTTTCTGCGGGATGACTTTCTAACTTGGAAAATGAACTAGGAATTGTGAAGGGTTTGAGTGGGTTGAGGAATGAATAGAAGGTAAAGAAACTTAGGCATGTGGATTGGCTCTTCTGAGAAATTTGGTTGTGTGAGGTGAGGTGAGAGAGTCTTGGTATTTTGCTAACTAGCCTGAGTAAAATTTCTGGAGAAACAGCTGAATTTGGTAGATCTAATGGGCTCAGTACTGTGTTCAGGGTTTCAAAGAACACATGTGAAATACTCATAAGATATTTATTCCCTTGGGGTTGCTATCAGCTTCAAAATTCTGACTAATTTTACCGTCTGCTGTTTGCTTCAAAAACATTCCATCTTTATATCCTCTGTAAAATAGTCCCTGGTTGTATAAAGTTGTCTGGATTGTCTCTCCAGAATAAAGGTAAAAAGGATCTGAGATGGCACCAAACATAGCATATTAAAGCCCCTTAGGATGTTCCAGTATCTATCGGTGTTTTACAAACCATTCCAAAATGCAGTGACAGAAACAACAACGAATTTATTATGCTCATGGATTCTGTGGGTCAAGAATTTGGATAGGGTGCAGTGGGATGCTGTATTTCTGCTCCGCAGTGTTGAGGGCTCAGCCCTGATTAAATGAGAAGAAATTCTTGGCTATGTTGGATTCAACATGTCTTTATATGACCATATTACTGGCACCTCTCCAGGTTGGAAAAATGTTTTACGTACCTCAGATTTCCTACCTGCATGAGACTCTTCAGTGTCTTTCTGCCAGCTGGAAGAGTTCATTATATTTTTAATGTGATTAAAAAATTTAAAAAAATAGTGATTTTTATATATAGACGTTGATGAACGATGTGTTTTTAAAGCAGTAAATTAAAATCTCATTAATATTTCAGTGAGAATATTTTGTGCTTATCTGTTTCATCGCTATTTTTGACCTATGGCTTAGAGTTCACAGCATGAAGGAGATGGTGAAATCTGTTCACCATAAAATGTTAATTATAAGTAAATTACAGCACATACGTTCAATCAGCCACATTAATTCTATATAAAGTGAATTATTATAGCAGAAAATTTTGACATGTGACTGAATTTTGTAATCTTCAATTTCCTTTTTCTACTTTTTACACCAACTCAGATTCCCATGTGTTTATCCCAGAAACTCTGAGCTCTTTGTATAGACTTGAGTTCATTCTACTCACTGTGTTTTGAAAGTTAAATACAGTGTGCACCACTCTCCCCCCCATCTCTGCAAATGATTCTGATTTATACATAACTCTGTTTGCCCCATGGCAACTTAAATGAAAGCTTTGATATTTTTCAAGCAGAGAGTTTGGCTTTTAAATGAAGGTGTTGGGTTTGTCATATGAAAGAGTTCTCTCCTGAAATATGATCAAAATGTCCCACATATGTCATATGTGTGTGTGTACATATATATAGATATAGATATATATATCTATATATATCTATATATATATGTAATTGTCATTTTCTCATTTTCTCTTGGATTTAGGTCTGTTTTAAAGTTGCAAACTTTTGGGGCACCTGGGTGGCTCAGTTGGTTAAGCATCCGACTTCAGCTCAGGTCATGATCTCACAGTTTGTGAGTTTGAGCCCTGCATCAGGCTCTGTGCTGACAGCTCAGAGCCTGGAGCCCACTTCAGATTGTGTCTCCCTGTCTCTCTTCCCCATTCACTCTCTCTCTCCTTCAAAAAGAAATAAGCATTAAAAAAATGCTTTAAAAAATTTAAAGTTGCAAACTTTCTTTAAAAATTTGCTTTTATAGCCAAAAACCACTGGATCTTCCATCTGGGATCATTTTAGTCACAGAAAACTACTAAAGGAATAAAAAAATCTTACCCAAAGAGTAATAATAATTTAGAAAATGCTTAAATACTTAAAACATCCAGACTGCATAAGGCTCATTCCTCAACTAAGTTAATTGTTCATTAAAAACAAAATTACTGGTGCTTCCTTGAACAAGAATGCCTCTATATATTCATTTTGTAATAAAAAATAGGGATGCTGCTCATTAATAGTGCAGTGACTAGCTGCTAGAAGACACAGATTTTGCAAACTACTAGGTGGCATTACTTTTCATTACTTGGTACAGCTAACAGCCAACTGAATTTAAGTAAGTAGCCTAAAGGAATTGGATAATATGGGCTTCCAACTCCTAGTTGTCTTCAGGTCTAAAGTATGTGGCGGATCTAAGGAGCTTCTTTCCACTTGTCAAGGCCTAGTGTATCCTAGTGAATCTAGAATGTTTATGTTGAAAATTTGAATCACATTCTGGAGGATTCCATTTCAGATCCCTAAGACAGAAGCTGCCAACTGTCTCCTGGTCTCATCTTACCCCATGTACTAACATTATTGCTCAGGTATCTACTCTGTGACCTCAAGAGGACTTAGTGGAATGACTAAGTGGAACATAATGACTTAGTGGAACATAAAGAATGGCACATGCATTGTTACCTATCAATGTCTGGCTTGCGTATTAAGGATCAGTGTTCCCATTAGTTGAAGGTAGTCTTTGTTCCCTCACATAAGCCATTCCATTTAACACTCATTAACTCAACAGAAGGCTGAAACATCCAAGAACAATGGAAATGCTTTATAGACTGGATTAATAAAGGAAGATGCAGAAATGGGAATCATAGTACTATTAAGAGAAAAAGTCTCCCACTGTAAGAGGGATAAGGGAAAGAATTTCCAATTTGCTAATGGAAGAAGCTGTTAATCTGCAAATGTATGCAGGCATTGGTGAGTCCTCCTTTGATATGGTCAGGAAACCTTGAGGATTAAAATATCTGAGAGAGTCAGATTTAGGGATCTGTAACCATTAAGAGAAAAGGAGTATACGCCTCCTAAGAGGCTAGATATTCTGAAGAAAATAGAATAAACAATGTAGTAAAATTGAAATGACAGCTACTTTAATCTGAAACTATAGGCAAAAATACAAAAAAATAAAGATGATATTATGCTTGTGATTGTTTTTGTAAAAATTATATACGTTCATGTTATAAAATTAAAAATGGTTAAGTACAAAAAAGCAGAATTTCACTCAATTTCAACACTCAATAATAGTCATCTTTCTCATTTGATAAACATTTCTCCAAGAATTTGTTTACCATGCATATAAAAGAAAGAGAAGAGCAAGAGAGGGACAGAATGAAAGGCTCGAAGAGACTGAGAAAAACTGAGATTTTACAAAAGGATTATGTATGATAAAAATAACTATTAAATGTAATGGTACTAAATTATTATATTAAAATTTAACAGAAGCCATTTAACAGTGAAACTGAAGACATTTGTGATCCTCAGGAGGGAGAAATATTTTTCATTAGAATATATTTCTTTTTATTTATTTGTTTGTTTAAATTTGCATTCAAGTTAGTGTATAGTGCAATAATGATTTCAGGAGTAGGTTCCAGTGATTCATCCCCTATGTATAACCCCCAGTGCTCATTCCCAACAAGTGTCTTCCTGAATGCCCCTTGCCCATTTAGCCCATCCCCCCACCCACAACCCCTCCAACAATCCTCAGTTTGTTCTCTGTATTTAAGAGTCTCTTATGTTTTGTCCCCCTCCTTGTTTTTATATTATTTTTGCTTCCCTTCCCTTATGTTCATCTGTTTTGTATCTTAAAATCCAAATATGAGTGAAGTCATACGATATTAGAATGTCTTTCTTACATGATTTTTCTATGATTAAGAAAAAAGATTATGAAAAAGCTTTGTCTAGATTCCTTTTTCTTTTTTAATTTCATGTTTACTTCATATTTAACTTCATGTTAACTTCATGACTCCCTGCTTAAAAGATGAGAAAATTAGCACACCCACTCACTTTCTTTCTCATTTGTTGATATTTATTGGTTATTGCTTTACTTTGTCATAGCTGTGACATTTGTCATCTTGTTCTGAACCTTAAATAACACATTAATTTTGTCATATTTCATACATCTGTATTCAAATAGTGCTCAATTCAAGTTTTGAGACCTGTGTTCTTCCATTATTAACATGTTATTTCTTTTTTAGTTGGATGAAATTTATTTTTTTAAGTTTATTTATTTGTTTTGAGAGAGACAGGGACAGCACAAGTGGGGAAGGAGCAGAGAGAGAGAGAGAGAGAGAGAGAGTCCCAAGCAGACTCCACACTGCCAGTGCAGAGCCCAATATGGGCCCCGAGCCCATGAAACCATGATATTACAGACTGAACTGAAACCAAGAGTTAAACACGTAACTGACTGAGCCACCTAGGCACCCCATGGATGAACTTTATTTTTAGGTAGACTTTTAGAAGACGTTTAAATGCCATATTTTAAGTTCTTGCATGCTTGAGAATATCTGTTGTTTTTATACTCGTGGTGTAGTATGATGGCATGGGAAGTAAAATAAAAATAAATGAGTAATTGAAAGGACGTTTTAGCTGGCTATAAAATTTTCAGATCATGCTTTCTTTCCTCAGAACTTTGTAGACTTATGTTCATTGTCTCCTGGCAGTGGGTACTGTCCTTTAATCACAAAGTTGTCATTTATATATTGTTTGATTGGTAAATAGACTCATGGGTTCCATACTCCGGTTCCTTCATATTTGAGAATGTCTCAATGTTGTGCTTATATATGAACATCAACTTGACTGGACATGATATTCCACAGAAAATACATTTTTCTTTAGCACCTTATAAATATTGCTTCCTTGTCTTCTAGGATTAAATGCAGGAAGACTAAGGTTCATCTAATTTTTCTTTTTAAACAGATAATTTTTCTACCTGAATAACTAAAAAACTTTTTTTCTTTATCCTTTAAACTCAGCAACTAAACGAGGATATGCTTAGCATCAAGTAATTAGTATCAGTTTTTCCTAGAATATACTGTGTCCTTGGATTGATATATCTATTTCTTCCTTTTTTTAAGGTACTTTTTCCCCTTTATATATCTGATTTTTTTGTCTCACCTGTTGTATCCTCTGCTCCAGGGCCATTGGTTATTTTTTCTTTTTCTCTTTTCCCTTTCATTCACTTAGGTTATCTCAAGCCCTTTCCCAATGCCACAAATTCTATTTTCGGTCATGTTTACTATGTTCTACTTATGCTCATTTATTTATTAATTATATAATGATATTTTGCTCCCCCATTTGTCTCCAAAGCTCTAAAATCTCTTTTTCTGATACCATTTCACTACTTTAATAGCCTACCTTTTAACAACTATTTTAGTAAATCTGTGACATATTAATGATTCTTCAGCATCATGCACTCAAAAAGAAATTTTGTTTTACCTTAGGTTGCATTTTCTTCCAAATGAGTATTCCATCTCTCTCTTGCATGTCTTACTTCCTTTTTAATGTTCCTTAACATGTAATCTTTTGAGATCCTGGCTTAATGTGGGGAGGTCTCTTATTGGATTCATTACCCTGGATGGGCTATGGACATACTTATATCTCTCCCACCTCAAATATAACAAGGCTTTCAAAATCAGAATCAAAATTCGAGCATTTGGCAAATATCCTCACTCATTGACAAATGCCTGTGGCATAAAGAGGGGCTCTTGTGTTCCACATTCCTTTCAGAGTTCTGGAAGTCCCTTTAGTTTGACCAGTTCCTTGATTTGTCATCAACTCCTCAATGCTTTTAAGAAGTTTTACTATTTTATCTAGTGTATGAAATTGTTTTCAGCAGAATTCTAGTCTAAAAGAATTAGTTTGTTATTGACAATGAAGATTCCTTCATTTAAAAAAAATCATTCATTCATTCAGTTAGTCAATGATTTATTCATTTGTCTGTTCTTGCTTAGTCTGTGAAGCCCTGTGGACGTCTTCTTTTTGCACTGATAGATGCTGGGTAAATCTTACCCCTTCCTATTTTTATCTCAGGCCTGTTTTTATTCCTGCCAACAGCTTAGTGTTCTGTCCTGTTGTCTATATTCAGACTACTTTGAAGGAGGGATTATTCTGATGGGCTTTGTTTCAGAGGACAAAGGACACTGCTCTTCTCCTGAGATTTTATTAAATGCTGTTTATCAGATTTCACTTCACCAAATTGGGAATATACCTTATTACCTTGAAGTCCTACCTCTAAAATAGTGAGCCCAGGCAGTATTCCTATCCCTCATAAGATTGAGTCTTATCATGAAAGGGCTTCTATTCTTTTTTCTGTAATATAATTCATTGTCAAGTTAGCTAACATACAGTATATGCACTCTGCTCTTGGCTTCAGGAGTGCTCTTGGCTTCAGGAGTAGATTCCCATGATTCGTCGTTTACATACAACACCCAGTGCTCATCCCAACAAGTGCCCTCCTCCATGCCCATCACCCATTTTTCCCTTCTTCCCTGCCCCCATCAACCCTCAGTTTGTTCTCTGTATTTAAGAGTCTCTTATGGTTTGCCTCCCTCTCTGAAACTATTCTTGAAATACTTTTCTGACACAACCCAAGATGCCTATGCATACCTTTAGTTTGTTTCCAAACTGAGGGATTCAGGGAAAATTCTAAATATTTTCTCTATATCTTTCACTTATTCTAGAGTTCAGGGGATAGTTGAAAGAAAGCAGCACTGAGACATAAAATTATTTTTTCTCCTCTTCTCAACTGATTTTTTTTTTGAAGTTTATGGCTTGAGGTTATACCATTTTCTTTGTTTGACTATCACTGGTGAGCATTTTGCTGGTTTCCACTACTTTTTTCCTTTTATTAGGTAGTGGAGCAGGGAGATTCTGTGATCCAGATTCACTCCACTGCCACCGCCACCCCTCCCCCCCCGACACAGACACACACACACAAATATAAGATTCTGCATTTAAGAGAAACCGTCTTAGCAATATTGATGCTATCCCAAAAGAATGACCACATATCTTTATTTGAGTTTCCTCAGAAATAGACCCTGAGACAAGTATCCAAGTAAAAGTAATTTATTTGTAGGGTCATCCAGGAACTGGAAAACATGTGGGGAAGAAAGGGAAAGGAAGATGCTAATGAAGAATGTATTAGCAAATAAGTTGACAGTGTGGACAACAAGCTTCCTTTAACTAATAAAACTCAGGGAAGAGTAGAGAACACACACTTCACAATTATCCCACCTGAAGGAAAAGGGAACTGGTGTATTTATATACTAACTTGTGTTATTCATTGGTTGAGATCTGCTCCCGGAGGTGGTAACTCTGCATACCATATGTACAAGCAGTGCAGCAGGCTCAGATGCCCACAGAAAAGAGCTCAATGAGATATAGGCTCTAGAAGTTGGAGTTAGGCTCTCATGCCCTGAAATGGTCAAAATTCAAGGAAGATGGTCAGGGAACATTGTGTGATTGTGAATTTTAGGCATCTTGGCACTTGGGTAGAGCAAGACTGGGAAGGAGAGAGATCATCCCAAGGCTGCTCAGTGGTACCACTTAGGTGGTTTCCTACTTAATAACAAGTATAGATCTTAGGCAATGGTCCCCTCTAGTTAATATAGTTCTACCATCTCTCAAATTCAGTGGATGCACTTACAGAGAAGATTAGGGGAAATATCTTGGGAGGCCTATAAAAAGGTAAGGGGCAGCTGTTTTAATGAATACAACTAGGAAAACCATGGATAATTTTTATAATTATATATATAACGACATAAATAGAGACACACATGAATCATATCTGTTACTATATGAAAATATTTTTGTAAGAGGTGAGTATAGGTGAGGTGATACACACAAAATAAATGTGTTTGATGCAGTATGTTGTGTGGGTGCTATATGGACACTTCAACTGAGAGCATTAAGACTGATGGTGAATTGCATTCTCATCAGTTCTGATCTGACCCACAGGGAAGGGATCACATAGTCCTTATGGAGGCCACAACGTAAATACACTCACCCACAATCCTGCCTTCAAATAATCCCTTTTATAAAGGTATCATATTGATTTCAGTTTTAGAAGGGACATTACTTTTGATGGTTCTACATGTCATATGTTAGAATGGAGTCCCACACATCCATCCCTTCCCCTCTGTGTGAACTATCTAGCCTACTGGTTAAAAAGTGGTGAGTTACATTAAACCTGAGAGGAAAAAAGTAAAATGCTATCCAAGCTTATTGATTAAGAGAGAAAATGATCATGTTAAATAGAGCAAGTTGGGGAATTCCAGTCAGCTATTTTACATATAAAATGTATGTACAGAATATTATACTTTCAAAGGCAGGTATACTTCAGAAGTCCCACCCAAGGGATTAGAAACGTATATATATATATCTGTGTTATAAAAAGTACCAACTTCCTTCAAGGTGCTTGACAAAATTATCCATACTAGAAATCCTTATTTTAAAAAATTTGAGTGTTCTTTGTATGTTTTGCTGAGGTAAAGTTAAATATAGGATGTCAGGTGGGAAAGGGGAGAATGTGTGATATTTATTTGTATTATTATATATAATATAATATAGTATAATCATTACATATATTGGTATATTTATTTCTGTTAGAAGAAAAAGCCAAGATTTAACTTAACTACTCACATATATTTTATGTGATTATTTCAGAGTAATGAAATATATACATAGCAGGAGGAAAAGAAAAAAGGAAGCAGAGTCTAAAGTAGACTGAAAGGTAGATTAGCACGGAATGTGAAAGAGAAAGAATTCACCAAAGTCACAAAGTCCTAAAATGCTGAACTTTGGCTTCCATTAGCAAGAGATTTTGGTCAGACATAAGAAACAGCATTTTGGTAGACAGAATACATAAATCATCAGCACAGATCTCTAAGGGATTTTGTGGAGTGCCCACTTCTGAAGATTTTTAGAGAAGAAACTATCATCTTTTTAAAGTTTATTTATTTATTTTGAGAGAGAAAGAGAGTGAGGGGGCAGATTGAGAGGGAGACAGAGAATCCCAAGCAGGCTCTGTGCTATCAGCATAGAGCCTGACACGGGGCTCGATCCCATGAACTGCAAGATCACTACCTGAGTCAAAACCAAGAGTTGGACAGTTAACTGACTGAGCCACCCAGGTGCCCCAAAGAGAAGGAACTACCATCTTTCACAAAAGGCTTTTCTGGTCTAGGCCAGAATTTGAGCACTATTATAATGCCTGGAAGTTTTCCTTATTCTGTGAAAGGGGATTATCTATTGCTTTAGGAAAATGTAGATACAGAAGCACATCTCAGTAACTCCATCCACAAAACCATTTGCTTCACCAAACTCCTTAATCTCCAAGTCTTTATAGTTATGTCACTAAACATTTAGGCTGCTCCATATGCTTAGAGTTTCGCTTCTTCCACTCTTGATTTCTTGTTGTCACATTAGCTCCAAATGTATGGGCTAAATTGTGTCCCTCCCACAAATTCACCTGTTGAAGTCCTACTCCCCAGTAACTCAGAAGATGGCTGTATTTGGAGATGGGGTTTTACAGTGATAATTAAATGAAAATGAGGTCCCTAATGAGTTTTAATCCAAGATGACTTGTGCAGATGGAAGATGACGCGAAGGCACAGGTGGACGATGGCCACCTACAAGGCAAAAAGAGAAGCCTTGGGAGAAACTAACCTTGCTGACACCTTGATCTTGAACTTCTAGCTTCCAGAAATGTGAGACAATAAATTTCCATTGTTTAACCACCACCACCCCCCGCCCCGTCCCAGGCTGTACTACAGCGGCCCTACCAAAGTCACACAGATGTCCTTCCCCTTTCATCTTACCTCCCTTCTCTTTGCCTTCTCTCGGATGACCAGTTAGGCTAACATTGCTTTTCATTCTAGTTATGCTTACAACATACTCCACCCTTCTTTCCTCAGGTCCTCAGTGTCGTATCTTCACTCAGAGCCGTCCTTTCCTTCCTGCCCTTCCCAGGTCCCCATCAAGGAGGATTAGATCTGAAGTCGTGTCAGGAGAGAAAACAGTGTGAATCCCAAGACTGACTGTTGCGCAAGTTTTCTTCCCTCAGGAAGGTGTTGTCTTCCCTTATTTCCATTTTAGAAAAGGTGCACATTTTTTAGCGTAACTTTTGTATCTCCGTGTGGCACATTACAGTTCACAAAGTATTTTTGTGGATTAAACATTGCTTAATCCTTCCCACATTTCAAGGAGGTGGTTTTTCTAGACACTGAAATTCAGAGAGATTAAGTAACTTGATCAAAATCACACAGCTGGCAAATGGTAGAGTTAGAATTTGAACCAAGGTGAAAATAAGTATTGTCACAAGTTCCCAAAGCAGGATGGTCAGTGGAGCTGTTTTACAGTGCACCTGCCTGTTCTCTCCTCTGAATTGGACATTCGGGAGCTTTGTCTCAGTATGCATCATTACCTCTGGGTAGGTGTTTGTTCATGAATCATTATTACCCCAAATAAATTGGAAGCTCTGGGGAGGCAGGTACTGGGTTGTGCTTTCTTTTTAGTTACAGTGTTTGAGGAATGTTTGTTGATTGATTTGTTAAGTGGACTTTTTTTTACCAGAGAATTTGGCACAATTCTTGGCATTGGGTTTTCCAAAGACATATGCAAAAGTGACAGGGATCTTGCAACGTTGATCTGGTCATTTTAGATAAAGGTTAGGAAAGGGTATGTATAAAAATAATACTGTGGCTTGGCATTATATTGTAATTATTATAATTATTAAACCCTGTATTTATATAGCATGCTTGTGTTCTCTCTCTCTCTCTCTCTCTCTCTCTCTCTCTCTGTCCCTCTGGCTCATAGTCATTTGTAAGCAGTGGGCCTTATCCTGCTGCTAAATAGAAAATAAATTGCTTATCTCTTGCAAGAAAATTAACTCTTTCAGGGCACTGGGGTACCATTTAGTAGATTAGTAATCCTCTAAATGGCACTCTAGACACACAAGATCCCCCATATAAACTGGAAGATGAACGTGTTCCCAGTGCTTAAAAGAAATCAGGGCATGCCTAAAAGAAATCAGACAGCAAGCTTAAAATATCTGTAATGTATTTATCTCTCTCCTGTAATAACTTTGTATTTATTCTCATGGAAATCTGTTTGTGACTAAAGATGAATCTATTTGCTAAAAGCTGACACTTCTGATCTTTTAATCTACTAATATGAGAGCAATAAAGGGGAAAAGGGCAGATGATAGAAAAAGGAGAGTGGTGGTGTTTATACAAATGGAAGCAATGACAATTTGTTCACCTAAACAGATTTTGAGAAACATGGATTTTTTTAAAAAACTATTTGAAAGGCTAGCCTTGATAGTTTCCTTAGGTGAAAATGTTCATCCCCTACCAAAGTAGTAGTGAGCTGGAATTAGCCTCATGCATCTCCTTGGAACCAGTGCCAAGGTAGGTAGGGGCCCAACTATGAATCAGCAGTAGCATTACAAATTCAACTCCTAAGCAGTCAGAAATGAAGGTGAGGAAGTTAACACAAACGTGTAGGTGCTGGAGACTTTCCATGGCTGGTACAGAGACAGGAATGGCTAACTGGTACTGAAATGGACCATTTTTTTTAAGCAAATCAACTGCAATCTTTCTCTCTTGTTTTCACTTTCTCTCTCTTGCACATCCTCCACCTGCTGCCTTTAAGACATTCCTTCCAAAATTATGATCTGATCATTTCATCTCATTTAAAAATTTCAGAGTTTACTCATTGGCTCAAATGCCTGTTGGATGCACCTCCTCGTTGAGGTGTTGCTATACTGAATTCTGATTGTAATTCAGTAACGCATTATTGATTGTTGAGACCTTCAGTTTATGTGCAATGAGATAGAATTTGGAAACTGGTGGTGTCTTATTGACTTTCTGATTTGTGCTGCTGGGAAGCTCATTGGATGGTCAAATGGGTTGCTGCCAGGCAGTTTGGCAATTCAGTAAACACTCTGTGGTTATTCCTCCGAAGTGTAGCATTCCCATCAGTGCCCTCTCCCTCAGATCCCACGCATTCAGGAACAACACATTTGATGCTTAACTGCCATCCTTGTTCCTCTCCTCAGCTCCATGTCCAGGAGTTAGCCTCTCTCTGAAGCATCATCCCTCCTCTTTGGTTTTTTCTTTCCTCTCCTGCCCCACTGACAGCCAGCTGCCAGGGGCCTCTTTACACAAGCCTCAGCTTTTCAAGGTAAATATGCCACGTAAGTCCAATTTCAGCAATCCACACACCTCTGAGCCCCTCAAACTCCAAGGAGCATCCTTAAAGAGAAGAATCAGCAGGCTGCTAAAAAGAAATCAAAGGAGATCAGCAAAATGTCTTGAAGGGGAGAAGGAAAGATGAGCCACATAGACTAACAGCTTTCATTTTCCAGTAAGCAATGTGACTGGTGACAAAAATAAACACTAATGGGGAAAGTGTATATTCAGTCTAATTGTATAATTGCAGGTTGCTTTCTGTGCATCACACAGAGATTGAAGTAATGTAGCACCAGGAAATGGCTCAGTGGTTTCCCTCCTGCATACATAAACATTTTGCATTTTGTTGCACTGTGGCATGAGTAAAAGTCCAAATGTACCAGGTTTGAGGATTTTAACGCCTATCACTCACCATCTCAAGATGAAGGTCAGTTGCAGTAGCACTCTGAGCTCAGAAGTACCAAAATGAGGTGAACAAAGCTGGCATGAGAAACAGAACCACTAATTCATCTCCCAGGTGGCCCTTTTAATATTCCAAACCCCATTTAATCATCAAGCAGTATATTGAACCAAGGAGCCTGGTCAGCAGTGTCCTTCTGCTGACTGACTTTTCAAACTTTCCAGCAAGTAAGGAAGCTGATGGATTTCTTATCCCGCCCCTACTGCTGATACTAGACCCTCAGAGACTTTTCCAAGGATGTGAAAGCTAGGTTCTATTCATTTCCTTTGGTTTTGCTAGGAGGGCAACCCCCAAATTTGGGTTATATCCTAGGATGGTTTGAGACAGATGTGCTTCTCTTGTCTAAATCCCCAGCCCTTCCTTTTTGGCATTTTATCACTTGGAGATTTTTACTCTCCTCAGCAAACAAAGCCACTGGCTTCCTTGCTCTGAGCCTTTGTCACCTTTGTCTCTGATCCTGGCTGCCATTTCCTTTGCTGTTTGTGACCCCAATTTCCTCTTGAGTAAAAAACACCGTCATGGTCTGGGCAAGTGGAAGTTCTTACCAAGGGGGCATTTGCACTGCCCTTCTTGCAGTAATTACCATACATTTTATTTTCAGTTTTCAAGAAGAAGCTGGAAATCAGGAAAAGAGTTGGAGGTTCTGAAAATTCTCATTTGATGTAAATTCAGTGATAATTACTAAGGGTTATTATTAACACATTGATTTTTAACTTTATAACTGAGAATTTCTTTTTAATTCCTGAATTTTATAGAACCCAGAAGCAATACATAGATGAATGCAGTTTGTGTTTGATATTTATTTTTTTTCCTGTCAATATAGAAAATTACTCATTCACGAGAACTTAAAATACATTTGGATGATTATTTCTTTCATCTAGTATGTGCATTTTGTAACTTGCTTTCACATCCTCTTCGCTTACTATTTCTGTGGCTTTGTTCAAATGGCCACGACTGCCTTTGAGCCACTGAGTTCATAATGATTGATGGACTTATCCCAGAGACCGAATTATCAGCATCTACCCTTCTGCAGGGAAAACATCTTTACCAGAGAAGATCCAATTTTTGTTTCCCCCTATTTGTTGTTAATCTGACTTTGTGATAATGTCATCAAGCCTTATTCTATACTTTTTCTTGATGAGTTCGAGTTCTCAGGAGCTGAGAGTTGCAGGCATGGAGGAGAGTGATAAACTAGGACCATGGAATTAGGCAAATACACTTTTGACATTCCCCTGCCTCAGACATAAAATTGATAGACCCCACCTTTGTCATTTCTTAGGTTTAGGGCACTTGTCATTCAAGTCAAGCTCTGTTAGAACATCTGACTCAAGAAAAGGAAACCAAATAAAAAGTTGAACATCTATGTTAAAAGAAAATATTGCCATTACTTTCAGCTTTCTTTGGTGCCCATTGGTTTAAAAAAGAGCAATAATATTGAGAAAGACTACAGAGGAATTTTCAAGGACCCCTTTGGTCTGCAAATACTTTGAAAAAATAACAGGCATGAAGGCTTAGTGGGTAAAGATGGTAAATAGGGCATATCTAGAAACTAGTGAGATATAACTTTCTTTTGATTAACATTTCCAAGTTGGAAAGTTTTACACTCCAAAAGCTGGTAAACATAGATTTGTTAGTGAAAAATTAATAATAGGTGATCTCATTTATTCAGAAATTACATATAGTATTATTGACTGTTTAGAACAAAATAAAAAACTCCTAAGCAAGAGTGGGAGAAAGCCTTCTACAAAAAAAAAATAGTATGACACCAAACGCTCACACTGATTAGGTAAAAAAAAAAAAAAAAAAAAAAATCTTTGATATATTCTTATTTAATGTGTTTTGGGAATATTTTATTAAAATATTTATGTATTTATTTCTTTATTTAAACAATTTTTAATTTTAATTTTTGAGAGAGAGAGAGAGAGAGAGAATGAGTGAGTGCAAGCAGGGGAGGCGCAGAGAGAGAGGGAGGCACAAAAACTGAAGCACCCTCCAGGTTCTGAGCTGTCAGCACAGAGCCCAGTGGGGGAGTTGACCTGAGCTGGAGTTGGATGCTTAACTGACTAAGCCACCCAGGGGCCCCTTAAATATTTAAAGTGAAAATAAAGCTTTGGTGCTTGAAGGCATAAGCTTTAGTTTTCCACTGTGTTCATACATGAACACCCCTTAATCCCATGCTAATAAAAAAGACAGTGTTGTGCAAGACCCATTTCCTAAAATTAATGCATTGATTTCTACAACACTTCTTGTAGTTTGCAAGTTAATGATAGTCACCAGGAAGGGAACTGAACATCTTATTCTTTCCTTTGTTACTTCTTAGTTGTGTGACCTTGAACTAGTCATTTAATCTCTCTGGTCCTAAGTTTTTCCATCTGCAGAATAAGGTATTTCTCCACAATTAAGTTTCTCCTATTTGTAAGAAGTCAAGTGATTCTTTTAAAAAAATGTTTTAATGTTCATTTATTTTTGAGAGAGAGACAGAACATGAACAGGGGAGGGACAGAGAGAGAGAGAGACAGAGAATTTTAAGCAGGCTCCAGGCTCTGAGCTGTCAGCACAGAGCCCAATGTGGGGTTTGAACCCAAGAATCACAAGATCATGACCTGAGCCAAAGTTGGACCCTTACTGGACTGAGCCACCCAGGCACCCCAGAAGTCAAGTAGTTCTGATGCAGAAAGGGTTCCAGCTGATTATGTCAGGCAAGTGGTGGGCTCTAGGCCTCCCCAACGCCTATTTGGCCAAGAACCTGGTTTCTGTCTCTGAGAAACCAGGCTAGCTTGAATCAATTATAAGTTATCAGTGGAAGGAACAAAATCATGATTTGGAGCTCGAGAGAGCCAGTGACACAAGATGTGTGCTTTGAGTCAACCTCCCTAAGACTCTTATGACTCCAGTGACCTGTTTTTGGTGAAGCTCTGTACCACATCTAGAGAATAAGTTGGATTGCTTTGGTGTCCATCTGCTGGAACATGAAAACAAACCAGAGCCATTGCCCCCACTTCAGCCAGGGTATCACTTGCCATCACTGCATGCATGGTCTCAGAGAACACTGTGAGCCAGGCACGTGGGGTCCTGGTAGCCACAGTTGCAGTGGTGATGGATAGCCATTGCCCAGTACTCTGAGCCAAGGGAGGACTCACCACGCATTTGGGGAGCATCAGCAGATATGTTCTAGCATGGATATCAGTGCTGGGAAGGTACACTCGAGGTCTGTAGGTCAGCCCAGCCTTCAGTAGCAGATGATCACCAATGGGCTGGAACTTACCAAGAGACAAACAACAGTTTCCTAATGTAGCTACAGTGACTCATTTGTGAATATTTGTAGGAACCAATGCAGTGAGTAGGGACACTTGAGCAGAGGCTATGGCAGAATATGAGGGCACTAGCCTGGGAGATAGAACTCATGACTATGACTGTTTTTTGGTGGTTCTTATCCAAGGCAATTTTGCCCTCTGGGGACATTTGACAATGTCAGGCATTTTGATTTGTCATAACTAGGGAACAGGGTGCTACTGATATCTAATAGGTGGAGGACACAAATATTACAGTATGCAGAATGGTCCCCCAACAAAGAATTATCTAGTCCAAAATGTCAATAGTACTGAGGCTGAGAAACCCTGCAGCCCTTCATGCAGATATAATAAAGGAAAACACAGATTCCATCTACATACACCAGGAACTTGAATATGTGCCATATGGCCAACCAGCTTAACAATGAGGATTATTCTGTGATCGTAATAACATAAATCATATCAGTAATAATAGCTAACATGTGTTGAGTTTTATCTGTTACCTGGTAGACTGTTCTAACCATTTCACAGGTACTCCCTCATTTACTCCATATCACAACTCTGGAAAGTCAGTATGATTCTTATCCACAGCTTATAGACAATTTAAATAGTAATGATGGCAATTTATTGGAAAGTATCAGCCAAATTGCTTCTTTGACCAATTTGAGTGGTCAGCTCAGGCAAACAGTCCATGCAGAAGGGACCTCTGAAGTCATTGATCTTGCTCATCTCTACCACTGTCACAGCAACTGGAGAGCAAAAGGCTGGCCAAGCACTCCCATATACCTACTCTGCGTCTTGAGAGCAGCCCTGATTATGTAATCTGACCATCTCCCAAAACACATTACTGTTTTCTGTGGAGATGAGGGGGAGAAATTACAAAACCAGAGACAAATCAACAGAGCACAAGGTCACATGTAAAGGGGTCGACGAGAATCCAGTGACTCCAAGTATCTATTCAAATAGATCGTGAAGTCTCCGAACTCTGTTTTTGCCTCAATTATTCAAACACATGCAGATTGTTTGTAAATTACCCAGATAACTGGGGCACAGTAGCCCTGCTCTGTTTTTATAGGATTTTAGTAGATACACTAATGAGATGTACTAATTAGTCGTTTAGTCTGTTGTTGTGTGGCATGGGTTTCTTGAGAGGAACACCAGAGCCCTCGTATTCATCTTTTATCCCAATCAATTGCCTTGTATTTACTAAGGGCCCCAGGAGGGGGGCGCGAGAGGTGTAGATCATTCCATTTGTTGCAGCACATATATTCAGTATTATGATAAGAAGACAAGGGACTCTGCATTTTGTCAACTTGCAAGGCCAAGATCGATCAGCAAATAGATGGGCCTCCCCGTATTCTGAATTAAAGTGTGTGATTTTTGGCGGTTTATTGACAGTTGATAACTACTGACCACTAGTCCTGATAGAGTTACAAAGGTCGGGTCAAGGCAGGTCAGAGCCACAAAGAACACAGTGCTCCTGGAGCCCATTGCCTCCCAGAAGGGACATGCAAGTCGATAACTAAGACACCTGTAGGGTCTGAAGTCTTTTCCAGACTTTCTCCTTCTGGCTCTGCCATGAACCAACCTACATGCAACCCCAACCTGTCCTTTTTCACCCTGATGTGGCTGCTGGCCTGGGGGTCCCACAGGTGCCAGTGAAGCCAGGACTCCACCAGTGAGGAAAGGAAGCATTGTGCCACCGTAGCGTGGGCCCAGGTCTGCATCCCACCCCACATGCTCTTCTGCAAGGGGCTCCCAGCACGGGCCGTGCTTCAGCCCATGACCTCAGAGAGTTAAGGACACATAGAAGCAGAGGCTGTCTTTAGGGCTCCCCCATGAGTGCCAGCCCTCCTGTGCATATGCATAGCACTCTTGGCAAGCAGAAGTTTAATTAAAAGCCTCTTAGAATGCCTCTCCAGCTGGGGTGGGCCTCGGTCACCAGGAGGGACCTTTATCAAGTGGATGCGAAAGCATACAAATGATAGGCCTTGTTCCCAGGAAATGTCATCTGGTCTGCCTCACTCAGTGCCTTGCTGAGGCGCAGAGGAGGGTGGCTGGGGCCATGTGTTTGATGCAGTACGCATTGTCTACCTGGAAGATGCAAATGATATTCAAATTTGGTTCCAGTGTACAGGCTGCTTGCATATACCCCACAGCAACCCTCCAGCAAGTGACTAATGGGAACATGTGTTCTTTCTATTTTTATAAGGCTGGGAGAACAAGGGGATGGAGGGCTAAGCTTGTGGGGTTTGAAATCTCTCTTTTCAGGGGACTTGCTGCTGTCTGGAGTGATAGTAATACCCAGTGGCAGCTCCATGGCAATGGCCCAGACCCACCTATATGCTCTGCTCTTTGGAGGCCCTGGAGCTGGGTAAATGGCCCTGCTTTTCCCTTCCATTCAGCCAGAAGAAGACAGACCAAGGGGTACAAGAGGGCTCTTAAGATGGTGGCAGGGCCCCCCATCTCTGCTTCCTGATGCCTTGCCCACATATGAGTCTCGGCAGGATGTTATCTCAGGCGCGCTAGTGGAGTGACAGTCCTCAGCACCATTGTTGGTACCACAGTGGTCTGTGTTTTTAATTCGATGATTTCAGGGAGGGGGAAACTTCAAGTTGACTTAAATAAAACCTGTGCCTGTCGAAAGCATCTTATAGCCTCTTACAGTCCAGATTGGAAAAAAGTCAAAAGAGTGATTCCATCCAAGGCAATCTTAGTATCAAAAATCCATTGTTGCGGCTAAGCCCCCATTGCTGTTGTGAAGGCAGTGTTGGGCCTCCCGCATCCCAACTGCTTCTGCTTATTCCGGGATCCAGTGACCAGGAGTCGTGGGAAAAGGGGGCAAACAAGAGGCATATGAGCTCTTTTCTATGAAAGGTGATCTCTTGCTGTGTCAAAAACACAAGAATCTTGAAATGCTAGGATTTGGAGGGATTGAAACAGATTGACCAGATTGATGACCATCAAACAGGACACTAAAAAGTTTTTTCTGAGGAGAAGGCAGTGTTTTGGGCTCTGGACTCCTCACCCCTTTGTAAAACAGTCTACCCCAACTGATTTGTTTTATATTTATATTTTGATAGCCAGACGTAAAATGGAGCTAACTCCAGTCAACTAATCCAGGCTACCTTCCTGACTGTGATGAGGACGCTGAGGCCAAATCCAGGATCTTTGAAAAAGAAGGCAGAGGACTGGGGAGTAGTGGCATATAAACCATGCATTTGCTATCCCCAGTGTCAACGTGTTTTTTTTTTTTTTAAAGAACTGTTTCTGAGATGTTTAAAAGTTTAAAGACCATCAAGCTCTATCTTCTTGGAGTTAGATAGGAATCTTCGTTGGAACCTAGGCAGCAATACATTTTGATTTTAGTGACGAATTTTACAAATCCTCATGCTATATCATTATCAGCTGAAGAGTTTTTAACAACCTATTGGTGTAAGGAAACCAATTGGCTGCCTTCTCAAAAATCAAACCTCAACCTTCCCCTTGCCAAATGGAGAGAGTCTTGGGGATGAAATTAGGGTACCCAGATCTAGTTACTTCTCCCTGTGTAAAAACCCATCTCCACTGACATCAGTGGAAGTTTCACTTTGTCTCAGCAAGGCCATTGGGTGTCTCTTTACACTTGGTAGTAATGATTCTTAGAGGTCTGGTGCTTTATATGTTTCAAGGGTCTTAACCAAAGTGCATGCCCTTGATCTGACTCCTAGGATTTTCTCTCCCAAGGAAATAAATCATAGAATCCTGTATGAAAAAGAAGGAATCATGTATAAAAAGATGCTCATCACATCATTATTGCAAATAATAAGTTAAAAAATTGAGATTAACTAATTGTCTAATAATAAGTAACTGGATTTATAAATAATGAACATTTATATATTTTATATATGTTTGTATATATACATATAAATGGAATAGTGTAAGGCTTGTAAAAATCTTGCTTTCTTAAGAATACCAATGTTTTTGAAACCTATAAAGTGAAAGAAACAGCACACTATTCAGTAAACTGAAAAATTATATAAAATAGGGCCAGAAATTGTTGTCTATGTGTGTAGGCATATCCCTGAAGAGGAGAAATATATATAAACACACATATACATGTGACAAAAAGGGATAGAAGAATGCACCAATATTGGAAAGGACTATCCCTGAATATAGGGAATATGAGTGAGTTTTGAGCCTTTGTAACTTTTCTCTATTTTGCAAATTACTTTTATAATCAAAAACGTTTCCAAAAAAAAATAAAGCCCAGGCTTCCATAAACATTAGGGTTCTTTATTTTTCAAGGGTATCTCTGTACCAAAGTCCCTAGAAACAAGTTGCCTTAGAGAGCATCTATAAAGGGAAAGTGAAGTGAATTTACTGTTAATATCCACTTAGAGTTAATAGGTAAATTGCACTATTCAGGCTAAACAAAAAACCACTCTTTCTCTGCAGTTGGTTGTTTGGCCTTCTTTATCAGGAAACTTGCTTCAAACTTTTATTTCTCTTCATATGGCAAGCAAAATTCATGTCTTGTCGTGTGCTAAAGCAACCATAATTTGACCCACTGAGCTGGCCCATTGAGGCCCTGCCACTTGCCAGTGATGTAATAGGCACCAAAAATATAAAGATAGTTAGGATGTCATCCCTCCCTTGGACAGATGTTTGGACTAAGGGAACTCAGAAATGTAGACAATTAACAGTACTAGATGTCACCTGTTACAGTACTTTTTTATCCCCTACTTTATGCCAGGCATTGTCCTGGCAATGACACCTTGGGGGTTTGCTGGCCAGCAGTAGAGCTGGCACTCAAAGACCAATCTGCCCAGACTGACTTCTATCTAGTATAACTCTTGAGCCAAACTGATGTTGGAATAGAAGAGGCAGCCCTTGCTTCTGCCTGCAGACTGTAGCTCCACATCAAAGGGGTTTTTGTTGTTGTTGTTGTTGTTGTTGTTGTTTTGGTCCACTTTGTTTCATGCTATATCCCTGGCATCTAGCACAGTGCCTGGTAAGAATGTAGGGTGGGCATTAAAAAAAATTAAATGCACCCAGTTGAATTTAATTTCATGTAAACAATGGATACCTTTTAGTGTAAGTATAGCTCATGCATATTCAGGGCATACTTCTACTTAAAAATTGTTCTTTGTCACCTGAATGAAATTCAAATTATACTGAGCCTCCTGGTACATCTGGCCACCCCCAGCTGTGGCAGCTGATGGTAGGTTATCCTGAGGTAGGTTGATAGTGGGTGAGGAGGCCCTCACTGATTATACAAGACAGACAAAGGCAGAGTCATGAGCAAGGTGTGAAGCAGTGAGGATGTCTGGCTGTGAGCGGCATGTCCGGACTAGAGTCGGGGGCACGCTTCTTGTGAGAACAGTGCATGAGTAGGAATCCAGTGGTCTTTATTTCCAAATAACAATGGTCTGGAGGTAAGTAGCTGTCCCCTTTGTCCCTTTTGGAGGATAAGAGAGGCTGGGCCCTCCCATCAGCTGCACGCTCCTAGTGCTTGCTTGGGGTGTACATTCTCTCTTCTTGGACCGCACAAGCTTCCAGGTTTGCTATGCCTGCCGGTAGTGATTGGATTAACTGATCTCCCTGTGTGAGGTGCCGGGGGAATTACTATCCTGGTGTGGAGTGACTGGGGGGAATTCCTACCCCCAGTATGGGGTGACTGGGGGGAATTGCTGCCCTGGTATGTGGTGGCTCAGAAAAGATTGAAAAAGGAAGGATGGCCTTGTCTAGGTTGTCAAATGCCTATAAACCAAGCCAAGGAATTTTCCTCTACAGACAAAGGGATCAAGTGGGTGTTTTGTAAACCAGGTGTGTAGCATACCCACATGTACTGCAGAACGTAACTCCGGTGACCCCATGGAGGATGGATTGGAGCGGACAGTGACTGAAGTGAGTACAGAGGCCACTGCAGTAGATCAGGGTGGTGAGGGTGACAGGACAGGATGTAGTGGACAATCCATGTAAGTATTACCTGTCTTCAGATCCTTGTAGAAAGGCTTGCATGCTTCCAGAATGTTCTATGCCCCTCATGAGCCAGTTACTACTTTGTAAGTTCAAGTGGAGAGCATGATAGGTTTAGGAGATGATGACATGTAGTGATCCACATTCATTCAATCTATTTATCTGTCTATAATTTATTTATGGCAAATGAAGAAGGGAGAAGGCAACAGATGGAGTCAGAAATGGGCATGATCCCCCATTTGCTCTGCTAACTCCCCTTGGCTTAAGGAAATGTAGCTATTCCCCTGCACTGTGTGTCTGGCTGACCCATGCTGTCCTTGCTGGTCACGGGTTGCTGAGGGCAGATGTGTTCATAATGGAAGAGACGAACTCACCATTGGGGGTTGGAGGGAGGGCATCCTGTGCTCACTCGCTCAGGGAGGAGCATAGGGAGGTGTTTTCTTCTCCAGTAATAAGATTGTCAGGGCCCCTTCCTGGCCTGAACGGACTGATGGCGGCTGCCAGGATGGCGAGCTCACTCTTCTTAATTAGCACTAATGCAGTCAAGGCTGTTTTCTTAGCCTGACCAAAGGGAATAGTAATTAATATGGTGGGGGAGACAGACGGAGAGTTCAAGGCCGGCATGTGTGCCCCTGACCCTGGGGTCACCAGGAAAGGAGAGTCTGGAAGACAATAGCCTGGCTCCCGCAGGCCTGGACAAAGGCCGACCCTAGTTCTCAAACCTTCACTCTCTGCAGCCTTCTCATTAATGAGAAACTCTGTCCATCCACTTCTGGAAAAGGGGCTTATCATCAGGCCTCCTGGCTACCATGTATGGACCTATGTGTCTACGTATGAGCGAATGTATGCATTTTAGGGGATAATTGTTCTTTCACTTAAACTGCTCACTTCACAAAGCTGGGGAGGTCGTTCCTTCTCAGTGCTAGCATGTGGCTCCTGGTGGTGGTGGTAGTGGGGCCTGGATATACCCCTAGCAGGCAGAACACATGTCCATTTCCACAGTGTCCATTTCACCCTGAAGCTTGCACAGGCCTGCAGGGCTGGGGGCTCAGAACTGAGGATGGCCTTGTGCAAGCTGGGAAGAGGTCACCTGAGGGGGAATGGGTAGCTGGAGCTCAGGTGCTTATGTGGTCAGTGGGCTGGATAGCAGGCATGCTGACTCTTGCATGGCAAGGGCTGAAGCTAAGGAAAGTGCCTCTCCACCTCCCAGGGCATCCCTGCAGAGAGAGAATGGGAACCAGTCGAATGGCGGTGAGCAGGATCTAAGTGATGGTTTCCCTCATTAAGGATGACCTTCCGAGTCCACATGACAGGTGGACATGAAGCACCATGAATAAATGAAAATACAGTGCACACTCAGTGCCTCTTCCTTATTTTGAGATGCTGATTTTCCCAGAGATGAATTTGTTTCTTTTAGATTTTGCCCTATACTTTCTTTAGGCTGGTGGTTCTTCTTCTTTTTCTTTCTTTCCTTTTTTCCTCTCTTTTCTTTAATTAAATATTGCTGCCTGACTCTTTCAGGTCAGCAGCAATGTCACCAGCATCAGCCATGAATCACAGCCAAGCTGACATTTTAAAAATGGCATCATCAGGGCAGCAAGTGCAGGCCAGACACCCAGGCACAATGGCTGGACCCCGTAAATTACACTAAAAGTCTAATCAGAATAATCAACACACTGACATCTTTATGCATGTGGACAGAACTTGGGGAAGGGAAAGAAAGGCACTGCCTTGGATTTCTCTAAGGTTTCCCTTGCAGCAGATTCTGGTGCTTTCTGAGAATATGAAGAGAGTCTTCAAGGTATATCTTTGAGTACTCTGTGACCTCTTCCTTCTTGTTTATGCTTTGTGATAAAAACAGATATAATGAGTGCTTCTCAATAGTGTGTTGGTTTATATGCACCTCGTGCAGCACAGTCATATTTTTTTTATCCTATTAAACACCCCCCACACACATATTTCTTCATCAGCGCAGGTGCACATGAATGGCTCTCACTCTTGGGCACACACACACACACACACACATCCTATGAATATGATTGAAGACATTCTTGGGTGATTCTGGCTGTAGAACTATAGTCTAACTCTTTCCTTGCAAGAGTTTCCTTTCATAATTCTGACCCAAATTCTTTACTGATCCCTATTAATGTGATTTCCTAAGGCCAGACAGGACAGCCAACGTCTGGCTGAGACCATTCATCAGCCTTCATACTCCATTTTAGTTTCTGACCTTTCCCTTTCTCTCCTTTGAGTCCTTTCTCTGTCTCTCTCAAACTGCCTCCCTCCTTTCTTGTCTCTCTAGTTTAAAAAAAAATCTCTCCCAAAGCTTTGGACTCCCTGTCTCTAATGGAAGGTCAGGGGTGCTCCTGGCCATACATATGCAGAAAAAGCACCTCCCGGTGATTAATTGGCCCCACCAGGTCACAGGCAGAGAGCCCATTTGTCACCAGCCCAGCTCTGGCCATCACAAGCAGGCTGCCCAGGGCATGTGGGCCGCCCAGTGCACGCCAGCTGGGACTAGCCAGTTAGTACCCACTGAGGTGTGGCCAGCGGGAGACCAAGGGTGAATGCTATGGCATGGAAAATGAAAGAAAGAAGTGAAAGTGAAAAAAGAGGATCACAATCAAAACACGAGAAACAGAAACGTTTTCTTAAAACATGAAGAAATAGGCTCTTTTTTGCTTTAATTGATTTCTCCAACATTTATTGAGCACCTACTATGTGCCTTAATCTGGTGCTAGACTGTTGATGTTACTTAAAGTGCTTTGATAGATTTTTGCCCACCTGGTTTTTGCAGTGATTTTAAGAGAAAAACATGCCCAATATTCATATGCTAATTCTTCAGATGGGTACACAGAGCCAGAGTCTCTGAGATTTGCCCAGGGCCATGCTGGGAGTGGTCATTATATTTCTTTATCTAGTGCTTCTTTTGCTTTATCCACACAAGAGAGCATCCACCAGCATGACTCCATTTTGCCATGCTGTGGGTCCTCCAGCATCTTCTGATCAGGGGACAGCCCTTGAATCCTTTGGCTCCTGAATATAAAATCTCCGGGCTCTGGTTTGTGTTTTGACTCTTTTAGGCATCTGCTCTAGGACCTTGGGCAAGTCACTTTACCTTTTGCATCCTCAGTGTCTCCATCTATAGAATGGTGGTGATTAAGTGAGATAATAAAACTTGGGGCATTGTGTCTGGCACAGATTAAGCGATTAGCAAATTGCTGGGTGTGTAAAGTACGCATGTATTTTACATAAACATTCTTTCTGGGCTGGGCCGTTTGGGCGCCCCCAAGTGGCCGCAGCATAGGTGTGCATCCTGAGCCACAGTCTGGCCAGGGAGTTGAGCACAGGGACAAATGCCCCACAATGCAGTTTCCAGATATATGCTTACCCGGCTTCTCCTTGTCCATCTTCGTATCACCAGTCTCTCCCCAACCTTTGTTACAGTGAACCCTACAGTCAAGTATTTGTTCACTAAGCATTTGTGGATAATTACTCCTGGAAAGCATTGTATTAGGAGTTGTGGGGCAGGGCAGGTAGGGTCCAGAGAACCAAGCAGTGAGAGAAACAACAAAGTATAGGAGTGGGTGGGAATAGTCATGAAACCCCAGTTATGAGACTGCCATGCAGATGTGTCCTGCTTAAGAAAGCTCCAGGTAAGAAAGTGGAGCCCAATGAGCAATCTCAGGAAAGGGAGATTCCTATAGGATAATACACATTTTTGCTAAAGAAAAAATGATGATTGAATTTTACGTCAATAGTTTACACTACTTGACAAATGAGCTGGTTGCAGAGTTCCTTGAACTAGTAAGCCTAGATTATAATTCTGCATGTAAAAATATCTGTATTCTGAATCATTAATTAGGCCACTCTGCTTATGAACCCATGTGTGGGAGGTACAAGAAGAGTGATTTCCAAGATACCAGAGGCCCCCGGAAGAACAAAAGGTGGTAATGGCCCTTGTTTTTGTGCACCTGCTAGGTACAAGACGATGCACTGAGTGCTTTAGGTGACTGAACTCATTCAAGTTATATAGTAACGTTGGCATATAAGTATGATTATCGCTATTTTACAAATCAGAGAACTGAGGCACTAAGTAACTAGTGAGTGACTAGTAAGTGGTCTGAAGCTGTTCTATTAGTTAGGTTGATTTTAGATGAAAGTGGTAAAAATCTATTTCAAACTGCCTTAAATAACAAGAAAAAAAGTACCCATCTCACCTAACGACAATCTAGCAGTAGGGCAGGCTCCCCAGTGTGAGTGGATTTCATGGTTCAGTGTCATCAGGGACCAGGCTTTTTCAAACTCTTTTGAGTAATGCTGTCCTTGTGTTCACATGCCCTTACTTCATGTCCCCTGGAGACTGCAGTAGAGGCACAGAAATTCCAGGTGTCACCCTGACGGCCCAGTATGATCCAGAGGTAAAAAAGAAGCATCAGTTTCTAGGTTTCTTAAACACAAACCTTTGCCCAGAAGCCCCCAGCAGACATTCCTTCCTCTTGCTTAGGCCAGGTTTGGGTCACTTGACCAGACCTAAACCAGTCATTGACAGGTGAAAGGAATGACCGAGACAGTCCAGACTGGTCAGAGGAGGTTGGGGCACAGACACACACACAGAGGAAAGGCCATGTGTTGACGTGGGGAGAAGATGGCCATCTTTGGCTACCCATTCTGTGCTGCTATCCTCTGACAGCCTTGGCAGATTAACACAGGAGGAATAGCAGTATGCTTGTTTTCCTCACAACCCGTAGTATTCACTGCAGATTGGGAACGACAGGGAAGGTCTAGGGAATGGAGAGGAGGGCTGTTCAGAAATAGAGGGAAGGCACAGAGGATGCACTGCATGTGAGTACTCGATAGGAAATATGGATGTACTTCGTTCAGCAAGTTGATTCAGCAGGCAGGAAATTCAGACCCAAGCCTGGGTGCCTGGAACCCACCACCAACCTACCTTAAACTTGAAAGGAAAAGTTGCTTTGGATGGAAAGATGAGTTTAATTTAGGGAATGGTCTCTTTACTCTATGTAAAGTAATTATGAAATAAATAATTTAGGTGCTTTTTTCTGCCAGTAATTAGGCCAGGACAATGAAGACAGATAGACAGTGTGACCCTCAGCTTCAGGAGACTGGTATTTATTCAGAATGAGTTTAGCTTATCAGTAGGAGGAACGTTAGCATCAGGAATCTGACTGCCAACCTCCAAAACTCTCTCATGAGAAAGTTTATGATATGCTGGTATCATCACGATGTGTAAAGATGGATGGCCGCATCCAAGGGTGGAGCAGAGGAGAAGATCTACAGAGTTCATCTCCCAATAGGAAAAAAAATCTTAAAATATTCAGTTTGCCTTCCATAAATGATCTCCTTGTGCTTCCTAAATGGAGGGGAGGAGTGGAGAAAAGGTGCTTGAATTTAAAGTAAAAATAGGGAGAAAGCAAGGACTTCTGGGAGACTAAATAGATTGCCTATTTTCCCCCCACACATGGCAGAGCAAGTATACTTCTCTGATGAGGAAACTCAAGGGAAGTAGTGGATCTTACTGCATATCTGTGCTTCATCATGGGATCTTGCAGGTTTCCCTGGTGGACTTCAGAAGATTGCTCTAGTTGAAGGAATCGGGGTTGGTTTCATTTGGGTCTTTTTGAAGTTCTACCAAACCTTTAATTGATCCAGAAAATCAAGGAGCATTGCCTCAAGTCTCGCCCTGGGAGTGTGTGCTACTGGAGAGAGAAGACCAAATCCTACCTTTCTTCCGTCCGCTCCCAATCTGAAGTCCTAGAGACCTAAAACTCTGGTGGCCCGTGCATTAACAAACCTAGGGCATCTAAAGCCCCACTGCAAATGGAGATTCCGTATCAGCCAAGCCCAAAGCAGGGATGTATGGCAGATCTACAAAGATGACTATTTAGGCTGTCTGTCTAGAATTTCTGGTCTTTTTTTTCTCTTGATTTTTATTGGCCTCAAATATTTTACATTTACTTTTGCCCACTTATCACTAAGGCAGCGGTGTTTGGATGATGACTTGTAAATGAAATATGTACGCATCCTAAAGAAGTTTATGTAATTTAGCAAAATTATTTTTCAGGTTTTTGAAAAGAATCTGCTCAGCTCATGTCTTACCATCCCCACAAGCCATTCTTACTAACTGTACCCTAATGTGGGAATGAACACACATTTACTTAAACACACCAAGGATGTGAACATGTAAATAGCGTTTAAATTCTCCCTTACACAATAAATTATGAGCCCTATGTTAAAATACCTATTTCTAGAGAAAATGGATTTAAGAAAAATAGGTGATCACGGTATCATGTGAAAGCAGCATCCTTTCAGTATCAATTCCTTTTCAAGCCAAGAGATTTGGACTTCTGTTTCATTTTGCGTTCCATTATTTTTCCCCATTCATTTGCTGAACAATAATCTTCTAAAACATCTCACTTCTGCAGTGGTATCAACTGGCGTGATACCAAAAAGATGTAAATGATTTAATTGAATTAGTTTAATTAGGTAAATTAACAGTTAAGCATATCACATACAGGCTTGTTCTGTTTATCCTACGTTATAGAGATAATTTAGTGCAGAAGGAGAACCGGGCATGACCAAAATTCCAATGCAGTGAACCAGATTAGCTGGCAAAGGAAAAAATACACAGATAACAGTCCCTGGAATTAAATCTCAGTAAATAATTTATGTGCTGGATTCATTATGTAGTTTGAGTTGTAGACAACAGCTAGTTGATAGTCAACGAATGTGCAAAAAAAAAAAACAAAAAAACCACCAACTTGCTACTTAGCAAAGGGGTAAGGATAACCAAAGTGTTTCTGACCTTTCTAGAATCATCTTCCCAGGAAAATTCCAACATTTCTTAGTAATTCAGACAAATTGAGGCAACAAAAGCCTGTCTGGGTAGCCAGAAATCTGAACTAAAGCAGAAAAAAACAAACGAACAAAAACCAACAAGCTATAGCTTGATTGCTTTCAAGTATATGTCATTAAATCAAATAAAACAGTGTTTTCCAAACTTGGCACTATTAACCTTCTTTCTGGGGTTTGGGAGGACTATGTCTTATATATGTTTAGTAGCATTCCTGGATTCTACCCACTAGATGCCAGTTCCACCCCTCTGTCCCTAGCTGTGACAACCGGAATGTCTCCAAGACATTGCCAAATGTCCTCTGAGCAAGAGGAACGAAAATCACCCTGGTCGAGAACCACTGAAGTAAAGCCACTGAATGTTATCCAATATGGATCTATGGGAATCTTGCTTTAGTGAATTATTCACAAAGACATGTAACATTCATAGCACTTATATAGGATGTACATAAAAATTTGAAAAATACTACCTTAAGTATTTGGAACATCCTGTTCTTTCTCATACATTCACTCATTTGGCAAGTAGGTTTTAAGCACTGAGCATAAGGTATTGGTAGATACAAAGTATCAACATCCTCAACAAGGAGCAGCAGACAGACCCCTGGATGGAGAAGCACAGGACATTGAATGAATGCTGCCGGATGTGGGGAGGGTAAAGACACCATGTGCTTTTGTAAGAGAGCCCTAGCCTTGGGTAACTTGCTTGTAGTTCTGTGTGGCAGAATGCAAGCCCAGAAAGCAGAGCAGATACCACTATTGAGACATTGAAAGTTGGCTAAGACGTTAGCTGACCCAGTGGCACTATGAGAAATTGGAAGGTTTTAAGCAAGAGTGTGTTATGTATGGTCAGTGTTGACTTTTGGAAAGAGGAAAGGTTTTAAAGTCACATCCACACAGATTAAATCCTGACTTTGCCACTCACCAGTGAATTACCTAGCCAAATTGCAGAAATCTGAGCCTCATCTTCTCATCTATAAGATGGAAATAATAATAGTTACCTCATTGCAAATTTTAAATGAGACAGTGTATATAAAGCACCTGGCATAATATCTACCCCATCAAAGTTACCCAATAAGTATGAGTTTTTCTTTCTTTCATTAGCCAGTATGTGCAACTTATATTTTTCTAACAAAGTTGCAATGGAAAACATACATTTATGAGGTCTACATTCCCTCACATCTGGGTTGTATCATTTAATGTCATTGAAGTTGTCCGAACCTTGCCACTGGATTTTGTTTACTCTAAAGCTGAGTGTTTAAATCCCTTATATTGGTAATGTCAGTTTGACGTCCATGTTAATCTTCCATGAGATTTTAGGATATGGAATCTGGAGGTGGCTTTCTCTACCATGTCCACTGATCTGGAGCCAAATGTGGCAGTTATCACAATGGGGCAGCATGAAAACGCACCCATTGGAAGAAATGCTTATTTTCTCTACAAAGGAATTGAAGTGTTTTGCCAAGCAAGTTTCTGGCAACAAGTCTAAATGCCCACATTTTCATTCTCTTGGAAAACAGAGACAACCCAATAGAGGAGAAGGGAGACCTGTTTTGCATTTGGAAATACCAAGAAAACCACATTCCCACCCCTTCTGCAAATTTATCACCAAGCTTTGTATATATAATGGAATGCAGAGCTAAGCTGTTTTCTTTGGGATTCTGACATGTCTCTTTCTCTCTCACACACACTCTTCAGTGATATATGTAAAAATGAGGAAGACGTTTCCAAGAACACATTTCATTGTCAGAAATGTATATACATAATGTAGTAGACATCATAGACAGAGATGTGGCCCCCAACCCATAGCATGTCCTGTGATAATGGGATTCTTCATTCCAAGTTAAGCCAAGTGAGCCTCTGAGAGTGTAGTCTTCAGCGTGGCTGGCCTCAGACCCCAGCCAGCCCTGAAGACACTTGACATCACTCCCTGCACCGCTGGTCACAACTGCAGCTGATGAGCAAATCAGAACTTCTTTAATCCCTTCCACACCCAGGGACTCAGTCTCAGAAGTATTTTTAACTGGTGTATGTTATGACTATAATAACATACAAGTTCAGATTAACCCAAGAGGAAATACAAATTCCCAGTGGCCTCAGGTTCTAGATAGTTCTAGAAGGGATAGTCAAGCAGCTAGGCTAAATCTCTATCCCATTATCCACTCTCTGTCCTCCCTTTGCCTCCACAGCCTTTGATTTTCTCTCTTTTTAGAAAAATACATTTTGAAATCATTTTAGACCTAATAGAAAAGTTACAAAAATAGCTCACAGAGTTTCCATATACTCTTTACCCAGCTTCCCCTAATGGTAACATCACATATAACCATAGTACAGTCATCAAAACTAAGAAGTTAATATCAGTACAGTATTATTAACTAAACTACAGTCTTTTTTGGTTTGCACCTGTTTTTCCACTAATGGCCTTTTCCTGCTCCAGGACCCAACATTGCATTTAATTGTCACATGTCCTCAGTCTCCTCCAATATATGACACTTTTGTCTTCCCTTGTCTTTCATGATCTCGCCACTTTTGAAAAGAACTGGCCAGATATTTTATAGAATGTCCTTCTATTCCTGTATATCTGATATTTCTCATGATTAGAATGAAGATACGCATTTTGCGCAAGAATACCTCAGAAGTGGTATGCTCTTTTCTGTGTGTGCTATCAGAGGATGCATGATGGCTCTGTTATTATTTTTTTTCTTTTTTTAAAGTTTATTTAATTTGAGAGAGAGAGAGAGAGAGAGAGAGAACACAAATGGGGAAGGGACAGAGAGAGAGGGAGAGAGAGAATCCCAAGCAGGTTCTGCACTGTCAGCACAGAGCCCAATGTGGGGCTCAACCTCATGAACCATAAGATCATGACCTGAGCTGAAGTCAAGAGTCGGACACTTAACTGAGCCACCCACGTGCCCCTGCTCTGTGTTATTATTGATATTAACTTTGGTCATTTGGTTAAGATGGTGTCTATTGAGTTTCCCCAGCACAAGGTTATTATTTGTAGTTAATAAATATCTTGGGGAAAATACTTTGGGACTATGCTAATGTCTTGTTTCTCCCCAAATTTTCATCCTCTGGTGTTGACATGTTTGGTAGCTGCATCTTGCCTGAAACAGTTATCACTGTGGTGTTCAAATAGCAATTTTCTCCTTCTCACATTCCTTCCACAGTTGTTGATTGGAATTCCCAAAACCTTTTGCCTGACTCTCCACAGAATTTATATCCTTACCTTGTAAGATTTTGCCTAGCCTCACACTCAGGTCCCTAAAAAGGGCATTATAGATATTTTGAAAAATGGAAAGGAAGAGGAGGAGAAAAAAAGACAAAGAAATAAAACAACCTAGAAAGACTTTAATCTGGGCTCATTGTGTGACCTTAAACAAGTCACTGTCCTTTTAAGGGCGTCATATTTTTTCTTCTTAAAATGCCGTCACTGAGCCTCTTCTAGCTCTAAAATGCTATGATTCTATGGCAGGAGGCTGGGTTGTGACAGAATCTGCAGCTGGTGCCACCAAACTGCCCAACAGTAAGATGAACACAGAACAGCAGCAGCCACAGACAGGGGAATTCAGCAAGAAGGGGAGGAAATGGTCCATGAATCTTTTACAAGCACTAGTGATAACTGACATTAATAATACTTTCCACTGAGAACCACACTGGAGGGGAATGCCAAGGTTTGGGGAGGAGGCAGACCCATTTGGGATGAGGTCTTTTATCTTTGCCTGGCCCTTGAAACAGATGAATCAGCCCTTTCTCCTCAGATGGAAGAATCCACACTGTGTGTTTCCACTGTCAATTTCATTACTTTGCATCAGGTTTAATACCCATTTAAGGCTTAATGGCTGCAGAATTATACTGCATGTAAAATATCGTCTTTAACAGGATAGCTAAATAGCTGGAGTTTTACTCTTATCCTCTATATAAAGCTCACACAACATCCAAGCCTCAAGACTAAAAACATTCTCTTCATCCCTTGTAAGCTAAATCTGTTTCTACTAATTTCCAATGCAGAGCTGACTTTTTCAATTTTATTTTTAATTTTTTGAGAGAGAGAGAGCATGAGCTGAGGAGAGGGGGGGAGAGGAGCCGAAGGAGAGAGAGAGACAGGGAGAGAGACAGACAGACAGACAGACAGACAGAATCTTAAGCAGGCTACTCACTCAGCATCAAACCCAATGTGGGACTCCATGACTCCATTCCATAGCCCTGGGATCATGACCTGAGCTGAAATCAAGAGTTGGATGCTCAACTGACTAAGCCACCCAGGCACCCCAAGAGCTGATTTTTTGTTGATATTTTAAATATACAATTAGAGATTACAGTTTATTTAGCCTATCTTTTAGGTATGTCAGCCATTAGAATCATTTAAAAATGTTAGGCCTCAGTCATCATTAAAAAAAAAAAAAAGACTGAGGGCAAAACATTTGTGATCATGAAGGGGAGGGCTGGCTCCCAGAGTTAGTTCTGAATGCCAAATGGGGCAAGATACTCAGGAGTTGATCACTGGACTTCTCCATTACACAGAGAGAGTGCTCCAGAGGTAAAACACAATTAGTCCTCAACTGTTTTTATTTGAGCCAGTACTTGTGAAACTCATTTTCCCAACTAATCTCTTCTCAGATCTGCTAGCAAATAGAGGAATATACTCGTTTGGGAATCTTCCCTCTTAATTCTCCATTTTTAATAAGGAATATTTAAAATTTCACTGTAAAATTTCCTTCTGTAAATATAATTTAAAGATAACAGGGAAAGTGAGATTGGGAGAATAAGTAGCCAATTTGGTACTAATTATTGTGAAGATTCTGTGTTACTGATTAAACATGAGCTTAGTTCCTTACAGACGGGGCCACAGCTCTTAGTTACTGCTGTATCTCTAATGCAAACCACAGGGCCTGGTACATGGTAGGTGCTCAATAAATCCCTGATACATGAATAAATGGTGCATTCTAGAAATTACCTTTGTATGAATGACACTCTTATATAGTCCCTTTCATTTATCTTCAAGGTGAGAATTGTAGGGGGGAGGCATTCTAACAAGAATAATTGTACATTGTGGGGAATACTTTGCATTTATATAATACTTTAATATTTTTCAAAATGCATTTTTGGAAAGTTATTAGATATTATTCAATAAAAAACTTCCTTGTCAAATTTGAACAGTAAAGGTTAAATTTCAGGACTTACCAGAACCTTTGATACCTTGAATGGGTGTTGGGACTCACCAAGAGAGTTGTAAAGCATCAGTCTTCTGAATCCTTTTTTTTTTTTTTTTTTGGTAGCATCTTTCATGTAATGACCAAATGAATAGTTTGAGAAACATGAATAGTGTACAGAGCATTTTATTTGCATATATCATTCTAGAACTTTTCTTTCCTCCCATCTTTGACTTTGGACTAGTTACTCATATGTGAATCAATTGCATAACATGAAAATTGTCCTCAGCACTCCACTAGTTCAGTGAATGAATGAGTGAATTAGTGGTTATATCAGAATAATATTGCTAGATAAATCATTACCCATATCTAAGAGAGTTGTTGAGATTTCAAAAAACCATAGATATTCTCACATGTAACCCTTTCTTGCCATTCCCATTGCCACACCCTCCACTCCCTTACCCCCAGCATAAAGCTACTCATTAACTTTTGCTAATTGCAATAGCTTTTTAATTAGTCTTTCCACATCTGGACTTGCTGTCCTCCACTCATGCCCAAGCCCTGGCATGTCTATCTCAGGCAGACAGGCACATGACCATCCTCAACTTGGTGCCCAGCGCCTCCTGCAAAATGGCCCTGATTCACCTACCAGCATAATCTCCTGTCACCCCCTTATGTATGGGCCACATTCCAGCCAAACTAGCGTTTCCCTCTGAGTACGCTCAGAACTTTCTCACTCCCATGCTATCATTTGTGCTGTTTCCTTTGTCTGAAATGCCTGGGGAATCCCTCATCATTTGTAAAATATTACCTATTTTTTTGTTTTTATTTCCGACCACCTCCGTCATTGGAATATCTCAAGTCCTACCATTTTCTGAATCTCCATGGAATTCTCTTATATCACTCATAAGTACCTAGTATTCAGTTCTGTTTGCCTCTTTTCTAACCCCCCCTAGTTCTACCACACACACACTGAATTATGAACACCTAGGAGACAGCATTTTACTCTTTTGTTTTGTTTTGTTTTGTTTTCATTACCTAGCATAGCTCCTTACATACAGTGAGACCTCAGCCAATATATGAGTTAAGCATTCCTCTTAAGTAAGATCCATAAGTGTATTGATATTACTGCTTTTCAGTAGAGCAGCACAGAGACACGGGTCTTGCCTTAAGGAAGCTTAAATTCCAAATGGGAAGCCCAATTATCTTCTAGAACTTAGAAACATCAAATTTAGTAATGGGCTACATTGCAGAAATTTATTTTTAAGTCTCTTGTTCAGAATCTGGGTTCAATTTTCCCTTAGAAACAGTATTCTGCACAGTGGTTGTGTCTCCCAGCCAGCCCACAAAAGCCTATTTAACTTGTAATGCGTCTAAAGTCCAATACTAATAGCAGCCCCAGGGGTTCATTGGCCTCTTCTCTCAGGCCATTGCCAGTCTTAACACTACAGACCTTGCCCTGAGGCTAAGTATGTGGTAGAGATGGATAGGCTAAGGGGCGCAGACTCTAACAGCTGTGACGATGGAGGGGAAGGTGGGAAGACAGGAGGTGAGGTCTACTGTGAGCAGGAAGGAGTGAAAGCACGAGGAAAGTGGCCATGAGAAACTAAGCTAGGGCATCCAGTCTGTGGTAGCCCTTCTTGTGTAATGGGTTCAGTGTGAGCAAAGTGCATGGGACTTTGGGGGGATAAATACATTCTCTGACATTTACTTTTATTAGAAGGTCTTTGGAAGGCTGCCTGCCTATGCCTGTCTTGGAGACTCTGAGGATTCTTCCTCAAGTTTCAGAAGAAACTAAGTACATCAACAAAGAAACCAAGGAAAGATGTATTTCAGCATGGGGAGTTCCTACTGTGGTATAGACTGGAATCCACAAACATCAATGTGTAAGGGGCCAGGCAGGACATGGAAATGCATGGTGCAGAGCAGGAGTAAGGATGCTGAGCACTCTGGCAGTTAGCAGAGCATGTGCTCCATCTAAAGGAAGCAGGTTCTGTTTCGCTTTCAGCCAGGTGTTCACCCAGTGTTCAAAATATTCAACTTTTTCAAAAGAAGCCATCAATCTGACTTTTTGCATCCTATCCCCTATATTTTATATGCTGACAGTTAATTTAAAAAATTTTAACCATTATGTAAACCAAACATACATATATATACACAGATTTTTGGTCCCCACCCATGGTATCTTTGCTGTTCAGGGTCATATTTCACTTAATGTGCTTCGTGGTGGGATGGGGGGAGAATTACAAATGGAATTATGTACATAGAATCATATATTCCCATTTGATGGACATTAACATTTCAGAAACATTTTCCCTCAGAAAAAGATTTCTGTTCAACAATACACTTGAAAATCATACTTCCGGGAATTGTTTATGTACATATTTCAAGGGGCAATTGTCCATTTCTGATAAAATTTTAACAATAATGCACCAATCTCTATTATATTTACTCGCTAACACCTCCAAAACCCAGGGTAAAATAATTCAGAAAACTGAGGAAATTTTCAATGAAAGAGTGGAATACTTTGGACAGAGACTCATGTCGTTGTTTCAGAAGTCACCCCAGCACATGGCCATTCCCATTCTCTGCAAGGTCTAGATCACAGGACCATGTCTTTAAAACTCAGGATTTTTACAGTGGCCACTATTACTCACCCAGCATCTAGGGGCTTTCCATCCTTTGATAGCATCCCCCAAGCATGACTGTTGTTGTGTTGATGGTCATCAAAGATGTATTTTCAATACACAATCAAAGAGAATGGCCATATCGACCTCACATGGCAGAGCTCTATGCTCTGTGGGGTAGGCAACTGGAAGTCAAAAGCATGGCATCTTTCCTGAATTTAGATGCTGGATTCTGGTTCTAGAGCTGCCACTGTGCGCATGAGCAGGCCACTTACACTCTCTGTGCTTTAACATCCACATCACCAAAATGTAACTATCCCATGGTTTGTTGTGGGAGTAAGACGAGACCATGCTGGTGCACATCACATAATTTTGTCCTTGGTGGATGGTAACCATTGTGATCATTCAGTCTTAGTACTATCATTAATATCATCAGACACTGTGGCCTCTCCTGTTTGGCTCTTCCTCCATTTGCCAGCTACTGTGCCTTAAGATCACACTGATTGAGGAGCAGGAGATAGATCAGCACCCAGCTATGCTTTGGGTACAAACCAGAGACATTTGTCCTTAAAATGAGAAATATTCCATGAGTCAAGATTTCTTACCACTTTATCCAGGGCATAGTTGTCTCCAGACCAAATGTAACTATTTTTTCTTGTCTCTGGGCTATTCAGGGTTGATGATTCAGCCACAGTGTGTCTTCTTTATGCTCAGATACATCATCGGGCTCTCCAGGGAATAAGAAACTTTTAAAGGACAGGGCATGTTCTTCTGTTTTGCTGTCTGTAATGCCTATCTTGACACTGTAAACAAAAAGGTACTAATAAGTTGCTTTCTTAGCAAGGAAACTACTCGTTTTGAGTGAAATAATCATCTGGGGGATGGATGAATTAATACTTTCATTTCACCAAAGCTGGCTTTGACCAAATGAATGAATCCTTGTACTGAATGCAGGGGGAAAACTGTATAAATGAACAGCGGGAATCCCTTGCACAAAGCCATGTTGAAATGAATGGGGAGAGAGCCAGCCTTTTTTGGGAATCCCTAGAGCTCATATCTATAAAGTTTGATCCTGTCTGGCAGATGAGGATAGCTCTGGTTGTCTTGGCTGGAATTTGATGGAGCTTGTTCATCCTCTCCCAAGGGGCAGTTAGGAGAGCACATGGGCCTCACATAAGGCCATACCTGTTTCCTTTCTGAGCAGAGGCTGAGCTGTTTCTTCAGACACTAACATATGGTAGCATCTTGGCCAAAGGCCTGACCTTCTGGTCTACCCAATGGGACTGTCAAGGCTACTGCTGTCCTGACTTTAAGCATAAAGGGCCCCAAGGTCAGTTGGAAACCAGATTTCCAAAGCTCTGCTCTGCTTGTGCTCCTTCATTCCCAAAGGAGAGAGTATTCCCAGCCCAGAGGCTCCCAGACACCACACATTGAACCGCAGCCCTTCCAGCTGTTAGGATTCCGAATTGCCTTTATTTCTTGGCCAGACAGTGCTGGGGAAGAAAAGGAAGGGCAGATGTGTCAATGAGGAACCAGTAGCAGCCGCATCTGCTGCTGGTTAGAGTCACTGGCATCCACATCCATTTTTCTGTCACCTCATTGGCTTTAGCCCTCCAGACCCTGTCAGGGACTCAGGCTTCTCCTGTTCTTCCCCCTCAGTTTTCCCTATCTTGTCAATTCTGTTCCAAGATCGTTGTCTCCACACATGTATTTTGATGGTGGATAACAACAAACGACTTCTCTTTCCTCTGTATCTGTTCTGATATTACTTAATGCACAAATGCCTCCAGGGGCCTTGGAATGAACAACCATCCTTTTAGGTCCCAGGCCAAACCCCTCCACCCAAGCGGATAAAGCAACTCCACAGGCTTCTGCAACCAGAGCTTCTTCCCCCACACCACCCCCACCCTCTATAGCCTTCCCACCCCCATCCTTGGCCGCCTCCCCAGTGGCCCGAGTCTCCTGCTTCCATCAGAGGAAAGAGTAGGTGCACTTCCCTCAACTACTGTTTGCTTTCCCCCTGCCTGTGGGAATCAGAGGTTGGGGTAGGAATTGATAAAAGCGAGCATTTTGCCATAAAAAGAATATAAGAGGGCAATGGAAGGCCATCCGTACGATTCCCCAGGCTGTCTGTCTTTGAAAAGGAAGATCTGGCCAAACCTACAGAACTTGCTGCCTCTGGAGTTTACTCTTTATTTCACTCTGTGCAGCACGTCCTTGTGTATGAATTAAAGATTAAAGGCAACTTAACCTGCATTTTGCTATATCTCTATATACAGGAGAGGAAAGGAGGGAGGGAGTGTGTGTGTTCGGCATGATCTCCTGGTTCTAAAACCAGACTAGGAGATGGGAGACTAAAGGTGGTCTCTTTCTGACCTCCCACTCCTTCATGCAGTGACCTCTGGCAAGTCCTTGAAATGGGCTGTGCCTCCATTTCACCAACCATAGAATGAATATTGTGATGCCTCTTTGGAATACTGACATGTCCTCTGCCTCAGTCTTTGGGTCTCACAGTATTGGTGACATCATTATAGCTGTGACCATTGGACACAGGCCACAAAGCATGAATTACCTCTTCATGGAAAGATCAGCATTTAGCCCCACCCTCATTTTGAAATGAAATCAATTTTGGGGTGGTCCTAAACTATAATCCCAGATGCTTCTAGTCACCACACATAGTAGCCACCTTTTGTCATCCCTTAGAACAGGATTTCTAACCTCAGCCCAGCTGACATTTGGAGCTAGAACTTTTTTGTGGCAGAGGGACAGCATTGTTGTGCACTGTTGGATGTGTCACAGCATCCCTGGCCCTGTAACCACTAGATGCTCATAGCGCCCCCCAAATTGCAACAACCAAAAATGCCTCAAACTTTGCTAGATATCCCCTGCAGGACAAAATCTCCCTCAGTTGAGGACCACTGCCTTAGAATCAGTCCCTCTTGGAGGACACATCACCAAAAACCCGGTCCTGGACTGATGGAGTGCCTTATTCAGGAACTGGCATGTCAACAGACAGTATAAAAAATTTCAGCAGTATTTCAAGAAGCTAAGGCTGCAAAAAGTACATTCCCAAGTCATTCTCATTATTTTGCAGGTATTATTTATGCCTCTACTGTCCTGTTTGGTTCAAATCATGGATCATTGACCCAAGGAAGAAACCATTCCTACAGGCCTTCTGGGCACTCAGGTTTTCAGGCATAGGTGGGATGTGAGCAGTAAAGTATTTTACAGATGCATATGGTCTAGGCGTGCCTTTTTGGCACTGGACCCATCATTAAGTGTCTCTGTAACACGTGTTAAGCAGAATTTATTGCCTTCTATATGAACATATGAGCTTGAAGCAGCTACATTAGCTGTTGGTATCTGCCAAAATGGATATGTCTTAAGGATGAGACTTCTTAAATATCAAATAGTAAAAAGGCAGGAACAGGCCCTAACAGTAGACACTATTATCTGTGGTCACCTGAAATTGTCTTTAGATCTAGTGAGGTCCCAACTGGTCCTGCCTTAATGATAATTCTGTGTTAGCTGCTCTGGTTGCAGAGACCCCAAGGCAGTGTTTTATAGATGGATACAGTGATGCTTCCAACATTTACCAAAAATCAGAGAACCCACGCAGTAGGTAAGTTTTGGACCCCCATCTGGAATCACTAGCAATTGTCGAAACAGAAAGGAATGGCTCTTGGTGCCCAAATAGGGTTGACCCTGAGATGGAGGAATTATTCAGGGTGTTCTTTGCAGCTGACACTCAACAAGGCATCAGACAGGGCATCCCAGGGCCAGCTTGCCAATCCAGATGTTTTTACTTTTCTGTCTTCTCCTAGAGGACATGAAATGTATGCTCCTTTCCCCCACGCCCTATAGCTTGCACCCCTGTGGGCATCTACACTGGCTGCCTCTAGGAAACCACATTCCTGGGAGGAATTGTTTGTATGTCACTTTCCAACCTCCCCTGGAGCCAAGAAAAGATTTACATTTTGCTGTCCTTGTTCAACAGGTCCCAGTCATTTCCTCTCCTTTCAAGAAGATTCCAAATGAACATAAATCTCGCCCCAGCTCTGACAGCCTCCAGTCATCTGTTTACCAAAATAAACTTTAAGCATACATTGAAAAATAATTCCTAGTGAAATATGCATCCCCATGGCATTCAAGTCTGGTATTTAATGTCTTTTTTATGGTTAATAATGCATCAAAAGCATCCCCAGTCTGAAGCTGTCATTACATCACATACATGATGTGCAGGGCCCATTTCAATGACTAGAAAACTAGGAGTCCATTTTTATTTTAAAAAATACTAATGTATAATTACAATGGCCTGTTTCCTTCCATGTGTATTTCTTTTTAATAAATCTGCTGCTTGATGAGATCAATCCGCTGAAAATACCTGGAGAGGTTCTCTGCGTTATACAGATAAAGAGACATGCTATATAAGCAACTCCAAAATCCCCTCATTAAAACTGGGTTCTATTTGAAGAGCACCCTCATCTTTTTTTTTTCTTATATTGCTTTACTTAAAAAAAAAAAAAGTCATCCAGGAGTGTATAAAGGAATACAGCTATGCCTTGTCCTTCTTGGTAGACGTAGAAAAAAAATAGGATATTTCATTGATAATACCAGCATTTGTTTTAACTCTAGCCCCCTAAAGTTAAAAAACATCAGGAGAGGCCCATTTGCCTTCTGTTAATGCAAAATGAACATTACTCTGTAAGTGTTTCCTTATTTCCTATCTGTGTGGTCACTGGTGCTGAGAACAGCATGGACGGGAGGAATGACGAGTCAAAAGTTTCTTTCCTGCATTGTCTGGAGCCTCCTATCTCCCTTCAGGTGTACGAGCCCCAGATCCCATCACGGACACCTGTAATGACCACATTTATGACCAGAAGTGATTTCTTTGCCACCGTGGACCATTTCCAATGGGCTGAGGATGATGTGACTCTGTGGGAGCAGCCAGCTTATAAGTGCTTAGAGGTTGGGCAGTGTCTGCTTACCTTGATTTGTGGCTCTGAGGACCAAGTGAGATAATTAGATAATGTATGTAATGTGCTTAGGATGGCCATGCACCTGGGAGACACTCAGGAAACGGCAACTGTTAGGATTTGGAGGGGCAGTAAAGCAAAGCAGCCAGGAGCATCACTGTGGGCTCAAATGCTCTGGGGCCAGGTGGGACATTCCTAGACTCAGAAACCTAGTTTCCTTTTGTGCAAAATGAGGATCATAGTTGCTGAGGGAGTAGATCTTAAATATTTGCATCACAAAAAAAGAAATTGTAATTATGCGACATGATGGAGTTGTTAGCCAAAGTGATGGTGGCAGTCATTTTGCAACATCTAAATGTATCAAATCAACACATTGTATACCTTAAATTTATACAACTTTCTATGTCAATTGAATCTGGATAAAGCTGGAAAAAAATGGTAATAATAATACCTCCTTTATCTTTTATGTAGTTATTAAGATGTTGACAATGAGCTAATGTCTATTAAGTGTAAGGTACCTAACAACAACAGCAATACCTGAAATTAGCCCTGTAGTTTGCAAACATTCAGGTTATGTGATTTAATAGTCACATTGTGGCCCCTTCTACTTACAATGGACCATTCAGACCTGTAGTACTAAGTTTGAGCCAAGATGCATCCTAGGAGATTTTAAGGTCCTAAGATTCTCCCTCGTAGATATAGTGAACACATGGTTTAGGAAGTAGGGAAAGGGGTATAGGACACCTACTTTCATGAGTTGCAGGTCTAAATTTTGATAGTTAGTTCCACACAACCATTACAAATCACAGGATATAGGTTGGATTCAAGCCTTCTTTCGTGCCTGGTGGAGGACCCTCCATCTAGAGACTGAAGGCTGGCTTGGTCCAGGGCAAGCTGAGAGGGAGTTGGGGTGTGGAGGTAAGAGGGATGGGGGTTTTCCTCACATGGGGTTAGCTTTTCCCCAGCCCTTGATAGCACTGACACTGGGTCCTTGGCCGCTCCCTACAGGGGTAGAGAGCTTCTGAGACTGGATCCTGAAAGTTCCCCTGCCATAGGGAACATTTTCATTTTTTTTTTTCCTTAGTGCTAAGATCTCCACTGAGGGGTTCACGGTGGGCCCCCTACTCCCTTAAAACTCCTTACTGGAGTTTTTCTTCCACTTTTGCCTGGAAAGTAACATACCGTTATCCAAAGCCAAAGCAACAGTGACTCCCAGTGCCACCTGCACCAGGACATTTTGGACATTCTGTTCATCTGACTTATTCACCCTTCATGTCTTCCTCGCCTTCCCCTGCAACTGTGGTTTCTGGGCCCCGATTCCCAGGGGCTGACAGGCCTCACAATCTGGAGATAAATGCTGCAGGCTCTTCTTTTCACAGGCGGTTTAAGAAGTTACCATTTGGATGTGTTCACCACTGGCCTCCTTTCAGCTCCCCAGCACACCCCCGCCCACCCAGTTCAGATCTTTTCTTGGTTTCCCTATTGTTCAACTCCACGGTACTTTTTAAAGTGTCAAAGCAAATTTGTGTTTCCAGGAAGAAAGCACCTTTTGCTTTTTGCTTTTTTTTTAATTGCATGTGACCCTTGTGATTCTAATTCCCACGGAAAACTTAAGTGTATCCCTAAGAAAAGGCACACACACACACACACACAAATGCAGCCAGGAGACGCTCCTCCATCTTTGCACACCCTCACAGACACACAACTGCACACCCCAAAGCTGGCTAATGTTGATGCATCCAGGTTGGAAATGACAGGATATTGTGGAGGGCCAGTCACTTAATGAACCCCTGCGGGACCAGCCTTGGTTACTAACAATTTCTCTCCAATTCATCAGGCAGGGGAATCACAGCCCTCAGTGTTTCACTCCATCACATCCCCCACTGCCCCCTTCTCTCTGCTCTACACAAACAAACCAATTACAGCAACGGATATAAATTGGACCCCTTTTCTGAAAATGCTCCCTCAACCTTTTTTCTGCCCTTCCTTACTCAGCTCCAATCAGCCTGCCCACCAAGTAGACTATATATACACACATGCACACTCTTGCACACACACATGCACATCCTTGTGCATGCATAGACATACTCAGGTATACTCTCTGTCTCACAGCCTTTACATGCCTCCTACTCTTTGATCCAGCATTGGTTTAGGCATCTTTCTAAGCCCCTTAATCTACTGTCACATGGAATACAAATGAAGGGTCACTTTTCTTTAATTTTTTCATTTTTTTTTATATAGCGGCCAGTCCCATATAAAACCTTCCCCTCCCTCCATTGTACCTTAGGATAACTTTCTGATTTATTCTTGGACAGTGCCTTATGTAGCTCATATTGGTATTAAATCCACCTTAGTTATCAATTGATTACTTAGCTTAGAGGCATTGTATAAAAGCCTATTCCTGTTCAAATACAACTAGAATTAAAACATTGAAGTTACAAACTCTTATAAGGAGTGCAAAGTTGCATAGTTGGGATTTGAGCCATTGGAAGTCAGATGGCAAGACAGTTAATTGCTTCTACACCATTGCCACTAAAATATAGTCCATAGGCCACCCCTAGTTTGTGAACCATTTGTTAGAGGTCCTCAACTCTTGAGCACAGAAATTCGGAGTAAGAATTTAGAAACTTTAGCAGTAATCTGCCTTTGCCGCGACATTCAAGCCTCATTTTATGTTCCTAGTAATTCATTTTATATATATTTTACAACCTGTTAGTCCAGGGAGGACTGGATGTTAACAATAACAGTGACAGAAAGGTGTTCTTCACCATAAATAATTTGAGAAGCAGCTTCTTGATCATCGTAAAGATGTTCAGGTTTACCTAAACTAACAAGGGGTCCCTTTGACTGATGAGATAATTTTGGTGCAATTCAATGTTTGCTTACAAATCTTTAACTGTTTGAGTAGATGGTGTGATCAATAAAGGGCAGAAAAAGTTAAAGCTCAGGTATTTCTAAACAGGTATTTCAAAGAAATGAAGATACACTTAGTCTGGGGTTAATGTAGGTATGTGGGAAATGATCATATTTTACAATGCTTCTGTTTTGAAATACCTTTTGGGAAATAAATCTATCATGCAGTGCTACCTTGGATCCTAGAATGGTGACCCCATATCCATATTCTAGATGGTGACTCTTTTATAATGCTGGAATCGAATTATCTTAACTAACTTGTTTATTACCAGCTTGAGGCTTTTGTTTTTCAGAGGAGGCTATTGTTAGTCCTTTGGTATCTACAAATCTCCATGGAGTCAAAACCTTGTTATTATAGGGTTCTATATGCCTCAGCCACCACAGAGATGTACAAACATTTCAAAGTGAGACTTGCTCCCTCTGGCATGAGAAACAGTTACCCAATTATCTAAGTAGAATGATAGGTGCCTGTGACAGGTTGTAGACTGAAGACATTTTAGAAATAGTAATAACTTGCATTTTTAGTATACTTTACCATTTACAAAGCAAGTCCACCTCTATTAATTCCCTTGATGCTCAGAGCTGGCCAGCAAGGGGAATCAGGCAGAGTTTATTACGTCCGTGTTAAGGCAGGCATCTGTTACCTAGAGCTCATCCACTCCACTGTCTCTAGATGTCTATCCGAATGCTGCCCACAGCCCAAGGAGATTCCACAGAAATGGAAAGAACCTCTCCTTTTTGTCATTTATACATTGTATAATTCAGGAGAGCCTACAAGGGGGACACTGGTAGATTCCAACCATCCTCTGGGCTTTGGGGTGTTTCTTTTTTAAACCAAATACCTGTGGGTGTTATTGGCTAGATTGTGACTAGAGGCAGTAGGGAAAAGGGAACACCAGGCATTAAAAATGACAAAGCACTTTCATTTGTGAGAGCCATCCAAGGAAGGTGGAAATGAACATATTTTTCTGAAGGAAAGCAATTTCACAAGCCCTGCCTGTGTACAGATGAGCAGGACAGTGAAGAGGCACAGGATGGCCTCCGACATTCCTGGGGAAACGTGGAAGATTGATGTTTTCTCATTATGTGGGCTGGGCAGGAGTTTTATGCAAAATTCAAAGAAGGAGAGAAACCTCAGCTCCTGCTCTTCTTCCTTGAACTTAAGATGGACAGATGTGGCAATAGAGAAGACACAGAATAACGCAGAGGTGATGAGATCATTTCTGAGGCAGTTAGATGAGCCAGACATAACCAGGCCTAGCTGCTGTAGAGGAGTAGAGGATAATGTTTCCTCTGGGGAAGAACACAAGGTAATAAATGGCTTTTGCAGCAATTAAACATAAAAGCAAAAGGTGAGCCTCTAACTCTGTGGTGCCATCTCTTTTTTAAGAACAACAAAAACGACCACGAGCTACCGATTTGGAAGAACCATTCTCCTAACCTGGACACAGGCAGCTGGCTTTTTTTTTTTCTCTCTTAGTGAACTTTTCATGGCAGCTCCTTACAGGATTCACAGATCCGACGCTCAGTAGGAGCTGAGAGAGTCCCACTCCATCTTGCATTTGCTAAAATGCATTCAGAATCACATTATTATAGATTATGCACGATTGGAACATGGTTGAGATGAAAAAGTAGCCCTTGATGTTTCTGAGAGAAGGAAGTCAGACTGACCCCTTGGAGACCAAGCTACTGACTCTTTGGTTTTCCCACAGATCTACTTGCCTGAGGGAACAGTTCAGCTATTCCTTTCTTTTAATTCCTGTCTTGTGAGAGATTTGAAAACATGAAGCAAGGAGAGAATATCCCTGCAAACCCCCAACACATACCAACAGCTCTACATATAAGCAAGTGTATGTGCGCTTTCTCTCTCTCTCTCTCTTTCTCTCTCTCTCTCTCTCTCTCTCTCTCTCTCACACACACACACACACACACACACACACACAGTGAGGTCAAGGTTTTAGAACTTTAAGTAGACTGTGAAAAGGGGCTTAAGAATTGGAGTCCTGGAAGGCAGGGACTCACCTCTACTTGGAATAACTCTGTGGCCTCACAGAAATCACTTAAATTCACTGGGCCTTAGTTTCCTCATTTGAGAAAAAATGAAGCTTTGGTTTTGATGACTTTTGTGATTCCTTATAGACTCCACATTCTCTCTTTAGAGAATCCATTTCTAAATGAAAGCCTCATTCAGGAAGGCTCATGAGGTGTGTGTGTGTGTGTGTGTGTGTGTGTCTGCATGCGCGCACATATCCCAGCTGTGGGCAGCAAATAATGCGAGGTTTACATTTTGTTCTCTCAAGCTCGACTTCTATGGATGTGCTCTCTCAGTCCACCCCTCCCCCTGCCTTTTGTGCGCTTTTGATGGCCCCGTTATATCCAGACAGCTACATCTTCTGAAAATCATAATTAGACGGAGGCTGGAGTGACACATCTCTCAAGCCCTGAACGCAAGTGCAAACCAGCACTCGATTCATGTTGGAAGCAGTTGAGGTAACCACGGCCCACTCGAGCGTGCAGGGAGATTGGCTGTACGCTCCAGCGCACCGTAGCATGTCAATACTCCTGAATAAACTAATCAACCCATTTGCACCTTCGAGAAAACGCATCTTGGAGTCAATGAAATAGGTGTGGTAGTGACAATACCAATGAGGAAAAAGAAGGAAATGGGTTACAAAGAAAAAAAAAACTTGCTGCTTTTCCAAAAGCAAGAAAAGTGTTGTGTGTCTAGCAGCCTAGGGTAAGGTTGGAGAGATGCCCCAGGCATCCAGGAGACTGGAGTTCCCTTTGCCTTCTTGCTCCAGGGCCATGAGTCCCCCTTGATGTTTCCACCAATGCCCCAGAAGGAAGAAATTTCCCAAGCCCCTTGTTCTTCTGCAGTGACTGTTTAGTAGAAACAACACTCTCTTCCCTTTCTAAGGATGTATTCTACACAAAGCTGGTTACTTGGATTCCAAGGCTTCCCTTTGACTTTTTCCCCAGGGCTGCTTAAGACCCACCTCTGGTTATCATCTGTGTTGTGATGGCAAAGGTTCATTGCTGGTTTAAGCTTGGAATGTTGCAGGAGTTCCTGGTTGATGGGACAGTGCCACTGTGTGCTGTAAATTATGTGCCATATGGGTCAGCTCATGTACAAATGAGGTCCTATAAGTGTCCACAGATGGCATCTGGAGATCCCGTCCCACTCCTCTGATAAGGCTGAGTCCTATGTCTCCCTAAAGTGGGAAGAGGTCAGTGCTGTTCTGATAAGCTGTCTCTCAAATTTTACAAAAGGCCTCAGTTTAGAGCATTTGCTGATTTCTCCATCATAAATGCTCCTACTGTGACTCCTACAATAATGGCTACAGTTAACAACTGGCTCACACAACTCCTGAAAATGTAACCACTGGGTCTCATGAGCCACGGGCCAGCCCCAACATCCTACTGAAAGGGATTTTGATTATGCTAATTAGAATTACCAGCAGTGGCATGGTCTTCTTCCTTCCCCTTGAAATGCTCAATGGTCTGCTTAGCCAATTCTCCCTTTTCCTGGACTCCTTCTCATCTCTCCTTTTCCTTAAAAGGAGAAAATCTAGGCCCATGACTTTAAATTCCATTTATTTGCTGAAGACTCCCTCAATTATCTCTCCTGAACTTCAGACTTTTCAATTCAACCTCTTAAAGATATCTCAAAGTTAGCACTTTTACAACAGGACTCTCAATGTCCTCCCCTCAAAATCTTCTCTGCCAGTCCTGCCTGACTCAGTAAATGGCACCACTGCCTACTTGCTCAAGATAAGAGCTCTCCTTCACTCTCCACATCCAGTCTGTCAGTCAGGCCTGTTGACTTTATCTCCAAAACACATCTTGAGTGTGTTTCTCCCATCCCCTTTCTCCCTTTCTCCCAGCCCTTTCTCCCATCCCCACTACTAACATCCTGGCCCAAGTGACCATCATTGATCACTGAACCACTGCACTTGTATCTTCACTGTTCTTCTTCATTCATTCTTGACCCCTACAATCTGATCATAGCCAAAGTTATCATCAATCTTCAGTCAAATGGTATCTTTTTATCTCTATTTCCCTCTATCTACCCATACTCACCATCTATACCCAGTTCGAGATTCCATTTAGAATTGCCTTCAGCCTCCTTATTCTTACTCTCTATCCTCACCCAGTATTGTTACCCTAATCACTATACTCCAGCTACATTATTCTCCCCTTCTATTACTTACACACAAGTTATTTTCTACCTTTGCATTCAGTTTTCCATCTTCCTGAGTCCCCAGGTCTTTGCATGGCTGACTATCATTACCATTTAGGCCTCATTGTAAACATCACTTCCTCAGAGACACCTTCCCTGATCACCTTCAATATGTAGTGTATCTGTTTAGAATGTAAGTTCCATGAAGCCTAAGGACCAATATCTGGCATACATAACAAAGGCTGGATGGCAAAGTGGTCTCATGAGAGAGCAGCCAAAGGACAATGAAGTTAATTTATTGCTCACAAGAGAGCTGTTCAGGTTCCTCCCTTCATGACACTCTGCTGTCTGCAATCAAAGCTGGGTCCCTACAGGTGCCACACAATGGGAAAGGGATCAAATAGGAGGGCGCCTATCCAGTGTCTTAAGGTCTAGGCACAGACATGGCTCACATCTTTTCCACCCTCCTGCTACTGGTGAGACTCCTCCACATGGCCACTCCCAAGTACGTATGAGGCTGGGAAACGTAGCCTATCCATGGCCTGGAAGGATGCTTAAAAAGCATTGAATGAATGGACAGCAGAAAAGAATTTTCTGGTTTAGCAGGTAAACATTTCAGTTCCTTCTGGTCTGGAAACTATCAAAGCTGCGAAGAGAGTTTAGGAAGGTAACTACAGCTCTCTCCAGTTTGATCCTATGTGGCATACTTGCATCATGGAAAGTATTCATAAGTAAACCCAAGTTTCAGTTACCACAGGATGGGCACATTTTCCGTCCTCTCCTCCCCATGAAATCATACTCATCTTAGAAACTAGAGAGGAATGGAGAAAGATGCCCACTGGGAGGCCAATAGAGAATACTGTGTCTTTCCCACTTACAAACTCCCTACCTTCTTCTGAAACCCCTAAGCCACTTTTCCCCAACTTCAACAAAATAATGCATCCCTCTAAGGCCCTGTCCTATTTATTTCCGGTAGGGTGATGATCATGAAAGAACAAAGAAGAGAAACAAGAATCGCATGGTAAGCTTCTCTTTTCCTCCAAACTTTGTCAAAAGTGTAACTCTACCTAAGACGCTCATGTGAGCACATTTAACTGAGTCCTGTGGGGCAGCTGGTAGGTAGAGGAACAAATGGGTAAATGTTTTGTAGGTCTGTGCTTAAAGTCTGCACTTAATAAACTCGGTTTATTAGTGGGATGTCTGTACACTTCCATAGTGACTTTTGCACATCAGGGCCTCTATTCTGCAGTGCAGTCAAGTCTATGGGCCTTTTTAAAGTATTAATCACATAATCACTTGTGAGAGAAAAACAATTGGTGTCCTTTATGTACTGGTAAGGGCGGTTTAATAATTTCAGAAAAATGATCCATTTGGTAATAGTTATAAGACCATTAACAGTGACTATGTACTAGATACTGGAAATAATGCAGTGTGCAATTAATTCAGAATTTCTTAAAACTTGTAGAGCACAGTGCAGGATTTCTCAGCCTTGATCCTGTTTGCATTTGGGGTCATATGGTTCTTTGCTATGGGGGCTGTCCTGTGCATTGTAGGATGTTTTGTTGTATGCTTGGCCCCTACCCACTAGATGCCCCTATCCCCTGGTGTGACAAGTAAAAATGTCTTCATATGTTGCCAATATCCCCTAAGGGTAAAATCACCATTATCGAGAGCCAGTCCTATAGTGAGGAAGTGCATGGTCTTTGGGATCAGATCTGAGTTCACATCCTGGCTCCACCAACTGTTAGCTTTAAAACCCTAGGGAAATTTCTCTACCTGTCTGGGCCTTGGTTTCCAGATCCGTCTAATGGTTTTATAAGAGGATGGCATGAGGTAATGAATATAAGATGCTGAGGTCGGTGTTTGGCACAACGAAATAGGCTCTGGAAATGTTATCTAAAGGGTATGAAGTTTCGTTTGCTCTGGAATCATGTAAAAGTTTCAGTTAGTATAAAATCCAGACAGTCATTTACCATTGCCAGTTTTGAGAATTTCAACAGATTTTTTGCACCCTTGTAAGCAGATCTGTTTGTATCTCTGCACAGAGTTCTTTGAAATATTAAATAGGACATTAGTAGAGTCGGTGGCATGGAGATGCAAACGGCTAACACGTTCTTGTTCTTAATTAATAATTCAGCATTTTCTATCACTTTCCTTTGGCACAGCTCTTTGGCCCACTGGATATTGTGGTGGCTCCCAAAAGAATATGTTTTTCTGCAGATATCACTGCCCTTTTTCCAGAAATCAGGTCCCAACTTTTGTTAGTTTATTCATTGTGATTGGAGCTGGGAAGTAGCACGGGGTGTCAGAGGGAAGATTCATGTGAGGATGAATGTGTTCTTCCAGTAGGAACTAGAGTTTATCTCCAATGACTTTAAATTTGTGAACAGCTCCAATTACTTTAAGTATCTGTTCATCTCTCCTCCAAATTCAAGATCATAACTTTGGTAATGAAGGAATTGTGTAGCACTGAATGTAAAGTTTGTATGAAAGAAGGGAGAAGACCAGGAATTGCAGTATCAGGATGGTGAAATACTATAACAATTGTGGGGGTGACTGTTAGGGCCAGTCATCAGACTACTGGGACTGACAAGAATGTATTGACAAGTGACATGGTGATTTAATCAAGGCGATGTTAAGCTTAAATTGAGGGGATGGTAGGAAAAAATATAAAGCAACTTATTTTTTTTATTATATATCGTAGAAAAAATACAAGAATGATAATCAGCAATAGTCTTTATGCCACAGTTTTCTGTAGCCCAGCATACTTTATACAACTAAAAATCAAAGAAAACTTGAAAGTTTAATGCAGGTATGAAGATGTTCTGTGAGACCTGAAAATTAAACAGTAAGGTGTGGAATGCTTGAGCTAGTGAGCTGAAATGTGGTGGAAAATGTGTACCTATGGATAAACAGAGAAAGAAATAGAAGTGATATCCTTATGGGAAAGAAATAGAAGTGATATCATTCTACTTCAGACCACCTAGTCAGACAGATCACTTGGCTCACGTGTTATTATCCATGACTAGGAACTTCACATATGCAAAATGCACCCTTCCACATCTGCTACATGTCTCCTTGTGTTTAAAATTCACTTCCCAGGACACCTGAATGACTCAGTTGGTGGAGCATGCAACTCTTTATCTTGGGGTTGTGAGTTGAAACCCCACATTGGGTATAGAGATCACTTAAAAATAAAATTTAAAAAAAAAATAAACTTCAGGAAACATTCTTGACCTCCCTTGTTCAACATTTCATGTATTTGAAGGTAAAGAAAAAGGAGTAACTGCCAATTCTGGACTTAATTCTAATAAATATAGAAGACTGGTGTTAAAATCAATTGGTGGGATACATTTCAATATGAGTCTTAATTTTTTACCTTAATCTTCATTTTATCAGTTATTCATACACAGTTTTTAGATATACACTTTCCCCCAAAAGTTTCCCACCCAGTGCCTTCAGTCCAGACACAAACTCTTTCAGTTCTTTTAACTGATTCTTAGTTTATCTCCACGTATCTAAATAACATTTTTAAAAATTCCCATTTCTTAATTTTTACTTCTAGGCATTATCTGCTGACCTCCCACATGGAAAATGAGACCCATCTCTCTTTTAAATCCCCTTTCAAAAAACCACACAAAATTCCCACCCTCCTAATTTTATGATATTATAATTTTCATCAAATCAATATTCAGCCTAGCTGAGCCACATAGTATACTATAAATACTCCTTTTTCTTTTCCTACCTGAGTCTGTTTTCATGGCTTCTATTTTTGCTTTTCTTAATTTTCTCTGCAGTAATCACAGTCATATCTATAAACTCTCCCCATTTTGTATACATCTCCTCTCAATATATCAAATATATTGAGTGTTCTGTCGATTTCATCTTCTTTTCATGTTTTGTTTGTTTATTTCTGAGAGAGAGAGTACAAGTGGGGAAGAGGCAGAGAGAGGAAGACAGAGGATCTAAAGTGGGCTCTGTGCTGACAGCAGAGAGCCGGATGCAGTGCTCGAACTCACAAACCATAAGATCATGACCTGAGCCATTTTCAGGCACTTAACCCACTGAGGACCTCATAAAGGTCCTCACAGAGCTTTCTGACCTGCTTGCATCAAGATTGGTGATCCATAAATCGGAAGTCCAGCTGTTGCCTCAGGCTATCTCTTCCCACCATCCAGAGACTTTTTTCTTCTCTGTAATATATTGGAGTCTGTTTCCTGCATCCCATGCCATTTCATCCCCACACAGTAGGAGCTACTGTTATTAGTTCTGTTTTGCAGATGACTAAAGCAAGGCATGGGGAACTTAAGTAAAAATTTCCTGAAGGCGTATAGTATGGGTACAAATGGCACAGCCAGGTCTCAAATCCAGAATCCATCTGACACCAAACCTGTGCCCTCAGCTTCTCACTGAGCAGTCATAGCACGCATCCAGCAGTCTTGAGTTGGCTAGGCACTGGAATCTGGGGGCACTCATAGGTGGCTACAGGCCTTGTGTGGACCGTGCTTCCCATGTTCAGGACATTCTATTGTAACATTACTATTTCAAAGCACTTTTACAGCCCCTGACTCACTGTCCCTAATGGCAGCTTCTTATTTCTGGGATTAGTGGGTAAAAAAATAGCTTCTGGGCATGTGACACTATTCTCAGGCCTTTAATGTCAGAAATAATGATCGTGTTAAATTGGAGCTCATTACCACAGAATGAGACCTCATTGAGCCCTCTTTTTGGGGGGTTGTTTAATGATTTTTTTCCTTTTTTTTCCCCCCTCCTCCTCAGTAGCTCTGACATGGTGCACCAGGGGGGATGTGGATGTTTGGAGTGGCAAATTTTTAAATAATAAAAAAGATCTCCTTTCATCCATGTAAGGAAAAGGGTTCATCCTCCATTGTTCTCACCAAATGCTGGCTGTTCCTTTGTTATGGTCTCAGGGAAATTTCCTGAGCCCCTTAAGCCACTAATGCCAGTTGTATCCCCAGCAGCCACAACATGTGCTTAAAGCATTATATTCAGCATAGCCTTTCCCATAATGAATCTCACAATCCCGTTTTATGATTTGTTGAGTGGTTAATTCGAAATACACCAGTCCGTAGAACCAGCTTTCTGGAGGCTTCTAGCACTGGCACAAAGGCATGGTATGACCGTTCTCAGAGGGCAGAACAGGGCCTGATTAGACCATGGTGTTACCTTGTGCCTGGGACAAGAGCAGCCATCTCTGCATTTTGCCCTCTGGTAGCTCTTCTGCTGACCTATCAGAACTATGCTGACAGAAGTAAAAGGCCCTTCTTGAGGAAAGACCCAATGTTCTCACAGTCTTCTAAGTCTAAAAAGGGCAGTGACATCCAGGAGCAGTGACAAGGGGCAGGGACCTTACTCTACACCACACAAGGAACAATACAGGGACTGGGGCATTTAATCTGGGGAAGCAAAATACAAAGGTAAGACTTGTCAATTGTCTCTAAATCTTGATGTGTTATCTTATAAAGGGGATTGTCCCCCGTTCCTGACTGGCCACAAAGGGCAAAATGGGAACCAATAGGTAGAAATTATAAGAAATTAGATTTTTACTCTAAATTTAAAAAGAGCCTTCTTTCAATTTTTTTAATGTTTATTTCTTTTTGAAGGAGAGAGACAGAGCATGAACGGGGAAGAGAGACAGGGAGACACAGAATCTGAAGCGGGCTCCAGGCTCTGAGCTGTCAGCACAGAGCCTGATGCAGGGCTCAGACTCACAAACTGTGAGATCATGACCTGAGCCAAAGTCGGACGCTTAACCAACTGAGCCACCCAGGCGCCCCTTAGAAGAGCTTTCTAACAGCTATTGGGAAACATTGCAGGCTTCCCTGTGAGCAATTATATGTTCTCGTTTATTGGAAATGTCCAGATCGATGGAACAGCCACAGATATTCTGGAGGAGAATCACACATTAAGCTTTCAGTAGGACTAATAATCTAAAATACATCTTATAATTAGAGGGTTCAGTGAGTCCAAGAAGTGGAGGTTTACAAATTACTTTTAAATGGGAGACAGACCTTTTGGCAATGAAAGAGAAGAAAAAGGTTTTCCAGACATAAGATGCTACTTTAAAGTAAAGGTCAGTAGTAAGCTTTTTCTTAAAGGGCCAGAGAATAAACATTTTAGATTTTTTTTGAACATATAATCTATTTTGTGACTGTTCAACCCTGCTATTGTGCAAAAGACAGCATACAAGTAGACAACAGACAAATAAGTGTGTCTGAGTTCCAATAAAACTTTATTGACAAAACAAGCAGGGTGAGATTTGGCCCATCACCCCTGCTTTAGAGGATACTGAGAAGCCCAAAAAATGAAAAGACTGTGTTAATGCCACCAGTGTCCTTGTGAGTGTCCCACTCATGTACAGTATGTATAGTACACGTATGTACATCTTTGTGTGGGCGGATGCATATTTGTGTAAGTGTGGCTTGGGAAATAATGAGTAGAGACAGACAGAACACACATCTGCACACAGAAAGATAAAGCCTCTAAGGTGCGCTGGTCTTGGGCTGCACAGACCAGTTCTCTGTCACAGTGATATAAAGGCTCCAGCCCCAGGGGTACCCCAAGGGGAGTTGTACACAGTGTCTGAAATGCCTACTGCTTCGCTGTCTTTGCTTTTGGCATCTGCCTTGTGAAGGAAAAGACCTAAGTGAATGTAACTTTGTCCTGAAGGAGGGAGACACAGTTCCCCAGATTGGCTGGTTGTCACACAGGCCTTCAAACAGGGAATTCAGGCCAGACTCGTGCCTGATGCAACCAGGCATGACAAGGAAGTCCTCAACTCCTGGAAGGGAGGTAGCAAAGGAGCGAAAACAGAGGGGGGAGGAGGAGGAGGAGGAGGAGGAGGAGGAGGAGGAGGAGGAGGAGGAGGAGGAGGAGGGCAGAGATTTATTTGCATTGCCTGCTTAGCAGATTTGCTTAGGGATTGCCTTGCTTCTGTGCCTCCAACCGACTGTCCATTCACTTGGGACAGTCTTGGGGTCTTTTTAAACAAAATATTTCCAAACAGCTGATGAACATTTGCAGAGACCTTTTTGAGCCCTTGGTCTGGCATGATTATAGTTGAAGGTAGCTAAAATACTGCAAATTCCAAGTGTCTTGTAGTCAACATACTTTCCTGGAGGGTTGTTTCTTCCAAACCACCACCCTTTGCTTTTCTCTGACCACTTTCCTTGTCAACTTCCCCTTCCTTTTCTGCATCCGAACCTGACAAACCTCCTACCCAGGTCGCAGCCTGGGCCTCCCACCGGCCCAGGTGTGCACACACATCCCCTCAGGCTCCCTGGAAGTCCCTTCGCCGCCATTTGCGGCTGCCTCGCGTTTCCACGGCGGCCATTTTGTCACATCTGAGGAGAGGGAAAGCACAGCCTCCCCTGTTCTGTGCACTGTGTAGCACTGACTTTTTTTCCAATCACCTCTAAATAGAGGTTTTTCTCCCCCTCCTACCAGCTCAGCACCCGAGCGCGCAACGAGCGTGCCCTGCATTTGAAATCTGACATCTCTCTGTCTCCCTCATTCACTCCGTCTTCGGCTTGGCAGAGCGCTTAAAAATTGGTATCCCTTTAACTAGGCGAGCTATTCTTCTGCTGGGAGATGACCTTTTATATAGAAGATAGGGCTGTCATAAGTGATCTCTGATATATGGAAGTTTCCTGTGTGTTCCGCGGAGGAATGGTACCGCACGGAAGAGCAGTGGGTGTTTGCAGCATGTTTCTGTGCCACGTGTGTAAAGATGTATTATATTACTTTATAGGGTCCGGAATAAATTATTACCAGTTCTTGAAAATACTGCCAGCCCTCATGAGGCATATCCATTCAATTTTTTTTAATTAAAAAAAATTTTTTTTGTCCAATTCAAAGACTCTTGGGGAAAAGGATGGGGAGAAAATCATTGAAAATAAGAAAATTGTCATTGGGTTTTGTAGAAATTAACGGTATTCAAAATTATAAAAATAATCTTTAAATAATTCTTCCCTCAGACTTGGGAAATGAAAACAATGAATGGCTTTTTATTCTCCAAGGTAATAGGTTATCCTGAAGCCTTCAACGTTACCCCTCTTTTCTTATCAGGAGCCTAATGTCTGATTTTTCTCCCAAGCAGAATATTATTTATTATTTTTTTTCAAAATGTTAATCTACATTACCATAGAGTTGTGGGATTCGTGAAGCAAAATGAAATATGAAATTTCCAAAGTGGGGAATGATAAGGATTTGCTTGCCTGGCACAAATCCACTGGGTCCACACTTAGTGTTAATAAGTCTTAACTTCAGGACCTTGTCATTTGCAAATAATGCTCCTACCATGGGTTATTAGTATACCAAGGACACAGGGCTCATACAGTCTCCACTGTCAGATGAGATGGAAATACCAGGGATGTGCTGACTGCCTGCAGTTCCCTCTATTTTGTCAGTTAAGCAAGAATCCTGGGATGACTGCTCTTGGAGTGAAAGAACTGCTTCCCTTTGCTCCTGAATTCTTTTCCTGAGCTACTGGAACATTGGATTCAGAGGGTATTCTTACTTTAAGCAAGGGACAGCATTTACCTTTGACCAAAGAGAAGGAACTCCTATGTGATAAGGAGGCCCATGCTGTCCAACCCTAAACCAGACCTAAGATTGTCCATCAGAAATCAGTGATGGTAATGATTTCTAAGAACTATGTATTTTAAGGCCTGAGTGTTACCCAATGGCCCCTCCTATCTCTGGAATCCCTCTTTGGACTTCTACCCATAGGGCCAGTGTTTTGATTCTCAAGGTCATTACCTAAGGACAGTGCAGACCTCCTGTGTCCCTTCATTAAGTGGCCATTTTCCAGACATAATCCTAGGAATAGTTTGTTGCTGTGACTGAAATTCCACCAAGGAGATCCTAATATTGGGTTGGAGGAATTGTTCCCTAGGAGGAACTAAAACAATATTAATATTATGACTCTAACATGATTTTTATTATGTAGTAATAGTTTTACAACTAACCACTGTGTGCATTATCTCATCTCATTATGATAACCCAGCAAGGTAAATATGTTAAAAATAAAGAAACTGGAATTCAGAGTGTTTAAACTTACCATACTGACACAGATAGTAAGTGGTGGGCCTGGGAATCAAATTCAGATCTGATCTGAAACCTAGTATACTTGATTCCTATACTCTTTCTAATCTGTTTACTAAGAGAAAGACACAGAAACAGAGGGAGGGAACCCTCGGTTGGTTAATTTAAGGTTGAGATGATGCTATAAGAACCTGGAATAGTACTAAAGAAAACATTACCTGCTATTGTTTTGCCTGGGGTGACCTGCCCTTTGGTAGTTCTTTTCTCAGTTGGCTTGAGACAGAACTCATGAGCGCTTGGACCAGAATCTTTCTTCTGGAAACAGGAAATGTTGTGACATGAACTGGTTGTGGTTAGAGAGACTGGAACCACCAGGGTCAGTAAGCAATAGCAACTTTGGTAATGGCCAGGCAACAGTTCTTTTTCACATGCCTTTCTGCAAATGTGCCAAAATGTGTCCAAATATGTAGGAGTCTCAAGAAGAGTCTCCATGAATAGCAGGAGTGCACATGGACTTTGATGTTCATATGGAAAGTTTTAGTAACTTTTCCTATTAGGATATATTTGTTTGCAATTGGAAGGCACAGATACCCCATCTCCAAATGGTAGAAGCAGAAGAAGATAAATGAGCTCACATAACTGAAAAACTTAGGGTAAAGTCCATTTGGATTGGTAGCCAGGTCAGAGGTAAAGTTTGATTTGGGACTGAAATGAGGCCACCAGCTTTCTTTTCTTTCCCTGTCACTTGGCGCTGTCTCCTCCATATTGGTCCCTTTCCCTGAGAGTTTCATCTCAGGGTCATGAAGTGGCTACAGCAGCCCTCTACAGGCCTACATTCTCTCTCTACAAATGTTCTGAGTGAGTGGGAACATATTTTCCATAGAAGTCCCCACAAAAGGCCTTTGGGAACCTACTGGGTCACATAACCATCCCTCAACCAATCATGGTGGCCCAGCAGAAATGCAGTATGCTGGTTGGGTTAGGCCTGGATCAGATGCTGTATCCCTGGTGTTTGTTCTGCCTGAACCACATGAACTGGAATGGGAGGAAAGATACACCTCAGTATGGCTACTATCAGGAAAGGAGTAGATGGACGTTGAGGGTCAGAAGGCGAGATCTGTCTAGCTTTTTGGCTATTCTCAAACATGTGGATGAACTAAGCAGAGCGTTCCAGTCCCTTTCCCTTCCTTTGGTGAATGCTGCTAGGCTTGTATCAAAAAGTAAAGCCAATAAAGCAAGGAAAAGGATGCCCAAGACTTTATTTGGTCGTAACTTCCCCAAGTTTTGTGAAGCTGCAGGACCAAATTCATACCTTGTACATGGTTGGTACTTGAGATTTATTAGTTCATCATACCTTTATTTTGTTTTGGAAAAGAATGTCCTAGAACTTTGCTACTCAAAGAGTAGCTTACAGACTGTCTACAGCAGTGTCACCTGGAGGCTTCTTACAAAGCCAGAATTGTTGGCCCCACTTCAGACCTGCTGAATCTGGACAGTGGCCTGGAGCATGGGTCAGCAAATTTTTCTGTAAAGGGCTGAACGGTAAATATTTCAGTTTTGCAGGCCTTATGATCTCTGTTGTGGCTACTCAAGTGTCCCTGCTGATAGAGCTCAAAAGCAGCCCATAAAGAATATGTAAATGAATTGTTCTGGCTGTGTTCCCATAAATCTTTATTTAAAACAAAGAAAAACACAGACTGAAGACTGCAGGACAGATTTGGCCCATGGGCTATAGTTTGCCAATCCCTGGCCTAGGGGTTAGACATGATGGCGGGAATTAATGTCACCTAGTCTTACATCTACTTTGCATTTTTACACATCCAGGTGCATTATTAGAACATGACTCTAAAATAAGCTACTCATTCATCTGTTTATTCAGAGTGTGTTGAATATCCATTATTTGGGAGCCAGTTCAGCAATACAAAAATGATCACAGGGATCTGGAATTTCCCAAGTGCCTATAACATGATATACTCTCCAGAAGGCACACAGTCTTCTCAGAATGCAGAAATGTGTGCATATGCACAGTTCAAGGCACTGCTGTCAAAGACCAGCAAGTTGGGCAAGGGCAGCCCATCTCCCTAGGGAGCCAGACCCAGGCTTATTCATGGAGAATAGAACATCTGCATCTTGCCCAGATGCAGCAGTGAGATGCAGATTTGCAGAGAGCTAACAGTGTCCAGTCCCCACCCCCTAGTTCCTTCAGATCCTCTTTCCTATGCCTGCTCCACAAGGGATTGTAGACAACAGAGAGGCCCCCACAAAGATAAGCTGCACAGAGCTCTATGGAAGGCTGCAGGGCCCCTCTGTGGAGATGCTATTCTCTTCCCTTTGCAGCAAATGTCAGCTCTGCTCCCTCTCCCCAGCAGCTCACGTCTGTGTGTGTTCTTTCATTTTTCTCTAGAGATCCCTCCTGTCCAGGACGTTTTTTATTTTACATCTGAAAAAGCAGAGGCTCTGCTCAGAGCCTGAGTTACCAGCTCTAGGCCCAATGCGGCTGCTGTGCTGCCTCGGATTTTTGCCTCTGGCTCCCTACACCTTGAATGGGGAGAGGGAGCCCTCCTTTGTGCTGTCACTCTAGCTGCTGGTCCAACTGCGAGGTGGGTAGAACCCACTTCCTGGCTGAGGAGAGGCGAGTTGTTACCTCACTCTGACCACTTACCAGAAAACTCTTGGCTTCACACATGGAAAAAACGACACACAACCAGCTGGTTGGGTCCTCACACCTCAAGAGCAGAGAAGAAATTATTCAGTGCAGTCTTTTCCAGCCAGGGGCTGCAGGCACCTGCCCATCCCCTTCTGTGTTTGTCCAGGTTGTCCCTTCCTTCTTAGTCTCATCCCCTTCTTCCCATGCCTGGCCTCATTAGGGCAAGAATTCACTAATACCTCAAGATTGCAATGAGTCGTCTTGTTTCCCCACCCCCTCTCCATAACCAGAGCCAAGAAGGACAATCAGACTGAGCCATGTGAGCCAGCAAGGTAGGATTATCTCAGGACTCACCCTGGCCAGAGCAAGCTCTTGGATTCAAATAACCAGTGACCCACATTTGCTTACATGGAAAAACTTAAAAGAGTCATACTGTATTCTTAGCTTTGCCCCCTCACCTCAGAGAAAGGATCAAGGAGTCAGCCCAGGAACTCTTGGCTGAGAAGCCATAGGGAGCATGGCATAAATGTTTTCATCAAAACCAGCCCATGTTTATTGAACATCTATTAAGCCCTCTCTGGGGAGTCTGCAAAAACATCTTGGCTGGCCTCCCTGGTTCTATGATTGCCCCCTGCCCCTGACAATCCATTCTCTATGCAGCAGCCTGAGTGGTCTTTTTAAAACATAAATCATTATTAGTCCCTTGCTCAAAACCTCCAAAGGCTTCCAATTGCACTTAAACTAAAATCCATACCCTTTGCCCATTTTCCTATTGCGCTTTTGGTCTTTTTCTTGCTGATTGGTAAGAGTTCTTTGAAGATTAGATATATCAGTCACCTGAGGTACAAACATTTTCCTCAAATCTATTGTTTTGTCTTTAGACTTTTTATGACATCTTTTGTCATATAAAAGTTTCACATTTTTATATAGTCAAATATTTCCAACTTTTCTTTGGCTTCTGGTTTCTTGATTAAGATGGATGCCTTTCTTAACATAATTGTACTTCTAGTCCACCTGGATTTTTCTTCTAAGAGGTTTTTGTGATTTATATTTTATATTTAAGTCTTTACTCCTTTGGAATTTACTTTTGTATTTGGTCAGAGATGAGGAGAACCAGAGGGAGCGGGGGGGGGGGGGGGGGGGGGGGGGGG
>CM053563.1:41708121-41989775 GCA_028646485.1 Cryptoprocta ferox
ACTTTTACACTATAATGACAGAGCTATGCAATCGTAACAGAAACCATAAGGCCCACATTACCTAAAATATTTACTGTCTCTTTACAGAAAAAGCTTGACTACCACTGTCGTAGATGGCTAGCCATTTGTGCCAGCACAATTTGTTAACTAAACCACCTTTCTCCTCTGAGATGAAATTGTCTTTGTCATATATGAAATTCTAATGTTTCCTAGAATCTTTTCCTGAATTTTTCCATTCTGTTCTACTGATCTCTTTGTCTCTCTGCTAATATCACTTAGATTTGATTACTGTGACATTATATGTGGAAAGGCATATCCTTTTTTACAATTATTTCTCATGTTTTATTTTGACTGTTCTCATGTCATTACCCTTTCATTAGAATTTAAAATATTTTTATCCATTTCCAAAAAAAGAAAACTTTCATTAGAATTCTAATTAGATTTGCATTGAACATATATATGTATATAGCATTACAAATATATATATGCATACATATATACATACATGGAAAAATAGTTTTCCTATCGAAGAAAATACTTATCTATCTTTTCAGTTCTGATTTGGGGTTTTTAAATCAAATTTTACAGTTTTATTCATATAGATCTGTGTTAGTCAAGGTCTGGTCATAAACAGAAACCACTGGTAATTTGAACATGGAAAATGTATATAAAGACTTATTAACTAGTGAAAGGTAATTAACTTCTAAAAGAGTTAAAAGAAGACTCTAAGGAATACGGGAATAGCAAATGCAGGAAGCAGCTATTATTTGTGGGGCTGAAATAAAAAAAACACAAGGATGAAACAAAGAACTTGGAAGAGGGACCACCCCACTGCCCCCCCCCCCCCCCCGCCCAAGCATGAAGCTAAAATTCAGACATCACGGGAGAAGGTGTAGCTACCACAGCAAAAGGCAGCCTGGGTTCAAATTATTTTATACTAAATTTGTCCCTATGTATTTTTGTAGGTTTTTTTTAATCTATGGTGATTTTTCCTATTCTCATTTCTAGGTACTTACTACTAGTAGAGAGTGAAGCTATTGATTTTTGTGTATTTATCTTTACTATCTCTACTAAATTGTCTCACTTATTTGACTAGTATTTTGCTGGAGTCTCTTGGGTTTTCTAGGTATTCAAACATATCAGCACAAAAGGGATAATTTTATCTATTTTTCTGTATATTGATACCAAAGATTTCATTTTCTTGTCTCAGTGCGTTTACTAGTTTATGAGATAATGTTAACTTTAGCAGTTTATCTATTCTACTGAGTTTTTTTAAAGTACTTAATTCCCTCTGTCCTTATTTAATTTTTTTCTCCTAGATATGTCCAAATCTGGAAGATGTGTATGAATATCACCATCTCATTTTCTTTTAATGAAAATCTTCTTGTATGTTTAATAGACTTTTTCTTTATATATTTAGCTGTTATGTTGTATGGTGCATACAGGTTTACTGATATTATATCTCCCTTGTAAAGTGTGCTTTTTAACATTATACTGTCATGCTTCATTCTATTCAGTACCTTCAACCTTAAATTCCACCTTTTCTGAAATCCATATTGCTATTTTTGCTTTTTTTTTTTTTTTGGCCTGGTTACCCTTTATATTTTCCATTTCAACTCCCCTTTCTCAGTTTCTCAAATAATATAGCAATCACTCTTGAGTTTCTCTAGAAGTTTCCACAGTAACTGTGGTTTTAGACTCCAGCACTTCTGGTTGTTGTTTCCAGTGGATGTCAGTAACCCTCCATGGTACCTGCAGTCAGAAGTAAACATTGCATATACACCCTGTTCTTTCCATACCATTTCACCCCTAAAATGACAGTGAAACTAGTACCCTACCAAGTAAGATCAGAATAACTATTTTAGCAATAGCCAAGCAACACCCTAGCACCTTTGTTCCTTACAACCCTGGACATGACTGATTTTATTTTTGCTCATGTTGACCCAACCCCTTCATTCACACAAGACCCAAATGACGAGCAAGATACTCTTACTTTCTGCTTATAATACAGTGACTTTCATGTATTGAGTCTGGCTCTACAGCAGGCACTTCACGTACTCTATACACATTATCATACTTAATCCTCACAGTAATCTGGGGGTATATATTATTATCCCTGGTATATAGACGAAGCACATTAGGTAGCATGTTTATGGAAACACAGCCTATAAAGAGCAAAGATAGAACTTGGCATTTGTTTTGTTTTACTCCATACACTGCTTCTCCCTTCAAGTCCATCAGCCCACAACATAGCTCTACCTTGTGCTGAGATTGGGACTGTGAGGTCATAGAAGGAGAATGGGACAGTATTCCAGAATGACCCAATAATGGCTATTTCACCAACTTGACCAGATTGGTACTAATACCACCATAACATCTAATTGAACTGAACACCTTTACTCTCTTATGACTCAGAAATCAGATAGTATCATTAAAATCTGAAAGTTCAGTAAAAATCTTTCATTACAAGGTTTAGTGTTATGCAGATATAAAAATATATATAAAAAAATGGATCTCCCCTAACTTTTCATTGAGAGATTCCCCTTCATAGAATCATGGGAATCACCCACAACCTCTGTTCCTGGGACTTTACACAAGACATTGCTATAAAAGAACTGCAAGGTGTGCTGTCTTCCTCCCTGAAAGTTTTACATTTAAATTAAGACTTGTGCTCTCAAAAGTTTTTAAAAGGTAGATGGCACAGAGCACAGAGAGGTGCTAGAGTAAGTGTCTCAGAAAGTCAGAGCTGATGTTCTCTGAAAGAAAGATTTAAGGGGATAGTGCACTTGAGCTAGGCATAAAAGGAGAAAAGAAATTAACAAGTGAAAAAGAAGGAAATAATAAGAATGGAACAATGAAAGCAAAAGCATGGAAGGGGATATATATGACAATGGGAAGGAATGGGGAGCAGACCCGGGTGGTAAAGGATGAATGTTTGTGAGAAGAGTTACAGTGGAAAGTAATGCTGGATTATTTTTGGTGCAGATCATGCTCCGAGAAAAGACTCTGAATCTTATCTTGTGGCGAGCAAGAAGCATTTGAAAGTGTTGGAACAAAGGTAGTAGGTACACAATAATTGCTTAGAGTCATTAATTTCACAGTGGTTATACCTAGTGGTCTGGAGCGGAGTGAAAAAGAGAACAGCTTAGTAACTGGTACAAGAATGAAATAAATATTTCACAAAAGAAAAACTTTAAAGGGCCAATAATTTTTTAATTTGGGGAAAAAATAATAGCTTCATACATTATTAAGTAAACGCACAATAAACCAACTATGAGGTAGCTTTCTTTACCCCAGAAACACAAAAGTATCTTAAAGTATTATAGTCAGTGTTATCATAGAAAGTGACCTTGGAGTCTTTCATATGCTGCTATTGGGCATGTAAGACATTTCAGGGAAGAATTTGGACATTTGGACCAAGATTTCCTAAAATATCAAAAAGCCTTTGACCTCTTTTTCTATCTGAAGATTAATCATAAAGAAATCACAATCATTAGGCAACAAGTCTGTGTTTAACCTTCTAGATACAGAGGCACCTGGATAACTCAGTCAGTTAAACATCTGAATTCTACTCAGGTCATGATTTCACAGTTTGTGGGTTCGAGCCCCACATTGGGCTCTGTGCTGACAGCTCAGAGCCTGGAGTCTGCTTTGGATTCTGTGTCTAGCCTGTCTCTCTTTGCCCCTTCCCCTCCCTCAAAAATAAATAAACTCTAAAAAAAGTTTAGATACAAAAATCTCCATTGTAGCACTGTTTTTAATAGCAAAAAATAGGAGCAACTTCATATTAAAGGTGAGGTGCTATGTTAAATAAATGGTGTATTCACGCAGTGGGATACCCTGTAGCTATTAAAGATGATGACTATCAATAGCAATTGAGATGAAAATATGATCATAAGACAATGTGTTCATCCTTTCCTTTTGGTGTCCAGAACCACCTCTTTCATAAAGCAAGCATGTAAGTCTGCCGGGGTCTGTTTCTGGGCTTGTTCTTCTTCTGTTCCATTGGTCTCTTGCTGATACCATACTGTCTTAATCACTACAGTTTTGTAAGTCTTGAATGGTAGGTCTAATTCCCCTGACTCTGGCTGTTATGTGAATAGATTTAGATGGAGAGACAGAGTTAAAGCAGGGTGACCAAGTGGGGCACTGTTGCAATAATTGGAAGTAGAGGTGGCAGAGGAAATGTTTTTGAAAACAATTGGAGCTACTCTAGTGCTCTACAAAGCACAGGTTATTAAAGGACAATAATAAGACCTTCTTATCCCATATATTGGCAGCTTAGTGAAATATCTTAGATCCTGGAACAACTCCTCTCTTGTCAAACCATTTTCAAAATTATGAAGGAAGAGAAATCAGTTGCTAAGCAGAATGTTGAATTTAAGTTTCTGTGTCTATATCACCCACCATGTCTTCCATTTATGCATCTACATACAGAAGAGGAGCATAGTTCTTACCTAACTATCACATACCATTGGTCTTTCAACTACAGTTTCCAGAAAGTGTGAATCATCTCCTATAAGTCATTGCCATTATAAACACCGTGAATTAAGACTTCAACATTGACTTGAGGCAAGAGTGAAAAAGGTACAACATTGTCACTCACACAACAAACATTAAGAAATCCCAAGTGGTTTTGCTTTTTTAGAAGAACTAATAAATGATGTCAAGGGGTTTCCTCTTTCCATGAAAGTGAAATGAATTAAAGGTTAGCAAGTAAGTAGGTGGTGAAAGCCTGCTGACATGGCTAAAAAATTCTATGGAAGAGCTGATTGAAGGTCGGGGAAAGAAAATGGTCCAAGACTTGAAGTAATTTTTCAGGAGTTTTCTACAATATTAAAGAATTACAAAAAGTCAGTGATGACCTTCTTAAATTTGAAATGTTCTAGGATTTAAAACTGTAACTTCAATAATTACGATACAATAATAGCATAGACAACTCATTGGTTCTATACTATATATATATGATATATATATATGATAAAGTAAAAGGCAGCTGTTTATATCTTTAAAAAGAAATCAAATGAAGAATCAACTATAACTTTAAAAAAAATTTACCAATAATGGGAAGAAGGAAACACAATGAAGAGGACCATGATGAGCATCAAGAGTTAAACTTGTTGGAATATACTTTGTTTTATACATTTGCCTTGAAACTGTGTAAAGATTCACATATTAGAAAACAAAAGTAAAATTTAAATTTTTTAATGTTTATTTATTTTGGAGAGAGAGACACACAGAGTGTGAGCAGGGGAGGGGTAGAGAGAGGGAGACACTGAATCCAAAGTAGGCTTTAGGCTTCGAGCTGTCAGCACAGAGATGGATGCGGGGCTCAAACCCACAAACCGCAAGATCAGGACCTAAGCCAAAGTCAGACGCTTAACCGACTGAGCCACCCAGGTGCACCAACAAAAGTAAAATTTTTAAAGCCATCCTTAAAACCAAAATCAGAATGAAATAAATGGACCCAATTTTGTGTTCAGTGGGTGACATGACCACAGAGATGGACTTGTCTAAATGAATTTAAAACATAGGAATTTGGTGTACATCATTAAGGGCTAAAAGAACTGCAAAGAATACTAAGATGTTTTCAGTAATGACATTGTGGATCGTTATAGTGTCATTGTTTTTCTAAGACCAGTGGGTGTATGGGGTGGGAAAAAGCAAGTATTTAGATTAGCGTTTAGATTAGCAGTTAGATTAGATTCAGAACTGAGATTTTTAGCATGGGTAAAAGGAAATAGAGCTAAAAGATCAAGAAGGTAAATAAAAGCCTTATAATTCTGAACTTGATTAGAAAGTATCAATATGAGCTTATACTGTATTTTATCTTAAATATATGTATGCCTCTGTAGTTCTCATAATTTACATATTAGATTACATTTTTGTGTGTATGTGTATGTTTCCTTAAACAAGTGATTAGCACATTAGCAATGACCAACCCTAGCACCCAGATTGTGGTCTCTAGATACCACTTCTCCCTGAAAGAATCCAGGGCTCCTTGGAGAAATGGCTGATTTCAGGTCTGTGGCAAGAAATATTCAAGAGGACCTTGGAACATTTCATCATGCCAGAAAGCAAATACTCATGAGCCAACCTGAGGAAGCTTATTCAGTAATAATAATATCCACGATGAATTTCATTGGATTGAGATACAACAAATCAAATAGGCTTAGACTTATGAGTTCATGATTTTTCAAAACAACGAACCATACAAAGCCCAAAAACTCAGGGTAACCAAATTAGGGGAAATTTCTATCTATGGAAGTATTCCCGCTTTACTAGAAAAAGTTGTGGGGGATAGGAAGAGGAGGAGTAGGAGGTTGGGATGATAGAATTAAAAGATGACCATTTTGTGATCCGTAATGGACCCAGACAATGACCATTACTGACTATTCACATCAGGAAGAGAGAGCTAATCAAGTATTAAACCCCTTCTGATGGAGACACAAACACCACCTATGAAGTATTCTTTCCAAAGAATTGAATCTAATGAAGCTTCTTGATCCAAATGCCAATTTACCAGAGATGAAGGGAACAGAAGAACATGTAAACACCACCATGAGAATACAATCTGCAAAATATAAGACTGTTTGAAACTCTGCAGGACACATGACCCAATTTCTTCAACCAACGCAACAAAAAATTTACAAGGACAAAAAGAATTTAAAATGGAAACTATTGATTAAAGAGATTTAAGACCTGTCAATCCATTGCAAAGTACAGACCTTACGCGATTCTGATTCACTTTCTAAAGGTGAAATTCATAGGACAATTAGGAAATTCGAATACTGACTGGATATCTGATGCTGTTAAAGAAAACCTGGGGATGTGATAATGGTATTATGGTTATGTTTTGAAAATATCTTACTATCTTTTGGAGATGCATAGTGCAGTATTTACAGATAGTATATCCGAGGCTGGCTTCAGAATCACACAATGAGGAGAGTAGAAGTAATAGATGAACCAGGACTAGCCGTGAGCTGATCATTGTTGCAGCTAAGTGATAGGAACATAGAGGTTTATTCTTTCATGTTACAAAAAGTTTTTAAGAAATCTACATAATTTTATATTGCATATGTATATAATGATTCAAAACTTGTCATTCTTTAAGAAATACCCTACCCCACCCTCATGTGCCTCACACTTTGTCCCTCTGTTGTTTCCCTTATCTTTTCCATTAATTGCTTTCCTTGCTTCTGCCAAAAGTGAGTTGAGGGTCCACCAGAAAGGCTGGAGGATCTGGCTATGCTGCTGTATCCCAGCTTGCTTTATGCACTCTACATTCCCTCCCCATTGTTCATCTCAGGAGTACATGCAGATCCCATCAATCTTATGTGCAATAATAGAATGTAGAGTTTATTTTAGCAGCAGCACTTTTTTCAATAGCTTTGTAAGTCACTGCAGTCCAAAGTTTACACAATCATTAATAGTCTGAAGGGTTAGCTTAAAATTTTCACATACACTTTATTGTATTGTATAGGGAAATCATATACTGTAGTAATGACAGAGAGGGGAGTCTGTGAGGCTCTCTTTGTAGATTTCTACACCAAAGATGTATTCAGAGGCATGGCCTGAGGCATGGAAGGAGAATTTTATCATGTACTGCTTCATTTTGTTCTTTGAACAAAGATCATCTTATATACCCGTCTCTAGTAGAACCCATACTTTTTGCTTTTGTTTTACCATCACCTCTCCAGCTGGACTGGCAGTGGCTTGATTATCTGGCTGACAGGAATTGAACAGGAAGCAAAAGGAACAAAACCCCATGTTGTCTCCATGCCCTGGGCCACTTAGACTCTTGGGGGTCAACCCACAAGGGATCTCACTTGGACAGGCCAGTAGTAAGAGGCTCTTTCATGCTGCCAGCACTGGCCTCTGTGACTCCTAGGTCCCTGAGGGCATCACGACTCTGATCTTATAATCCATCTCACCCAAAATTCCTGACTCGAGAGCAATGCGTCATAAAAGAGTACAGCGAAGCCAAGGGACCATGGAATGAATAGCTACCCAACTGGTGAGAAATGGAAGCTGAGAAGCAATCTGACAATTTCTCTCTCCTAAATTAAAGAAAATGAATCTGGAGACTTTGGAAACCTCCCAGCCCCCAAATTTAAGTCCCTAGGCCCAAGTGCTCTAATTCTTCACCCTGAAAAACTTAGAAGCCTCAGGACATGCAGCAACTAAGTTGCTGCCTCTGTCTCTGGATGCTCAACTCATTAAACTCTGTGAAAGCAATTTGACAGCATCTGGGACGTGTTTTGTCATTAGGGGTGGGACTGGCACTGTTATTTATTTTAGCCGGGAAGAGGTGTGTGTGAAGGTGTCTGCATGCGAGGGTGTATGTTTCATATGTAGGTGTCACTAAGTTTGTGTGTGTTAGGAATGGGTGTGAGTTTTTTGAGGGTTTCATCACTACTTTTGTTTTATGTTGTTCCTACTGGAGAAATACCCCTAAGCCCCTGAGTTTGATTCATCTAGCAATTCTGTGCTTTCTTCCTACATTATTGGAATCATCCAAAGTATTGTCCTTCCTCTGAATCATTTTGACCAGATCATTCTGAGCAGCCCTGGAGAATCATCTCTGAATTTTACATGTCCCTGTCTTTTCACCTAGAGGAAAAAGTTGTCATCCTAATGGAACAACAACTTTATTGCATGAACCAAGGAATAAAATCTCTGAATTACTTTCACTAAATTCCAGTTTAAATAAAGTCTTGCAAATAATTACTTGAACATAAATTATTTACCCATTAATTCTTTATTTGAATTTGGAAGAATTCAAATATGTTTTCTGGCAAGTACTTCATGATAAATGACTTGCTTAATTAGCGGTAAGTGTGTTATTCTTATAATTTCTAATGTGTAATAAGCAGAACCCAGCCGTTTCTGTTTCATGTGTTCTTTTTAAACCCTTTATCTCCCTTAAAAAAAATCTTATTTAATAGATCACAGACATGATCTTTTAAACTGTTTTCAGTAGTTATGCAAAATCTTCACAAAAGTACTGGTGGGCAGACTACAGGGACTTCTCGACTTTAATCAGCCATGAGAGTAGCAGGATTTAGAAGTCATTTCTCAACTCAGGATCACCTGCAGAAAATGAAAAGTCCCAGGGAAGACTGCTGAGTATAAAATGCCATTGTGTACATAGACTTTTATGGACTCTGAAAAGCCCTTTGACTCCTTGGAAATAGAAGCTATGTTGGAAGTGGAAAGAGTAGAAAAATTTGTGTGACTTGTGCATGTGAACGCAGCACTGATGTTTAGGCTTGAAAAAGAGTGAAGAGGTCTGGGAAGGGGGCTCGTAGCCACTGAAAATCTTAACTGCTTGCCCACAGGGGCTGGGCTGAGACCTTGAATGGGAGGGAAAGGGCATCAAGATCAGTGAGAGAGACTTTGAAGTGTTTGCCAGTGACATTGACTTCAGAGCCCCAAACCAGACAGCAATAATCCAAGAACTGGAGCAAGGTATGGAAAATGGGCTCAGCATGAGAATGAAGAAACCATATTTAAAGGAAACATGATAAAGGATAACTACTGTTTTGGAGAAACTGTGGACCTCACTAGTGTCTGCTGGAGCAAACCAAGATGGGCAATGCGGGTTGCAAAACGCCCCCTGGTTTCTGCTGGCAGATGGAGCTTCTGGTTCTGCCTGTGACACTTATTATATGACCTTGGGCAACTCATTTAACTTCTTTGGGCTCCAGTTTCATAATGTTGGGGGTTAGAATGGCTGACTTTAAGAACCCTTCCCAATGTAGCATTATATAATTCAACAATGGTATATAAGAGGAGAGAGCTTGGCTTTCTAAAAGCTGTCCAGTATTAGAACATTATCACAAAGAGCTTTTTTCTTCTCTTCGTTCCTAAGCATCTTGTGGCTCTGGGTAGCCAGCCAGCCATATATCCACCATAGACTGTCCAGAAAGCAGGAAAAGACCCATCAAGTATAAGACAGCCAGATGAAGAAAAGGAGAATGACTTAGACTTTCTTATGGCTGGGAAGGTGTAGCTAGGGTGAGTTTCAAAGCACTCAATACCAGGGGAAAAGAAGCAAAGAAGCAGCAGTCTCCACCCTAGCCCAAGATTGCCCCTTGACTGAACCAGTGCAGTGTGCTATGCATGTCGACACTGGAATAGAAGCCTCTCCCAGTTGACCCTAATAACATGGTAATCACACCAACAGCCCTACCATAAATATATAGGAGGAAAAATTACAGACAGGAAATTTGAGTTGAGCCTACATCATATTATGGGGTTAGCACATGGGCTTTACTGTACACCAGCAAACCACTCCAGGCACCTCTGAGCTTCCCATTTATGTTCATGTACCACCCAATTAACACCCTGTTAATGGTTGCACACATGCATGGGCTTTGCCTTGTCACCACTGCCCTGCAGCTCTTAACTCCCCCCAACCTGCCTTCCCATATAATAGAACCTTAATTAATACTCTCCCATTCAGGCAGTATACACTCTGTTTAAAAAAAAAAAAATCAAATGGCTTTGATGAAAGGATGCGTGCAACTTGTCAAATGTAGCCTTTCTGTGGTTCCCAGAAACAGACACCCAGGTGAGAATGCAGCTGAGTTACAGTGATACACGCCAGGTGGCATGAAAGCTATCACCATACAATTGGTTTTCTGCCTGGATTTGAAGTATTTCCAAAGAAAGGCTGCTGGTATATATCTCTTCTCACTGGCACTGGTCTTTTCTGGTTACGTGGCAACCACAAACCAGAGAGGGTTGGGGGTGGGAAGCCGGGGGCTCAGTTTGAAAACTTTGGCCTTGAAATTATAGTTTCAAGTGAGGAAAAATTCCTTGCCTAGTGGTATAAAATAAATCTTTTGTGTGTCCTAGAGCCATACCGCCAAGTGTAGGGTAGGCTTCCAGGAACTTGAAACTTGAAATGGGCCTTGACTGTAATCTCAAAACTAAGGAGGGACCATCCTAATACTAAGTAATATAGTTGAATGCTTCTATAGTATATAATATCTTTTGCTAGGTAATACATTGCTATGTGATTGTATCTGTGCATCCAAGTTGCCTGGAACTTGATAGTAATACAGACGCACAGACCAGAGCTCCTGGGTCTGAATCTTCAAGAGAAGCTAGCATCCACCTTTTCAATAGGCTCACAGGTAGTTGTGCTGCAAGTGAGGATTGGCCACCTCCAGCAAGGTGCTTAATGGTTACGCTTGAACTTTTCACCCATTGCATTTTCTTCTCCTTACAACTTGTGAGGCAGGGATGCTTTCTTTCTATATTATTGATGAGAAATCAGGAAGAGACTCAAAAAGCTCCAGAGCTTTGCTCAGGGCCACAGGGGTCCTAAGTAGTGGAGGTAGCCCAGATTCTCACTACTTGCACTATCTTCATGGGACCTGTGTAATTGCACAGGATCTGGTACTTAGGATCCCCAAGCTTCATTTAAATCTCTGCAGCTGCCATCTTGAAATCCTTAATAATTTTGAACAAGGGCACCACATTTTCATTTTGTACTTAGTCACACACATCATATAGTCAGTTCTGCTGTATAGACCATTGCACTGTTTTGCTTCAACTGTGTTAAATCCATGCTGGGGAATGGGAAGTGTTTCTCTCCAAAGTGAATCCCTTCCAGAGTTGTCAGCTTAAATGTGCTAGAATGGCAGTGGGGGGGGGGGGGGAGAGAATACTACAATATATGAAAATAGTTCCATTTACTGAGTATTTGTTATAAGCATTTCATACATTTTATCACCTAATCCTCCCAAACAAGCCAATTTTATTAGTGTCACCATAACAGTTTCCAAGTAAGGAGACCGAGACATGGAGAAATTAAGTGTAAAAACAGAGGTCCTGTTTATATGATTGTATATGTCTATGATGACAGTGATTCTAGACTCAAATATCACCTCTACCATTTATCAGCTGTGTGACTTTAGGCAAGTTACTTGACATCTCTGAATTTCAATTTTCACAACCAGTAAAATGGGGATGATAACTCCTTCAGAGAATTGTTCTGAGGGATTAAATGAATTAATATGGACAGAGTGGCCAGCACACAGATACTCATTGAATACTGGGGCCTTTAACAACCTTTGCACTCAAGAATATTATCCATTACATACCGAAATAGGTATTTAAATGGTACCTTACTTAAGGATCTGAAGTGTTTTCACAGTACTGGATAATATAGTCAAGGTGCAATTAGCCATACATTATAATATTTTTAAGTGATTCAAGTGACACTTCTTATGTCTAAGTGTAATCTTTCCCACTTTAGCATTTATCGTAGTTTAATAACTACTGAATGCTGTTGAATTAAAATACTATTCTGTCTGGGGACACATTGACCCTTAGCGTGGTAAAACTCGTCCAAAGCTCAGCTAGAGCTTAGCAAAAGGCTCACCAGAGAAACTGAACTCACATGCTCTTTGGACAAAAGAAAAAGACCATAAGTAAAATGGAGAGCCATGACCTTTGGGAGAAACCAGGCAGCCGGTTTCTCAGATGAGGAAAAGGTATAGGCTGGGGGCTTGCTCGTAATAATGATATCTCAACGACATTTTATAGAGATTTTTTTTGTAGTTCTTCTATACTTCATAAGCTCATTTGATCCACCCAACAACCTGTGTGGTTGAAAGGGGATATAACGTTAAGACCTTTTTTAATGATCTCCTCCATATATGCCCATCAGAGTATACCTACTATATGCCTCTATCCTGTATCAAGTGCTGTATGTACTTTCACTCAGAGTTCTCATACAGCCTGCGTGGTAATTAATACCACCCATTCTATAGATGAGGAAAGTGAAGCTCAGTGGATAGAGCTAATGTGCTTAGTAGTGGAGGGTTCAAACCCAGAGTGGGCTGGCCAGACTCTGTGCTCCTCAAGTCCCTTTTATTCTTTCCATTCCCAAGCTATATGTTCTTTGTGCTCTTTGATGAGAAGGAAGAGGACAGGCATAAGGAAGGTGGTCAGTAAATACTTAGTGAATTAAGGAATGTGAGCTGTATAGAAGAACACCAGGTTTCAGTGACCTTGTGAACTGGCTTCAACATGTGACCTAGTCAAATATACCATTGTTCTGAATTATTCAAAAACTATGAAATATTTGTTATTCTAAGCAGTCATTTTTCTTAATGCACACCATTCTTCCTCCTTCACACCATGAAGAGAACCAACTTGATTTAAGGGTTTGTGTTCTTCTGGGCAGTTAGCCATCTTGGTTCAACAGTTTCATAGGATCTCTTTCTGTCTTGTACATCGAGAACTTGACTCTGCAGCCTTGCAGTTTCATTCTCCCGGTGACCATTCCCTGGGAGAGAATTTAATATTTTGTAAAGCCATGTGATGTCACTGGAAAAAAAAAGAAATCCCTTTGCTCTTTAAGAGGGTTTCCTGGTGAGCCCCTTGGGACCTGGGAGACTAGATGAAAATTGCTCCTTGGGTGAGAGAGAAACTGTGTGCATATGTGTATGCACATACTGGCATTCAGTGTTGAGTCCAGCAGAGGGAGGGCATTGGCCCTGCAGGCAAAGCATTCATGATGTGCGTTCCCAAACTGGGTCCTCAGAATATTGGGGATAGTTAGTTGTTAGACAAAAACCGTCTTCATCTGCCTCAGAGAACTTTAGAATCCCAACTACAACAGAAGATAGTTTGTGATACGGTAATTTGAACCATACCCTGTAGACCTGACATGGTCATAGAGCCCTCTGAGTAATAATGAAATCTTGGAACTGGCACCTCATCCTGGAAAATGTTCACACATGCAATACACACACACACACACACACACACACACACACACACAATTTGTAAGCAGTATCAAGTGATTTGTGAAATCTGTGAATTCCTCTATAAAACCAATGCTCCATGGCTTTTCTTTCCTGTCTCAAGACACTCTCCAAGACCAATGTCTTTCTTTTTCCATCCATTGCTTTCTCTCACATGTTCCACTTACGGGTCAAAATAGGGCAGAATTTTATTTTCTATAGCTTTCTTTCCCCACTGTGTTATCTCATAAGTCATTTTCCATGTTGCTACAAAATCTTCATAATGACCATTTTTCATGGCTGCAAAATATCCTATCTGGTGGCCATCTCACAATTATTTTCAGCACTGTATTACTGGTTGACACTACCATGGTTTCTATTTTTTTGCTATTTTAACTTAAAATTTCAACAAACGATTTGTTTCCAGCATTGCTCATTCCCCACTCAAATTACCAAATCTTTATCATCTTCTTGAAGTATGTTGGTGGTCATCATTTACATTTACCTGATTCAAATGTACTTGTGTCTCTTCTTCCTGCCCGACCGTAACGTGGTGCCTTTCTTTTGAACCTCCTCAACTGGAGGCTTGATTCTATCCCATCTTGCCACCACCAGTTACTCTTTTGTTTCTCTTGTACCTTTAGGTACAAGCATGCCAGGTCCTTCTTATCCAGATACATCTCTCTTGCCTCCATGAAATCCTCAGGTGCTGGTTCCTCTGCCTGGAATATTCTTTCCTCCCACCTGTACCTGGGAATCTCTACCAAGCAAAAGACTGAGGAGAGACATTGCTTAACAACATGACTTCAGAGCAGGAAGGGGGGAATGTAACTTTTGGTGAGGACTGTAGATTATGGCACGCTGGGATCCAGAGAGCTGATGTGGCTCTGTGCCCCTGGTTAAGGATTTCAGTCTCTGCAGAGGCAGAGATCTTAGGAATCTTTGTATTTCATGAAGCAGAACAGTGTACTGGAAAGAGGACAGTGTTTAGAATTGGACTGACATTAAATCAAGTCTCAGCTCAGCCATTTACTAACTCTGTGACCCTACATATGTTGCTAAACACAAGTTTTTTTCATCTATAAAAGGATTAATGAGATATTATTTGGCGTGGTTCTGAGCCCCTTCATTAGTGTTCCATAACTGGTTTCTCTCCTCTGTTACACGCCTTCATATGTCAGCAGTGTCTAGCCTTATGCTTGGCTCAGAGTAGACGCTTAATAAATATTTGTTGAATGAATAAACATTGACTGATAGCTCCAAGGTGTGGGCACTGGCCCTCATCTGAGTCCTTGCTTGTCATAGGCTGGGCAGATGAACAGGCAGTGCCTGCCGCTGCCCAGGGTGATGTCTATGTGAAGCAGTAAAGTCTGTGATTGTGAGTGCACATGCGGCCAGGCAGCAGCTGCCTCCAGAGAAGGTGGTGGCACCATGCCAAGTGCCCGTGGCCTCTCCACAGAGATGCAGTAATAATTACAATCCTTCATGTTCCTTCAGAGAGTGCCTCTCTCCTTGGAACACATGCCACTTCACAGACATCATCTCAGGGATCACCGCCACATGCCTCTGAGGGGACAAAAGCTCCATACAATTGCTGCATGCCCTGTGGGCATAGGAAAAGGAGGATAGATGATGAGACAGGATAGGGATGGTGGAGGAGGCTCATGTCCACATCCTACAGGTAGAAAGATGGCAGAGAGAGTTTTCAACAGCTCAGCCACTGTGGAGCATAGAGAGCAAATTCAGGATCTCTTTTTGGTCTTGGCAGTTCGATGGGCCTGGGTCAGTCTCAACTGATTTTGGCTGGAGCTCATGGATATAGCTGCAGCCCCAAGATCTAGGCTTTGTCTCTACTCCTGTCATGAATGGAAAAATATCCCCCTGGTGGCAACTGCGAGATGGAAGAAGGAAGGAGATAAGACCTCAACAGACCCAGACTGCTCACAAGTTAACACTTCAAGTCCAAACTCCTTAAAACTCAATCCCAAGACTCTAAAACTACACAGAACAACAATGTCCTGTAATACACCAGCTCAGGCTGGGACGATGTTGTGCCAAGCTGTTTGCTATGCCCAGGAGTTCCCCAGCCATGCCTCACCCAGACTAAATCATGCTCCCCAATGATAGCATCTGTGCTTTTCCTTAGTGACACTTGGCTGATTTGTAATTATTTGTTTTTCAGCATGATTATAACTATAATTACACATATAGTCTCCTTGACCAAACTGGAAGCTCTGTGAGGTCAGAAAATACTTTTGTCTAGTTTACTCTGTGTGTGTGTGTGTGTGTGTGTGTGTGTGTGTGTTTATCTCCATTACCAAGTACACAGCACTCAAGAAATATTTGTTGAATGGATGTATTATAAATTTTAAATGAATAGGGAAAATAAGGCAACAAAAATCAAGTCACAGGAAAATAAACACCTTGTAGCAGGATGCGATGGCATTTGTTCTGGATATACCTAAACCATAGCCTTACTTATAATTTCGACCTACATTTGTAAAATGAAATTAGCTATTTCCTTGTTACACAGAATTAATGGTACAAATTTCTACAGCTCTGTAAGGTCAGGCATGCTATCCATCTTGCTTATCCATTGTATCCTAGAGGTTAGCATAGTACATAGCACAAATTATGTACTAAATAAATATTTGCTAAAGGGTGGGTAGAAGGAGCATACAGATGCTTTAAAATTTATCAATTCATGCCCCATTAATTAAGAATATTGGATAATTAAGACATATTCTAGTTAAGTTTTTTCTTTACATTTTATTTATTGATCTTGTATTTACCATTATTCCCCACCTAATTTAGGGAAAAAATTGAGGTATCAGCAAAATTAGTCTATTTCACACTATTCTTTTACTCAACAAATATTTATTAAATGACTACCTGAAGCTATGCATAGGGTTTGGTGATGATATAATGGGAGAAAAGACAGGTCACAGTGCCTTTCTTCATAGGTCTTCCAGTATTGAAAACATGATGGCCAACCAAGTCAGTAGAATTTGGAGTGGTATTTAAAATGTGTAGTAGCTTTTGCTGCATAACAATCCCCCAAAAAAACTTTGTACCTTAAAACAATGAACATTTAATTTGTGACTCAGCTTAATCATGTCAGCAGTTTGATCTGGGTTCATCTGGGCAATTCTGCCGACCCTTGTCAGACTAGCTGATCTTGGCTGGGGCTCAGTGGAGCATCTACAGTGAGCTGTGAGGCTGGCTAGGGGCTGGCTAAATGTCATCTGGGGCGCCTCAGTAGCCTCGTCATCCAGCATGCTAGCTGAGACTTATTCACATGGAAGTCTCAGAGTTCTGAGAGCTTGAGAGTAGAGGTTGCAAAGTCACTGAAGGCCTGGCCACCAGAACTTACACAGTGTCACTTCTGCTGTATTGTCTTTGGTCAAAGAAGGCACAAGGCCAGACCAGATCCAAGTGGTACAGAAATAGATTCTACCTTTTGATTGAATGAGTTACAAAGTATTATGGTCATTTTTTAAAATCTACCACAACATGTATCTTTTTAAGTTTTTATTTTTTGAGTTTGAGAGAGAGAGAGAAAGAAAGTAAGATGGGTCGGGGAGGGGCAGAGAGAGGGGGAGGGAGGGAGAGAATATCAAGCAGGCTCTGCACTGTCAGTGCAGAGACCTATACAGAGCTCAAACTCGTGAACTGTGAGACCATGACCATGACTTGAGCCAAAATCAAGAGTTCGATGTTTAACCAACTGAGCCATCCAGGTGCCCCTTCCACAACATAGTTTTTTATTGTGATAAAATATCTTTAGTATAAAATTTAACATCTTAACTATTTTTAAGTGTACAGTTCAGTAGTATTAAATATATTGATGATGTTGTGCAACCATCACCAACGCCTATTTCCAGAAACTTTTCATCTTGTAAAACAAACTCTACCCATTAAACAGTAACTTTCCAACCTCTCCTCCCCTTAACCCCTTGGAATCTACTATCCTACTGTCTCTGTGTCCTCTAAAAGTTACTCATATAAGTAGAATCATACTATATTTGTCCTTTTTGTGACTGGCATATTTCACTTAGCATAGTGTCCTTAGGTCCATCCATGTTGTAGCATTTTTCAGAATTTCCTTCCTTTTAAAGACTGAATAGTATTCCATTGTCTATACATACTAGCTTTTACTTTCCACTTGTCTATTAGAGTAACTTGGGTTGCTTTCACATTTTGGCTTTTGTGAATAATGAACGTGGGTATATTAATACTTCTTTGAGTTTCTACTTTCAATTCTTTTAGACTATCTCAACATATTCACCAAAACATGTTTCAAGTCTTTTTATCTTACTTTAGAACTTTTCACTTATACATAAACTAAGCATGATACTTAGAGAGATACAGAGCTGCCAGGAATTTTATTTGACAACTTTTTATTAACTGTTTTAGATTCCTTAATTCTGAGAGCCTGTCTGCCCTCCCCCTAAGCCCATATGAGGGTGATGCTGTTATTCATTTCACCTCCAGAAGACAAAGACAGCTTCATCACTGTAAACAGATGGGGGCGGTATCCCTGGCTGGTGTTCAAGGGCCCTATTTGTCCTGCAATATCTTGCATCAAGCCACATGTCTCTGTCACATTCCAGGTACTGAAACACTAGATGAATTCATCCATAGTTCTGGATGTTTCTTTGTAGCTTATTTGTAGGATCCTTCAGGACACTCTGTGAAATGTGCTGCCTGTGTCTGGTGAGGCCTGACACCCATTAGACACTACTGCTGTAAATTGGATGCACCAGGCCCCATGAGCTGGTGCCAAGGTGTGAATTAGATAGAGATGTTTTTGACTGTTCCTCTGGCCTCCTGACTCTGTTCCTGGGTCATCCCATGGCAGTCCAGGCCTCCAGGCAGCATGCCTGACCTCAGCTGCCCAAAGACATAGGTAAAACAGTAGGGAACTGTAACAGCTCCTGCATCCTGTTTGCAAACTGACAAAACACAGAGCTCTCAGAGATCTGAGCTTTTGCTGATTTTTCTCCTTGGATGTAAATATTCTTTAGGAAGTCAAGGAAGGCAAGAAGGCATGTACCCCAGGGTGGAAAGCCAAACTATTTTTGGCTACCATAATTCTCCCAAATCATGTTGGAATATATTGCCTGGGAGGGATTTTTCCCTCCGTGAGGATATGAGAAATGAAAGTTGCTTACTAAGTCTCTCTGGGTGCATGTCCTTCTCTGAGGCAGCTTAGAAAGGATATCAGCACATTAATATAGGTTGGTTATAAGCACAGAGGTAGAGGAATGGACTGTATGGTTAGAGGCAGGTTGATTATTTTTAGTCATTGTTTAAGGGTAGAAATCTCCCCTCCCCCCACTGTTACCCACACTGTTGCCAATAGTCTATTTTTAAAAAAGAAGAATGGATTTCCATGTATCTTTTGTAATCAATGTTTAAAGTTTTAAGAGAAAATAAGGAAAGTCCCTTCTGTTACCTATTTCTGTAGAACCAGAGACCGCAAGACCTAGTGGCTTAAAACCACAACAATGTATTATTTCTTAGAATTGCAATTGGGCAATTCTACTCCACGTGTAATAGCTTGGGTCATCATGCAGGTGAACTAAACTGTTAACTAGGTTGGAGCTCCAGGCTCTTTATCCACATTCTTTCTCTCTTCACTTCAGTCCAAGCTTCTTTGCAAAATAATTGCTGGCTTCTAAGGGGACAAACCCAAGTGCAAGCCCTTACCAAGCCTCTACTAGAGTGGAAGACTGATGTCCATTGGCCAAAGCAATCACATGACCATCATTGGCGTCACTGTGGGAGGGGCAAACAAAGGCATGAATCCTGGAAAGTGTGGTTCATTGGGGACCACCAATGTAACAGTCTACCATAATCCTTCAGTTATTCCAGACCACACGATTCTCTTGGAGACAGGGCTCAGACCTTTAATATGACACTTACTGATTCTTTCCAAGCTTAGATGAGTCCTACTAAATCTCAAACTCAAAATTCTAAAATTCCTCACCTTTCCTCATTTGCTTTAAAAATTTTTTTTTTTTTTTTTTTTTTGCTTTTTCATTCTCTGTTCCTTTCTCTACTTTCCTCTCTCATCCAGTATTGTTGGGGAGAGAAGGTTGATGACCCTTCATTACTTTCTTTTGCATTATTCCCTGAACGGCCCCATCAGGAAAATAGAAAAACTGATTCTAGCAGCCTGCAAAGAGTTAGTAAAAGGGACAGCATGTACATCTAAGTCCTCTCATCAATTACATGGCTCTCAGCGTCTATACACCAGACACTGCCGTACATACCTAAAGGCCATATTCTCAGGGGTTAACAGTGCCAGCTCTGGGCATGGATTACCAGCTTCAAATGCTGACTCCACACTGTGTAACCTTTGGCAAGATTCTGTGCCTCAGTTTTTTCACTGGGTGGTTGTGAGGATTAAATTAGTCCATTAGCTCGAGATGATCCATTGTTGTTGTCGTTATTATAATTACCATCATCGTTATTGTCACCCCTTGTATCTTGCTTAGTTCTCCTAACAATTTCAAGTTGTAGATATTAGTTCTCTCGTTGTACCTATCAGGGGCCTGTAGCACAGAGAAGTTGAATAACTTACCCAAAGCCACACAGCTAATAAGTGGTAAACCCACGATTCAAGCCACTCTCTGTCTGGCTTCTAAACTATGCAGTCAATCATTACATATCTTACTCAGGTTTACAGCCCCTCGGGCAAGGTGGGTTCTGGTGGGTGATCTTAATTTAGTTTTTTTACCAATAGTTGTTTGATCATTAAAAAAAAATTCTAATAAGACCTGCCCTATGATCAATACCCATCTGCACTGAATCTTTAATGCTCTGTCTTATCAAATTAGCAGTTTCCACCACAACTCAGGGGGAAATAAATGTTCTCTTGACTTTGAACACACACTAACTTGCAAACACTGTGCCTTGGGGCTTCAGTGGCTTGTGGGTGAAGAGAACCACTGTCAGGGACATCCACTTCAATGCCCTGAAAATGCAGTTCTGGATGAGCTGTGCCACCACAGACCCCAGTGAGTGAGCCCAGAAGTCATGGCCTCTCCATCAACAGGCCTTTCTGTCCCTTCTTCTAGGACCTGGGGTGTATCCAAGTGACCCTGGGTGCACAGTGCACAGCCAGGCAGCCCGTGGTCTCCACTTTGTCCTAAACTCAGCTGTAATAATAGGAGGTCTCTCGGGCTCCAGGGTCTCCCCTCTCTAATCCCTCCTGTCCTCAGCACTTTTCCCAAATACTTAGCAAGCCAGAAACTTGTCTCCCCTCCCCCCCATCCTATAGGCTCCAGTCTAACACTTGTCACTGCTGTACAAGTTTCCGCATTAATTAGTGTCATTCCTTCCCAGTACTCTCTTCCACTCCAGCCAGTCCCTTGCACTACTGGTCTCCTATTTTGCTCCGACCTCTTGTTCTGTGCTCACGCCAGGGGTCCTTGCTGCAATTCCCCATTCCTTTTTTTTATGCCCACTTTGAGTCTGATAATCTTTCATGCCTTGTTAAAGCTTCACCACAAAACATTAGAGAAGAGCCCAGCCAATTTTTTTCTTTACCTCTTCTAAACCCCTTCAATATTTTGAGTCTAAAGAACATGGTTTAGCAATTGTCTGTTACCTCGTGTTGCCTCTCTTTGTGAGCTGTGGCATCTCCCTAGGCAGGAGGCAAGATCCTCAATTTGCAAAAATTGTATTATATACAATTTTATAATTGTAACTTATATATGTTATATAACTTCTTTGGTAACTTACATATGTTATATAATAACTTCTTTTATAATCTTCATAAGAGTAGTAATAGATAGCATTTGTTAAGTGCTTACTAGGTACCAGCTAGTGTTTTAAGCAGTTTACAAGTGTTATCTTGTTTAGTCCTCACAGCTGATTTTTAAAGTGACATTATTACCTGCATTTTTGCAGATGAAGAACCAAAGCTAGTGGTCAGATAACCAGCAAGCACGAAGTCATCAAGATGACAAGTGACAGCCAGAATTTGAATCCCTATAGTTTGATCAGAGCAGATGCTCTTAGCCACTAGGCTTCCTGTAATTAACATACAATTGTTTTACAATCAATACTTGTGAATTTGTCCCCTAAAGCACATACTGTCACTGACTCTATGGAGTAATCACATATAATGATAACATATAATCTGAGTTTGTCTCTCTATTATTGCATTGCAAATTTTCCCTAAAATATGGTTGCTTAAAACAGTGTTTATCATCTTAGCTTCTTTGGGTCAGAAATCCCAGAGAGCTCAGCTGGGTGCCTCTGGCTCTGGGTCTCTCATAAGCGTGCAGCTAAAGTCATCTCAAGGCTTAACTAGGGAAGGCTTCGCTTCAAGCTCACTCACCAGATTGTTGGCAAGGTCCAGTTCCTCTCCAGCTCTCTGCTAGAGGCTGCCCCCAGTGCCCTGCCATGTACAGGCTCTCCACAGGGCAGCTCACAACATGGCAGTTCACTTCATCAGAGCACGCCAAGGGGAGAGACAGAGAGCAACCAAGATAGAAGCCACAGTCTTTGTAACCTACTTCTGGAAGTGACATCCCAACACTTTTGCCATAGTCTATTCATTAGAAGCAAGTCCCAGGTCCAGCTCACACCCAAGGGGAGGGTGTTCCACGGGATTGCAAAAACCAGGAGGTGGAAATCATTAGAAGCCACTTCAGAAGCTACCTACCACAAATCCATGAAAGTAGTTAGGGGAGGCCTGCCTAAGAGAGGAGCATTCAAGCTGACCCCTGACAGGGAAATAAGAGTTGGCAAGGATACATGCATGGGATGAGAAGGAAGAGATTTGGGGAGGCCCTGAAAGGAGCTGGTCTTGTTCAAGGGACAGCATGACACTCTGTGAGACTGGAGTGGCAGGGGGATAGGGAAAGGGACCCAAGATAAAGCTGGGGCAAGCCCATGGGCATGTCTGGAATCTTCTTCCATCTCCTGAGAGCAATGAGAAGTCCCTGAAGGATTTTCAGGAGTGGCATCTAAGTATGGAGAATGTCTCAGAGAAGATGGAAGTGGTAGAGGGTCACTGGCAGGGGAGGAAGAGATGCGAGGAGTTTGAGATATAATTTGGATGAAGAATCAACTCAACTGACCTGCTGTCCAAGGCAAAGGACTAAAAATTTCCTACTGGATGAGACCTGACTGCTTCCACACTTCTGTCTGTGGGTCCTAGATAAAATTATCATCCTTGGGGTTCTGTTTAGAATCTGGAAGAAAGGGGTCCTTTTAGGGTAAATCCTCTTGTTTTCTGGTAGGACTACCCTGCCATTGAGGTGGTTCATCTAGGATAGAGCTGTGGGTATTCTCCAGGCTGCACATGTGCCTCTGTGGGTCTCTGTTGTCTGTCTCTCTCTTCTAGAAGGATCTGGCCTTCCCTCTACTCTTCTTACTTGCCATCTGCAGTATGCCAGGTAATTTCCCACACCATTTGCTCCCTCCCAGAAGACATTAACATTGTCTTCACATTCCTGTGTCCTCTCTTTCTCAATGTTTACCATTAGTATCATTAACACTTATGACTTACTTTGGGTTCTCTCAGAAATAGAACCAGAGATAAAAACTTGAGAAGTTATCTATTTGGGAGATGATTCCCAGGAAACACTAGCAGGAGAGTGGGGAAGGGAAAGAAACCTATAATATGAGTATGATTGAGGGCATTAACACCATGGAAAACTGGAGCTTTGCCCTGCAGGTCCATTTCAAAAGACAGTGCAAACACACACTCAGAGTTGGCCCACCCAAGGGGTAAGGAACCCTGATCCATCACAGCTTGGTTGCTTCCCACTGTTGGTTCTGTGGCTCATCCCAGCACAGGTCTGGAGACTCCCATGGCCAGAAAAGAAAACCCCTAGAGGGGAGTCACCATGTTTGCTGCCAACAGCCTTCATGTGGAGGTTTGTTGAGAAGGCATGAGAGGGACTTAACAAAACCGAATGTAGTAATAATAGCTAACATACTTTCATATAATTAGTCTATTTCATCCTCACAGACATCTTTTCTTAGTCCTTGACACATGAAGGTGCTTAGCAAATGTTAATTATACTTGTTAGTGTTGCCCCTGTGTTGTCCAAGGTCATCCGGTTTGTAAATGTCAGAGCTAGGACTCCCACCAGGTCATCAGTGTGGAGTCCACTGGTCTTTAGACTGTAGAACAAGGGACATGTCACTGCAGTGAGGGGTCCTGCCTCAGCTGTGGAGACAAGTTGAGGATAAAGGTGGAACAGAGGACTGACTTTGCAACATTGCCATCTTGCCCTGGGTCAACCCAATTAGCAGGGTTTGTCTGATAAAATTATAAAGAGGAAAAGCCCAGAATGACCTCTGGGGAGGTACAGGAGAATCCAGGGAGAACAAATGAGGGTGAAAAAGGTATACACTAACTGTCTCTATGAAGCCAAAAGTACCAGAATCATTCAGACACAATGTCGTCTTTGCTTCTGGAGACCAAGCTAACTTATCCCATTGCTTGTCCAGGAAAAATGCACCACTCAGAAGGGGCCCATCCAAGTAAAAACAGCTTGATTCCATGGTTGAATCTCTTCTTGGCCATAAACTTTTGTTTTGGCACCTTGATGGTCTTTCAGAAATGTGGGTCTCTAGGGTAAATTCTTTTTTTAAAAAAAAAAAAAAGGCTTATTTATTTATTTTTTGAGAGAGAGAGCATGAGTAGGGGTGGGGGAGGGCGGGGGGGATCAGAGAGAGAGGAAGGCAGAGAATCCCAAGCAGGGTCCGTTCTGTCAACACAGAGCCCAACATGGGGCCCGATCCCATTAACCATGAAATCCTGACCTGAGCTGAAACCAAGAGTCAGACGCTTAACCGACCCATCCACCCAGGTACTCCTAGGGTAGATTCTAAGCAGAACAGCAACACGGAACAGAAAGATTATGGAGAGGCAAAGTGAATGCAGGGGAGAAAAACCTCGGGACTTGAGGATAGCTCTCTAGGTAACCAGGGGCACCTCCCTGAGTAAGAAAGAAAGGGGGCAAATCTGGCAGCTGGCACCTCTGCTGTGGGTCAGGCAGTGTCCTTGGTGCCTGTTCATGGTGCCCGTTCATCAGCACAAAGTCCCTGTACAGCAGACTTTATCATCTCCTTTGTACAAAGTCTGAGGCATTACACAGCTGGCCCAAGGTTCCCCGACCTTCAAAGAGAGAAGCATTTGAACTCAATTCTGCCTGACGCTGACATCCTTGCTCTTTCCTCCCTGCTGTACCTCACTTTCCTTCTGTGCTTTTTAAAAAAAGTTTTTAATGTTTATTCATTTTTGAGAGAGAGAGAGACATAGAGAGAGACAGACAGACAGAGACAGAGACAGAGAGACAGAGCATGGGCAAGGGAGGGGAAGAGACAGAGGGAAACACAAAATCTGAAACAGGTCCCAGCTCTGAGCTGTCAGCACAGAGCCTGACGCAGAGCTCGAACTCACGAACTGTGAGATCATGACCTGAGCTGAAGTCAGACGTTTAACCGACTGAGTCACCCAGGTGTCCCCCTTCTGTGCTTTAGAAAACTATTTACCAAATGCTAGGAAGTGCCTTTTTTAAAGTATAATTTTCTGTACACATTGATTTAGACTATCAATGAAGCAAAGCGCCCCAATTCCTGCCCTGCTATTTGGCACCTTTTTCAGGAAGAGGGGACCCCAGAACCCTACTCTTGGTGCCTTTTCTGCACAAAGTGAAGGAGGCTATTACTTGGGAGAAAATGCCCCTCATCATCTGTAAATCATTGGGACTCCATCTGGTTCTGGCCAGAGAGTTAGCAGAACCCAAATGGAATTTTTTAAGCCAGGTTTCCTTTTTATTATTATTATTCATGCCAGGAGTCCACTGGGAAAATCTTTACCTGCATTAAAACATACATAAGAAGAGGAGAGAAGAAAAGGCAGACAAGAGTGTGTCCTACAAAGGGTTTCTTTGAGCCCAGCTCTGTTCCTCTGTCAAGTTCTTTGCTGCGCTCTCCACAAAGATGGAATCTGGGTTCAAGGTTGAATGGAAGCCGGCTCCTGATGGAACGCATATCCCCTGAACACACCTCTAGGAGATTAGCCCGTCATTAAATATTTGTAGGATAACAGGAGAAGCCTAATTTAGTTTTTGTTTCTTTCTCTCTGTGGTTTAATCACAGATGAAAGAGACTAATAGCACTGCAGAGCTTTCTGGTGATCAAAGGCCAATCAATCCCCTTTGTGGAGTAATTAACTATTTGCTAAACTTGCAGAATTGATTTCCATTTAGGGCTAAGAGAGAGGGTTTTAAATGAAGACCGATTCACCAGGCGAGAAGAGGGAATCTCCGGGCTGATGCCAGGAGATACTCAGGGTGATGAATTGGAATCTGCTAATTAGAGACTGAAAAATACAGCCAGAAACTGACCCTATTCAGGAGTACTTTAGGGGAAGGACAGGCAGGAAGAAGGTTGGACATCGATGCTGTCTTTATCTGCCAGACAGCTGTGCACACTCACTTTAAGGGGAGAAAGCCTAGGCATCCTGTTTGGGGCAGAAAAGGGTTGATTACAAGCAGATGCAGAACTGGGCAGGAGGCGGAATGCATGTGGGTCAGGAAGTCAGGGTGGAAGTCAGCAGGTGACTGGGGCATGGAGCCCCTGTGACACAAGGGCCCCACTGTGGGCATGCCCCAAGGCACAGAGCTGGCCATTGTGGATCCCCAAGATTCTATTCAGGCACTTGAAATGTGTATTTGAAGTCAGTCAAGAATTTAGATCTTGTTGGCAAAGATGCTCAGAGAATCTGACCAGTTGAATACACATGGGACCTTAAATTAAAAGTTTATGCCAGCTTAAAACTATGAAGACTTGAGACGACCTAATAATACCTCTGTTTAGGGTTGCCAGATAAAACACAGGATGCCCCATGCAGTGTGAATTTCAGATAAATGAGTACTTTTATTTAGTATAAGTATGTCCTAAATTATTTGTTGCTTTAGTAAAACTATGTCCCAAATGATCAGGGGTGTCTTTGAAATTCATATTTAACTGTCTGTCCTGTAGTTTTTATTTGCCAAACTCTGCAGCCTTACTCTAGTGGGAGTCTGGTTCTCTGCTTACCGAGTTAGAGCCTCTGACTCTCAGTTTCCTTCTCTGTGTATTTGGCTTCTCGTAGGAGTAACTTGACTGTTTCATTATGAATATTATATGAGGTAACTGAATGTGATTGCTGCAGACAGTGTGGTGCCCAGCACATTTTCTATTCTCTGCAAACGTTATCTATGATTATAGTGAACGTTATTGATTTGATAAATACAAATAATAATCTTAAGTATTAAAAATGTATTTCCCTGTTTCCCATCTCCTCCCGTCCTGTATCTCTAGCTTCTTTTCTTCTTCTCTTTTTCTTCCTGCCTCTTCTCCCTCCCTTGCATTTTTCACTGTGAATTAGGTGTGCACCACCAACATTAATACTATGTTGTAAACTTCAGCTTCTCTGTCCATTTTCTCTTCCGCACAGGAGCAGGTTGAGTGAGTGGCCATGAACTGGCTCAAGATGCTAATTCTATGATCTTGGCCATGCTCTTTTACCACTCTGTGCCTCAGTTTCCTCATATGAAATGACAGTAATGTGACATGTCAGATTAAATGAACTCATGTAAGGAGGGCACTTGAAATGGCATCCCCCACTTTATTACCATGATTCATAACAACACGTATGTGTTCATGTGGGTTGCCCCTGAAGTAATGCAGTAAATGTTCATCTATTTCAGTGAGATCGCTTGAGCCAAGCTGGATGCTGGTTTGTCCCAAGGGAGCTAGTAAATGGATGCAGATCCCATATTTGGTTTTCGAAGTTCTGCTGTGGCCAGAGGGGCTCAGAGGTGAGTGAAACCAGAACTCAGCCTTGGGTGAGATAAGCCCATGGGTGGTTTCAGTGTTTGAAGTAAATGAGAACATTCCTCTTGGATCCTGCATATGGTTTCTAACTGTGGATTACTATTTGCCAGAGCAGAGGCTCCTAGCAGGTCAATTGTGATTGAACAGTGTTTTTTGAGAACTTACATGATCGATTTCCCCAATGGCCACCAAGACCTCCTTGCCACAGCCAGTGTGGGTTCCCCTGGAAGTGAGGGCAGGGACAGGCAGGGGCTTTTTTTTCTGTGTCCTGCTCAGCCCGCAAACTCCACAGCTTCTGGGAAAACAGCCCAGCCGAGGCATTCACAGGCTGGGGCCCCTTGCCCTGAACCACGCCAATTTAGGAAGACCAGGCTAGATAGCACTTCTAATTGATCAGTAGGTTGTGGATTTCATAGTAGATGAGGTCTCAGATGAGGAAGAGATTCGGGCAGGCTGATTCTATTGTATTCTCCTCATACTACCCTGTAAGTAGCCAATCATGCCTTAGCACTTTTATATGTGACAGGCTTGGTTCCAGAAGCTTGGCACGTGTTGACTTAGTTTATCCTTATAACAACCTAATGCAGCAGGTACTGTTATCGCTCCCGTTGCATGGATGAAGAAATATAGCAACAGAGAGGTTAAGCTATTGCTCAAGTTCTCACAGCTATTGAGTGGCCCTTTTGTCATTACATATCATTTAAATGGGACTCCACAAATAGTTGCTGAGTCCTAGGTTAGACACTGCAGTGCACCGGGGTTAGGTGCCCAAGGATGTCTTAGACCCCATTCCTGCCCTCTCTGTGAGCTAGAGTCATGAACTAAAGAGATATGTGTAAGGTATTGCCAGTATGGTCATTGTTCAGAGTGAGAGAAATATGTCAGTTTCCGAAATGATGAGAAAGTCATGAGTGGAAAGGAAAAGTGGGGTCTTTGGGCCTGCCACTATTCCCACGGGCAGGGAGAAGGTATTTCATTTGGACATCCTGGCAGAGGTATAAAGCTTACCATGCTGTCTTTAATAGGCCTTCCAGCTTTGGGAATCCATTGAGAGTTTGAAGATTTTTGCAATATTCAACTGGAATTTCAAAGATCATGCTGTGTTTGACCAACTGAGACTGGGATTGAGTCATTTGAGTGAGGGTCTTTTGGAAAAGTGCTCTATGCTGGGAAGTCACCCCCACCGACCCACCCTGGCCAACTGGACACACAAAAGTAATAGGGGCTGTGCTGTTGCCCACAGAGAAGGGAAGAGGCTAAACATGGTAGTGTTTTAAAAGGATTCTGTGTGATGCTTTATTGCAAATTGAATTCACCTATCCCACAGCCAGGACTTGATATTCATTGACACATGAGACCAATGTCTCTGTAACTCCCTAGAAACAGGAGCGAGACAATGCTCACTTAAAATGGAGTTGTGCAAAATCTCCATTTGCTCATTAAATTATTTAGCAAGGAGAGGGAAAAGTCGCTGAAATGAAAACAGAAAGGTTTCCCAAGTGGTGTTCAGAGAAGGCATGTCAGTGCTGGCCATCCCCTATCCAGGGCTGACCAGCAGCGTTTAAATGCAGGGGCTGCCGTGAACTGACTCACTGCCGGATAATTACGTTAGGGACCAATACGGCCTGTTGAAAATCAATTCTGTTGGACCAGTGTGTTTGTTCGGAAAGCCACTCAGCCAATTCAGGAGTATATTAGGCAGCAGGCCCAGTGCGGTGACCTCTTCCGGATTGGGGTTGACACTTGAACGAAGGCGTTTGTCCAGTTAAAGGACAGTACTAGCAGCAGACCCTTATCTCCCCTAAATTGGATTACTCAGATCTGCTTGTTCTCTTTAAAGATTGCTACTCTTGGGTTTTTTCCCCCTCTCTTTCTATCCGTCTGAGATGGTTACCTAGTGATTACTGTTTAACTTGCCATCCTTATGTATTCTTGGACAGTTAACGCTTAATGCCACCAGTGTCACATCCCTCTCCTATGTGGGGAAGGTCATCACATGCTGATGCCTTCATTTTTCTGGTCACTGGGTGGACCGATGAGTGGGCTGGGATCCAGGTGAGCTGGCCTGTGTATTCTTAAGGAGTTCAGCGTTGGCAAGCCTGTGATTCACCTACCAGGGAACAGAACACAAACCCAGAGATAACACAGACTTTCCCTCAAACATACCAATTACTCCCAAGGAGTAATACCAATTACTCCCAAGGAATTACTCCCAAAATACTTCCCTTGGCTTGAGAACTCTCAAGCCTGCTCACTAACCAGTATCCCTTGAGTGGGGGTGCCATCAGTCCACCAGAACCATATACAGCAGCTGCCCACGGCCCCTTGGAGCATTAGCATCCTTGATGGAAGGTGAGGGTACAGGAGAAATGCTCACCGAAGAGGGTGCCTCTGAGAATCCTGAGGAACCAAGCATGCACCCAACTCTCAATGGAGCCCTTCTCTACCGAGAGTTCGAACAGTTGCCACAACACCTGAAGTGGTGTAGGGTGTCAAGAAGACATTGAGAAGCCTAGGGAATCCCCCACACACCTCTTGAAAGGATCCAGGAAAAACTTATTGCCGCAATTATGGTTCTTTTAATGACACATAAAATTAACCGCTTCACGTATCCATTCACTTTGACAGCTGAGGATTTCACTGTGATAAAAGTAGGGCCAGGCACACTGTCAGTGATTTACATTTCCGTATCCCAAACCCTGTCAACCAATTAGACTGCAAGAGCGAACGGCACCATTTTCTAATGAAGCTATAATCAGGCTGCTCCCTCACCCAGAAAGAGCAGATATTCTTGTCCTGAATGGAGAAGGTAATCATCAGGGAAAAGGGTTTGAATAAATCAGATGTGATATCGGCACAGCTTGCTATAGGTCCATTATAATTGGAATCTGTGCTGATGGAGGCTCAGCATCTCCTTCTTACTGTTTCACTTGAAAAAAAAAAAAAGGAGGCTTTTCCCTGTAGAGAAAAGCAACATGGTTCCTGAAATAAACAGCTGGGAAGGCAGAAAGCATGGATATCAGACCTGAGCTCTCAAGGGTCTGCTGAAATGAGAGGAGAGGAGAGGAGAGGAGAAGGGAGGGAAGGGAAGGTGGGAGAGATGGAGAGAGAGAGGAAAGCAGGAAGGCTGGAGGGAAGGAGGGAAAGAAGGATGGATGGAGGGAGGGAGGGAGGGACAGAGGGAGGAAGGAAGGAAGGAAAGAAGGAAGGAAGGAAGGAATGGAGGAGAAAAATAGAGAAAGGAAGGAAGGGAGGGAGGAAGGAAGGAAGGAAGGAGAAAAATAGAGAAAGGAAGATGGAGGAAAAATAGAGGAAGGAAGAAAGGGAAGGGAAGACGGAAGGAGAGAGGGAAGAAGGGAGGAGATAAGAAAGGAAGGAAGAAAAAAAGGAAGAAAGGAAGGGAGGGGGAGAGGGAAAGTTGCAGAAAGATAGATAAAACACACTCCAACTAAGCTTTCTCACATAGAAAAACTGATGAATAATATCTCTTGAAATGACAGACAATGAAACGAGATCCTGTGGGTAAAATATACGATGTGATCACCTTTTATTAATGTGGCTGCGAACCCACCTCTTAGGGGTAGCACTAACCACTGTGCATCAGCTCACAGATCCTGTTCGGTGATGACGACTGGACACTTGGCTCATGGTAATTCTCATCAGCTAGTTCTCCAACAGGTGTCAGGATGACTCCAGAGAGAGGGAGAGGGGAAGGGTGCAGACAGAGCATCTAGGGGAATTCCAAGGAAGTGTCGTTGACACCATTGACAGCAGAGCCTTTCAATTCCCTCCCCTGCATCCTTTCCAGAGTTTAAGATTTCCAGTACCATTGCTGTGGCAGAACAAAGTTGTGGAGGCAGTGGGGAGCTGTGAGGACTCCCTTGGGAGATTCCTGGGTAGAAAAGTATTTTTAAAAATGCTCCGTGGGAATCTTTTCAGCTTTGATATGTGTTATTGATGCTCCAAAAGGAAGGCCAAGAAATGCAAGATCCTTTGGAACCCCAGATAGTATAATGCAACCATCCTAAGATTATTGCTCCAGATTTTCTTTAAAAAAGTAGTATTTCTCACTGTGTTTTAAGGAAATTCTTGCTTCTCCATTGAACCAATTTTATTGCCACAAGAAAATATCTGATTCCCTACATAAATACATCAGCCTCACTTGCAACTCTACTGAATCCCCTGGATTTCTGGCAGCTCACTTGGTGGGCACTGCTCCATGCTGTCCTTGGTAAGGGGCAGTCACCCACAAGGGAATTTTCCCATCCTTAAAGGGGAACGTGAGTCCCTCGAGAGCCTCCCAATGAGCGCCAAAGGTTCAATGAGAAGAGATTTGAGGGCACTGCTTGTGCCAATTTGGCTTGTGTGGCTAATTGCACTGTGTGCAGAAAATAACACCTGCGAAGATCAGTCCATCCTCTGAACGCCAGACTCTCAAAGTCAACGACAAAGCTCTCTGGGTGAAGCCCATCAGTAGAAACACCCATGGAAACATCAAACGCGGCTTCAAGTGGAAAGTGACTGAGAGCACAACTTTAAAGATCAAGGAGAAGGCTAAATTGAACCGAATTCTTTCAGGGTCTGAAGAGGACGGAGGCCCCAGGTTGGGCACTGGGAGGGGGAGAAATGACACACCCTGAGGGTGAAGGACCCTTCCCGAGGGGTGATTAACAACACATTGCAGAAGACTTACTGGCCGCTTCCATTTCCAGGAAGAAGGGGACAACACCAAGCATCTCCTTAAGACCTATTTTCTAACCATCCTCAAGCAAACTTGGAGTGTTGCAGTGGTGGGGATGTAATTACACGGGGTATGCCTTGAGTAGGCTTTAGTGGTTGGGGGCAGTTTCCTTTTCAGCAGGCTGCCTTTCCAAGTTCAAGGAGATTAGTAAAGAGATAGAGAGGCCTTGTTTACAGTGACAGTGAAGCTGGCCACATTGGCTCTTCAAAAGGTGTTTGTGAAGCTGCTTTTTTTTTCAGCTCCTCCCCCACCCCTTCACCAGTGGGCTGCCTAAGGAACAAAATTGATATTCTACCAGCTTTTTAAGAAATATTTAAATATCAAAAATTTTCACTCTTTTCTGTGTGTGCAAAATATCAGCTTAAAACCCAATGGGAGTCAAAGTTCTTGCTTAGCATACAAAGGCTTATGAGTTTTATAGTGTTCAGGACTTTAATCTATAAAGTCTAATTTAATCCTCTTTGTACTATCTGCATCACAGAGCTCTGGTTGTAAATAAACCATATAGTTGCAGTGGATGCAGCCACAGCTGCCCGCCTCCATCACTCACCCTTAATAAATATTTCTGCAAAACAGATGAAATTAACTACTGTAACAGATAAATAGAGAGTGCAGTTCTTAGAGCAAATGTTTTTACCATGGCAGTCATGCTGGAACACAACCTACAGCTCCAAGTTGATGTTCAGCCACCTGCTGATGACTTTCTGTCTCTGCTGAACCCCGGTGTACCTGGATTCTGGTACCTACCTGTGAGGCGAGTGAGAATGGCACAGAAATACCCACAAAGGCAGGAGGTTATGTGCTCCTGCACAGAACAGATGCTGGTATGCTGATGTGTGTTGCGTTATTCTACATCGTGGCTGTGGGTTCCCTTGGGGGTTGCAGGGGTACCCAGTTCTCGGCATCGAGGTCTGGAAAGGGGAGCCATGTGAAGTCAAGGAAAGGAGATGATTCCCTTGGAGTTGAGGTTGCTCTAGGTGAGAGGAACAATTACAGTTGTGAGTCCTGCTATCCTAGGAAGCCAAATGGAAGCAGAATATCAAGCATGTACTTTCGGCAGAGGATTGCCAGGCATGACCGGGACTGAGTACTTAACTGGTAACCTTGGACTTGCAGTAATTTGAAAGAGCAAACACTGGAGTGAGTTGCCTCTGTATAACTCGGGCATCACAGATACCCAGATGTGAAACCAGATTCTTGCATCTAACAGCTGTGGGATCTTGGTTATTTTACCTCACTGAGCTTCCCTTTCCTTCCCTTGTAAAATGGGAATGATCATACCTCCTCACAATTGATGAGCATGAGGATTAATTGGAAAACTCATTATAATTCTTAAAGGAATTATTATTATTATTATTATTATTATTATTATTATTTATTGCAATAGTGAGTGTTTAACTTCATGATATAGGGAAAAGAGGCCCCTATCTCTGCCTTGTGCCTTTTAAGCCATGGGTCTTTTTGGCTAAGGCTTTGGTCCCCATTTCTAACATCTAAAACTCATGGTAACCAGGGTTGTCCCATTCCATGGCTCTGTCACTCTCTGTAGGAGGTTCAGCCAGTCAGTGGCTCCTCTCTGCTTCAGAAACCACAGGGCTTGGCTGAGGAAGCAGTAAGCTGCCTCTCCTGTGCTGTGCTCCCTCAAACACAGGGGGCCCTGTGCATACAGTTGGGGCAGGATGATAGACAATAGGAGAATACAGAGGGTAGTAGGTATGTGAGGTTTTCCAAGCCAGGTGTCAGTGGCCTGTGAGGGACACGTATCTCTACCTGAAGGCTGAAAAAGTTTCAAAAGGTGGACAGACGGTGAATCAATCAGATCAATATACCCACGCTGTGCTGCAGGTTCCCTGAGCCTTCAGGAAAGAAGAGGTGCCGTGCTTTTATCCTGGCCTCGGAGACATCCCCGAGAACTAAAGCAGCATGCAGAAGTACCTCAGTAGAGAATGTTGGTTTCTTATGGCTCAACCTTGCAGCTCGAGCCACTATGTTCCAAATCCCAGCCACAGCTGAAGCTGCAACACATCTGTGCCCCCAGAGGTTGGCAGGGCCCTGAGCTAGAGTCGTTGAGGGACACAACAGCTTCAGAGCAGCTTTTGAGACTTTTCACGCACAGATTAACATCGTTTTTGAAAATAACTGGGTCTAATTGGATAATATCTTTTAAAACAATAAAAGGGATTTAAGTCCCGGGCTAAAATTAAAAAATGCTGTTAACTGGGAAGAGGATTTTTTTCCCCAAAACCCGATCATATTCACACCTTGTAAGGTGAGAGTGGGCCTGAGAAATTCCATGAACAGGAAAGAATACTCAAGAAGTGTTGGTCCAGCAAGAGACCCCAGGGACCCAGCTTGCCTCCATAGCCCCTAAGTTGCTGTGTAAATCTTTATCCTAAGATGTAGCAGGTATCTATGTAATTTTTTTCAGTCATGTGAGAATAAGTTGCAATCATGTGAGATATTGTGCCCCTTTACCCCTTAGCACATCAGCGTTTATTTCCTAAGAACAGGGACATTATTTTATACAACCATAATACAGTTTATCTAAATCAGGAAACTGAACTTTTGTATAGTATCAACTAATCTGGAGTCCAAACTCAAATTTTGTCCATTCTTCCAATAATGTGCTTTACCCGGGACTACATACGTCCTGCCTTCATTTGTCACGTCTCTTCAGTTTCTTTTGAACTAGAACTTTCCCCCGTCATTCTTTATCTTTACCTGTTCTTTCTCTTTCTCTAACCTTGACATTTTTGAAGAGTACAGACCATTTATTTTGTAGAAGGTTACTCAATTGGGTTTGTCTGATGTTTTCTTGTGATTAGATCTGGGTGATGAATTTTGGGCAGAAACACCCCAGAAGTAATGTTGTGTCTCCCTCGGTGCATCCAGCCAGAGGAATGTGATGTTGGGTTGGTGTCATTATTGGTGATGTTATCTGTGATTACTTGGCCGAGGTGTTGTGCATCACGTCTCCACTAGAAAAGTGCTATTTCCCCTTTGTGATTAATAAGAAATTTGTGGGAGATACTTTGAGGCTATGTAAATATTCAATCTTCATCAAATCTTCACCCACCAGTTTTAGTATCTATTGATGATTCTTGCCTGAATCAGTTATTACTTATGATACTTGCCAAATGGTGATTTTTTTCTCTTTGCCTTATCCCACATTTATTGGTTCCATTCTACAAACGAAGGGCCTTCCCTATCTTACATTTATCTATTTATTGATTCATTTCTATCAGTATGAATTCATGGAATGTTATGCATTATTCAATGGGTTGTCATCCATTACTGTTACTATTTATTTTCACATCTAAATTGTCTCAGAGTTGAACAATGTGATTCCTTTCTGTCCTTTTGACATGTTCCCTTCATTTTTTGAGCGCTTTCTGGAACAAGATGTTCACTCTCATCTTGTACCTTACCTGCCCTGGAATCAGCCGTCTTGCCTACAGATCCTAAATCCTTTTACTGGAGAATGAAATTTTAAAAACCATAGTCCGAACACCAGGTTCTGAGCATTAGGGCTACTGGGGTCTCATTGTTTCTAGCCCTCTCAAAGGACAGAGGTAAGATCTCCATTTTACAAACATATGGACACTTTCAGTTCCAATCCCACAGCATTCAGGGTTTTCCTTTCTCATATATTTGGGGCAAAAAATACTATTCCAATAGTGAGACATGTAGCTCCCTTTTCCCCCCCTGATATATTTATTCCTTTGCTCAGTCCTAGAATACATATAAAGTAGTTTTTGAATTGTTCACTCATACCACTGTAAAAAACAAAACCACTAATTAGAGTACATTTCTCTATGCTTCTTTTTGTCTTTAGACTGAGGATATGTAGTCAAAACACTGTCTTCAGAAGTTACTTCAAATAATTCTCTCTCCACCCTTTGTTCAGCGTGGTTATGCCGTTCATTTGAAATATAATTTGGTTCATTTGTTCTGTTAAGGGCTTTCTCCCCATCCTTGTGGACTGTTTGAGTATATAAAACACTAATATGACTATAAACATCAAAACTAAATTTGAAAAAAAGCTTATCCAGAGAAGTGTCACTCCCCCGAACCCTACCTCCCTGTGGCCATGCACCCTTTGCAGGGGACCAATCTCCATTTCTGGTATTCTCCCTCATTTTTCTTTTTGCTAAAATAATTAAATACATGTACAGTTTGTTTCCTCTTCTTTCTTTTTTTGTTTTAACATTTTTATTTATTTTTGAGAGACAGAGCATGTGGGGGGGCGGTGGTAGGAGCAGAGAGCAAGGGAGACACAAAATCTGAAGCAGGATCCAGGCTCTGAGCTGTCAGCACAGAGCCTGATTCAGGGCTCCAACCCACGAACCATGAGATTATGACCTGGACCAAGGTCGGACGCTTAACCAACAGCTACACAGGTGCCACTTCTTCTTCCTTTAAAAAAAAAAAAAGAGAGAGCATACTCTAAATGAACTTTTGCACTATGTTTTTGCCCTTTAACAACACATCCTGAAACTCATTCCCATCAGCTCATAGAGCTCTTCTGTATTCTTTTCTGGCTGAGTAGCATTGCACTGAGCATACCACAGTTTATCTAGCAGGTCTTTTATTGGTGGGAATTTAAACTGTTTCCAGTATCTTGCAGTTATAAACCATGCTTTAATATACAAGCTTGTATATAGTATTTTCATATAGTTGGACAGCATCTTCTGGGTAAATTCCTAAAAGTGAGACTGCTGATTGCTAGGAATACAAATATATAGTTCTGCTAGATATTGCAAAAAATCCCCCTCCTTAACGTCCATACCAATCTGTCTTCCGTCAAACGAAGTATGAGAGTTCCTGTTTGTTTCCCTTTGGACTCATGAGCAGAATGTATCAAGCTTTCTAATATTTACCAACAGTCTGATAGGTAAGCAATAATATTTCAGTGCCAGCCTTTAAGCCAGCTTTATTGAGATATAATTTATATACCACACCATTCACCCACTTAAAGTGTACAATTCAGTACATTTTAGTTTATCCACAGATATCTACAACCATCACCACAGTCAAGTTGAGAAACCCAATACCTTTCAGGTACCACTCTCCTAGCTCCACATTCTCCCAAGCCTAAGCAATTACTTTCTGTTCCTAGATTTGCCTGTTGAAGAAATTTCATGTAAATGGTATCATACAATATGTGGCCTTTTGTGATTAACTTCTCTCATGTTTTCAAAGCTCATTCATGTTATGGCATGTGTCAGTACAACATTCCTTTCTACGACCAAATAATATTCCATTGCATGGTCAAGTAATATTCCCTTTTGTTTATTCATTTATTGGTAGACATTTGGGTTGTTTCCACCATTTGACTATTAAAGGCAATCCTGCTATAAATGTTCATGTATTATTTTTTTCATATGAACATATATTTTTATTTCTCTTGAGTATTTATACCTAGAAATGGAATTGCTGGGTCATATGGTAACTCTAGGTATAATTGTTTGAGAAACTGACAGAGTGTTTCAGTGTGTTTAGACTATTTCACTTACGTGTGAAATTGAGCACTTTTTCTTATATTTAAAAGGTGATTTTTATATAGTCTTTCATATTGTCTGTTCATTTGCTTTGCCCATGTTCCTATTGTGTTGTTGATTTTTTTCTCTTCAATTTTTAAGAGGTCTTTGTATATTGGAAACATTAGCCTTTTACCTGTGATACATATTGCAAACATTTCTCTCCCTTTGTTGTTTTTCTTTTGATTCTGGTTATGTTATGTTTTACTATACAAACTTAAGGGTTTTTTCTGCCATGAAATTTATCATTTTTTTCTTTTATTATCTTTGGACGTTGATTCAAGTTAGAAATACTTTCTCCACACCCAGGAAATCACCCATGTTTCCTTCCAGTACTTGTAGGGTTCATTTTTTCCAATAGCTGAATGTCCATTTCAGAGTATGTGAAACTCTCCTATGTTAATTTAATTTTTAAAGAGTATCTCTAACTATCAGAATCTGTAATGTGTTTTAGAGAAGTGTGTCCAAAAAATGCCACAGTAGAAAGAAATGACCATATCTGACTGAATGTTCAGGGAAGGCTTTAAAAGATGGGCTAGGATTTGGAGGAGCATGGGAAGGAGAGGGCACTTCACCAGATCAGAAAGACTCAGACAGTCATGCACCATTAATAAACCAGTTTAGCTGAAGTGAAACTGAACAAGAGGGAAGCCTGGGTGGCTCAGTTGATTAAGCTTCCGACTTCGGCTCAGGTCATGATCTCACAGTTCATGGGTTCGAGCCCCACATTGGGTTCTGTACTGACAGCTCAGAGCCTGGAGCCTGCTTCAGAGTCTGTGTCTCCCTCTCTCTCTGCCCTTCCCCTGCTCATGCTCTGTCTCTCTCGCTCTCTCAAAAATAAACATTAAAAAAATTTTTAATTAAAAAAATAAAGATTATCTGCAACCTAGTGATTTCCAGTGCCACCTTTATATTTAGTATATACTAAGTTTTCATATATGCTTGGGTCTTTTCCAGACTTTCTCCTTCATTCCAGGGGTCTGTCTGTTTATTCAGGCACCATCACCATACTGTCTCACTTCTTATGAACAAGTTTGATGACCTCCCCTGGGCACCTGTTCCTTTGCTAAAACCCTTGCTCTCTGAAAGTCCTTCCCTGTATCTGCTTCCTTTTCCTACTGCAGCTTAAGCTCATTTCTTCTGTGAGTTCCCACAAATACAGGGCTCCCTTTGTATACCTCTTCCTGAGTTGTCAGGTGCTATGAGCTCTCTCCTTTTATGCAAATGTGGTCGCTGCCTTCTGGCCCAGAGGTGACTTTCTCTCACTGACAACCCTGACTGCCGACTTTATAAGTAATTTGCTGAGTTTGTCAGCACTGCCGAATCATGTAAATGCCATAATCGTTTTTGTCATCATCATCATCAACAGAAACATCAACCGCTTCCCTTCCTTCACCTATTGTTTAGAGCAAATGAAGTAGCTGCTGATGTTCAAAACAGAGTCTTTATCTGTAGAATATCCAAAGTCATAAGCCCCTGTAGGTCAGTTCATGTCTTAAAGGTGTCACATAGGCCAGGAGAAAGGCTGTCATACACCACCTACTCTTTGTAGTTGAGGAGTTGATATATCTCCTAGGGTTTGAATAAACAGTGCTCTATACCCACCCTAAATTAATTTTTTTGTCTTGTTCTTGGTGTGATAGCAAAATGTCTAAATGAAAATATACTTATGCTTAAGAAATAGTTGTTTTTTAAAAAAAACAAATTGTTGTTGATTCTGTAAAACTATTTTTTCCTTGTTATAGGGAAGAGTATAAGGTTATATGCTTGGGACAGTTAACTGCCATTTGAGTCCATTCAGCAAATATCTGATGAGAATCTGGTCTGTGTAAAGCACTCTCATAGAAACTATGAAGGACTCAAAAATGGATAAGACAGGATCTTGCTCTCCAGGAATTCACTCACAACTGGAAGAGATAATGGGAAGAAAGAGAAATCAGTACAAACAATGTCATTACAAGGGAAATGAGAACAAATGAAAAGAGAAAAGTTACAAAGTCCTATGGGAATGTAGAAGAAAAACTGTTCATTCTGGGGCCACTTTGGAAGAGATTAAAATTTAAAATTGGACCCTTAAGAATAAATTGGATGACCCAGTAAAATAACCTGGCATTTAGAATGGCTTAAGCAAAATTATGAAGGCAAAAAACTTATATTGAGTCAAGCCATATAAAGTGACTGTTTTGTAGGTCAAATTAGTCATATATGGTCAAATGCATATGATTCAGTCTATACATCATATATTAGTATACTGTAGACTGGTTGTAGACTGGTTGTAAATCTAGTAGAACCAATAGTCTCATCTGGAGGGGTTAAGAGATCCTATATGGGACATCAGGTTGTATAGGATTTTGAATGTTAAGTTGAAGAATTTGAACATTATTTGGTGAAATTCATTTAATTACTTGTTTATGAAATACTTCTTAGGTCCCTATTACATGCTCAGCCTCCTGGTTGGAAAAGCTCTGAAAATAGAGCCATGTTTCAGAAGGATAATTCTGGCAGTGGTGTACATGGTGGGCTGCAGAGAGGAGGGAGTGTGAACGAGGAGAGCATTTAGGGATTCTAGGAACTAAAACGCAAATGAGGACCTGTGATTGTGAATAGGAAGGATGGAAGCAAAAACCATTCCAGAAATAAAATTCACACCAGGTATTGTGACTGAATCAAAGCTAAAGCAAGGTAGAAAAAGCCAACCAAAAATCTCCAAGGTGCCAACTCAGGAGAACTGCAAGGTTCCCAATGATCTCCATATATTCATCTATTCATCCCACAAGTGTTTATGGAACACAAAACATGAGATAAGCAATATTCCAGGAGCTGGAGACAGAGTAGATAACAAGAGAAGAGGACGGGGTGCCTGAGTGGCTCACTTGGTTAAGTGTCCAACTCTTGGTTTCAGCTTGAGATTCATATTCTCTCTCTCTCTCTCTCTCTCTCTCTTTCTCTCTCTCTCTCCCCCCCCGAAAATAAATAAACATTTTTTTTAAAAAAGAGAGGGATACATGATTAATGCAATGAGGCAGGCAATGAATAGATAAATTAACATATGATGTAATGGTAGAGAGTGGGAAGCACTATAAGGAAGCATTATTGAAGGTAAGAGAGCTGTGGAGAGTGGGAGAAGTGTGTCCCCAAAGGATACTCAGGGAAGGACTGTTGCAGAAGATGATATTAGAGCAAAGACCTGAATGATATCAGGGAGGGAGCATGAGAAGACCTGGAGAAAGTGAATTTCAGGGCAAAAGAACAATGAGAATAGTCCCAAGCTTGAAGCATTTAAGGATCAGCTATAAGTCCAGGGCAGTTAGACTGACTCAAGCAGTAGGGAAATGAGTAAGACATGTTATGGAGGGATGGCACAAGAGCATGTCATGGCAAGGAGTTTGATTTTATTTTGAGCATGCCAGATTTTGAGTTTGAAGAGATGACCTTTTAAAGTTTCTCTGGCTCCTATGTAGGGAATCGACCATAGAAGGACACGGAAGGAAGAGAACTAATGTGGTGGGGTTGGTGAGAAGTGATCAGATTCTGGATGAACATTGACATTGCAGCCAACAGAAATTGCCAAGGAATTAGAACACATTGTAAGGGAGAAAGGGGACAAAAGGATGACATCCATTTCCAAGTCATAGCAAAGAGGAGGATTTGTGTAGAGAATCGAGGTTTCTGATTTGGAAAGTTTGATATGCGCTGAAGACTCGGAAGTAGAGAGAACAAGCAGCAAATGAGGTACAGGAGCGTAGAGCTCACAGGAGAAGTTGAGGCTGGGGATCCTACTTTGAGAGTCACCAGCATATAGATGCATTTGAAGTGCTGTACCTGATTGAGAGACCCAGGGGATGGGTATAGAGAGAGAAAAGGAGGAGATTGATGACTGGCTTTCTGACGGTTGGATAACAAGGGAAGGAAGAGCCAGAGAAGGAGACTTGGAAGGAGGGGCCAGTGAGAGAGGAGAACCAGGGGAGTACAGTGACCGGGAAGCCCTGCAAAAGAAACATTTTAAAGAAGAGGTGCTGGCCAGCTGTGTCAGTGCTGCTGAGAGGCCACATAAGATGAGGAGAGAGAATTGACAAGAAAATGAGCAAAAAGGAGATGTTGGTGACCTTGCCAGGCAGTTTTAGTGGGGTGGTGGAGGGAAAAACATCTGAGGAGAGAATGGAAGGTAAGGAATGGGAATAGAAAATATGAACTATTCTTAGGATATTTGCAATAAAGTAGAATAGGGAAACAGAATGGTGTTGGGGGGGATGTGCTTGGATGTGGAGTCTAAGAAGGGCTGAAGATAATGATCAAAATAAGGGAGAACATGATGATTAGTAAGTAGGGCAGAGGAGGTGGGATTGAGAGCTCAGTGGGTCACTGGACCAGGATAGGAACTTGAACATTTTGCCCATTTAATGAAGGACAGAGATGAAAGCACTGAGATGCAAAATCCGTAGATTTGGCAGTAGGAAAATGAGGAAGTTCTTATTGTCGTAATTTTCTTGTGAAATAAGGGGCAAGCTGAGAGTTAGGGTGGAGGGGGAGGTACCTAACTTTGAGGGGAGGGTAGAGGGTACGAGAGACTGCCGAGTGAGTGCACTGTTTAGCCATGTGTGCTGGGGTTGCTGGTGAGGTCCCGTGGTGAGGTCCCCATGACACTCGTGGTCATAAATTTAAAGCACGATCACTCATCCTGGCTGTGTTGTTTTTCTTCTGTACATTCTGCTGTTCACCTGCAGGTAAGAATTTTTTTTAAGATTTAGGTTTAAGCAGAGTAAGGGTTTTGATGGGCAAGGACAGTGGAAGGTAAGAGGGTCACAAAGAGGCTGAGGGCATGATGACAAGAGAAGGGTCCTGTTATAAACTCTGGAATCAAAAATGAATAATGAGGGATGTGAAACCTGAGGTAGATAATAGACATAGAAGAAGCCCCTAAAGGAGTTGAAGATTTGGTGAAGCTGGAATACTAGAAAGAGTAGGGTGGGAAGACGGAAGCTTAAAACAAGTGGGATGCTTCAAATAGAGGATGCTAGAAGTGATGGGGTTGCTGGTAATGACAAGGTCTAGGGTATGACTGTGACCTTAGTAGGGTACAGACAAAGAGCATTAGAAGCAAACAGGCCAAGCAACTGAGAGGCCAGAGTGTTAGATGGATTGTGTATGTGGATATTGAAGTCATTGTGAATTATGACAGGAAGCAAGAGAGGCAAAGTCAGTTGAGCCAGGCATGGAAAGATTCAGTGAATCAGTGGATGTACTATGCAAGGTGATCAGTTACTGCAGTGAGGAGGGGTATTGGGCAGTATCATGCAGTAGCATGTTCCTCAAAGGAGATTTTGGAGAAGGAAATAAAATTAGCCTGAAAGTAGTAATGAGGGCCTGTGAGGACACCCAGAAACCTCCTGGTATATGGGCTGTGGGAGGGAAAAAGTCACCACTTGAGAGACACAGAGGAAGTAGTGACTTCCAGAAAACATTGCTCTAAAACAGTAAAAGAAACATTTACAGGAGAGGCTTGAGTGTTAGGGGATTTGGGTGGTAACAGATCCTGAGTTCCAGAGAAGATGGTATAAGGATATAGGGGCAGTTGGGGAAGGATGGAAGATTGGGTCAGATTAGAAATGCACAGCCATGGAGGGCAATCATCTGAGGATAATAGGGATGATTTGGAGTCTTGGACTTAAAGATAAACTGAGGTAAGCAGAGATGTAAAACATGATGGTATTGAACCTTTTGGTCTTTTAAGGGAAAATTCTGAATTACACCTCATTCTTTGGATTTCTCTTAAGCAGGTGGTGATGCTAGGAAGTAGACGGTGGTCAGAATAGGAGGCCAGGGAACCCTGTAGGCCTGCCTTAAATCTCTCTGGTAACATTATAACTAGATAGGGAGCCCTAAGGAGGAACAGTGGAAGTTTACGAGATGGGGAAAGAAAAGGAAGATGACAAGGACATTGGAAATTGTGGTCAGTGTACATTTGGTAAATCTGATGACCCTTAGAGTAGGGGAGATTAGGTCACCAAGATGGCAGAGAATGGATTCAGCTTTAGTGAGTGGGAGGTTTTGAGCACAGTATTACTCGGAGGGTTAAATGAGATAACTTCCATCTGTCAGATAACTACAGTCCTGGGTACTTAGTAGGTGAATAGGGTTAGTTCCCTCCCTCCTCACCACCTTCCATGGCCTCCAACTTCCCTTGCAGACACATGCAGGTGGACCCCACAGGAATAATAGGAGTGTGGATATGGATTGGTATAGATCCATCTCCAGCTGTTAAAACAACTTAAAACACATGCACTGCTACAGATGGCTGGAGGCAGAACTGGGCATTGAATTAGAAGAAAAGGAATCTGTAATGTGCAGTTTTGTAGAAATGTGGCCCAAACATTTCAAGGCAGCTGCAAAAGCTCATGATGTTGAGCCCAGCTATTGGGAGAATCGAATGGCAAAACCTTTGGTATATTAGGGACATTATCGTAAGTGCATGAAATTTAGGCAGAACAAATCTAATCAATACCTTGATCTTGAGTCTTCATTGGCAACCAACAGTAGAAATAGCTGTCAGAATTGTACTTGAGTTTGTTTTGATCACTTTAACTATAAAGTTATAGATGGTCACATTAGTACCTTAACTATACCAACCAAATGAGAAAAATATTCTGTAGCTAATACTTGGCTCTTAGAAAATTAGATAGATTCAGAAAAGTTATGGAATAAAAAATAAGCCTTTTTAGGAGTTCTTTATCACTTTATTTCTTCATCTCTAATCCACTCCAGTGTTTACTGAATTCAGACTTTTAAAATTTCTGGGAATTTTGAAGTCCCCAGGAAAAGGAACTTACCTTCATTTGTTTGCTTGATTTCTTTGTTTTCTGGGGGATAAAAAAAAAGCACAGGACACTTGGTAAACTGTGCTTTTACTGTTATCACTGCAATAGTTTGGCACCCCTTTCTTAAATTTACCTTATTAATCTAGGAGAATGAAATGCATTATGTATTTCTTGGCTTTCCTGAACAATAAGCACATTTGGGATATTTAAAACCATGGTTTTATCACTTAATTATTGGTCCCACATTTGCTAATTGAATTTACCTATAAATGTTTTAAACTTTGTTGTGAACAGAGTTGCTGAATTCAGGTTTTTTTTGTTTTGTTGTTTTGTTTTCCCCCCTCTGTGAGAAGCGGGTAAACTCAATAACAAATGAAGTCACCAACATTAGAGTGAAACAAAGAGTTCTTATGTCAACCAGATTCAGAAAGCATTGATTTTCCAAACAGGAATGAGAAAGTAAAGGAGGAAAAGGGATCCCCTTATCCAATTTAATGGAAGATCCTAGGGCTGAGGGGAGGAGGGGCTGGGTTCAAACTTGGCGGCAACTCTGAAGCCTGTGCACTTGCCCCTTGCTTCTGTCTTGGAGCCTCTTGAGCCTGCAGCAACTTGGTTCTAATCTCTCCAAGTACAAAGGAGAGCAACACTGTGAGTGGCCACTTGGCCGGCAGTCTTTGGAGGAGCAGGCGGACAATGGGCCCTCTGCCACCCTCCAGGGCTGAAGGGGGCAGGAGGTTGACAGCCATAAAGGAACCAAGTCCCACATCCTTCAGTTCTGAGAACTGAAGTGGTCTCCTGGAGGCAAGGCTGTATTTCATTCTGGCCTGGAAGTTTATTATTCTGTTTGTCCTCAGCATTTAGGATAGTTAATGAGTTTTTTGCCCTTACTGACTTTCTGCCCTCACCATCCCCTCACTCCATGACACTCAGCAGTCTGTCTTCTCTCCCCACCATGGGTCAATAAACTCAACAGCCTCTTCTCCCTTCTTACCTTGTGCAGATTATCCTTAGCACAGAGGCAGAGATGAAGCTGATGGCTCTCCCTGGACTCTCTGCTTCCTCAGAGCTCTCTCCCACTCTGGCCCTGGAGACTTTATCCTCCTGTTCTGCTGCCTTTGGTATTAACCTGTCTCTTCTTTTCCCTTCTGCCTTCAGAACATAAGGTCTGCCCTCAAAGATGTATCATTGGCCCCTTCCTCTTCTCTCTCTCTGGTCTCATCCTGGACATTCTCCCCCATTTATTTCCATGTGCATGATCCATTCTCAAGTCAGCATCTCCAGATCCAATTTATTTGAGACTTCAGTTTCTAAACAATTCACCTGCACAAGTGTGGGGACCTTAAACTCACTGGATATATGGTGGAAGCCAGCAGCCTGTCCTTAATGTGCCCTTCTTTTGTATACCTTCTCTCTTGTAAAGGTTCCATTGTGGTTTTTTGTCACTTAACTTTGTTCTCTCTCATCCCACACCGAATTTGTTGCCATATCTGTTTCTGTTTAAGCAGCTCTCTCATTCATCCCCTCCTTTCCCATGACTTTTTGCCATTTCCTCCTAGTTCAGGGCCCTCATTACCCCTGGAAAATCAAAATGCCTTCTGGCTATGCCCATCCCCCACATTCACCTTCATTATTGCTCCATGTCAACTCATCCTGTACCCCACAATTAAATTAATATTCCTAAAATAAAACCATGATCAGGATGTCAGTGGGCACTATCTGTCTATCTATCTGTCTATCTAATCCCTTTCTCCCCTAAAAATATCTAGAATATAAATAGGGAGGGAAGGAAGGAAGGAAGGAAGGAAGGAAGGAAGGAAGGAGCTTCAAAAGAGCAGCCATAGATGTATTTCTAGGGTTGTTGTTAACTTGGCCTCTGGAAAAATCACTGACCATTCTCATGCCGCAGTTCCTCTCTTGGAAATTGTGAAAACCCTTGCCACCAGTCTTTTTGCATGGAATACATTCTTCACTGACTATCTCAAGGGTTCTGTGAGCCCTCGTGGAAGGAGATTACTGTCTATTTATTAGTACCATTGCCTCTTCACCTTTGTTTGTGGGTTTTGGTTAGTTCCAAGCCAGAGTAAGTGTTTCCTGGTTACGTAGAATTCTTCCATCCTGTGGGGTTAATACTCTTAAACACCATAAAAATATTTCATTTCTCCTCCTAACAAGACAAAAGTTTTGAGGGAACTTTAAAGAAGATTTGTTCAGTAAATGTAGTGGAAAGAGGCAAAAAAGAAAATTAGTAGGTTTTTCTCTGGGGTAGTACTTTAACCAAGGGCCTTTGTGACTCTAGATACTTCAGAGCATTTGCAGCAAGTGAGAATGCCAAGCCAGGTTTCCTGGTCCATCCTTCTAGGAAGAAAGGGCAGCTTAGGGCTTTGAGCTAATCTAAGTGATTTCATCACTCATGAACAAGTTTGGTTTCCTTTCTATCCCTCGACAGTAGAGAAAGTTAGTTTTATGATTTCCTTCTCCCCATATATAATTCCCATATAAAATCCCCATCTCCTGGAAGTGACTTCCTATTTATTTAACAGCTTCAATTTTCCCCAAATTCCATTTGTATCATCTGACTTTATTATGTAGCCAACTTTTTCAGAATACCGGAAGTATCTCCCAACCAGCCCTTCCTTGGGAAGGAACTTTGGAAAAGAGAGAATCAATATGCATTTTTGACTGCTTGGGCTCTTTAAAATGTATCTTGTCCTAAGCCACTTACCATAAGACAGAGTTGAATGTGGGTAAGGGAATAGCAGATTTCATTGCTCATTTCTGCCTTGCTTTTTCTTCTGATGGATGATGCAATACTTTTAACTACTGACTAACCAACTCTACTCCCATGTAACCTTGGTTTGCCTCTTCCAGGCCAAGAGTAACACTACTGAGATTAGGTCCCAGATAGAAGTTATTGAATAGAAATGTCAAAGCTTAAAATTTCTCCCCTCGCCCATATTGTTCTTAAATTTGGACATCTTCTCTACACTCGTCTTCAGTGTTAAATCACTTTGTAAATGTAGTAGAACTTGAATATTTGTTATTCTAATATATTTTAACAGTCTATCTTCTTCCACAGAAACTGCCAACACTTTTGGGTATTCTCACCGTTGAAATAAGTCACAGAATTACTCCTCTTAACTACATCTCATGGGCAGATCATGACACTCATGAGATCAAAGTTGTAGATGTACCCTCTGTACAGACCAGATAGCATGGTTTTATTCTGTGGCAACAAAAGAACAAAGGACTCCAGGCAAAAGGCCAGGGATAGCCCAACCCAAAGTACTGCTCTTGTCACACCAGGGGATGCTGAACACATTCTTTCCAATCATCTCTCTTATATATGTTCTGCTCTTGGAATGCTCTTTCTACAAATGCTGCCCATGACTTTTCCATCAAGGATAACTGAGATGATCTGTGATAAGCAAGAAAAACAGAAGTATAGGAATTCATCAGAATAAGACCAAAGTAAAGAGAAAGGAAGAAACACAAATGGGTATGGGTTGGTTGCTACTCTTCCTTTCAGAGGAGACAAAGCCAGATAATAGGGAAAACCATGGTGTCTTAAGCCTGTTGTCTTGGCATCTTCCTTTTAGGTATCTCCCTCCCTTTCATCAGTACACAATGAGTCATCTTCCCCAGCACCAACACATCCTCATCACCCCTTTATTCAATGGTCATATTACCTAAACATATCCACATCTAACTATGAGCCAGCAAGCTCATCCCCACTCAAGCCTGTTTTCAAAATTCAGCCACTCCAGCTGTGTCTTAAATAAAGACCTTAAGTAACAATCGAGGTGCTTTTTGACTACAGAACACTGACATTTGTTTCTATCACATTCTCCATGTGATATTCAATGTAACAGACTATTTCCCAACACATACATGCATTGCTTGCCTCTACTTTGTTTTATCTACTGACAAACATGCTCTATCTTCACCACACCTGCAATTAATCCTCTTTTTAATATCTATATTAACCAAAGCCTGAATGACAATACCCTAATAACTCTATCACTTAACCTGCTCCGATTAATTATAAAATCCAATTCATTCACCGCTTCCACTTTCCTGTTCTCATTCCCCTTCCTGGTCATTAGCTGCTACCTGGGCCACATGGGCTCTTTCTCTTGCCCATCAGTAGGTGGCTCAAGACTCTCCTCTCTCTTTCCCCCTTCATGCCCTAAGTGTGCAGTTCCTGCTCTTAGAGCAGCGCTTAGGATGACCCTACTTGATCCCTGTTACATTCCTCTGGGCTTGTCAAAGGTTTGCATTGTGTCCCTGAGTAGCTAGGGCATGCCATGAAGAGTGAGCACGGCCCAGCCCTAATCATGACAACCTCAGCCCCAGTGAAAGATGAATAATAACAACTGCTCTAGCCAGTCCCAGAAGAGCCCACTGAGGACGTTTGTTTTGGAATAATGAATATGGAAATTTGGAATCCATAATAAACTGCAAGCAGTCTTTCAACTCACTCGTGCCGAAAATTCACACTCGCCTTTCCCATAACTTGTCACTTGTGTTTTTTATTGTTCGATATGTAAACAAGGCCGGGAAAGCCTTTGTTCCTTGGTGCCTACTTAGATTTGCCCATTAATCCCAATCCCCCTCCCTTTCCCACCAATGCATGCAGGATTACACAAAGCAAAAGTCATTAATTTTTATCTCTGACTATCTGTAGGGTTTTTAATGTGGCCTGGCTTGCTTATGCACCACCAATTACATGTCATAAGTGCTTGTAGATGCTGGAGCAGTATCATGGGCTGATGAATCACTGCCTCCTCTCCTGATTAGTATGCAAGGGGCCGTGTTCCTCTTTGAGCAGCTGGCATGCCAATGAGGATCTGGCTCCGCCGGTCAAGGCATCTGGACATGAATTCAATATGGATTGCTTTAATTAAATGGCTAAGCACACAAGACGCTAAGAAACAACTCCATCATTGAGTGAAACTCAAAAATATAGTCGACACAAGCAAGAAAGTGGAAAAGGTAGGAAGATATTTCATTATCACTGCCCACTCTACCTAAAATCCTTGAAATCCTGCCCCCTCCCCCTGCCCTGTGTGAAGCACAACCACTTGCTAAAAGCATGATGAATTGTGGAATCCACAATGAAACACTAGAGGTGAATCTAGTTCATCACCCTTAAATTTAGAAATCAAAACAGCAGAGCAAAACCTACTCTTCTGCCCTTTGAAAAGGTTTTATTTTAACTATACACTTGATTGCAAACTATTGATGCAGCAGATTTCAAGAAAGAAGGATGCCAGGAGAGGTGGGTAGTAAAGTCTGAATGTACCTGTTACCAGCAGTCTTGGAGGCAAAGAACAAACTAATGCAGTTTTGCAAATATCAGGAGGCCAGAGTGGTCCGTCAGTGTGCTAATTGGCTGAAGAGGAGAAGGGAAAAGCAGCATGGATTCACACTGTCCACTTGGGATGGGCTTTGCATAGATCAGAAAGATGAAGTATCTGCCAGCTCATGTTTGCTTTCAGCCTACCTTTTATTAGTCTATTTCCATAAGGAAACAAATGGAATATTTTCATAACGAATAGCTGTTGTAGGAGTAACCCCAGTTTTATTCTTCTGAGCACTTATCTTTAATTCTGTTGGAAGTTTCCTCTTATTTTCACCCTCATTGTGTTTGGTTTGCCTGTATATTTCACTGGGAGGCATGATAGAAAAATGGCTGAGTGTAAGGACGCGGGATTCAGACACATCTGGACTCTTATCCCAGCTTCACTCATTTCAAAATATGTGGTTTTAGGCAAATTATGAGACTTATCTGAATCTCCTTTTCCCTATCTCTGAAACAGGAGTAAGAATAAATACCTACCTCACCAACATTTTGTGAAGATTGATTAATCCACATCAAATCCATAACACACACTAGAGACTCTCAAAAATGATGGCTACTATTAATGTTTTGTGGAACGCGTTCTTGTCAAGTGTTGATGTTTTACTGACCACATACAGGGAATACCTGTTTCCCATAATTGACTAGATTTACCTACATATAGCAGCAAGGATTTAAAGAACTCTAAAATATATTACTATGCAACCGCTACCTCTCCAGTTTCTACTCCTTCTCTACTCCCCATCAAAGATCTGGTACCTTCAATAATAACATGCACTACAGATGGACCTGGGGCTCTATTTTCTTTTTTAAATAATTTATTAAGATACCATTGTTAAAAAGACCCTGAGGCACTCTGCTTTAAAAAGTGTGGGAAGGGATATTAAAATGATAGAGCATTCCTCCTGGTGTTCCTCCTTCATTCTTAGCTGAAAGGTTGGTGACCAGGAAAGGAAGTTAAATGCTTGTATCTATGCTCTCTCTACCCTTGCATGGTGCATTCTCTTAGATTTTATAAATCCGTGGAGGATAGGGGCATTCCACATCAGCAAGATCATCAGGGTCCTTAGAGTCCCCCCAGGGGCAATGACAGAAAGCAAACTGTACATGATGCACAAAATTCACTTAAACTACATATGGACAGTATGTAAGATTGCAAGTAATAATCAATCACAAGGATTCCATTTCAGGACAATTCAACACTTGACACACCAGCCTACCAGATCTAAGCTTGACATAAAGACAGTATTTTCGAGTAATAAGGCAAGACACCCTCTTTTGGGCCTTCAGAAAGCAAAAGTACGGTCTAGGTTCTCCTTGGAGCATCATTCATTCACCCTCAAGGGGCCATCTTCGGAAGAAAGCATGTTAGTACAGATGGCTATCATTAGAGAAGAGACTTGTGGTTTGATCTAAGTACGTGTCATCAATGTTTTAAAAATAGTGGACCCAGGTCTCCTTCTGGAGAAGCTGGGGGAGGAAATAGAAGAAGGTTGTTTGGTTGAACACTGACTCTTTAAAACATGGGAAGGGGTTGGGGAATGAGTCACCATATCTGGGCTCATCCAGTAACTGAGACATTGAACAGCAGTCAGTATAGTTGTGGGTAGGACATAGCAATAACAAAGGTTCTACTCAGGTCTTAAAATCTTCTCATATGCCATAGATTGCTTCTCCCTGTTTGAAGTGAATATGAGTAAAGTAGGGCATACATGGAACTCAAGAACAAGGAAGCCAAAAGGCCTATCAGAAAACTACCATGCCAACTAATGAACACCAAATATAATTTGAACATTAAGATCCATAACCATTTCTCCAGGTTTCTTTCTAGCCAAATGTTCTGTTTCATGTTATTTAGACAGTATCTTTCAAAGAGCCTTTGTGGGATATGGTTTTCTCAGGAGTGAGACTTCTCCTTTCCTTATAAATGTTTAAGACCCTGCTACAGTTCTTTAAAACCACAAACACATGTGGAAAACTATCTAAGATGTCAAAACACTAAGTTTGAGGAGTTTGACAGAGAGATCAATTGCATTGTCTCCAAGGTAGGTTGGTGTAAGGTGTTTTAATAGGTTAATTAATATGCTAAAGGTCCAAATGAAGACTGTAGCCCCTTCAGTTTTTAACAACGTTTTAATTTCAATTATATAATTAAGAGTGGTTAGTATATTCACAGAGTTGTGCAATCATCACCACGTTCTAAGTTGAGAATGTTTTCAGTACCCAAAGATGAAATCCTATACCCATTTGCAGTTACTCCCATTCTTTTCTCCCCGCTGGCCCAACCCGTGGAACCACGAGTCTACTTCCTGTCTCTGTAGATTTACCTATGCTGGACATTCCATGTGGATGGAGTCCTACAATATGTGGTCTTTCATGACTGGCCTCTTTCACTTAGTGTAGTGTTTTCAAGGTTCAAGCACATTTAACATGTATCAGTACTTAATTTCTTTATAGCTTCACATTAATAAAAACTTCTGTGTGCACACTACCATTGCACAGAGAGCTGGAATGTCAGCTTGGAATAGATGTGTTCACATGCTGACTGTTGGACACTAGCCTGTTATTGAACTTAAGATAACATGATTTAGTTTCTTCTGGTCTGCCATGTAGATTCCTTCCAGATTCTCAAATTCTTGAATGGCCCCTGCATATAATATGAGATATTGTTCTTTATGATTTATTTATTTTAGGAAATATAAAATGTCATTGAAAATATTTTATAAAAATAATATTGGCTATTCCCAACATTCTGGATTATGTGAATTTTTTTTCATGGAAAATTGCTTGGAGGAGAAATGACCACACATTATATAAATGCAGTGAGACTTTAAGGAGGAGCTACGTATGAAACAAGAAGAGCTCAGACTCAGAAGGGAGGTGATCTGTACCTCACTACTGCCCCCACCACTGCAGACCTTGAGATCATAGACATATCACCTAGCCTCTTAGCTTCTGTGTCCCCATCTGTAAAATGACCATACCTCCTCCAGGCTTCCAACCTTCACTGGCACCCCTACTGGTTGAGAATCAAATGCCAACTTCTTAGCATAATCATCTGGATGTCTCGTGATATGGTCTCAGCTCACTTCTTTGGCACCATCTCTCCTGTACGTGCAGATTTGGGCCATATTCCTTAGTACTGGCATATGTGCACCTCTCTATATGCTAGTCACTCCACCTGGCATGCCTTCCTGCCTTCCCCTTCCAGGAAACTCCTCTCCCATCCTTCCAGGCCCTCGTCAGATGTCCCACTCCCCTATGGAAGGCTTCTCTAAATTCCACAAGCAGAGTTATCAGATTCACCCCCAGATCCTAAGGCACTTTGTTCATACTTCAGTTGGAGTCATTATCCTATTGTGCCATAATTATTTGTTTCCACATCTGCCCCAGCACCTCCCATATCAAATCTTATACACTCTTCACAAACAGCGTTTCTAAATACCCAAACCCTATCACCACGTCTAAGCTATTGTAGATTTCTTTATAAATGTTTATTAAATTTATAAATTAATGAATTTGAGAGAATTGACCTTAAGTTACTCATCCACTTCTCTCCATCTTCATGTCACGATCCTAGACTAAACTACCATATTGTCTCTTGCTTAGACTACTCCAAAGTACCCTCTTCTCCTTCTTCCTTCTAACCCATTCTCTACCCAGAAGTCTGAGAAGTTATGTAAGAGTCCATTGAGACCTAATACCATGGGAGAGATTAGCAAATTCTAACAGTACTATACACATATAAGGTTTTTAATTGTTCAATTTTATGCCTGTCCAATTTTGATATTTAGAAAAGAAGTGATTAAGGGTAAATGTTGCATTCTTTAAGATAATTGGAAGCATTCTGAGCTGTCACAAAACTGGGGCTGAGAACTATAGGAAGTATGATTGTTTTCTCAAGCCTGTGCTCCACACCAGAGCCTTGAAACTAACTTCACCCTTTTGGTCTTCTTTGGTATCCACTCCAGAAATTCTATAGTTCCTGCCAATGACCCTGAAATCACAGAGTTCAGGTGAAGTCTCACCCACTCCTACCAATGGCCTTTAATATTGTGTGTAATGTTGAGTGTAGTGGCTAATGTCACATCCATTCTAAATCAGTAGGACACTTTCCTTTGCCCACTTTTGTCACTGTATTTTCTCCTCTCTCTTTCTCCATTCTGCTGTGCTCCTAAGTCTGCTTTCCTTATTTAGTTTCCTTTTTGGAAACTATAACTTCTTGCATCTGTGTTCTTCCCATAAAATTGACCTTATTCTTTCTTCTGCCAAAAATTTTGGCATCTTCTAATAATAAACACTGTAAATAGAAGTATGAAATTGCCAGTACCCTGTGATTCCAAACTTTATAGCTACCCCAAAAAGAAGCTGCTGACATTAAAATGCCCAAATCCATCTGCTTCTCTCCATCTTAGATTAAGGCACTGTTATATCTTGTGCCCGGACCACTACAGAAGTCTTCCTCTTTCCATTCTTCACTCATATAGCTCATTCTCCATACCGAATTCTGAAAGATATTCTTAAAAAAAAAGAATCAGATCTATCACATCACTTCCTTGCTTAAAATCCCATGGAGTTTTCCCATAGCATATAAAATTGAGTTCAGACTCCCTAACCTAAACTATGACCTCTATATGATCTGACCTTGACCTCCACCTTGTCTTTTACTCTTTTCCCCGCCTCAAGCAAACCCAGTACTTTGTATCGTCTGTTCCTTCAGCTTGGAATGTTCTTCTTTCAGTCTCTCCCACATCCAGCTCCTGATTTCATTCATTTCTCAAATTATATGCCATCTCCTCAGAGAGCCTGTTTCTGCCACCCAACCTAAAGTATCCCACTGTATTAATCAGGATGAGTGAGGTTGTGCTGTGGTAATAAGCTTTCTAACAGAAAAAATATTTGTCTCTTGTATTATTTTACTTAGGCTGCCAAAACAAAATACCCCAGCCTGGGTAGCTTAAACAACAAAACTTTCTTTTCTCACAGTTCCAGAGACTGGAAGTCAAAAATCAAAGTGTCATTAACTTTGATTTCTCTTACGACCTCTCTCTTTGGTTTGAGGATACCTTTTCACTGTGCCTTCCATGGTCTTTCCTTTGTGCACACATATCCCCAATGTCCATTTGTGTGTCCAAATCTCCTTTCTTACAAGGACATCTGTGACTTTGGATTATAGCCCATTGCAATGGCCTCATTTTACCTTAATCACCTATTTAATGGGCCTATCCCCAAATATAGTCAAATTCTGAGGTTCTAGGGTTAGGGGTTCAACACATGAATTTCAGAAACATAATTCAGCTCATAGCATCTCCCTCCCTCAAAGTCTGCTGAGGATCCAGATAAGTCTCCATGGCTGTTGCTGTCCTCCATTCTGAGAAATCCATGCTCCTACCATTTTAACACGAGGCCTCTTTCAGGATTGCCACAGAAGGGTTAAAAAGTTCTAGAGTATCTCACACTGAGAATTAAATGATCCAACCTAGGAGTGATATGAGTCGCATCTATTCCCATTTCATTGGCCACATCACATCACATGGTCATGCTTTACTTCAAAGTAGGTGGGAAGTACAAACTTTAAGTGCCCTGAAAAATAGGAGAATGGATTTTGGTGAATGGTGATAATGCCTACCATACTCAAAGATCAATCCTACAACGTAGAACAGAAAACGGAACACTGTCAACTTGTTCATGATAATTAAAAAATGCACTGAGCCTTTTGCCCTCCAAGAATGGCGTTGGTGCTTCAGGAAAAATCAATCTAATAATATCAAATCCTGATTTCTCAATGAATTTCAGAACCCTCCAAATCAATTTCTTCCATGCATATTAGTTACCTCCTGTTGTCCTTGTCCATTAGGTCCAGTCTGGATACATTTGACTACCTGCCCAGTCCACATGTTCTTGTCAGCCACTCTAGTCCCTTTTCACTCATGTCAGAGATGTCCCCATCCATTGGAGTTTCTCCTGGGCCAATATCAACCTGAACCATTCTACCATACACTTGGACGCAAGCCATAGACCCCTGCTAAGAGAAGTCATCAAAGCAAGTAAATGTGGCATCCCATGGAAAGATGCTGTGATATTTAAAGGTGACTTTGTAGCCCCTGAACAGATCTTGAATTCACTTGTCCCATCTTCTTAGCCCTAGGCTGGCCTATCTCTGCTATTTGCTGATGTCCTTCACTTTGTGATGGAAACGATCAGGGAGCATTGCCCAGCTTGTCCATCCCTCTCCACTCCCACTTCTCCACAACTCCTTATTTCCCAGCTCTTAAGCTCTTCAGTCCCATCTCTGTGCTGCTTCCTCTTTTACCACAAGACATACACATTCTCCCCTAACTTGCCAAATTCTGCACTCAATTTTGCCTTTTACTCGAATTACTACCTGTATCCTCCTTCATTTCTTGGTCAAACTTCCTGAGCAGGTAACCCATACTCACTGCTTCCAGTCCTTTATTTTCCTTTACTTCTCTGCCTTCCACACTTGTATTCTGCTGGAAGATAGCCAGGGCCTTCTACTTCCTCACTTCCTGCAAATCCACTTTCTCCTTGGCTTTGGGAATCCCACATTTTGCTGACTCAGCTCCCACCTCTCCTACCATCATTTCTATTTGCTACTCCAGAATGAACCTCTAAGCCACTCTAAGCAGATGGCTCACCTTCTGTCCCTCAAACACAATGCTGCTTTTTTCTCTTCATCTTTGCCCTTACTGTTCCCCCCACGAAGAATGGCTTCTCTACTCCTTTCAGGCCGTCTAGGTCTCACCAGGCCCTATGAAGATTCATTCTTCCCATTAATTCTTTACTCCCAGCCACTGTGATCACTCCTCCTCTGAACCTAGAACATCTAGACCAGGGGTTATCTAACTCTCTTGGTAAAAGACCATATGGTGAATATTTTAGGTGGACTATATAGTGTCTCTAGAATCTATCATATCTGCCCTTGTAAGGAGAACTCATCCATAGACAAAATGTAAATGAAAGGATATGACTGTGTCCAATAAAAATTTATTTTATTTATTTATTTATTTTGAGAGAGAGAGAGAGAGTACGTGCATGCTCATGCAACCAGGGGAGGAGCAGAGAAAAAGAGAGAGAGAGATTCCCAGACTCCAGTCTGACAGACAGGTTCCAGTCTGTCAGTGTAGAGCCCCACATGGGCTCATTTCCCCAAACTGCGAGATCATAACCTGAGCCAAAATCAAGAGTCAGACACTTAACCAATTGAGCCACCCAGGCAACCCCCAAATAAAGCTTTATTTACAAACACAAGTAGCAGTCCAGTTTGGATCCATAGGCTGTAATCTGCCAACCCCTGATCTAGCTTAAATTTTTAGCCTTAATTTTTTAAAGGAGCACATTACTTTGAACATATGAACATCTTATCGTCCAACTAAAGTATAAAGTTCTTGGAGGTGAAAACTCTTTTTCATACTATGAGTATGTTGAAATCCACTTACCCAAACTCTATAAGCACTAGTAGGTATTCAGTAAAGAGAGAAAACGAGTGGTTGATACAGCTGGGTGCTATGTGGTTGGAAAGCCCAGCAGAGCTCCCAGAGCACATTAGGAGTTCAGTATTGTCTGTAGTGTTCCCTCCTAAAAAACACTTCCCAAATCAAGTCCTCTTGAAAAAGATTGGAAACCAAGATCAACTCTGCTTACACACCCCGAAGCCACACAACATTCCCAGGTTTGCTCTGTAGTTGCAGCAGGATATCCCTTTCCAAATTTCCTGTGGTTCACATTTCATAACCACAGCATCTTCCTATCACCGTCCTATCTGATGAAGCTGTACATCTAGATATACTGCATAACCTTATTATTCTGGTATGGCACATTTAAATGGGAAAGTTTCTTTAAACCTAGCTGCCTTGCCATTAAACATGTGAAAAGTATATCATAAGCTGCAAAAAACAGTCACAAAGATTCAGATGTCCTCTCTCTTTTCGGTGCTTTCTGATGGATTTCATCTGTGTCTGGGCTCCCCGTACACCTCTGTGTCTTTATTATGCGTGCCAGGCTGGTCCACTGGCAGGCCTCTCTCCCTCTTCGAGCTGTGTGCACATGGGCCAGTGCTGCCTGCTTACTGCGTAGAGGCAGGTCTGCCGGCACGAAGTGAAGGGAAGCAAATGAACTGTGAAGTCTGGACTTTGATGCCTTTTGGGTGGGAAATCACGAGTTTTATTTCCAGCCTCTACCTCTGGGATTTTTATGTGCTTAACGATTTCGTACACTTTGTAGTTATTTTGGTCCTCAGGAGGGAACGTGAGTGTAGCTGTCATGGAAAGTTGATAGACACCAGAAGGTTTCTCTCTTCTTTTTTTTTTTTTTTTTTTTGCATACAGTTTACCATGCTTATGAGGAGATGCTTATGGAGATGCTTACCCACCATTTTGGGGAGAGCAACAAAACTGCTATTTTGTCAGTAGTTAAAATACAAAACAAAATAAAAGGTGTCTAGCAGAAGAAGGCAAGTTGAGCTGCCTGCCAGGCCTGCTTCCTTTGGGGCATCTAGGAAAGAAAGTTCTGGACCAAATATATCCAAGCTGTGTTCTGTACTGGACTCTTCCAAAACAGGTTAAAAAAAACAAAAGCCATTGGCCTATTGGTTAAGAGCTTATCCTTCTGAAAATTATGCTTTTCTCTGTTGCTAAGGTAACAATGGATTAACACTGCCTGTCATAGACTGGCTAGTGCAACAGGGAGCAAGAACAGTAAATAAAATGTAAATGCCCTGGATCAAGCATATCCATTTACAACTATTATCTCATTTAATTCTGCGAGCAATCTGAGGAAGTTGGGTACTGTTATTCTCCCACTTTTCAGATCAGAAAACTGAGGCTCAGAGAGGTCACCAAGCTAGCCAGTGACAAAGCAAGGTCTTTACCCTGAGTTGTCCTGCCTCTCCACACTTGGTTTGTTTATATAGATTTATGAGGAAGCTGAAGAATGTTATAGAACCCTAAGAAATATTAAAGAATGATGTTCTTCATCCTAAGACTCAGGGGAAAATGTGGTGTTTGGAGTGGAGAGAAGGAAATTACAAGTGGTCTTTGGCTCTGCTCTCCATCCTAGTACTTGTCCCTGTCTACTGGTGTCAGAGCTCCATGTCCTCTCCGCTCTGCCAGTCCAAGAGCTCCTGGGGCCCAGCTCCCCTCTGCTGGCACCCATGCATCTAGAGCATTGGCATAAAGTAGGTACCACGTCAGTGGCTGACATGTAGAAATGAATCCTCTGACAGTAGGGCAATTGTTATTTAAAAAAAAAAAAAGTGACAATACCAAGCTCACCTTCTGCCATGTCCTGTTTCCGAAGCGGGAGATTTTGTGGCTGGTGAGGCCACAAACTTAATGGTAATAAGGTTTTTAAATAAAGCATGGCCTACCATAGAGAGGTGGGAAGGAGGGCAGAATGAGTGAGGGGAGCAGGAAGTTGGTGGGGAGGGGTTTTGGGCATCTCACAGATGGTTTATGATATCACTTAGAGCCCACAGTAGGATTATATAGCCTTGTAATTCCTGACTTCCTCTTCTGTATGCGATAGCAGTGCTTGCTAAACAGCAGACAGAAATCAAGCATGGGTAGGTAGGGAGGGTTGTTGGGATAATATCCACGGAATTATCACCACCCCTCGACGTCAGCAGGGGAAAAATTGTCACTACATGAAGGGAAACATGAAACCAAATTTCCAAAGGAAATGCTCCCCACTAACTCTGAAGTGATATGATCTGGATCTGTGGCTGTCAATGGACTTTTATATTCAATAAATAAATGCTGTGTAATTTGCCACCTTCGTCCTTATTAGAGTATTTTATTTAAGTGGCAGTAGCTGAGCTATTCGCTATAGCAGCAGCTCATGGGTTTGGTTCACTTTACTGTTGGTGTTTTCTGGAGCCAAGGTACTGCAGGCTCATTTGGAATGTATTTTTTAAATAAGGAATCATTAGCCCAATGGGCTGATTTGGATGATGAATTCCATATCAAACAAGACTCAGTGTCTGTCTTCTGAATCTCAGACCCTCAATTTAGACACAGAGCTGAGAATCTTTCTTTTCAGTTATTGTATCCCTGTGGTTTTTCCCTCTTCCAGACCTCCAACCTTTTCCTCCTCCTCCTTTTCTCCCTCATTTGTACTGGTTGCTAGTCTCTGTCCAGCTCTCTCTGGAGATAAAGACTCGCTTTAGCATACAGCACGCTCTCCTTAATGCAACCGAGTTCACTCTCATCATTTTAATAGTGGACCTAAGGTATGTTGCCATGTGAACAAGCCATCACGTCACCATAGCAACCAGCCAGATTGCAGCACACCAGTCTGAGGACTGGACCTTTTCCACCCCCACCCCCCCTTTCTCTTCCTCGCCTGGGCTCTTTCTTTTGTTAAATTTGCTGAAGTGCTCACAATAGGAAGATTCAGTCTGCTTTTTCAAGCGGGGTTTCGTTTAAACCTGTAAATTGTTGTATAAACAGAAAGGCCAGCGTGGCACTAGACTTACTTTCAAAGACGACTTGATGAGGACTTTGAATGTGGACCCCACCCCCACTCTCTGCCATGCCTTGCAGTTTGATCAAAAAAGGGACGATCACACGTATTGGTGGCATTTGGACTTAACCAACCCCCCGCCCCTGAGTTTCTTCTTAGCTTCCCCCAGCAGGGACTCCGTGACTCTCCCGCGCAGGCCTGGTGACCATCGCTAAGCCCTCAACTACGCTCGGAAGCCCTTTACAGTTTCTGAGCTCGGTAGGACCCGAATTAGACCCAATTAAAGATGTGGATTCTCCTTCTCCGTTTCCTATTGCCAAGTAACCTGTGCTGGTTCCAATTCCAACCGCGTGGGGAGCGCTGGGATGTTGAAAGGACAAATGATAAAGGGACGTGTGTCGTGTCCGCCTGCCCATATTCATCAACGTTGCTTGGCCTCTGATGCTCCTAACCTTCTCGTCTTTGTTCGGGGAAGCATAAAGAATCATTCTTCCAGGGCCTCACATCTTTTCCCATTTTATCCTCTGCTCTCTTGTGCATGGTGCATCTATTACCTGCTCTGGTCTTCATGCATCTCGTCCCCTCCCCACCCCCAACACAGCACCCCTCCCCTTCGGCTCCTGGCTCCTTCCACCGAGTTTACTGCTGAGCGCATACTGCATGTGGGTCCGAAAGCAGGCTCAGCTGCTGGTGAGCCTTGGTTGCTGGGTGGAGTGAACTGCCCTCCACGGGCAAGAAGGACCAGTTCAGCTCTGTGCATAAAATTACAGCAAACAAGCTTCAAATAACGCAGGACACTTTCATAATTGATTTATGCAGGGGCGCTGAAAGTTCTATTACCTTTTGTTTAGCTCAGGGGGCCTGACTCTATGCAATCCATTGCTGAAACTAATTACAAGATATAATTAAACTGTGACACAAAGATATTATACCGTTAGTTTACTAATGACACCGCGAAGCTGTACCACCAGCACAGGACAGTGATTATGCTTCATTTATTATTTATCCTTTTGCTAAATGAGACGCTGACATTTTCAAAAATTACTTTGAGGTTTCTTAATTGTCGGCAGCAGGATGGACTAGAAGGAGATCTCCTTCCTCTTAGTTACTTATCCAAACCTCAGAAGCATTATTAGCCAAAAGAAAAAAGAATAAGGGGAGGGGTGGGAAAGGCAAAAACAATCACCCAATGGTAATAAGTAAAGCCTAATTGCATCTTTGGACGTTTCTGAATTTTTACAAACAGCGCTCCATGGTAGATAGGGCTGCTGACCCAGGGTTGAGGTCCAGGGGAGAGAAAACCTTATTGTGAGATTAAAGGTGACTCTTATTCTGTAACTTGCACAAGGGCAGGTGGCCCTGGATATGTGTGGGAAGAGGCTGGGCGTGAATAGCCGGAAGCTGACCCCAAAGCCTTTTCCAGAAGCCCATTTCAGCAGGCAAAAAGCAGGTAGGGCTCTGGTGTTAATATTATTGTTGGGTTTTCTTTAACAACTTTTCCCCTTATTGATTTCCCCAAACAAAACACTTCATTAGCAATACTGACATGAAGACATTTGCATGTGAAAACAGACAGGTCTGCTTATGGTTAGGACCAGGGCTAATGTGATTCTGGTTCGGCCTTTTCTGTTACCTCTTCCGTGGATGGGGGGGATTTCCTGTAAGGACCCACATGCCCCAAATGGATGCTTTTGCTTCACTGAAAAGGTTTCCTGCCTTCTTTTCTTTAATTGTCAGTGTTACCCTGGCTCTTGGCAGAGAGTACCATGGAGAAGATTGGGAATAGGAATTCCCCATATCAGCTTTAAGGACTGGAATTCTCTGGGCCCATTTATCTAGAATCCCTCCATCTCCACCTATGGGCCTTGCTTTATTACCCTCTCATTCATCACATTCTCAGAACAATAAAAGATTAATTTACTGGCTGCTGTTTGATGAGTTTTTGATGCCGTGAATCTGTGTGTGCACGGGTGTGTCTCCTTACGGCTCTTCTGGGTCAGGCATCCTACGAGGTACTGCTGGCCCCGAATGGCCACTAACCTCTCAGTAACCCCAGTGGTGATGTAATCACAGCGCCCACTGGTCGGCTTGAGACGGGGTTTAATTTCTTCTGAGTGTAATGGCATCCGGCATCTATAATTATGCTATTTTCTCTCCTGTGCTGATTAAATACGATTTACCCAGAGAGCTAAATGATGAATATTTGAGTGGAGTGTGTTGAGCCAATAGCTGGTAAAATAGCCACAATAAATAAACTTGGAGGGGGGAAGGGGCTCAGTGATGGCTCTGACTGCCAGGTAGCATAGACAGGTGCAAGTGGAAAGAAAACAGGATTAATGCTGAAGCCAGAACAATACCCACCCACCCCACCCCAGCTTCTGTTGAAAGGAAAAGCAACCCTGAAACCTTGGAAATCTCACCTTGAGATCTTACTGAGCCCCAACAGTAGTTAAATGGTCAGACCCCCCACCCCCGCCATCAATATCATGGTGGGTGTTGTTTCCAGATGCCACACCCCCCCCACACAAGAATACTTTTTATTCTCAGGCATATAGCTGAGAAATGAAATTCAATATCACCTCTTCCCTGACCCTGGACCTTCTAATCCCACAATTCTTGTGTTTATTAAAAAGAGGCCTGGCTCATCTCAAGGTTCCTCTGTCTATGTCAAAGATTCTCACAGATTGAGTGAAATGTCTGTGCTTTTCTGATAAAAGGACCGAGAGCCTGACACCAAAGTCGGTGAGGAAAGCCTTGCAAGCCTTTCCCTATTCTTAGCCCAAAACACAAAGAATCTTTGGCAATGGCACTGCCTTTCCCCACCCATACTGTCATTTTTATGTGAGATTATGACTTGGATGTTTGTATTTATTGGTCGGGAAGGCAGCGTGCGAGTGGAAGCCTACGCGTTGCACTATTTGGAAGTACAGACACGGAGGTGATGCAAATTAAACGGTTTATCAGCAAGAATTTACTGAGGTCACCGAAATAATAGATCTAGTGAGGATGGCGAATCTCGAACAAGTACAGGACAAGGTCCTTTCTTTCAAGGTACATAGAGTGTTATTTGATAGAAAAGGGCCTATACACATGGACCCACTTGAGAAGAATACCAAATAGCGAGAAGGAACCATTTGAGTATCAGGTTGGAGGCCAGGGATTACCTAAATCATCTGAGATCAGGGAAAGAACAGGTCATTGTGGATTGGGGGCAGCAGGGAGACCCAGTTCCCATGCAGTGCCCCTTGAGGTGGGTAGACAGTAAAGGGCTTGGGAACTAGGGCATGGGGGCAGATACAGGGAGGGAGAGGGAGGGAGATATGGAAAGGCTAGCATTACAAGAAAGAGAGACAGCATATGCCTGTATAAAAAGCCAGTGTCCTGTTCCCTTTAGATTCAATTGCTTAAGACCCCACACTTTCTACATATTCCATTTTGGCTCCTCTAGATGACATTCACTGATGCTCAAGGTTATCCTGCAATGGGAAATAGGTTCACAATGGAAACCTTCCCATGGGGTGAGAAACCTGCTGTCTCTGATAGAGTACCTAGAGTTTGCGTCGGATTAGAAGCTCCTAAATTTGTTTTCCTCTTCATATCAACTCTCTTTGTGGTGAAGCATCCAAGAAAAGGTGAGCAGCCTCTGGGAGCCTCACACAGTGGACCAGCCACTGTGGGCCAACTGTTCATGGCCCTCACTGGGGCTGGACTGGGCAGGGGCAGCCTGGGCAGCGCCTGTAGATGGTGGATGAGGTTGTGTCTCACATATCTTTGACTTTCAGGGTTAGCATCTCCTACTTTAGCCGCAACACCTTCCTCCTTGCAACTCCCAGGGGGTCTGCAAATGGATTTAAAAGCTTCTCTTACATATAACTGTAAACGGGAAGTGAGCGGGCAATGACATCCTCATAGGGAAATATTCTTTGAGCATATGTTGATGCATACAAAGAAAATACCATTTCCTTAGTCACTTGGCGTTTGTTAGCCATTTTGCCTTCCTTCCTTCTTTTGCTAACCTTGCTTTTGTCTTTCTTCTTTACTGCTGAAGGCTCATATAATAAAACCATTGTATTTTTGTTTGGGTCTGTTTCAATGCCTTTTTTTTTTTTCAATACCTGGTCCCATGGCATGTTTTTGTACTGCTTTTGTCTGTATTGTCTTTTTTGTTTGGAAATTACGTGAAAGATGAGCCACCAAAAGAGAATACACTTTGGATGGTCCAAAGAGATACTAGTATTAATGGAAATCTGGCAAAAGTGAAATTTAAACTGAGACTATCAAAGAGGGTTTTTTTCTCTCAATGAAGGGCTTAGTAAACCAAAAGGTAGAAACGTTATCACAGAATTGCTCAAATCATGGAAGACTCAAAAACCTTTGGAAAAATAACGGTGCACTCGCTTCTGCTTTTTCACCGGTTGGAGAAGCTGAGAGGAAATTTCATGTAGTTGGATTATTTTGAACATTCTGTATTTGAAACGCAAATTCTCCAATGAGTGTGGAGGGTAGGGGTGGCAATACAATTTCCTGTTATTGGAAAGCATAAAGTATTCAGCGAATTCTTTTTCAGCTGAATTGAATGATAATGGGGGAAGCAAAGGTATTGGATCTTTTTGCCTTTGATCTGTCAATTATTGAGAAATGTCCTAAAGTGATAGAGGCTATCTCGAGGCAGTGACAAGACCATTTGGTAGAGGGAGGAGCCAAGAGGTGACATCCTTTCTCCCCAGCCAGATTTTCCTTTTCCTGCTTCAGGAGGTTTCTGCTACTAATCTCCTAATTTCATGCCACCCAGTCAAGAAAACATACCATGATTGATAGAGTAAATAGCCCCAAAGAACTTCACATAGAAACTCAGACTATACAGCTAGATTGTCAGAGTTTCCGTGCTGGTTTGGCCATTAATTAGGCGTGTGGCTTTGAACAAGTCATATAATGGTCTGGGTCTTTGTTTTCTCATGTTAGAATGAAGATGACTATTATACCTACCTGCATTAGTCAGAGTTCTTCAAAGAAACAGAACCACTAGCGTGTGTGTGTGTGTGTGTGTGTGTGTGTGTGTGTGTAGAAGGAGGTTTATTATAAGGAACTGGCTCACATGATTATGAAAGCTAATGGGTCCATAATATGCAGTGTGGGCCAGCAGACTTGAGACCCAGGAGAGTCAAGAATATAATTCCAGTCCAAAGGCCAGCAGATGGATACCCAGAAGGGCCCATGGTACAGATAAAGTGAAAACACAGTCTGCGTGAGAATTCCCTCTTGCCTGGGGAGGCCACTTTTTTTTGGTTCTGTTCAGGTCTTCAACTGATTTGGTGAAGCCCACTCACATTATGGAGAGCAATCTGCTTTACTCAAAGTCTACTGATTTAAGTGTTAATCTCATCCAAAATCACCCTCCAAGCTGACACATAAAATTAATCAGCACACCACCTCATAGGGCTGTTGTGTTTCCCAGACACATAGTATATGCTGTATAAGTGTTTATGCCGTTACTACTATGCCAGTGAAAACAATGAGAATTATTAGCAGCATTGTTACTGATACCATGATGGAGTCTAATATACCAGGTTTCAAAGTCCAGATCCACGACATAGGAGTTGTGTGACCTTGAGCAGGGTCTTCAACCTCCCCAGTCTGCACTTCCTCATCTGTAAAATGAGGATACCAAGAGGAAGTTGTATTAAAGGAGTTTATGTAAGTAGAACATTTGGAACTGTGTTTGACACACAGTAAGCACTACACGAGTATTTGCAACTGCAGTAAATATAATGGTGCTGATGAATATTATCATGATTAGTATTGCTACAGAATCTGACACATTTCTGGCCTTGGACAAGATCCTCACCCTCTCAAGGCTCATCTATAAAATGGGAATGCAGGTATATCATTTTAAACTATGTTTAATTATAGTAAATACTATACAAGTGTTTGCTACTGCAGTTATGATGATGATAATATTGTCATTGTTAGCATTACTATAGAACTTGGTACATTTATTAGCTGTTGCTTTGAACAAGGTCCACCACCTCCCCCCAGTTTGCATTTGGGAAATGGTGTTAAGTTGAAAGGAACAATTTAGAGCATGTGAAGCAGTTGGCACCATTCCTGGCCCATGGCCCATGGAAAGCACTCAGTGAATGTTGACCACTATGCGTTTCTCGATGCATCAAACACTAGGCACTGGGAACACATTAGGAGCAACACTACTGTCTTATTTTCTCAGCTCTCTGTTCACTCTATTGCAACCCTAACACACTGCCGTTAAGTCAGTGATGGGGACCATATGATGTCCCAAGTTAGCCACCCTATTTTCATAAAACTCTTACATTTAGAAGAATTTTCTGTTCTTGTTTGGAAATTATGTGAAAGAAAAGTTATCACTTAATATCAGTGATTAGTGCTAGCTCTGTAGTCTGGGCCCATGCAGAGAACATTTGTCCCTCTTCCATGTGACAGCCTGCCAAATATTTGAAGACAACACTCACTTCTCTCCTAAGTGTTTTTTGTCATCAGACTAAACATCTCTGTCTCTTTCACCCTTTTGTCACATAACACAATTCCCAAACCCCTCACTTTATTGATTGCTCTCATCTGGACCTACTCCAGGTTTTCAATGGTCACCCTAAGATATGTCATAAGGATGGCATTCAGCCTTCCTGTTGGGCAAACTTGCCCCACGGAGAACTGCTACCTACCACATCCTGGTACAATCTTAATTTATTAAGATATCAAGGGTTTTCAGTAGCTCTTTTAGCAATCCCATCCAGCCTCTCCTGTTTTATTTTAAGCTTCAATTGACTCACACCCTTTATACATGGACTAGTCATAAGCAAGACCATCCTCTTCCTGCCTTTTGACAATTGAAGCTTTGAACCTACGTGTGCATGTCTCAAAGTCCAGTTATATTTCATCTTGTTAAGTTTAGCCTGTGTTTCAAACTACTGAGATATTTTGACAGAACAATTATTATATTTTTATTAGAAAATTATTTCATGCTTACTGTAAGATATTTGGGAGATATGAAAAAGTGCAAAGAAAATAAACATCATTCATTTATCACCATCACAAATGACTGTTGTTGACATTTTGGTGACTTCCCAGACCTGTCTCTTGTGTTGTATTATGTGTCATGTGTACGCGTGCATTTGTCATTACAGAATTGGGGTCACATTGTATATAGAGTCTGGATGCTTTTTTTTTTTTTATTTAATATTGAACTGTGAGAAATTTCCTACATAATTAAATTATGTTTGGAAATTTGACTGCAAAGTACATGTTGTGGACATATGGATATTCCATAATATATTGTTGGGAATAGAGATTATTTCCAAGATTTCTGCATTAGAAATAATGCTTCAGTGAGCATCTTTTTCTATATCAGGTTTTCTCACTCAACCTCAACACAGTTGACTTTTGGGGGCTGAATAATTCTCTGGTGTAGGGGCTGTTCTGTGCATTGTAGGATGTTTAGCAGCATCTCTGGCCCCTACTACTAGATGCTAGTAGTACATCTAGTTGCATCAAGTTGTAATGACCAAAACTGTGTCCAGACATTGCCAAGATTCCCTTAGAGCTAAAATTGACCCCCCCATAGAGAACTACTGGTATTTGTCTCTTCACCTGGATGAGGGGGAAGGAGGACAGTACAGTCTATCCCAACTGCAAAGATGAGGGAGCATGTTGTCAGTAGAACATTTAAAAACAATTAATAAGACCAACTGAAAAATTTTTATTATTATAATGTGCCAATAATGTCAACAATGAAATTCTCCTTTCTCCCAAGGTAGAATGCAGATAGGTACAATCCTTATTTGCTTCCATCACCATGACCTCCAGTAGTTTTGCCATTGTCCCTTTAAAAAACAGTCCCGGGGCACCTAGGTGGCTCAGGTGGTTAAGCATCGGACTCTTGGTTTTGGTCAGAACATGATCTCATGGTTTTGTGAGTTGGTGACCCATGTTGGGCTCTTTGCTGACAGTTTTGAGTCTGCTCGGGATTCTCTGTCTCCCTCTCTCTCTGCCCCTTCCTCATTGCCCCTCTCCTACTCATGCCGTCTCTTTCTCTCAGGATAAATAAACTTTTAAAAAAAAGTTCCAAAGCACACTGTTTACATTCCCCCAAAGTTGTATAAAATTTTAACAACACAACTTTCTGGGTGAATTTCATTTATTTTTTTGCTTACAGCTTTCCTGTCACAGATCTCAGACCCACTGGGGACAGAGCCAGGAGAGACTCACTGTCCTCACAGTCATCTTGTCCCTCTGTTAAGTACTGTTTTCTTACTAGATCAAGTTCAAAGAGCCTAACTCCCTCTTCTCTTCTGTTGTGTTATCTCCCTGGTTCCTTGAGGGTTTAGGGTACCTTCCCTCGTTTGCCAAAATACATTTTCTTTATAATACTCCTATTTAAAAGTAATTTTTGGTGTCTATTTTCTGCTAATCAAGTATGAACACTACTCTAACCTGCTCCTTCACAGACCATCAAACTTGATTTCCCGCAATCCCCTGACAGGCCACATCTGCCGCATGGAAATTGTCTCCTTGCTGCCCCATAAGTATACACTGGTCTTCATGGCTTCGCATATATTGTTCCACTACCTTAGAATTCCCTTCCTGTTTCCTACAAAACCTATCCACAGGAAGCCCTTCTTGGGTTCTAAATCTCTCGTTACTATTCTGCTTCTCTAAGCTCTTTATTATGCGATCTGTATCATATCCTATATCATATTATGTAGTATCCTTTGGCACTTACCTATCTATGTATTTCTAATTCTTTTTGTAACAGTCTTATCTCAACAATTAGAACATAAATTTCCTAAAGGCAAAGATGTTTTAGACTCGAAAACCTTCTCAAAAACAAGTCTATAAATATTCAATAAATAGCCGATGATGATGTATAATGTGTTGTGTTCCAACATTACTTAACTTCCTCATTTCCTAGCTTAGCTCTATAACATTCAGTGCAAGAACTAAAAATATATGTGTGTGCATTCAGATATCTTAATTTAACCTTAAAATTAACTACCTAGATACCCAAACCTAAATTTCAAAATGTTTTCTCATCATTTATGTATCTAACAAGTATTTTCTGCAGGAATCAAATGATCCATAACAATTTCTAATAGTCCTAGCCACCCCCCACCAACCCAGCCCCTTTAGTTGTTTCTATCCTTCAGCATTCAAAGCCAAGCCACCATTTAGCATATGTTGCAGAAATCATGGGAGTTGGCAATTTTGCTGGTAAGATTGCTGGCTCTACAGAATCAAGAAACTTCCTAAACTTTCTGTTTAATGTTCCTGTAAAGGTAATTACTAACCTTCTGGGTACCTGGTACCCATTTCCAAATGTCATCCCACAGTTCATTTTAAATGAAAATAATGCCTAGTACTTCTTGTCATTTCCCCCAATTTTTCAAACTCTGAACTTTTAGGAAATTATCATCATCACATATGGGGGGAAAATTAAGGAAAATTTAAACTTTGTATTTTAACAACCCAGAATACTAAGAAACCAAAAAGATGCTCTAGGAAGAGGAAAGAAAGCCAAGGTGAGAAGGGGAAAAAAAGAAAGATTTTGTAGCTAGTTTTCACTTGATAGTCAGCACTTTGCTTTTGTCTATCCATCTGTAGTTCCCACTGCCATTGCGAGTCAAAGTGGGGGGGGGGGGCAGAGAGTACACCAGAACAAAATGAAGTTAATCTTGACTTGGTTACTGGCATGAGAGAATCAAAGGGCTGTGCTAGAACAGACCAAATTCTATTCTGAGAATACGTTTTTGCAGAAAGAGGCAGATTTTCCAGTTTCAGAGAAACAAGAGAGTTCTTTTAAGTCCAGCCTCCAAAAGCTCCTTGACCAACAACCTTCAGTGCTCACTGTTCTCTTGGGGTCAGCCCAGATTGATTTAGTGATTAACTCCAACATTTTTCTGGCTTCTCCACTACACCAGCACATTTCAGGTTTCTAAATATAGGTCAACCCAGGCAATTAGGAGAGAGCTTCTGTTTTTGAAAGGTATTCAGCAGGCAGAAAGCCCAGTTTACAAATGAGTGATCATGTTTGGCCTCAGATGACTTGACTGACAGGGACTGCCATGTTCACAGCTATGTGTTAGGATATACAAGAAAACTTCCACAATTATTACATCAAAGACTATATTAACCACAAGAAACTTTAATTTCCGGTCAGAAAATGCATTTGTCACTGACCTTTGTTCAGGGCCTCCATCTTAGGTTGCCAATTTTATGACCTTGCTGTTCTTGTTGTGTTGAAGAGAAACTGGGGTAATGGTGAATGAACCCCCAGTCCCTCTTATCAACTGGCCATTGATAACTTAATCAGTGAAGGTTTCCATTTAGTTCCCACCTAGCTCCACATCATTCTCTCAGTACTGTCCTAAGAAATTGATCACATGCCTTGTGAGGCTAGAGATGAATGCAGCATTGACTCTGGCTGCATAGAACATTATTCAGGAGGCCACCACTCCAGGCCAGTATTCTGCATAAAGAGTCAGAGTGCCTTTGGATGAGACCTTGCAGCGTATCACTGCTGGGCCTCGAAGGTCAATTGATCCAGATCTTACCCTAATAAACAGTCTCAACTATAGACTCTTGTTATCATCTCCAAATGAGATGATCATTTCATTTTGGAGAATATTTTAGAAGTATTAATGTATTAAATGTGAATATTCAAACTACCACAATTTTTAAAGCTCTATATTGATATTAATTTTTTTTAATGTTTGGAGAACAAAGAACAAAGTGGGAACAAAGGAATAGATGGGCTCTCTCCTGGGTTTGGAGCCTGCATATACACTTTATGGAAGGAGAGTAGTACTGTGCACATAAAAACTTAGTAGAACCCAAAACTTTGTTCTTCGACATGTGGTCCATCAGTACCAGTAGCACCTGAGAGCTTGTTAGAAACGCAGACTCTCAGGTCCCCCAGACTTACTGAACCAGGATCTGCATGTCAAGATCTCCAGGTAATTTCTATGCACTTCATAGCTGGTGAAATTTTGATATAGAAGTCTGCCAAAGTTTGAGTTCAGTTATCAGGCTCAGATTATGTGGATTTCAATGTACATAAAAGCTAGGACCATGCGTTATTTGTGCCAGGATGCTAATTTTACTCTCTCTGAATAGGAAGCAGCATTTAAAATGAAATAATCTACATTGTGAGATGTTAACATTTCAAAGTCATATTTTCTTTCTTCTTTTCCTGTGCTCTCTCCCACCGTAATGGATACGGCTGGCACATTAGTAATGCAGAAGCTTCCTGGGACATGGGACTTTTCAAAGGGGTGGAATTTCTTGGGCATTGTGGTGGTGAATTTTGGCTTCAGCACTGAAAGAGGGTCTCAAGTTGCAGAGATGATAAAATGTACCCAGCTATATGCACTCTCATTTCTAGATCAGCAAAGACATGCAAGTCAGTGAAACCTGGGAGTCAACATTCTAATTCCTAAGCTATAGTCATGTCTTTCTTCCTTATCTTTAGCTTTCAGAGCACAGCAACTCATCTTAGATGTCATCTCTAGGCTATTTCTGAATCCATTGTCTTCTTTTCTCGAACCGATTGCACAGAACCTGACTAAGGCAATGACCACCTAACCGAGGCTCAAAAACTGATTTCCATTGCTCTCCCTTGCAATGGATTATTGACTCCAAGTGGGCTTTGCTCTCATCCCACAGCTTTACCTGGTAGAAACCCCGTTTTCCACCTACCCCTGGTGAATTGCTTCCTTCTTGAGGACTCTGAATTACCTGACTTATTCCTCCTTCCTCCCACCTGGTCACTGTGGTCATGTTGGCCGCTCCCTCCACTGTTGTGAGGTAAGCATGGCTCCTTCCCTCTGGTCTTGGGCCATTTTTCCTAGGCTGCTTTTTTTTAAATTTTATTTTATTTTATTTTATTTGTGGTCTCTGTCATTCTGCCGGGGCAAAGGGGTAAAGAGATCTGACACTAAGTGCGGGGAAATGCTGAATCTGGAATCTATCTTCCAGACGGCACAAGAATAAAAATTCATGGCAGCACAGCAGCTGCTGACACATTCCCAAAGACATATTGCAGGTAGCATTATTTATTGTGGCAAGGAGTTCATAGAAGTGCTACCTCAAAGCACCCTGAGAGATCCTGAAAAGCCCATCTCCCATCACGTGAGGCAGATTTATGGGGGCTGCTCTTAGAGAGGTCAGGCGGTACAGCTCAGGACGCGGCTCCTTCCAGAAAGCCTGGATTCCCTTAACATATTCAGTGCAGTTTGATTGGTTCAAAGGAGGGCTTGAGTCTGTAATGTTGACCATAAAATTGCAGTGACACGCTGCTTTAGATAAGAGGGCTGGAGGAAGGGGGCAGGGATGCTGTGGGCGCAGGAGCAGCCAGCACAGGCAAGACCCGAGCATGCGCTCATATTTTAGGTTAATGTGCGGGAAAAGGATGGGGGATGGGACCAGGCAGATTAATGTCCACACAAAGGAAAGCTGAACCCACCAGCCTGGACATGGCAGACACCCTGCCTCTATCCACATAAAGCCATGTGTACACAAACACATGGAGATGTGCAGGGACCTGGAGGTACCACCCAGACAGAAAGAACCACAGCCAGGCTAGCCAGGATGACCTCCCTGTTGTCCTGGAGTGGCCAAGGGTAGGGACTGATTTCCCCATGACCCTTGCCAACTAGATAAATTGGCTCACAGTCTCTCCATCGGCACTATTTAAACCATGTCATTCCCTATGCTGCTCACTAACCAGCCTCGGAGGCACAAATTCTCAGTCCACACCCTTCACCCAGATGCAGCCCAGAAATGAAACTCTTGTGCAAGCTCAGTGGGGCCTGGACTGATGGGAAGCTGCCAGAGAAGGGCGCTCATTCCTCTTTTCTGGAATGAGTGACGTCCAGGCAGGCCAAGAGAATACTAAGTCATGAGGAAATGACCTCCTTGCCTTTTCCTGAACCTAGGGTCTTGGACTTTCAATCAGATGGGTGAACACCACTTACTGATTCCGGGTGAGCGTCTTCAATATGAATTTGTTTATCCTGGTCAGTTTCTACTGACAGTGTTTCAGGGTCACCACATCTGTAGCCAAAATCCTTGGCCTTCCGTGGGCAGCTTGGTTAAGAGACTTAATTGCTGTCAACTTTACACATCTGAGTTAGAGAGATGGCCTATATAAGGAGATGAGCTGGCCATCTAAATAATTGAGGTGATTATCTTTTTCTGAATTATTCAGCTAGGACCTAAATTGTCCTATAAATTTACAGAAAGGTAGGTTTTGGTTTGAATTTTACAGATAATAGTCTTAATTCTTCACTTCACTCAATCCTGTATGTCCCATCGAAAAGGGACTCTTTCTTCTTTTGTTGAAACTGACATCATTCAGATTTTTGCCTCCACCTGTTTTGAACTGTTGCTTGCAACCACGTGTCTATTATATCTTACATGTGAAGTGTTTGGGCCATCCATCTTGCTTCCTGAGGTCAGCCTCTAGAATTTGAAGTGTGGGTATAGGAGCACGAAAGTTTTTCAGCTTATTGAGATGAGAAGAGGAGATCCTATTAAAATTTATCCATTACTTTTTGCTCCTTCAGAATCCATTTAGAGGCTCCCCATCATTTGCACATTCTGCGAATCTCCCATCTCTCATCCATGATCTTTAAAATATAAATCCCTGCCACTGTTTAATGTTGCCTGCTCACAGCAGATGATAGTCCGGGGCACTGCTATTCTTCTACTTGGATTCCAGATCTAGTGTCCTTGCTGGCTCTGTCCTAAGGGATGTGACCACTGACTTTGTGAAATCCAGGAGACCACTCAGAGACTCTGAGCGCCACTGTTCAGATGACCATCCTTGCCCATTGGCCTAAACAGTCGCTCCTCCGAGTACCACTGTTGACCCCCTGAGGTCCAACGCTTGACCTCATTAATACAAAAGGGGAGAAAGCTAAGTGAATGTTTTCACAGTCGCCTTTTTCTGCAGGCCACCTGGAGGTTATCAAGGCCAGAGGCTGCTTTCTAGTTCATAAACCTGTTAGGGTATTCGGAGTCATGATTCTCTTATTCAACTGTCTGTGCTTTTCCTTGGGACAGCTAATCCCTCAGCGTGACTGGTGGAAGCCGCAGTATTGATTTCTGTGTCTCTCTAAACCTCAGTTGTGTTCAACGCTTGTTAGACATCTGAAGGAATATCCAGTAGGCTCTGGGGGCAATTTGAGAGCAAGGCGCAATAGGCCTGCTCTTAAGAGAAGTTTCTGTAAGGTTGCCAGGCAAGCCGATTGAATAAAATGAAAAAGAGAGGGGATGGAGAAGATGAGAGGGACGAGAGGAGAGAAAAAGGAAAAAGAAGGAAGAGAAAGAGAAGCGAGAGAAATAGGAGGGGAGAGCAAAGAAAAGATGGAAAGAAAAGGAGAAGAAGAAAGAGGAAGAGGGCTCTGTCCTGCTAATAGGAATCTCCGAAGGATTTTCATCTTTGTGCACCTTTAAGCCTCACTTCTCCCTTTGTTAATAGAAGAGCAGTTTTCATTGTCTGGTCAGTTCCAAATGGAATGAGAACAGGGTGCCCATGTGTGTGGCTGGTGCACATGCCAGGCTGTGCCTGGGGAACTCATGAAGGGCATGGCCTTGTGGCTCCTGTGTGAATGCAGGAGGGCATGGCTGAGGATGCTCCTGCCAGCAAAGCCAGGAGAAAGCTTGATGCAAGATCCTGGGTTCTTAAAAGAGTGCTTCTTGTAACAATAACAACAAAAGCACTGGACTAGGATTTCGTTGCAGGAATTATAATCCCAAAGTGAGAGACCGTCTCCTGGCAGTAAGCCATCGGAGACTTGGCAATGGTTTCTCGATGTCATTCAGAAAGAATGTCATTCACCTTTTAATATGCCTAGGCTGCAAAGCTTCTAGGTCTGTCTAAGCCAGGGCTTCTCAACTGGGGGCAATTTTGCACCCCCCTACCCCTGTCCAGAGGACTTTTGTTAATGTCTGCGGACATTTTTTATTGTCATGACTGGGGCATGCTACTGGCGTTTAGTGGGTAGAGGCCAGGGATGCTGCTAACTGCTGACAATGCACAGGAGAGCCCCCCACCACAAAAATGGTGCATTTTGAAATGCCAGTACAGCCAAGGTTGAGAAACACTCCCTTAGCTCTTAAAAATTAGGATTTCCCTTTTTTTCTCCCTTATTTGCTTCCCACTTTTACCTAAGATATTTCCTCAGCCAATAGTATATAATAGCCACCTCTAGGGAATTAAAAACAGAAAAGACAGACAGACAAAGATGCTTTTCTGTTCAGGCCACACTCACCCATTCTTGGGGATGAGGCCCAAGACTCCATATTTTGGAAAGTTATCCAGGTGACTCTTATCCACAACCAGGTTTGAGGATCCTAGAAAAAGATAAGTGGCCCCTTCAAGATGCTGTCAAGTGTGAGAGATTGTTTTTCAATCAGAAATCTGGTTCCTGAGTTCTAGAATCAGAGGAAGGTTGACCAGTTTTCATCTTATGGATGCTCTAGCACATTAAGACTCATTTCCTCACCTAAGAATCATATTCTGCTCCAGCATGAGTATGTTGGACTTCTTCCAGCATCTTGCCTTCCTAAACTGGAAAAGCCTGGACCATTGGGCTGCAAAAGCAGAGAACTCTTGGCTGTCGGAGCCCCCGTGTGCTGGGGCCCAGAGCCACCTGCAGGCCATGGCAAGATTACCTTTGTTGTCAGTGCTTTCCAGGTAGATTGTAGAGGAGCCCACTGAAATACTCACAAGCTCTTTGGACCACATCAGACCTTGCCTCCATAACGGCCTCTTGGTGTCTTTGTTTTCTACAGTGGGGCTTTTAGAGGGGTTCTTTGTCTTACCAAGTGGCTCTTGGAACATATTTGGGAAGGAACAATAGCAAAAGAATCACACCAAACTCTCTAACTGAAAGGAGGCGGAGCAATTCATGGTAGTATATGATAGTCAAAATAAAGCAGAGACTTCAGATGATGCCATGGATAAGTGAGATTTTTTAAAATCCCTTTTCTTTCTGCCACTGAGAGGAGAGAGAGAGATTAGGAAATTACCTCAGTTGTTGTGGGTAATTGTCATAGTTCTGTGCTTTGCTGGGCGTGTGGAGAGCTGATTTAGAAGCACAGAATGCTTCACATCACTTTTCCTTTGCTTCCTTAACCTTCCCACCCCTTACCAACCTGAGAGTCCCTAGAATGTGCATGGTGGAATATGGGGCAACAAATACGGCCAAATGGTCGACCTTTTACGGGTCCAGCCTCAGCCTGCCCCTCCTGAGCTGAGGCATTTTACTGGTTTTCCTCTTCATCTGCAGCATGGGCTCCTTTCCCTCCTCATTATTATTACCTTTCCCCAGACTGGAGCCTGCCCCTCATCAAGATTTATATCGCCACATTCATTAGGTGATACAATACTGTCAACAGAATCAGCGCTGGCAGCAGCGGCCTCATTATCTTTGTGGTTAACCCCTGCTTCCCCAGTGTTGGTCCCTGTCAGGGATTTTAAATTCAAATTAAATTTTAATGCGGCAGCTTTGATGTTCGAGGTGGAACTGCCTAGTCAGGAGGTGGCTGGGGGAGGAGATTCTATTGTTACGTTACCTCTTCCTCTTAGCGGCTCCATGCAGAATGTCCACACAAGACATTCTTTCTCTTCCAGGGACTGAACAGCACATTCTGATGCTGGAACATCTTTCATTTTCTGGTTGGAATAATAAATTAAGGAACATATATTTCAGAGGTGTATAGATCATACTAGATTGTCTAAGGACTGGAGTATTTGGGTCCAGATGCTATATGTGACCCTAGGGGCCAGCTAAGGGATACCAGCCTGTAAAATCATAATAATCATAATTCGTATTTAGAGAGGAAATTAGTCACTTTCTAGATTTTCTGACTTGAAAAAGAAATAGCACCCTTCTCTGGATCTTTATCTCCTTGCAACTCTCCCTAAGTACACAGGTATCGATACTGTTTAAGATAATTGAAAAGGCACATAGTTTTCATTTTTATGCATTTATGCACTGAAGTTAAGTTGTCCCAGGCATACTTGAAGCTCTGCAAAGTGGTATTTTGGGCATCATTACAAAGTAATAAAAGGAAGTTTTGCCATGGAACTGGCACATGGTAGGTACTTGCCTAATGTTACTTTCTCCTCCACCTAATGTGTCTCCCTCGAATACCCCCCATGCCTTTAGAGTGATGATCCTCAGTAAAAACTTGTCTGCTGGCCTGGCTTCTATCCACTGGCCTCAGCAGCTAATAGCATCACAGCTGGCCATTTCAATCACATGGTAAGGCCCAAAAACCTAAAATACACCCTGTGAGCTAATTCTTCATAATTGTCCTCTATAACATTCAGCAACAGAAATGGTTGATTGAAGGAGCAGACATAAGTAAAGTCTAATATTAATTAAGTTCTCACTGTGTGCCAGGCATTATGCTAAGTGCTGTCTCATCTTGTTTATCCTGCCCAACAACCCACATGGTAAAGTTATTATCACACAATTTTCAGAGGAAGGAACAGAGGCTCGGAGAGGTTCTGTAACTTGGCCAAGGTCACATAACAAAAGAAAGGTTTTGAACCGGGTCTGCCCTGTCTTCAAAGGCAATGTGCATTCCCCCTCTACTGCTTCTTGTCTGTCTTTTAAAATGAAAAGGTTACGTTGTATCAGATCCACATCTGTCCTCTTTGACTTCCACATGCTAAAGGAAGCAAGTTGCAGGTAAAAGGATTTGGTTTACTTCCACCTGTGATAGTTTATCTTCCATTTACCTGGTTCTACCTACTCCAGGTACATTGATACCTAAGGGCAAAAACAGGGGTCATGTATCTGTTATAGGCATGCATACTGGTAGCAAGCCTACTATGTTGATATAAGAGGACAAGGTGACCAGTTGTCTGAGCAATGACAGTTCCTCTTTACACTCAAGTAGGTTTGCCCTAGAATCGGCACCTACATCACTGAACACTTGGGCTTTGAGACCTCAGTTTGCCCCTTGACTCCACAGCTTGCTAGCTCAGTGACCCAGGGCAATTATTTAGCCCTTCACAACCTCAGTTCCCATATCAAAAAAAAAAAAAATGGACAAGTCATTTCTGCTTCACACGACTATTAAAAAAGTAAATGAGATGGGGCATAGAAAGCATTTTGAATTGTGCCTGGCCCATGATAGGTGCTCAATAGACATTTATTATCATTGCCATGGTTGAAATCACTATTAGTAGTATTCAGTCCTAGGCAAATCAGTGCAAAGAATCTATGCAGAACTAAGACCCAGTACATAACAGTTTATCTTGGATAACTGATCAAGGGCATGGATTCTATTTATTCATCTCTTTGAATAAGGGACTAAGAAATAGAGGGGTAGGAAATAAAAAGGAAACCATTAACAGAATTGTTGTCTGATAAATTTGTTAGATTTTTTAATGTACAAGCCAATCCTGGACATGCTAAAAGAGAGTAATTTTCTAATCATGCTGATATATATATATTATCTTCACATTAGAACAGTACTGTCTGTTCTCAAATATATTTGCAGTGTGAGCCCTAGAAATGTGGCTGTTTAGTGTTAATTTCCCACACTGAGGGTATGGAAGGCCCATTAAAGTTCTCTCATGCTTCCTTCCCGGACTTTATTTCCGCAATCTTCATAATTCAGTTGTAACATTGCACTTACACATTATCATACAAGGTCTTGGCTTGTAGTGATGTTTTTAAACGAGAGAATTTGGACATATTTATGCTTTTCCAGTTATGTCTCTTAAAATGAAATTTCATAAGCATTTAGCTGGTAATACGAACCAAATGCCTGAGTTATTTCCAAACAGAGTGTACAAAGGTCAGGATACTATGGTTTGAAACACACACACGGAGGGGATTGTAATGAAAGGGCCAGGACTGTGAGCCTATCTAAGGATAATGCATGTACTGTGGCTGAACCAGAGGACCCCATTCAGGGAGTCACAACAGTGGCTATGATACCATTCATGTGGCCGCTGCAATAGGAAAGGGGAAAGGAGCCACAGGCACTTGCCCCACACTATGCCTGCTTCCTGCAAGAAGGTCCCTAATGGGTGAAGTCCAGCCAGTGCTCTTGGCTCCCTCTGTCACAACACTTCTTGCCTATGCTTCTCCTCTCTCACCGCAATCTCTTGTTCTCCCAGTCCCTTGGGCCGGTGTGAAAGGGTAGCCAGCCACTGCCTTGTCATCCATTCTCTTGTCCAACCCAGGCCCAGCCTCCTCCCTTGCTCTCACCTCTCACCAGCCACTTCACAGCAGCCTCCTGTCTATGCCACTAACTGAAAGGCAAATGGATTTGCTGACATCCTAAATGTTGTTACCTAGCCATGGAAATAGAAAATGAGCAGCCCTAAGAATGTGGTGCATTACTCTGAGAGAATTTCAAATGCTATACAAAAAGTTTGTGGAATTTCAGAAAATGTGCCGAAATCCAGTTGTATAGTTGGAGCTTAATTCTTAGAGCCAATGAGAAAGGTTTAATACATGCACAAATTAAGCCTTCAGACAATTCACTATTTTCTTTAGATACTTCCTTCAAACTTCTTCTTCCAGTTGACAGCAAATGCCCAGACACCGGTGAGTTTTGTTTTCTAACAGTTACTCAATCATTCTTTAGTTTAAGTGCTAAACAGTGAGGAAATTGGACACAGAAAGAGAGAGAAGCAAAGATTTTGAATGGTCTCCCGCCTGGCACAATCCCTAGACAATCAAGGGCTAGTCATTCTAGAAGAGTGTGGCTGTGGCTGTTAAGACTAACATCCATCCACCAAGGGAGGCTCCACACTTTTGCTTCTTCCATGACTAACATAAATCTTCCATTTGAGTTCCTTGCTCCCAGGCCTATTGCAAATAAGCATCCTACTTAATGACTTCCTCCTGTATTCTACTGTCTCCAAATTAGACTTAGGACCCAGCCCCCTACTTTCTAGTTTTAAGAATGCTGGCTGATGTTTGTAGGAAACATAAAGATGAGCAACATATCACCATTGTAGGGGGAGGGACTGCTTATCAAGGGAGAGACTTTGAGGCTCATGACGTGGGCAATTTTATCCCTTTCCAGGATGTGATTTTCAACCTTATAGGCTAGGAAACTGATGCTACCCACATTCCAGGAATGAGCCCTCCTCCTCTTGGAGCCAAACACCCTTAAATGAATTTGTGAAATAAAACAAGGGCAGTTTACAAATTTACAATAAAAAATATAACCCAATATAACCCATTGTAATGAATATTGCAACACATCCACTTGTTTTTGTTACTAAAAATAAGAGTACATGGGAACCCAAGTCATCATCAAAATATAAATGTTTTACTTTGCAGTGACAAGCACCTGTCCCAGAGACCAGAATTTGCAGAGTTTTAATGTTGAGCCTGTTCTGACGGGAATATCTACTTAGTCAACCAAGGAATAATCCAAAGGTTTTCTAGCAAGCATTGAAGATGATCGTAGTAAGATAAATTAAGTCAACGTATAATGATCTTGTCAATGAGCCCAAATATTCAAAGGCTGTTGGCCAACACTCAATGAATCTCTATCCACATTGGCTGTACCAATAAAACTACCACACTGTTGCAGCCCCAATGAATGGTTTTTATTAAGCATTGTCAGTGTTCATCTCCATTAATCTCCTTGTTCTATGTTGCTGTGGTCTGACCAACTCTGCTTCTAATGAACATTCTCTTCCATTACATATGTTGACACGTCTAATAGACAGTCATGCTGGCATGTGTGTCAGTCTGTCTCTTTGAGATGACTGCTCACAAAGAGTAAAACTTTAAAATCCACATTCCTTTAATTCATTTTTTCATTCCCAAATCCTTGGGGATCTTCTCACTATTGCTTTTATATACCAAAAGCAGAAAATAGAGTAGAATAGAATAGAGCTAAACTTTAGGGACATTTCAGGCACTGAAGTCCATTTTTTTTTAAAGAGATGAAGAGAGAGAGAGAGAGAGGGAGAGAAAGAAACTTAAGTAGGCTCCATACTCAGGGCGGAACCCAACTTGGGGCTCAATAAATACCACAGCCCTGGGATGGTGACCTGAGCTGAAATCAAAAGTTGGACACTCAACCAAGCCACCCAGGTGCCCCGGCACCAAAATCTTAAATGGACTATCTATAGTCATTCCCGGTGAAACTCATAATCCCCTTCCTGGAAACATCAATGATCTTCTGAAAATCAGTCAACCTTTACTCTATTGGTTTTGGATATTTACTTAAGGGTGCTCTGGGTTGGTTCCAGATCTACTGGGATTCAGGGTTTCTTTCATAACCTTGTTTCCTAAACTTCTCACCAGCTGTGACTTTTAGTATTGCACAAGAATTCTCCATCAGAGATCCTAACCTTATAATGGTTTATCATACCTACCCTTGACTCCTTTCTCTGCCCCACCTCCCCAGCCCAGTTCTTCCTTTCTGAAGGCTTACCTGTGACACACATCAGCTGGTTTTTAAAGTTTAATCTACCTTTAGAATCACACAGTATGGTATCTGTCCACTTTTGTTCCAGAATACTCAGAATTACTTCTCTCTGGAGGCCACATGCTGCAGTAGTAGGCATCATCTTTGGATTCCAGCTGTGTTGTCTTGGCTCCTAAAATTCTCAGTGATTATCGTGTCTTCCTTTTTAAAAATTTGTATCCTCTACTAAACATACCAAAAATCTCTCCTTCCAGCCTGAGGAGTACCATTGCACAGACTAAGATGACTGATGTCTTGGGATCAAAGTTCTCTGGGTTCAGGTGGCCAGCTCCACTCTTAGCCTCAGGCTCTCCTTGATGACCATCTGGTGCCATGTTTTTCTTATTTGTATCCCACAAAAACACGTAGAAGCACACAATGGAAGGCCTCAAGAGTGAAGCAGTTCCTCTTAGATGATTCAGGAAGACTTGGAAGGAAATAATGGCCATAAAAAACAAGGCTTTTTTTTTTATTATTGCCCTGTTCCCTTTCAGAATTTAAATATTTTGAATTTTTATTTTGGCCTCTTAGAAGTGTTCTATTAAAATGAAGCCTGGAAAATGTGTAATGTACAAATGTCAGAATGTTCTAGATTTGGGCTGGAAATTAAAACTGCATACACTGCAATGCTCCATCACCAGGAGTATGGAAACCTGGAACTTCTTTGCAGTGTCTGAATCCCATTACTACAGATCTGAGACATTGTGGTCATCTCCCTCAAAAAGTTCCATACCAAAGGCCACACCCAATTCTGTACTCAGTAACGTATACTAATCACCAGCTAAGGTTATTACCTTGCCCTGGTTCTACTTTTTTCTGCCATAAATTATAAATTTCCTTTTTGATTCTAGATTTACAAAGGCAATGGGCAATGTTTACATTTATTTTATTTTTGCTTGTAGTTTTCTCCCCAATCTGTACAACTATCTGTAGAATGAGTAACATGTTGAACTTAACACGGGTCTTAAACAACATTTCAGAACTTCCCTTATGTCAATACTTAGCAACTACAATTGTGAGCATACCCTCTCCTTATCAGAGGGGACATTCAGAGGATACTATCAAGACTTTTTTTGTTTTGCAAATGTAGATAAAACATCAAACAAAGCTAAAAGAAGCTTGACAAACGACTAGCTCCTAAAAGTTCTTTCCAGTGTATTTGGAATGCTCAAAGCCAACTCTAAAGCCAGCCCAGTTAACCTTGGCAGGGTTATGTAGAGCTCTTATGTGGAATGATGAAAAGTATTTTCACAAAAGCATGTCAAGCTTTCTTTAAATGGCCATGATGGTCTTGATGGATTCTAGTTCCAGAATGTGAATAGTCAACCCCCCCACCTCCAGTCCTTCAGTGTCAACACACCTGCTCACCAGGTGCTCAGGACTCTCAGGGTGGCTATCCATTGGAGAGAAAGGAAGAGATGAGGTGAACAGATGCTGTCCGCATTTCAGGCTTTCTATTCAGGGGTGAGCAGATGCTCTCCTGAACAATTCCATGTTGAGATGTCATTAATGTAAAAATTAGTGTTTTTCTCTTTCTGCCAGAATGCAGGATTTACATGATCCCTCACACATATCCCTGGAGGACTGGGGTATAATCTCCTAACCAGCAATAAACCTTCATTCAGGAGAAAATTTAACTCTCAAAAATCTCAGAGACCTTGCTTTCACTGGCAGCAGGCCAAACTCCTTTGCCCTGTGTTGGGGAGCCCATTCTCATTTTGAGATGTGTGTCTCTCTCAGCAGCCTGTGGTCTCTTGCCTGCCCTTTGATGGCAGTCGTGAGCCAAGGTTGCATGAAGCAACCTGTGACATCAATGGGGAGAATGATGGGTTAAAACCCAGGTTTAGATGAACATATACCTAGCAAGTCATGGGATCCAAATGTTTGGAAGTGCAAACCGTGGGCACTGTCAGAAGGATGGAATAACCCTACAACAGCCTAGAGAGCAGTTGGGCTTTGGCTTAATGAACTGCATGCTAAGGCTGTGGGATTCAGTTGGGTTTGATACATTGTGGCTGGAGAGATCAGCTCATCTTCTGGAGCCCCTGTCTAGTAGGTTTCCATCTTCTAGCCTCTCCTGGTCGACTATGGAGATCACTCAGCCCTGGTCATAAACTTATTCTGGGGCTGTTCCCAAATGCCATGTTTCTTTTTCTTGCTCTTCAAGTTCTGGATTTCCCATTTGCTCATTCATGATGCTATTCTGGGTTTGCTTTGAGTAGGATTTTACTCTACTAACCAGCATTCCTTAAGTCTCCTCCCAAGCACACAACTAAGCCCCAAGACTATCCAGGAGCTTGGGAAAACAAGAGGCCAAGAGGCTGATGGCTCTGTGAAGCCCTTTTGTTGCTCTTTCCCTACCACCGACTCAAGACCTGAGGAGCACAGGGGACAGGGGCACTGCACTAAAGCAATGGATGTGTCCCCAGTGAAAGCCAGAGCACCACTGTGTGATATGTAACATAATAGAAGACACTCAGCCTCACTGTTAGGCTTATATTCTGAGTCTAGGCTCAGCTGGGGCTCCTTTCTGTCCTTCTTCCCTGACCACATTTATTCCTTCTAGAAACTCTCCTTGACAGTTGGCTTTTACTTAGCATTGGAGATGATTTTCCTCTAGGCAACAACTCTCAACTTCTGTTTCAGGTTTGGAACATTTTTAGCTGATGGCATCTTTGTTCCCTTGTATTCTTCATGTTTCTGCCTACCATAGGGCCTTTGCATAGGCTTTTCTCTCTGGCTGGAATGCCTTTTCACCTGCTTCATGATGACTTGTCTGTCATATCTCAGCTTCACCACATTTCTTAGAGAAATATCTCACTGCTCAGATGAACTCCAGTCTCCTTATCAGGTTTTCATGGTACTAAACACTCTGCAATTTTATTCTCACTTCATCATTTTGTTTAGAGGCTGTCTCTTATATTCAACTAATCTCCATGAATGAAGGCACAGAGTCTATTTGATCTCATCATTGAGTCCCTCAGTCCAGGTGCAGTACCTGGTTTACAGTAGGCACTCTCAATAAATACTTATTGAAATCTTGTGATTTACAGAGATAAGCCTACATTCTTAGTTCATCTAAATGTGTCTTTGTGCCTATGTGATTTATACGCTAATAACTATTGCTTCTACTTTATAATCTTCATACTACAATGATGCTCAGAAACTGCCTGTGCTCAGCAGTCCTGAGCCAAAGAAGGAGCCATCCCAAAGCATCTTCGTAATTTTGCACAGGGGGCCTGGTGCATATGTCCCACCTGGCAGTGCTGTCTGCAGAGCACCTCTCTGTCACACTCTCTCCCTTATTCCTGGCTTATGTCCACATCTTGGTTCCCCTGCTAAGTTATTTCCCTCCAAAATGGCAAGAAGGTGGCTGGCTGTCTCTTTAGCCCCCACTCACCCCTAGGACTGAGACTCTAGAGCATACAGGGAAGGTCAAATGAGGCTCCTGCATGTTTGGCCAGCAGCCTGGGGATGGCGCTTGTGGTGACAGGGCCTGGGAGACCAGCCAGATATCTCAGCAGGTATCAGAATCCTGCCTCAGAACTGCAAGAAATGCCTCATTTGCCCCATCTCTTTCTTGTTAGAGATGAGTATCTGGGGCACATCACATGCCCCAGGGGTGCAAAACTGGGTGGTGGTTTCCTCCACACTTAAAACAAACAGCTGGGTTCCCCTGAAGATGTGGTTTTGAATCACTTGCTACATTCCCGATGGAAGGGTGGTGTAATTGCTGATGAGGGAACCACATGCTTCCTTATCCCTCTTGCTAGGCATAGCTGGAGCAGGAACACACATATAGGAGTGTTGGAGGGGTTTTAAATCACCAACTAAAACCACAAGCTTGATTTGTTCCCATTGGCGGGATATTTGGCCAGACGCAGGCATCTTCCTCCTCCTTAGATACATGGCCCTTTAAATACTCCATTTCACCCGGGATCATGCCAGTGCTTGGGCAGAGGAGCCCCTATTCAGTCCTCGCCTTCAGCTCATCCACTGCATGCCTTCCCCCCTTGAAGGAGCAGGGTTGATTCAGTACTTTGGGGACTTGGTGACATTAATGGATCTGTTTTATGTAACACAAAGTCATTATTAACAGCATCCTAGATCATAAAGAAGGTATAGCAAGAGGCAAGGAGGTTTCTCCCCCCCGAAGATAGGAGCAGCCAGACTGAAGAAAAGAGGGATCATGGAGCCATTGTATGATTGGTGCCTTGCACCCTGCATTGACATTTCTGCAGCTTCATCAGAAATTCTAAGTAATCCATGTGAAAACGGACAGTTATTTACCGAAGATATACGCACTGCATGGACCTGTAATGCACTGAAGACATAATCTTGGCTCTTGGAGCTGCCTTTTCTGTGTGGCTGCAGCAATAGCAGCTGCTACAAGCCTCAGATGAAGGGGACCTAGACATCTGTGGGGAAACTGAGTTAGTGGGTGACAAAGTATGGGGTTTGATAACACGAAGTCTAAAGAAATCCATCTCTGCTGTGGACAGCAGGCGGAGTAGCTAAGTAGGCACATCTGGCTGGCAGCTTTAAATAGGACTGAGTCACAGAGCCTTCCGGACCCAAGCACCTTTGTGTTTTTTCAAGCTGGTTCCCCTTTTCAAAAGGTAAAGGAAAGCATCCTCAGCTTTCAGTGGAGGAGCAGATCCATGGGATTCTGTCCCTTCTGTTTTGTCATCAAAGAGCTGGCAGTGTGTATCAGCAAGGAGGGTTCAGTTTCTGAGCTAATTTTTACTTTCATGCTAATAGGACAGCATCCAGCAACAGAATCACATGGAGGGATGTGGAGTCCAGCTTCCGTATGAGGGCTGGGAGACCTGATTCCCCTGGGTGGATTCACATTTGGGTGCTTTCAAAACCTCCTTTTCCATCTCCTTACATCCTCTCCACCCCCAGCACCGCAGTTGCTGCCCTTCTTCCCCTCTCTCCCTCCACGGGGATGGCAGGCAGGAGATGTGGGCAACCAGGCTGATGAAGAGCCAGACCTCCATTCTCCTCCTGGGCTCCCTGCTGAGACTGAACACCTAAGAGCAAATGTGCAGGGTCAGAGCATTAATGGGGACACAGGCATTCCATCTCTGCTTGGCCCAGACACTTAGTGCAATGTTCTTAGTCCTATGCATGAGGGGACAGCACCCAGAGGGACAGCAGGACTCATCAGAGTGAGGCTCTTGGTGCATGTGGGTGTTTGTTTTCCGAGGGTTTGCACAAGCCTGATGCTGGGGCACTCTCGTGCTTGCTCGCTCTCTCTCTTGCTCTCTTTCTCTCTCTCTCACACACACACACACACACACACATCAAGGTGATCAAGATTTGGACCACTCCTATCCATCAGGTGCACAATTTGATTTCAGATTCAGCTTTTGTGCTCAGAGTCAGAGTTGGTAAATCTGAGGAACATACTTCACAGGGGTTCCTGAAGCCATTTCTTGAATTTGTGGCACCTTGATCTATAGAGTTCTGAATTGCTGCGTTTCATGAGGTTACTTCAGGAGGAGGGGGAGAGAGCATGCGTGTGTGTATGTGTGCACATGTGCACATGAGTACGAATGTGAGAGATGGGCAGACAGACAGACAGACACACCGTCACAGGAGCTGCAAAGGGAAGAACTGGTTGGATCAGCCTAAAGCATTTGTATGGTAGTCCCTTCTAGAAATGTTTGTGCATGATAGACTCTCCCAGACCCAGTGAGGCAGAGGCAGCTTTTCCAGCACATATTATGAATTCCAAGATGTATAATAAATACACATTTTACAAAAGCAATATGTGTTTTAAAATATAATATATGCAAACAATCTTATAAATCACTAGGCTTGACACTAGTCAGCCGAAGAGGCTTCTGGGGAAATGGTGTTGTGCGTGTTTGTGTGTTTTTAATAATGCAAAAATATGTGTAATATGCTTGAGAAACAACAGCCAAAAACCCCCTTCTACCTGCCAACTTTACAATACTTATTTCCCAGGAGCCTGCTGTATCCTAGGCTCTCTGGAAAAGAAGCGAGGGGCTTAAATAAAGAGTATAAATATGAATAAAATGGGAAAACTCCACCCATCTCAGTATAGATTTTCCCAATGGACTTGACCAGCCCAGGCTTCATATGTCAAAAAACAAGCATGTTATGATCTTGATGCAAAGGTTTCTGTAACATTATTGCATGATGCAGAGGCACAGGCAGCTAGAGGAAAGAGGTCTGTCGGATCCCCCGTTCTGACTTACCCCATGGAGCCTTATGCTGTCATGGTGTGTTAAGGGCTAAATGTCAACCCAGACTATGAATTTTGTGCCCTTTGTCAGCTAGAGACACCCTTTGGATTTTTTTTCAGGCCTGGGTTTAGTATTTAATGGTTTAATGGAGCTTTCCTGGTGTTCAGTATGAGATGGTCACAATGGGATTTCTGGCTTGCACAATTACTCTCTACTGGATCTCCTTCATCTCTTCAAGTAGTTAGGTGGGGCTCTCCTCCCTGTGGGAACTGCCTCTCAGGGCACCAGTATCCCATTCCTAATCCAGGGTTGGTGGGTAAATAGGCTTGTCCATGCTGCCTCCGTCTCCACAAACCCAGCCAAACAAAACTAGTAGAAGGGGACAAGAATTTCTTAAGTGTTAGAGCTGAGTCTTTGAAACAAAAAGAAAAGTGCCCAGACAAGGTGAAGTATACTTATGAAGAAAACTTCTATTGGAAAGTATGCGCTGGATAAAACAAAAAAGAATATTTGCATATATTTAGACAAAATGATATTTATTCCAGGGTTGCTTATAATATCACAAAAACAGAAGCAAAGTAAATCTCCAGCAATGAGAGGTTCTTTAAATAAATAATGGTACATAGCAGGGAAATACTTTGCTACCATTACAAAAAGAACATTTAGTCTTGGAAAAGTTTTGTGATATATTAGGAAATGCAGAAGGCAGGTTACAAAACAGACCAATTTAAGAGCATGTTGTATTCTACTACATATGTTATTGCTATCACGTATTACCTATTGAAAGCTGTAGACAAGAGTGCTAGATATTCAATATGAGCCCATTTTTTAATGTTTTCATATGTATAATAATAGAAAAATATACATTTAATATATATTAATATACAATATAGAATTGTATTTGTAGAAAAATATTTGGAAGGATATACCTGAAAATGCTAACTTTGGTTCTGTCCAGAGGGAGCACTTGATATCATTTCTATTTTCTTCTCTTTGCTTATCTGCATTTATTTCTGCAGTGAATAAAAACTGCTTTTAATAGGAATTAAAAAGTATATTCAAAAAGCATTTTAGTTGCCTAGACAAATAAGCCAAGGGTTAAATGTGCAAAATCTAGCATGTGTAAATAGAAAATTGCCAGTAGAAGAAAGGCTGAGTCAGTAGGCGTCATCACAGTGCACCTATGCCTTCGTGCTTCTTTAGGGAATTTTCACTGCTGGTTCCCTTCTTCACTTTGTTCTGGGACCCCCATTAGTTGGGAGTCACCCCAGGGCTGGAGAGATACAGGGAGAAGCTAGTATCAGGTTCCAGACTTTAAGTCTTTTCACATTGACAACTGGAAATGGGCTCTGGCCAGAGGTGACACAAATGACCCTTTGCCCTTGGTATTGAAATACCCATGAGTGAAGGGGATGGGCCTCAGCGCATGTAGAATCAGTTATAGCTCTTTTTCTTTCCCTCCTTGCTGCGTGGTCATCAGCCTTTGGTCTCTTCACTCACTCCAACCCAGGACCTTCTACTTTATTGCTGTAAGATAAACAGAATACCCTCAGGGAAGCACTACCAAAGAAAGCATGAGAATAATGTTGGTAAAGAGTTGTCCTAAACCAGGTGTCTGAAAAGTTTTATTAGAACACAGCAACACTCATTGGTTTGCATATTGTCTATGGCTGCTTTTGAGCTACAGGACAGAGTTGAATAGATGACCTATGGCCTACAAAGCCAAAATTACTTTCTATCTGGCCCTTTAAAGAGGAAGTTTTACTTAATGTTTCATTATATATTTGGAGGGTTTTGTCTAACTTCTCCATCTGGGATGTAGTATCTGTGAGGGCAGGGAACTTGGTTTCTCCAATGGTTCTCTCCCTAGCATCAAGAACAGTGCCTTATACATAGTAGATACTCTATAAATCAGTATTGAATGAATGAAACTTAGCATAAAAATGACAAATGATTGACTTAATCTGCAGGAAAACAGAAGCCAAGGAAAAGAGGACAATCCTATGCAGTTGTATCATGCTATTAAAGAATATAATACAAACATATTTTTGAAGATGAGAAGAAGAGGCTGCAAAGTTAAAGAAATTAAGGACAAAAATACTATTATAGAACTCACAGATAAATTAGAATAGCAAAGACTAAAATATTACTAGCTGAAATAAAATTCTGATATAAAGAAAATGCTTCAATTAACCATGGGAAGTGCAGAAGAATAAAAGACAAATAAGAAAATGTAATCAGTGCATGGACAGTCTGAAAGTGATTCAACATAAAGATATTCTTCAAGCAGAGAACCCACAAATTAAATGTTTTTTCAAAGGTAGAGTAATCAAAAGCATTCTCTAAAATAAGAGAATAAGGATATTGCAAATAAAAAATAAATTCATTCCAGACTGGTAAAAAAAATAACTCTAAGCTATATTCTGATTAAAAATTTTAACCTTGAATACAAATAAAAATGCTTTAACTTTTTCTCAAATCTGCAATACAAGTCACCACCCAAGGGGATGGAATGGAATATGACAGCCTTTTGACCTTGCCAAAGCAACACCCATTAACAGAGACATGGGATAATGTCTACTAAATACTGAGGAAAACCAGTGTGATTCCAGGATGGAAAACAAATACAGAGGAAAAGTTTATCTGGTTTACAAACATGTCCAGAAAAATGAAAGACACCCCCCACCCCCCCACACACACAATCAGAAATTTTCTTTAGAATTGCAATTAGGTTTTCTCATGTTGTGTTTCATTTTGGCATATCTGCTGAATTTCTTTGAGACATCATTGTGTTGGGAGTCTAGTGGATTCTCATTTGATTGTCTCTAAAGTTGGCTTCTCCAAGTCTAGCCCTAAATCAGGCCAGTTAATCAGGTAAGATGCCTCTCCAACTCCCCAATGTCCTGCTATTAATATAGTCTGATTAGTCTGTTCCACAAGCCTTTCTAACATGCATAATTATTATTAGCAGATTATAGGAGCACTTTAGACACTTTTTAATTACTTATATTATCTTATTTGTGGAGCTGATGATTGTACTTTTGGATCAGCTGCTGGACTCTATTCTGAGAGGAGCAGGGTTAATATTTCATGCAATTTCCTTTAAGCTTCAGCTATATGTCCTCATACGTTGAGTTTGCTCTATTGAGAAATGACTTCCACTGCCTGCCAAGTTTCTAACTACAAGGAATAATGCCATTGTTGAGAAGATCCAAAAACCACATGAATGAGAAGATATGGCTGCCTTTACTATGTTTTGTAAGACCTTGAGTGATGTAGCAACAAAAGAATTACTCACTATTTGATGCCTTAGAGAGTTCAGTAGCAATTTCCTTTGGTCTCCTCATTACCTTTGTCTTAAATTTTTTTTCCCAACGTAAAACACAACTTTCTGTGGAATATGAGCTCTTCCTTTTCTTCCTTGTAACTATAACATAGTATATATCACTTTCAGATCACTAATATGTGATAAACTATAAATACATTGTATACTGCTGACTCCAAGTAGAAGAAAATACCCAGTAGGCTTATTCATGGCAGATATATATATCTTTTTGATGGATAACAAGAACACCATTACTGTCTGGTACTCAGTTCTCTGAAAACTTCTTGAAAGAAAAAACTAATACCTTTGACTGGTTCATTAGGGTTACAGCTTTTCACTTAAAATTTTTGCAAAATGAATTGACTCTAAGGCAGACAAAAATATGTAAGATAAAATGACTAGCATCTTAATTTGCAAAGATTATGAATGGGATGTACAGACAGGGAGGTTAAGACTACAAGAGAAGTTGTATTAGAATCAATTGAGAAGTGTGGTTGTCCCCACTTAGTGGTACAAAAAAACAGTAGAGAGATGCAAATTCTTTGAAGCTGCCCTTTGAGAAAGCAATCACTACTTTCTTCCTCCATCACTATGAAGACCATGCCCAAAGCAAGCATGGTGGGGTTGACTTAGTATTTTGATTGTCTGGGACTATAATTACAACATGATAACTATGAAGTTACATAACAGGAGATTTCCAGTGACCACAACACACACCTTATTTGCCTGGATTCAGTTTGAGAAACTTGTTTCATGGATTTAAATGATCATTTATCAAAGGAATGGGAAGGAATAAAAAAAACACCCAAGAGTGTTTCCCTTTGGACATAAAAATTGAAAAGACACATATCTCTCTTTCCACCATATGAATCAAAGATGAATTTATAAAGTAGGATGAATCAGAAAATCTTCAGTGATGGCTCTCCCATCTTTTATTAGGCACGTTGGTGTCCCACAAATAGAAATGCTGTCATTGGATGACAATTACAGAGTAAATAAAGTCATGAAAATTTAATTCCTTCTAACAATTTTGAGAGTTATTCTCCTCTATAAATGGTAGGCAACCATTTATAAATTTGTAGCAACCATATAAATTTGTAGCAATGTGAATGGAACTCGAGGGTGTTATGCTAAGTGAAATAAGTCAGGCAGAGGACAGATGCCATGTTTTCACTCGTATGTGGAACAGGAGAAACTTAACAGAGGGCCATGGGGGAGGGGAAGGGAAAAGAAATAGTTAAGGAGAGGGAGAGAGGCAAACCATAAAGAGAGTCTTAAATACTGAGAACAAACTAAGGGTTGATGTGGGTGGGGGAGAGGGGAAAAGGGATGATGGGCATGGAGAAGGGCACTTGTTGGGATGAGCACTGGGTGTTATATGGAAACCAACTTGACAATAAACTATTTAAAAATTTAAAAATTAAAAAAAATAAATAAATGGTGGGCCTTATAGAAAATGCTACCAAACTTTTGGATTTTGATAAAGATTTCATGTACCCATAAGAATGATAAATAGAATGCCACCTACAGCTCAAAGCCACAGAGAATGGCCTTGCTCTGGAACTCTGGAGCCACAGTGCTGCCCTTGAAAATGATTCATCATCTTAGGCAGGGTTGGTATTAAGTAAATCTGGGATGAGTTTCAGTTCATTCTGAAAATTAAATATTTTCATTAGACAGAAAACAAGGACATCAACATGCAGTTTGTCGGCCCTGAGATTCACCATGATTAAAATGCTGGATTTGTACCCACACTGCTCCTAAGTCACCTTACCAAGCATGTGTCAAACCCTTAGCCACTTCTTCAGAGGGGGAAAAAAAGCATGAGACATGGTCACTTAAGGATCAAGTTTATGTTTAATGAAAACAATTCAGGATACTCAAAAATACATATGTAATTTTACCAGTTTTTCAGTTTCTACAAAATCTTTCCTGTAGGAAACTTGGTATTTTGTACATATTTGACCTATTCTAATCATCAGAAGTTCCTCCCAAACCTTGGAAGATAGAAAGGACTGACTTCTCATTTTCTGAGTAGCCTTGGATTCAGCTTATATAATGGAATGTTTGTGCTAGCCGCAAAACGTGCTTTCTCCCCATGGAAACAAAAATGTCCCTCATTCCTGGAAAATTTGGCTTAAGTGGTTCCTGTGAAACTGGTATTGTCTACTTTTGAAAAAAAAAATAACCACAACAGAAATACGACAAGGTGGTTTCATATTTAAGAACCAAAAAAATAAGGGAGGAGTATAATTCCTTAAATTTTATGAATTTTAGTATTATGCAAACTTATATACCATGTAAGTAATAATACTGTAAGAAATACAGCCATTAAAAAACAATGACCACTCCAGTGCCTCATAAGCTTCTCAAATCAAATAACACAACCAACCACCAGAGAGAGAATCTGTATTCTACAATCTGCCATGTTAGGGACAAAAAGAGCATTAAAAATGGGGCATGAAGTATCATCATCTAATAAGTCCACAATACTATCATTCTCTGTCCCTCCCCATCACTCTCTATTGCTAATGACTTTAGGGTAGAGTAAAAGATGCTACCTGTAGGTTGAATTCTCCAAAAGTCTCACCACATTGCTGCGCAAATGGGAAGTTTAATTTACTGACATATTTTACTTATTTTCTTGTCTTTTTTTTTCTAACAATGTGGATATAATACTTCTAATTTTCATATCCAACAGGGCTTATTCAGATAGTAGTTCTATAGACCATTTATATTCTTCCTATTTTCAGTGTTTTATATTTAATTCATCCATAACCCTTATATTCATTGCTCTCTGCACTACCTCCTTGTAAAGCATGATTTAAGAATATGACCGAAGGAGAGTTAGGACACCCTGGACTGTTGGGCCAACACAGAGCAGGAGCAGGATTGTGTTCCATTGAATGGGATTTTTTCCCCGGGGGGTAAAATGAGTAACAAATATTGACTGAATATTTTGGCAATATACCAATAATATTGATAATATTGATATTTCTAACAGATACATTTCTTCTTACTTTCCCCAATTGACTCTTGGAAATGGCATTGAGCTTACTGAGGGCAGTGACTGTGTTCTGTTTCTTTTATGTCCTTCCTCAGACCTCAGCACAGTGCTTAGCACAAATCAGATGCTCAGTAACTATGGATGGAAGAAATTAAATAAGAAGCTGAAAGATTGTCTCTTCTTTTCATCTATTGGCAATATGTTTTCACTGGAAGATAAGTGTCATGTTCATCGATACAACAAATATATATTGTGCATCTTTTTAAACGTAGCTATTCTTTAGAGTAACAAATCTCAGACTTCTTCACTTCATAGACCAGTAACATTTCACACAAACAATTGTGAGAGACAAATATAGGATACCTGGTATTTTGTGTTACAATGTAAAGTCATTTACAAACATCTACTACAATCTACTGTCCCAACCATGCCATTAATGAAAAGGCATTTAACATAGGAAGGGAGGGAGAAGGAGGGAGGAAGACAGGAAGGAAGAGAGGAAGGCAAGAATTGGAGCCATATGGGGTGCCTGGGTGGCTCAGTCGGTTGAGCATCCGCCTTCGGCTCAGGTCATGATCTCACGGTTTGTGGGTTCGAGCCCCGTGTCAGGCTCTGTGCTGACAGCTAGCTCAGAGCCTGGAGATTGTCTTCAGATTCTTTGTCTCCCTCTCTCTCTGATCCTCCCCTGCTCACGCTGTCTCTCTCTCTCTCTCTCTCTCAAAAATAAATAAAACTTTAAAAAAAAAGAATTGGAGACTATTATCTCAGAATAAAGCCAGTTCTTTAACTAGAGTTAATTAGTGCTCCTTTCATCTCATTTCCACCTCTAACTGGTGAAAACTCTGTCAGGGTTGAATGTTATCCCATGGACTATGTGACCTTGCTTGATTCCCTGGCCTTCCTGAGGTTCAAGTTGCTTGTCTGTAAAACAGGGCAATAAAAGCACCCGCTCTAGGGTTGTTATGGGGATTAAATGAGGTAATTCACATAAACCATCTACCAATGCCAGGCACACAGTAAGCATTCAGTAGGTATCAGCTATTAGTGTCGTTGTAGATGATGATAGTGTTGTCTTGGAACAGAGACTAAGAGAAAATACAAGACCTTATGTCTGCCAAGAACTCAGCATCTAACATGGAAAGGAAGCAGGTGGTAAGAAAGTGCCCAATAGGTGATGTGGATGACAAGAGGCATCGAAGTGTTGTCAGAGGAGGGAAGCAGTGCAGTGGAGTAGTGGGTGGTGCAGGGTGGGTGGACCAGAAGACACCAGGTCTGAGTCAGCCAGGATGGAATGCTAACCTTTATCTGGCACTCACCATGCTCTAGGTCTGTATAGATGATTTTCAGTAATCTCATTTCATCCCCTTTCAAAAGCTATATGGCTGTTCCTATTGTCATTCCCATTTTCCAGATGAGGAAACTGAGGAGCAAAGTCACAAAGGTGTTTCAGTGTGATAGGTGGGATTCTGATCCAGCTTTTTTCCTCACTTGAAAGCTGGACCATGGTGTAGACTCAGGCATCTACCCTGTGTTCTTGACAATGCCATGCTGCCCCTATCAAGCAGTGTAGGCTTTAGCCGGGAGGCCAGGAAAGGCCACGGAGGAGAAAGTGAGCGGGGCCATGGCCTACCCATGGGGGTGGCATGGGAAGACAGCATGTCAGATATAATAAAACAGAGGACTAAATGCAAGAAGACTGCTTTAGAGGGAAACAAAGAGGACCGATTTTGTTCAAGTGGCTGATGCCTAGAGTGTCTGCTTATGTGTCCAGAATCTTCGCTCATAGCTTATAGCCTAGACTTCATCATTAGTGGACAATGTGTAACTGCATGGCTCAACCCTGAGGCACATTCCACTGTTTTCCAAAGTCTAAAAAAAAATTCCCATGCCCGGGCCACACCTAGAAAACTTAAATCTCAGCCTCTGGAGTGAAGCCCAGTGGAAAAGATCAGGTTTCATGAAACTTCTTGAAAAAAGAACACAAAATCGTCACCACCATCAACAGCAAAATCCAGTGCTTGGTGTTTCTTTAAAATGAGTGTAGATATCCAGCAAATTACTGAGATTCCAGGCCCCTTGCTTCCAAAATGTCTTTGGGTGTCCAGATTGCAACCTGGATTCTTCCTTCCCCTCCCAGAACACTCTATAACTCCCAGTATGTTCCAATACTCACAGGGTACTGCAAGTGAGTATTCAAGCACTTGATTTAGCTTCAAGCAAAATCTTTGTCAGGTCCTAAACATCTCTTAAAAAAAGTCCTTCCTTGATTCTAAAGAGTAGCCTAATAAAGGACCTCTACTCTCTGTATAGCATTAATGGCTTCCACAGGACAGAAAAACCTCTTACTAAGTGGCCAGTCTACCCTCTGTGGCTTTAACATCTTCTAGAACATATGCACACATCCTACTCATGTCCACTGGGAATGTGAGCCACCATCTTGCCTCAGTCAATCATCAGATATTTATGGCACCTGCCACGTGCTTGACCCTGAGCTGGATGCTATGGGGTGGGAGGAGGATGAAAAGACCCAGTCCCTGCCCTGAGGTGAGCTCAACATGTAGGAAAAGTAAACTTAGAGTGGTGGTTGTCAATGACAGTATTGCTGGGTCATTGCTATGTTTTGCCTTTCCTGAGATGCACTTTTTTTAGGAACTTGGGAGGGATTTGATGAATCTCTACTGAAATGAGGTGAATGGGAACTTGCTTCAACAAGAATTTGGGAAGAGTGGATTTGAGGTGATTTTTAAAATAAATTATAACATGAAAAGAATCTTAGAGTCATTAGTTATTAGGAAAATGTGATTTAAAATCACAATGAGATACTTGTAGATACCTATTAGTATGACTAATATAAAGTGCTGGCCAAAATGTGGAGAACTGGCATACATTGCAGATAGGAATGCAAAAATGGTACATCCACTCTGGAAAGGATTTGGGCACTTTCTTATAAAGTTAAATATATAACCAGGAACCAAGGAATTCCATTCCTATCTACTTAAGAGAAAATAAAACGTATACCCACACAAAGACTTGCACACAAATGTTCACAGCAGCATTGTTACAGAGCCAAAAAGTGGAAACAACCAAAATATGCAAATTCTGGAGAATGAACTGTGGTTCACCCAGTACCACTTAACAATAAAAAAGAAACAAGGTACCGACACACACAACATGGGAGAATCTCAAAAGAATTATGCTAAGTAAGAGAAGCCACTAACAAGAAACTACTTACTGAATTATCTCATTTTTATGACATTCTGGAACAAAAAAAGCATTAACAGGGATAAGATCAGTGATTGCATGGTCTGGGGGGCCAGAAAGGAGGAGCGACAAAAAAAAAAGAGCAAGAAGGAATTTTTAGGGTCAGCAGAATTATTCTAGATCTTGATTGTGGTAATGGTTACGTGACTGTTCACATTCGTCAAAACTCCTAGAACTGTACACTTTAAAAGGGTGAATTTCCCTGAATGTAAATTATACCTTAATTAGCCTGACTTTTTAAAAACTAAAATAATGATAAGTATCGATTAGGATAAACAGTGCATTCTTAGAATGAGGACAGTTGCCAGGTTAGATGATGAGACTAAAAGGAAACAATAACTAAAGAGCCTTTTACCCCATAAGTGGCATCAGTTCAGGTCTTTAGTCCCGTATATTGCATCTACCATGGTTGCTGAACAGTCTCCATCATCAGGCACTGCTCAAAGCCATGCTTCCACACATTCATGGAGCATTTCCCGGGCCCATCCTGTTAGCAGTCGCCCCACCAGAAATAGCGCAGTGAATTCCCTGCTGCTGTCTGTTCTCGTTCATAGGAACATGTCTTCAGGACTGGCGCTCCCGCCTGCAATCCTGGCCTCCCCTGGGTCTCCATGGTTATCCCTAACCAAGAGGAGAATGTAATGTTTCGGGTTGCACCAACCCCTCATTTTAAAACAAAAGCCTAATGAAAGGGCAGGTGTGCCCGGAGCCCTCTGTGATTAGCTGTAATTCTTGGCAGAGTGTGACATGCTTATTCTTCTGAATTAGCACAGGGCACAAGGCATTTACCACGGTGCTAATTGCTATTGGATGAAAACAAGCAGCCCCAGTATGTGGGCATGAGGCAAGACAAAACAGATGCCAGGGCCATTCAGAGCCATACTCTGCGTCGGGCGTTGCGCCGGTGACTGAGAACACGTTTGTCTAAATGTCAGTCTCCTGTGGGTAGGGTGTGGGGAAGCGAGGCTGGAATCCAACATGATTCTGGATGGGTAACTGGGCAACCACACACCCTCCATCCTCCCTTCTGATAGAGTCAGCACTTGCGTTCTTTATACTCATGTAGAGTTAGGGAAATAATGTGCACATTCTAAAGCATCTTTCCCCAAAATCCACCAGTATATGGAATCTCCTCTGTAAGGGAATGATTGTTCTCAAGCAAAGCCAGCTGAGAGCCAAGTGTAACTCATCTACCAAACTTCTTCAAAAACCCAAGTGTAGGAAAAATGAGAGATTTCGTGTCATTTACAGTGGAAAAAAATTTTGTGCGCATCCTATTTCTTCATGTTTTTTGTTGTCTTCCCCCAAATCACCATTGACATATGCAGATAGAAATATCTAGTAAACCAATTCTTCTGAAATCTTCCAAGTATAGTAATGGAAGCCAATAATAGAGCTAATATCACTGTCCATTTTTATCAACAGATATACCCAGAGGTGGTGATGAGGAGACTTCATGAATTGAAAAAATAAATACCCTTCCTTGTGGTTCTTAAACACTTTTCCTATAGTTAAAAATAAAACTCTGGAAAAAGTAAAATGAGGGAAAAATTCACTTAATTAAGCTTAAAGGTGAATGGAAAGAGCAGTGCTGAGTCTTTCAGATTCTACTGGAGTCAACTGGGTCTGTTCCTAAGAGTCTAGCCTAGCTGCCCCTCAAAGCTACCACAAGCTGGACCAAGCCTGCTGTTGGAGGTTTTTGTCAGGCAGAAAGGATGCCAAACCAAAGGTGTTGTGACAGGTGGTCATGGCTCACAGGGAGAAATGTGAACTGTAACATCCTTTGTATGAGGAAGCTCCATATTTTAGTGAATGTTCCATTTTAAAGGAGGGGATTCTAGGTTGTTAAAACAAAAACCATAGGCCCAGGGGCACCTGGGCGGCTCAGGTGGTTAAGTGTCCGACTTTGTCTCAGATCAGGATCTCACAGTTTGTGAGTTCGAGCCCCATGTCAGGCTCTGTGCTGACAGCTCAGAGCCTGGAACCTGCTTAGGATTCTGTGTCTCCCTCTCTCTCTGCCTCTCCCCTATTCACATCCTGTCTCTCTCTCTCTCAAAAATAAATAAACATTTAAAAAATTTAAAAACAAAACAAAATAACCAAAGGGCCACTTAGATCAAATTGCCAAAGCAGGGCTAAAACAGAATGTAATTGCAGTTTCAACCTCCCCCAGAAATGTAGTCTTCACCAGTAAGTCAGGAATTTTTCAGTGAGCACCAATGAGTTTGTGACTTGGGCTCTTTCCAACTATAGCCCCATCCCTCAATCCCCCACCCCAGCAAAAAATGAAGTAATCTGCATGACAAGATACTTTGCTTTTCCCCCTAAGGGAAAGCCACCTTCCCTACAACAGTCCTTCCCTTTTTCCAAACTTTCCTGCCCCACCTTCCTTCTACAAAACCCTTCCATTTAGTACCTCTCCCAGGCTCCTCCTGAGAGTCCCCTCTAGATAGGGGTTGCTAGATGGGATGCTGTCCCATTCTTGAATCATTTAATAAAGCCAATTAAATCTTTAAAATGTACTTGTTCGAATTTTTGTTATTTAACAAGATAAATACAGATCTGAGCCTGATTAGTAATCACCAAGGACTACTTTGTGTACCCAAAATCTACTTCTCCCAAATCTTGGCACTAAAACCTAGAGGCCCGTCACAGTTTGGGGTGATCACATTGAAACCACGTATTTCCTGATTAAACAAGATCCCCCCTCTCACCAAAACCCTGGACCAAGGAGCATATTCCCCACCTATAGGCGTAAGGGAATAGTGTCACACAAGAAATGGGTATTCGGTAAAGAAACTGAAGGGAGAGATGGTTAATTAAAGTTTTTGCTTGATGCTATTGAAAATGGATCAGAACCCCTCTCTTCTTGCCTCTCTTCTACTCCCAATCAGGTTCCTCTGCTTTGGATATTTTTTCCCTCTTCAACTACACCATGCTCCCATAAAAATACCGTCAAGCCGCAAATATGTTTTTGCTTTTTTATTACCAAGCACTAGACTCAGGATACCTGGGTTCAGATCTCTTTTCTGCTTCTCAATAATAACCAAGTAATCATGGCCAAACCCCTTAAGCACTTGGAGTCTGTCTTTGCATCTATAAAATGGGGACAGGTTGATGGATATTCCTCCTTCACAAAAGCCTTGTGAAAATCCTAGGCAGTAACGCCTCTCACAGCAGCTAGCACCTCATAGCTGTTCATATATTTCTTGGGTCTCGAAAGGGAAAGTGAAGATATTATCTTCTATTTAAGTTTGATCCAAAAAGGGAACTGTATTGTTATCCTTTAAAGTGGATAGTAGTTACATCCCCCTCTGAACAAGCAAATAGTAGCAAGATTTGTGATGATAGGATTATAAAAATGGTGGCATCCAGACAACTGCCTACTGGGTGCAGGTTGGCAACAGGGAAACACGCTTAGCTGTTGAGTATTGTTTTGCTTGTAGCCCCTAAAAGTTATATTTACATTTGTAATCCCTTCCCTGTCACATTTTGATAAGTTGAAGAGCAGCTAGATCTTTCTCTTGAAAAACTTCACTCCCCTTGCTATAAAGAGTAAGTGGTTTGTTTTCCACACTGACTGCTCTGATTGCCATGTTTCCTCCATTCTGTTAGCAATTGAGAATGTGGTTCAGGTTTGGGAAATTCCTGCGGGAAGATGCAGGAGCTCATGTGATGCCCACGCCCAGAGGCTATTTACACTTATATCACTGTCCTTGGGATATCTTGTTTTTTCCTTTCAGGGGCATTTGTGCTTTGGCCAGCAGACCTCAACTCCCATGAGGACTAGAACCTGAACTACCTTCTGATGCCTCCTGTCATATCACTGCAACCCAGAAATTTTAATTAAAGTGGGAGATCTCCATTTCACACAGAAAACCAACCAGGGAAATTCCAGAAGGGCTGATAAGGTCATGAACCAGAGTTTCCAGGGTGACAACACAGAGATTTCCTCATCCCTCCTCTAAATCACCTTTCAAAAGTACCAAATAACCCACAGGCTGATGAGAATGGTCAAAACCACTTTCTTCTAACCTGGTTGATCAAAGTGCCTGAGTATATTCCAAGAGTCCAAGAATGGCAAGTGAAGAAACTTGCCATTCACAGAAAACCATCGTGCAGTTCAAGGATGGTGGAATTCTGAATGGTATGTCCAGGACCAAGCAAGGAGCAAGGGAATGAGCCCCAGTGAGAAGGGAATAGTAGCCAATATGACCCTAGCTCACTCTTTCTCATCAATCTCTGCCCCTCATGATTTCCAGGTCCCAAACTGATTCCACTCTTGTCTCCTAAGCCAGGTTCTTCTTTGCCACTTGGCCTCCTAGTAATCGAGGAGTCGGAACTTCCTAAGACTGTGATTAGAAGAATTTTGGGACTTTTTAATCAGAAGTCTAGTGTTTTTTCAACTATGAGAGCTGTTAGGAGGAAAGTCTTCAAGGAGAAAAATGAAAAAAAAAAATGCCTAAAGTTGGAAGGACAGGGAATGGATAAAGGATACCAGCATGAAATTTAGTGGGAACCAGGAAACCCTTAATTGATTTCTGTAAATGGAAATAGGCACCTTGAGGGAATGGGAATAGGGGGTGAGGGTGTACTGTTAGTGAAAGCCAAGTAAAAGGGAAATGAGGGAGGAAAGGAGGATGATAAATGAAAGTTTGGGATCATATGACTCCAGAAAATCACTCCCTGGCTTTCATTTTTATAGAATGTTCTCTGTTTGCCCAGTACCTCCCAGCCAGTAGTAGCTAAACCCTCTCCCTTTTGTTCATACAGGAATAGGAATAACTTAACAGCCTATTTGCATAGCAGTATAGAAACTGCAAAGGAAGAAGTGGGGTAAGGTGGTTCTACAGACAGTACTTCTCTGGGTCCTGTGCCAATCTCTTTTGCTGTTGCTGCAGAATTATGGTCTATGATCCTGGGAGTCATGGATCTCCCCCTCCCTTAGTAGGATCCCACCCAGAGGTAGGGGGTGTTCATGAGAATAAAGGGATATGGACCAGGCAACACAGGGGTGGGAGAGATAGTTAATCTTGGTGCAGAGTTGGTCACCCAGACATCCTAGAGATGAATTATAAATGTGGTGTTACTGAAGAGAGGCCATCCCCGGGTTTGTTATCAGTTTTTGCTGTCTAAAACACCACTCCAAAAGTTAGTGGCTTAAAACATCAAATATTTATTCTTTAGCTCATAGTTCCATGGGATGGCTAGGATGACTGGACAGCTAGGGCAGCTCTGTTGGTCTAGACCAACTCAATTGATTTTTGTGGTCTGCTGGTGGCTTGGCTAGAGTTGGATGTTCTGGGGAGGGGGCATCTCACTCATGTGCCTGGCAGTTGGCCAACTGGTTGGTGGTCTAGGACAGCCTCCACTGGGACTTCTCTTCTGCACTCCATGTGGTCTCTCATCTTCCCACAGGCTAGCCCAATACTTGTCATAGAGTAGCAGTGTCCAAGAGAGTGAGAACAAAAACTGCAGGACTGCTTGAGGCTGAGGCTTGGATCTCACACAACTTCAATTCTGCTACATTCAAGGAGTGGAGAAATAGACCTGTCCCCTTGCTGGGAGGGGCTACGAGGAATTTGTGGTTATGTACAATCTAACACAGCTGACAATCCCACCACTGATGTTCTAGGGTTGAATCTGCTCTGGTTGACTATGCCACATTGGACACTTTTTCTCCTTGAGCCCCATTTTTATTTCTTTCATAACCTAGAAAATAAGAGACATGAATTGGATAATTTCTGAGGACTCTTCTTGTTCTAAAATTTCATGATGGTAAGAATTATAACTTTAACAGTAAGTACCAGGGAAGATGTTGAGGAATTGGAAAACCTGTGTGCTGTTGGTGGGAATGTAAAATCTTACATCCCTTATGGAAAAACAGTAGACAGGTTTCTCAAAAAAATTAAAAATAGAACTGCCATTTGATCTAGCAGTCGTTCTTCTAGACATTTACTCAAAAGAACTGAAATCAGATTCCTGAAAATATATCAGCACCCCTATGTTCGTTGCAGCACTATTCGCAATAGGCAAGATAGGGAAACAAACTAAATGTCCTTTTATGGATGAGAAGATATAGAAAATGTGGTTCATACACACAATGGAACATTATTTAGCCTTAAAAAGGAAATTCTGCAATATGCAGCAGCATGGATGAATCTAGAAGACATTATGCTAAGTGAAATAAGCCAGTCCCAGAATGACAAATACTGCATGATGCCACTTATATGAGGTATCTAAGACAATCACACTCAAAGGAGCAGAGAATACAATGGGAGTTGCCACAAGGACTTGCATATCAGCAGGTGTAAAGTTTCACTCATACAAGATGGAAAAGTTCTAGGGGCTCAGTCGGTTAAGCGTCCAAATTCAGCTCAGCTCCTGAGCTAACAGTTTGTGAGTTTGGGCTCCTGCGTCAGGCTCTGTGCCGACAGTCCAGAGCCTAGAGCCTGCTTCAGATTCTGTGTCTCCCTCTCTCTCTGCCCTTCCCCCACTTGTGCTCTATCTGTCTCTCTCTCTCTCTCAAAAATAAATAAAAATTTTAAAAAAGATGAATAAGTTCTAGAGATCTGCTGTACCAAATTATGACTATAGCTAACAATACTGTATTGTACCTGTAAAATTTTGCTAAGAGAGTAGATCTCATATTAAGTGGTCTTACCATAATAAAATAAAGATAAAAACAAATTATAGCTTATATTTGTCGGGTGATTGCCATGAGTTGGCACGACTTTACGTGCTTTACATGTAATAACTCATGTAATCCTCACAGCTACCCTAGAAGTCCCATTTTACAGGATAGGAAACAGAGCACAAATTGATTAAATACGTTGCTCCAGGCCACAGAGCTAGTGTGGCAGAGCCAGACTATGGACACAGCTCCCTGACTCCAAAACCCGTGGTCTTACCTGGTGGGCTGTGTGGCCTGCCTGGAGCATCACTGAAGTAGTGAATAACAACAATGCATTAAAGATTATCCACCTTAGGACTGCTCCTTAATGTATTCCTGTGCTTTTAAAAATTCTTTTTCTGAAACTCAAGTGGGGAAACGTAAGTCTCCTCCCACCTTCCTTCTCTTATAACATTATCCATCCACTCTTGTATTCAACAAGTATTTATTAAAATCATAAATGTGAGACTAGGTCATGACTAATAGTCATAGAAGCTTGGCACTTTTTGTTTTCACTCTTGCTTCAATTTCCTTTCCTCTGGCTTCTAGGTTAATAATGTTGTACCCATATCACAGATGGGGAAGTTAAATCATAAAAGTATAAGACTATTTTTATTTATACTAAGAGATAATTATCCAATTGCACTTGTGCTTTTAGATAGACTATTGTCCCAGAAAACAGATTTCCTCTTTTGATATTTGAGATAGTAATAAATACTTTACATTAAAATGATACATTGTTTTATGTTTTATAGTATTTTTTAATGCTTCATATGGTCCCAAATTTAAATGGTACAAGAAAGTTTATAATGAAAGCCTTCTTCCCTCTATTACCCAAATAGCTCAGTTCTTATATCCACAGTCAATGTTTTTTGGATTTTGTAAGCTTTTCCAGAGTGATTTTATGTATTTATCAACAAGCACGTATACATATACGTGTTGTGTGTGTGTGTGTGGGTGGGTGGGTGTGTGTGTATTCCCCTTTGGGTACATAAATAGTAATATACTGGATACATAGTTCTATACATTGATTTTTAATTTAATCTATTTTGGAAATAATTTCTCAATCTTTTATGGATGCATAGTATTCAGTTATATGGACTCATAATTTATTTAACCCTATTGATGAACGTTTAGGTTATGTCTAGCCTTCTGCTATTCTATATAATGCTACAATTAATGATTTTATACTTGTTGCAGGAATTTCTGAAGGAGAAATCACTAGGTTCAAAGTTAGGTGCACCTGTAACAAAGAACACACCTAGCACCCATATCTTGATTTCTAAATACCATTCTCTACTCAAAGGAACTCAGGCTCCCTAGAAAATGGTCAGCTCCAGGACAGGATCTGGGTGGGCATGAGTTGAACCTGGGACATCTTACGTGCCAAAAAGTAGGGAGGTGCTAAAGAATAACAGGAATGTATTAAAAGAACACAAAAGTAGGCTTGAATGAGTGTTCACTGACCAACCATGAAATAATTTGGTCATCAAAATAAATAAGATTAGTAATCCAAATCAATTTATTAAATCTAGGAGTCCATCCTGATAGAAATTGAATATATCCATAGTCACAAAATATCTCCCCAAAAGATAATTACAAAGGGAAAAACAGTGGGGTGGCTGGGTGACTCAGTCAGTTGAGAGGCCAACTTCAGCTCCATGATCTCACAGTTCGTGGGTTCGAACCCCACACTGGGCTCTTTACTAACAGCTCAGAACCTGGAGCCTACCTTGGTTTCTGTGTCACCCCCTCCCTCTGCCCCTCCCCCACTCACATGGGAGAAGAAAATAAATGAATATTAAAAAAAATTTTTTAAAGGAAAAAACGGGAACTTGGCAGATACCACCATAACCAAGTGATCAAAATAACATACCAGTAATTGGGCAAACTGACATCAAGTGAGTACTTCCCTGATGCACTGAGGAAGGACACAACATCACTTCTGTGGTATTTTTGCCAAAAATGCATACCCTCTATCTAATTTTGAGGAAACATCAGATAAACCCAAAATGATGGATATTCTACACAACTGATCAATACTTTTCAAAAATATTCTGAAAGACAACAAAAACTGAAGAATTAGTCCATTTTCAATGAGACTAAAGAGACATGACAACTAAGTACAACAAATGAGTTTTCATTGGATCTTGGAAGAGGAAGAAAATATTTTACTATGAAGGACATTTGTTGGAGAGTAGATAAAATTTGAATAAGATATATGGGTTATATAATAGTATTATGTTGATGCTCTTTTTCTGATTTTGACAACTTTCCAATGGTTAAACAATGGAATGTCTTTGTAGAAAATTTTCAGAAGTAAACTCTTGTACATTTACAAATAGATGTGTATAGACATAGATATGTACAGAAAGAAAGAGAGAAGGAGGAAGGAAGAGAGGGAGAAAGAGGTTGAGAATTATAATGCAAATATTATAAAGCATTAACATTCTGACAATCTGGGTCACGGGAATTCTGTGAGATTTTCACTATTTTTGTGAGTCTTCTCTAATTTTGAGATTTTTTTAAGTTAAAAGGAAATATGTGCATTTGAAATTTTGATACATTGTGTCAAACTGCCTGCTAGAGAAACTACAAATATTCTCTCCCACCACCAGCAATGTACAAAAATGGCACTTTTTGATACTTACAAAAAAAAAACAAAAACATTCACACACTGCACCAGAAGAATGTATTACTACTAGTACAAATAGGCAAAGGTATTTTCTCCATTTTACATAACCGAAGCTTCCAGCAGCGTAGACAGTAAGAGGAGTGGTTAAGAACACAAGGTTTTGAAATAATAATTATATGCTATTTCACCCTAATCAGGCTGGCAAACATAAAGTTTGAAAATACCGAGCATTGGCAGGGATGTAAAGAAATGAAAACTCTTACAGTCTGTTGGAGGGAGTGTAATTTAGTGCAGTCATTTTGTAGAATGATTTGGCAATATTTAATAAAGTTGAAGATGTGCACAGCCTGCAACCCAGCAATCCCATTTTGAGATGTGTGTCCTGGATAAACTCACACACACACACACACACACACACACACACACACAGAGTTGTGCTTCTAGCCATGCAACTTGTGATAGCAAAAACTGAGAGACAAACTAAATGCCCACCAAGGGGAGAATGGTTGAACATATAGTGGCCTATTCCCTCCAATTCTGTTATTAAAATAAAAGTATTAGAACCATAAAACATAAGTTGAGTAAAGAAAGCAAATTGCAGAAGAAGGTGTCCCCTTTCTGTGCGTTTTTTGGAGTGCTGTATGTAGCTTGTGAACCAGTATACAGTCTTTCCCAGGGAGGCTATGGTTCAGTAGAATCCTTATCTGGGGAAAGGAAGTGAGAAGAACAGGAGTGAAAAAGTCTAAAAGGGAGATTCATCTGTGTTTTTAACACTTCATTGCCAAAAAAAGATAAAAGCAACTATGACAAAAAAATATTAGCATTTGTTAAATTCAGAGTACTAAGTACATAGGTATTTATTAGATTATTCTCTTTACTTTTTTGAATGGTTAAAATGGTTTAAAAGAAAAAAGTAGGGATCAATGAACATAAGCTTTAAGGTTCAAAGTCCCGGGTTCACATCTCTAACACCTACCTGTTGTATAATATTGCGCAGTTTCCTTCACATCTGTGGACTTCAATTTCACCGTGTGTAAAATGGAGATAGTATTGCTTACTTTGAAATGCTAGTTTCAAGACTGAATGTGGTATATATGAAGCTCTACCACAATGCCCTATTAGGTCCTCGAAACTAGTAGCTATTACTATATCCAGCGATTCTCAAATGGGGACAGTTTTGCCTCCCCAAAAAGGGACATTTGTCAATAGCAATGTCTGGAGACATGTCTGATTGCCACAAGTAGGAGACACTAGTGGCATCCTACGAGGCACATACTATCATGCACAGTATAGCTCTCCCCACAGCAAAGAATTATTTGGCTTCCAATCTCAGTAGTGTTGAAGTTTAGAAACTCTGCTGTTGTCAAAATGGCCCCAAATTTGAACTGGCCCTTTTGACTCCCAGTTGAGTGCTCTTGCTTCCACAACACATGGACTTTCTATTAAATGACTTGAGGGCACCTAGGTGGCTCAGTCCATTAAGAGTCCAACTCTCAATTTTGGCTCAGGTCACGATCTCACAGTTCCTCGGATGCAGCCATGAGTTGGGCTCTGTGCTGACAGTGTGGAGCCTGCTTGCGATTCTCTCTTTCTGCCTCTCTCTGCCCCTCTCCCACTCATGCTTGTGCTTTCTCTCTCTCAAAATAAATAAACATTTTAAAAAAATGACTTGAATAACTGGTGACCAATATTTACCCTTCTTCTGGTCAATAAGCTTCACCTTAGTTAAAATACTACTGAGCAGAACAACTGCCTGACATATAAAAGGTCTTCATAAATACTGAATGCATGCATGAATGAATGAATGAGCCCATGAATGAGGGCACCCTCTTAAATTGTGAAGATCCAATCACCATTCTTGGAATAACTTCTCTGATTCCCCATTCATTTGAAATTAGGGTCTACTCAGCTTTCACTTCCCTATATAAAGAGAAGAACCAGAAAACAAGTGAGTGTGAAGTTCTTGGAGCTCTATAGCCCATGTTAGAGGGGTCCTCTAACTACTATGGACTAGTCTTCCAGTGACCCTCTAATAAAGCTCTGGAATTTGCTGAGACACAAAACCCTTCAGCTTAAATTGACCATGTCCGCACAAAGTAAAGTGAGAAATTAACCTAAAGATGAAGAGCATAATTATGACACTTAAATCTCATTTGATTCAATACACCTTATGCAAAGTACTTGTTATTTTAATGCAGCATCAGAAGTAAATACAATTTTTTTGCAACCATTTGCTTTTTGTTTATCCCAGGCACTGAGTTGGGGACCCAGACATTGTGGTTGTTCAGAGGACAACTTTGAGTCCCTTCTATCATCTTTTTCACCATTGACTTTAGAGAGGGTAAGTTCCATTTCTTTCTGAATGTTTGCTTTGACAACACTGAAGCTCTCACCAATTGTTTCAAAGAATATAAAAATTTAAAAACTAATCCACACATATTCTAGTTTCTATTTATGTGCATATATATCCAGCAGTATTTGAAGGAGAGACGTTTCAGCAAACCAAATGGTATAGTAGATGCAAAAGACATGGTGACTAGATTTTGCTTCTAGTCCTGACTTTCTACCTTGAACTGGCTCAGTGACCTTGATAAGGTTACCTAAGCCCTCAATTTCTTCATCTGCAAAATGAGAGGTTTGGGCTGGATGACTTGGAAAATATTTCTCTAAACTTCTTAATATCACACCTTCAGGAAGACTGAAAGGCAGTGATTTAAAGCAATGACTTCTAATATATGATCGGCAATACATCTGCCTCTATCACTGGCGTACTTGCTAAAAATGTACATTTTTCAAATCCCATCCCAGACCTACCAAGTCAGAATCTCTGAGGCTGAAGAATAGAAATCTGCCTTTTTAACAAACTCTTCAGGTAAGCTGCATGCACAGTAATGTTTGAGAACCACTTTCCTAACCACTGTAAGCATCATTTTATTTACAGCTGCATTTAGTTCCATGAGATATGATGGGTTAGGTCTGGGCCAGGCAGCAACTGGCTGGAATCACTTGTATTCATAAAAGACTTAATGAAGTCGGCATCTGATGAGTTTGTTTGTTTGTTTGTTTGGTTTTTTTTTTTTACCTTTAGTTTCTTGGCTCTGTACTTTCCCCTTTGGCTCAGTCCTCCCCTCAACGCTCCACTGGCCAGGTCTAGGTGTCTTTGGCTCTCTTCCCCTTGGCTGCAATTGAATGAGAGTAAAATCCTTTTGGAAATGACCATTAAAGGATAGAATCCCCTCTAGACTCTATTCAAAATGTGATCTCATTAGTGTGTGTCACTCTGGAGATGTCATAGTTATTGCCTCTTCATTTTACAATGGCTTTGCCATCAGTCTTTTGCTATGAAACGTTGGGCTTTGCTCCCAAGGATGTCATCACTATGAAATGACTAAAGGGATGTGGATGGAGGTAAATCATGTTTGCATGTGGAACCAAGATGGCAGACATCTAGAGAGAAGGGGCTGTGTCCAGAGATCCCAAATCAGACAGCAGCAGACCCTGCTCAGGGCTCTGAACTGTGAATCAGAAAAGCATTCAACTGTGCTGTAGTCCAGTTCAGTTGCCAGTATAGCATCCACAGCATTTCATGCTTTCTAGATTGTGTACCTAAATGGTCAAGGAATCACAGGCAGCCAATGAAAAGACTTATATCTTAACGGAAAACTAAATCCTGGCTTTGAAATACATACAGAGTCTCCCAGTACTGCCTACAGAGACTTCCCACCAGGATCAGTCTAATTGCTCAGTGGGGTGACTGTTGCTCTTCTCCAGAGCTTCAGCAGATATTATCTTCTGGCATCAAATAAAGGGAAGTGGAGCTTTAAAGAACACAGTGTTGCTGTTGTCTTCTGTGGATCAGATATAAAACCCTCCTCCCAAATCACAGGCAAGGCATTATATGTGATACGTCAGGGTCAGGTAAAGTACTAACAAGTGCCCCTTCATGAGAGAACCCCTCGCCCATAAAGAGCATTCCAGACAACACCCACTGCTGGCCAGGGATGGATGTGGGCTTTATTTGATTTGGGGTTGATTTATTTGTTTCCCTTGCTTCTAGAACAGCATAACTTGGATTTAATGTCTCGAATACTGAATCCAATACTTCTAGGTTCACTGACTTGTTATTATTTAGCATTTATGAAGTATATGTCAATGCACTTGGTGCTTTACAATGACTCATAAAAAGGCATGATCCTGGCTGTTGAGCATATGGTTGCTACCAGTTGAATTACTGCCTGGGTAAAAATGATCATAGGGCAGATCTGGATATCCTTTGCCTACAAAACAACTATATATCTGGGTTCCTCCCTGTATCTTAATTCAAGCAGAAGTGTAGTAACTCCTGCTACCATTTCGATATCAGTATCCTAATGCAGTAGATGCAGCATATAGTTCCTGACACTTAGGAAAAGCTTAGCAAACGTGGATGGATGGGTGGATGGATGGATGGATGGATGGACATTTGGATGGATAGGAAGCTCTCCCCTCAATGGACATATGTCATTTCCTCTTTGTTCCTCCACCTAATGGCTTTATTTATGCATCTTACAAACCTTGCGGTTATAGAGCTGGTTCCTTGGAACCAGTTCCTTGGAAGGAACTGTTACTTAAAGTGGCCTTTTGCAAAGAAGATAAGACCAATATATCTATGATGTGGACAGGAACATAATGAGAAACAGATTACCCCAAATCATATGAACTTGTTAACAATATTATATCAATATCAATTTCTTGGTTTTAATTATATAAGATGTTACCACTGGAGAAAGCAGAGTGAAAGGTATAGGAGAAATCTCTGTACTATTTTTGCATCTTCCTGTGAGTCTATAATTCAAAAAGGAATTGCATGAACATCATCTTCACATCTTTGCAGTCACTTCATTGTCTACATCCTCCATTCACTAGGTCCTCTAGTAATAATAGCAGGCCCAAGTGTGTCCCTTCAGGACTTCCAAAAAAGCAGAAGCAAAAATAGAATTAGACATGTGAGAGATTTATTGGGGGAAATGAGAGGGATTCAGGTTGGGAGAGTCTTCAAACTGCCAGGTAGTTCTAATATCTGTAGAAGGAGAGAGGGCAGGAGGGTTTGCGTAGGAAGACCCTCAGACTCCAGAGAAAGTTGGAGAAAAATCTCAACCAAGCCAATGAAGAGTCCCTGAGCAAACTTAACTGTGAGAGGAGTCCGACATTGGGAAGGATGGCCCAATTTATTCCCTCCACTAGCTTTAGTCCTCACTGGAGCAGCCTTGAAGCAACCTGGCCTGGGACGAATACTGAGTGAAACCAGAGGTGCCAAGACTACTGGAGGCTGTCAATCAGCTGTGCTTCCAGAACAGGTTATCTTAAAAGGATAGCTGATCCTCCAGAGTCATCATACAAGGCAATGTTTTTCCTTAGTGCTCTGACCTTTCTATCTAGACCTTAGTGACTTTGACCCCTTTTCCCTCAGTTAGACTCCTATTCTAACTCCCAAACCAGAGTTAATGCCACTGTCTGCTGTGCCTACATATCTGCTCCCTGCCTGTCCAATGTAATTTTTAAAAAGTCATAGAACTGAGCCAGTTGATCCACCATATGTGTCATCCAACATCAGGTGGCCCTCATTTCCCCCCAGTATCTTTCACTGTCCTTCTCCTGTTGACTCCATGCCACACTTCTCACTGTGTTTATTGCAACCCTCTTGCATTTTGATGAAGTACTTCCATACTGCCCACGCTCTCACTCTTTTCTGGATGGTCTTCCTCCATGAGCTCCCTAAGTGCTCTCCCTCTCATGTCTCCACATCAACAGCTTTCTTCATCCTCTCCTCCTTTCTTTAAGTGTTGGAGGAAGAAAGGCCCTTTTCCTGTCCAATGCCTTCCTCTCTTTGGACTCTCACTTGCTTTCTGCCTGCCTACTCTGGTTATGTCAATATTCTCTCTCTCTCTCTCTCTCTCTCTGTCTCTCTGTCTCTCTGTCTCTCTCTCTCTCTCTCTCATTTTCTCATGCATTTTCTTTCTCTCTGCTCCACTGAATTCTTCCCCTTAGTCCCTAAACATTGGCTCTTTTATCCTAAACCAAACTTTCCCCTGATCCTTCCACTACTTTGAACTATACTCATGTATCTCTCCTTGCCTCATCAGCAAACCTCTTGGGACATGTGTCTACACTTGATGTGTCCTTCCCTTTCTCACAAGACCCTCATCCCCTAAACCCTCCTCTCCCCCACTACTCAAATGAAGCTACTTCCTCACAAGTCTCTATTGCCAAACCCAATGCCTCATCTTGTGTCATGCCTTCCATGACCTTTCACCTTGTCTCTTACCCCCTCACTCTCCAGATGTTCTCCTCCCTAGGCTTTGCTGCTCTCAACTCTTCCTATCTAACTTTATGCTTTCTGACTACTTATTGCCTCTACATGTAAATGTCCCCCCCCCAGGATTCTGTCTTTAACACTCTTGATTTGACTGTATATTTTTCCCTTGATATTCTCTTCCATTTCCATGATTTTGACTCTCCAGCCTCTGTAGAAGCTCTAGGTCCCCAATCTAACATCCCCCTCAAACTTAAATTCCTCAACAGTGTCTGTATGCATCTTGCCAGAGCTTCAAATTCTGTGCCTGTCCTTTCCTCCCAGATGCTCTTCTCCTCCCAGCTTTTCTGTTCCTCTTAATGAGACCCCATTCTGTCACTCATCTTGATTGGAATCTTGTAGTCAACTTGACCCATCTGTCATCCTTCCTCCATAGAGCCTCTCCCAACCTCTCCATGCCCACGGTCACTGCCCTCCTTCCAGCCCTCCCTACCTGTCCTGTGGGATCCTATAGACACCTCTAAATTGGCCTTTCCACCTTGAGTCTTTTCTCCTTCCAGGCCATAATCGTCACTGACGGCAGTTTTATTTTCCTAAAAGCATAGCTTTCATATATTCCTTTTGTGCTGAAAAACCTTTGATGGCTCTACATTGTATACTCAACTCCTTCCTGCCTAGTAGCTAAAAATAATCTCCTCCCAACTAAACTGCCATATTTTTCTCCAAATACCTTTCTTTTAGCACTTATTATTAACTGATTACTAACAGGCTAATTCTCCCAGTTCTGTGCTCCACCTCTCACTGACCCCCCAAAGAAATAAAGGTGTGTGTGTGTGTGTGTGTGTATGTGTTATTCTTATTCCTAATCTATTTCTGTATGTTTTCACCTGGAGTAACTAGCCTCCTATGAGGGAGGTGAGAATAAGCATTCTGTTGGGTTTGACTCTTTTTTTTTATTTTTTTATGTTTATGTTTTTTTTTTAAAGAGAGACAGAATGCAAGTGGGGAGGGGCAGAGAGAGAGAGAGAGAGATTGAGAGAAAGAGAGAGAGAGAGAGAGAGAGAGAGAATCTGAAGCAGGCTTCAGGCTCCAAGCTGTCAGCACAGAGCCCGACGTGGGGCTCGAACTCGTGAACCGTGAGATCATGACCTGAATCGAAGTTGGCTGCTCAACCGACTGAGCCACCCAGGCGCCCCTAGGTTCGACTTTTAAATAAGGGTCACAGTATGGTGCCTGAGAGCAAGGCTCTGGGATCCATCTGCTTGAGTTCAAATCCTATAACCTTTGCACATATAATGTACCTCTCTGAATCGGTTTCTTCATCTATAAAATAGGTTAATGACTGTATATATGCCATAGGATTATTATGATGACTACCTAAAGTAATGCACATAACAGTCTTAGAACCATGCTTGGCACCTAACAGTGCTCAGTGTTAGCTATTGTTATTATCACCATCATTATTGTTTTATCACGCTTGCAGCATGACATTATCCACAGCTTAATTAGTCACTGTTTGGCACGAGAGACTAACTTGGGAATTATATACAACTGGTGAATTAATATCCTGAGTACTTCCACTAAGACATCAGGCTAATAATTTTTGGTACTTTAGATAACCCATGATGGGTCCCAAAGGATCCTGAAACCAAGAGTCTACATTTTTCCTAGTAAGAATGGATGTTTTTTAGTTTTAACTCTCCATAGTTTAATGCAACAGCTTCCACTATTGGAAGGAAAGAAAGTCCTGTCGACACAAAAACCTGGTCCCCCACATATGAGATAACACACATGATTCAGGCTGTAAATGAGACCAATGACCTGGCAAAGATGGCAAAAGATAGTATATGAAGAGGGAGCGACTATATTAGAGGAAGTTTTAAGAAAGCAATTCAAAATATCAAAGTCGATTCTAACAAAGGCATTAAAATGAGGGTGAAAACCGGGTGTCTAGATGGCTGCATTGTGAATATAACTAATGCTATTGAATTGCACACCAAAAGTGGCAAATTTTATATATATAATCAAACAGTAATAAAGTAAACACACACACCAGAAAAATTAGACAGCTAAAATATATATCAATTTATAATAATACTTTTATTTAAGATATGTTTTTATATGACAGATCTGATTATATCAGTTTAGTGTTCATTGAGCACCTACTATGTGCAAACACTGTGCTTGGTATGTTGTATCATAATATGTAGCTATATTTTTTAAGTGTTAGTACTCACATGATCATGATATTATCCATGTAGAATGAATGCTATCAATTCAGTCATCGTAGACCTGTGGTGAAACTACAGGGGTAAGAGACGACCTGTGGCGAGGGGGTAAGAGACAAGGTGAAAGGTTATGGAAGGCACAACACAAGAGGAGGAATTGGGTTTGGCAGTAGACTTGTGAGGAAGTAGCTTCGTTTGAGTAGTCGGGGAGAGGGGGGTTTAGGGGATGAGTGTCAGGTGAGAAAGGGGAGGACACATCAAGTGTAGACACATGTCCCAAGAGGTTTGCTGAAGTACCTTCTGCTTTAAACTCAGACACTCAAGTATGATCCAACCAGCATTTGTATTATCACTATTATATTTGGAAGAACTGATGTGTTATTTCTTCCCATCTAACTGTGCATGAAGCTAGCCTAACCACGATCACTAAAGAAGTTTGCAAATAAACAACAAAGTCACAAGTGGCAGTAGAACCTTGGATCACGTGGGTGATATCAACCTCGCTTACTGAGAAGTCTGGTTGTTTTTCGACTCCTCCACACATTTAGGGAGAAGAAGGGATAATGACTCTGGCTGATATAAATGATCATCTTCAGTTCTGTCCCCAACTCTCTTTCCCCTATTGGAAGAGAAAAACAAAACAAAATAAAAGAACATAAGTAGTAATGCTATGGAAGAGCTTATAATGAGGAGAATCAAGCAGACTTACAAAGGTAGGCAGGTTATAATTTGGTTAAATTTTATTTTGGTAGCAACACTGAAAGCTTTGGTAGACACAAAAATTTATTTTTACTGAAAAATGTAATATATATTTGGAAGAGCACATATATACAGTTTATAGTATAATCATAAAGTAAAGGAAGATGTAATCACCTATCAGGTCAAAACAGGGAACACTGCCAGCCCCTCATAAACTCCAGCCCCATTGCAACCTCCTCATTGATCATACTTCCTTCTCCAATATTGATAACCATTTTCCTGGATTTTATGGTAATCAATTCCTTTCTCCAGGTTTTTATTTTCATTTGTGTCTTGCTTCTTTTCTTCAACGTAATGACTGTAAGTTGTATCCATGGAATGCATTCATTTTTATTACAGTGTAATATTCCATTGTATAAATAGAAGGCAAAGTATTCCTGTTGATGGATACATGGATACATTTTTGTCATGTATCCTGTGCCCATGCTCACAGATTTCTCTCAGGTGGTGCTTCTTCTACCTGAAAGCTCATGACCATCACTCAGATGGTTCATGAATGACAAGCCTCCACCCTCAAAGTTTCTGATTCAGTGAAACTGGGGTTGCATTTGCGAGTTTACATTTCTAAGAAGCTCCCAGGTAATGCTGATGCTACCAGCTGAGAATAGGGACCATACTTTGGGAGCCACTGCTTTAAGTTATTGGAAGGGATTCTGGTGGGGGGGGAATCAAAGGGAATGCATCTCTTCAGCTTCACTAATTAATGCAAAACTATTTTCCAAACTAGTATCTTTACAATCCCACCAAGAGTGTATGAGTGTCCCATTGTTCTGTGCACTCATGCTAACACTTGTTATTGTCAGACTTCAATTTTTGGCAAGCTGGGGGGGTGTCTCTCATTGTATTTTATTTTGCATTTCCTTAATTCCAATGAATCTGAGCACTGATTTGGCCATTTGGATTTCTTTTTGTGTGTGAAGTCTCTATTCCAGCCATCTGCCCATTTTCTGGTGGGTTATATCTTTTTATTACTGATTTGTCAATTCTGTTTATTGAAAAGACAACAAAACTTTCATTAATTTATGCTTAAAAAATTTTTTTAATCTGAGTATAGTTTATAGGACAAAACATTCTTTAGTAATAGCAAGAATACGGTATGGAAGAGAAATCTTTAGATAGCCTCTCTTTTGCAAATGGCTTTGTGGAAAATAAGTTAAGGATGTTTTCTCCAAACAAAGTTACTAACTGGATAGACAAACCACATAGAGGAAACATCAGTATTCTTGATATGTTCACTGAGAATGTGTCTGTAAGCACAAGGCCATCTTGAAATGACAATAATGCAACTGAAATAGATCATTCAAGAAAAGGAGATCTATTATTGAGGCCAACATGGCCATCGACACTTGTTAGCTCATCTCTGAAGAACAAAATTCTGAGCAACAAAAGCTTAAAGTAAATGAAATTGTATCCAATTCTCAATCTAATGAAATGCTTTGGGCTCTGGGCCACAGAATAGATTCGAACCATGGATGGGAATTTTTTCAGTGACTCCAATTTAAATGACTAAAATTATTTTTAAAGTACTATTCTACTCAATCTTTTGGAATAAAAATGTAGTTTTTAGTGTTTTTTAAAAAACTTTATTTCAATGTAAAACTGAAATGCAAGATCTTTGCCCTTAGATGGTCCAAAAATGCGGGCACTTCATTCTCAGGTGTACCCCACATGGAGAGGATGGCTATTATAGCCTCCCTTGACCCACAAGTCACCACACACACACACACAGACAGACACATTATATACACAATATACATACATATGTGTGCACGCACACAAACACACATGTACATATATACACAGACTATTAAATACAAATATATATGTACACACACTCACACTTTGTGAATGGAAAACTTAAAGCAAATATGCATATATGTCAATTTAGTGTAAAGGGATTTTTCCATTCTGAAAATGTTAAATATATCATGAAATTGTCCATAACCCTAAGTTTCTTAACCAGTCAAGAACAAAGGAACCATTTTAGAATTACTGCTTTGTGTAAAACCTAATTTCTAGGAACTGAAGGCATTGCAAGTTCTAAGAGTGGAAAAGTATGCCTCAAATTGCTGCTTATTTTAAGAATGTCATACATAAAGAGTATATAGATTTGTTTTAAAATACAAGCATTTAGGAACCCCTGGCTGGCTCAGTTGGAATAGCTTGTGACTCCTAACCTCAAGGTCATGAGTTCAAGCCCCATGTTGGGTACAGAGATTACTTTTTAAAAAATACACTTTAAAAAAAATACAAGCATTTAAAAGGAAAATGGTTTGCTATGGCTTTCTTGCTCTCTGGCTCTCTCTCTCTCTTAAATAAATAAGGTAGAATTAAAAGTAAGTATAGATTAATCAAGAGATCTATATAGCGAGGAAACGCCCCCCACCCTGCTGTCAGAAGCATAATCAAGCTGCTAAAGCCTTCCACCACCCACAGCATCTCAGGGCTCAATGGGTGGCAGTGACCCAGCTGGCTACTTAAGGAGCCAGTCAGCCTGGATTCTGTATTCCTAATCCATTTGCCTCAGAGCCCTGTGCTCAAAGCTCACAGCTCCAAACGTAGCTGGAGAAATCCTGCTTGGCAATACAGACTCATAAATCTGTGACTTAGGAGCCCTTCTTTGGTTAAGCCTCCTTCCTCCAAGCCCCTGGGTGTGAGGAGGAAGCCAGAGCCCAGTGATCACCATAAGGCTCTGATGTTAAGGACCCTTGACTTCTGGGACCTCCATGGACCACTGTGGATCAGCTCCCTCCTAGAATATCACAACTCTAAGGCTTGGAATCAATAGACAAATAACCACCTGTCAGCCATTGAAGGTCACCTGGCCAAGGTGCCACCTTCACCAGAACCATTACTGTAAAACCTTGGCTGAGAAGCCTAGGACTGCTCACAGAAGAGTGGATCTTCTCACTACATTCTCAGGGAAGGAGGCAGGGGAGTGGTCTTGTGCTCTGGTCCACAGCTGCCTGAGGTCCATATCCCACTGGAGAATATCCAATCATGATCCAAGGCCAAGGACTCAACCTTCTTGAAGTCTATGGATCCAGAGGCAGCCCAGGTTCATCTGCTATTTCTTCTCATCTTGTAGGACCCTTACTTTTCTTGCTCTTTTACTTCTTTATCAAGACCTTAAAGTATTATGTATGGTACTGACACCCACTTTGATTATTGCAGAGTTGTCTTGACCTGTTTTGGAATACTTAGATCACAACTAGGGAGTACAATCTAATGAGGTTCCAGGAGGTTCTGAAAGAGCCCATATAGTAGCCAGCTTTGGACTATCCATATTCTCCTAAACTCACTTCAGCATTGTAGGGCTCTGATTGGCGTCTTCCACTTCTTTCCACACAATGTCATGGGATACAGTCCTCATTTATTTACATAATATAATTGCAGATGGCCATCTCACTTGTGATATCTCTTGATTTATCCACATATTTATCTCTTCATCCAACAAACATTGATTCAGTGTCTGCTTTTTCCTGACACAGTGGTGAGTAGTGGGAATCTATAAATGAATAAAACATAGTCCCTTTCCTCATTGAGCTTACAGCTCACTAGAAGAAAGTGATGAGTAAATCAACACTTAAAGAACAATGTAGTAGCTGCTATTAGCTTTGGGGAAAATGGAGACAGAAGCTTCTAAATTCTCATGTGCAATATAATAGAGTTTGACCACCTCTGGTGTCATGTTTCTGATATCCATCCTTTATTCACAGAGTTTCCAAGTTTAGATTGCTGAGATAAACAGTTTCAGGTCATGCCAGTGTCGAACTAGGGCCATGCTGATGTGTGTGGCTTTGACATCCACCTATAACTGTAGAACCTCTAATTTCACTCAAAATCTCCTTTAGGAGTTCTAGAAGGTAATCCAGTGGGGGGATGTCATGTGTGCTTACATAAGTCACTTCTGTCCCTCCTGATCTCTGAGTCCTCTGCCGCATATCAGGCTTTGTGAGTATGCCTCATCCTGCCAATGTCACAGCTGCTATGAGGGTATATGGCTGCTATCAAAGCAAAAGCACTTCCGCTAGTCATTCCCAAAGCTGGTGGCATTGCTGTCTGCCGGCTTTTCCTTCCAAATCTGGGGATATCCCACATCACTATGCCAGTCACTAAGGGGAATCTGCTGAAGCCGGGACTGAAAGGCATGAGTACCCATGTCTACTTCAGGTTGAAATTTCTGACTTTTGTTCTGCACTCAGGTGCCTTGATCCCTAAGTGCTTCTGGCTCCCATGTCCCACCACTCAAAAACGTTCTGTGTGAAACTAGTTCATGAGCTTTTCACTTGTCACTGAGACTCAGCCCTGTGTCCTGGGCTTTGTTCTGGAAGAAGGAGGAGTGAAGGATCATCTTCACAGTGGAAGATACTCTATGCCCCAAATCTGACCACCCTGTTGATTACCCTGTCATTCTTCTGGAGTCAAGTGTGTATACCTGACCTTCTCCTCAGGACAAATACTTTTCTAGAAGATTTCTTCATCTGCCACTTAAGTATGCTCCCAGCAGATCTTTCCATAGTTCTCTACCTACACCCAGGGGTATGGAAATCTCTCTGAATGCTGCTACTAAATTACAGGCAATGTTGCCTGGAAAAGTCCTGGAGTTCTCTGCTTTCCACTTCTCAATTCAGATATTGTCATGTACCCTCTAAAGAAGTGGCAGCTGAATTAAAGAGATGTCTTAGAAACCAAGCATTTCAGATTTAGAAGCCCCATTATTGGGCCAGTGGTGCCATTTCCCATTTCTCACAGAACCCAATACACCCAAGATTGCCTTCATGAGTATCCCATGCTAAATAAGATCTAAGAGCTCATTTTCTGCTTGCACAACCATTCCTTTCAAGGGAGGGAAGCCTTACATGATTCCATTACCTCAGAGAGCTCCTGTCCATCAGTGTACCATTCATATCTGGTACTTGGAGGGGACCTCACATCCAATTGAGACTGAATGTTCAAGGGACTTCCATACATGTCACTTCAGCAACAACTCTTCTGTCTTTCATAGGGCTTTTATTTTCAATTAAGTCCAGATAAGTAAGGTAGCTGCTGAATGGTTGGATTCTGGATAAGCGAGATGTTGCATAAATCTGAATTAAGCCACTGAACAGATTATACCACAAAAAACATTGTGTTGGATGTTTACGCGTATTCATTGTGATCTTTTTCTACGCCTATAGAATGATGGAATTGCTGAAGCAAAACCCCGATGAAAGCTATTCACAATTTAGCATTTACCATCATATGGAAATGTCAATTTCATCTAACAAAGAGAATATTAGAGGCATGTTCAATATAAAATGCAAATATAATAGCTTAGTGGGCTGGATAAGTCAGCTGTGTTTCTCTTAAACCTATTACCTTGGCATATTAAATAGAGTTCCAAATCTTTTGCAAGAAGGATGTTCTGATGAAGTTACATCTTACAGAAGCTTTTGTGGCTTATCAGTTCTGTTCCATATGAGTAGAATGAGGACCAAAATTGGTAAGGAATAAGAACGAGTGAGACACAGCCATGGAGAAATAAGAGGATCTTGCCCTGCAGACCTTCCAATACCCACTAAGAAATATTGTTATTTGCTCAAGGATAATTATGAATAATTTATAGCAAAGATTAATCTCTCCTATGGTGAAATAGGGTGACAATGCACCAATCTTTCCAGGCCTGCCTAACTACTTCTAAATTTTGATACCTACTTGTGTAGCCCAACTCAGCTAAGCAGAGTTTGGACCCACCCTATCTCATGATGCTGGCTGTACCTTGGTGTTTCTGCAGCCATGTGAGTTACGCAGCCCCCTTAGCTGAAACTCCACAATAGTAGACCCCTCTCTCGTGTCAAACACTTCAGACTCTGACCTCATCTTCACCTCCAGGACTCATGTGCACATCATGCCTTGTTTTACAGTTACCACATCCTGCTGGATATAACTTCTTACTTGAATGCCACATAATCCATCATTCCATGGCACTGCCCAGTTTCTGCAAGGGCTCCCATAGGACTACCTTTTCTCATCTCCCACGCTACACTTCCACACCAATGAAAAAGTTGCTGGCTCCTAGAATAGCCCACTTTATGCCTCCACTAAGACAGGCTTGGTAGAAATTAACCAGCCCCATCCAGTTTGTCCAGCCCAGTTCTCTTATCCCTTCATGCATGATCATTTATAAGCCTTGGGGTTTTTATATCAGGCAGCATTTCTCTGGGGGCTCTTCCAAAGGAGGATCTTGCAAATTGCTGCAGAGAACTACAAAATAATTAATCCCTTTTTAAAAGAGTATTCCCTCTGTAGCTTTTATAATCCTTTTTGCTTTGTATTGCATTAATACACTATGAATATTATCTGTTCATAGATATACATGTATATATATGGTTTCTACACAAACACACACACACACGTATATAATCAAAAATATGAAGAAATCATGCTCAATTATTTCTGTTCTAAAAACTCTACGTGGCTGTTGCTATTAGCACCAAATCTTTCTGCCAAAGAAGATATCGGTCCACAGAGCAACGGTTATCAGTCTAGTGGTTAAGGAAGAAGGGGTAGGAGACAGATAGTGGTTGTAGAAGTAGGTTCTAGAAGGGAAATGAGGATATAGAGGACTTTACTGAATAGTTGTGCACCGGACTTCAGAGAACCGTGTTTTCCTTTTGATTCTGTCCTAACTAGCTCTGGAATGCTACACGAGTTAATCCTGTTCAGCCAATATTCTCCTCTGCACATTGTGGAAGTTGCCCTAGAGCAGGTCTTTCAATTCCAATCTTCCATGTTTCCATGAATCTGTATTACCTAGAAGTCAGGGCAGATGACTAGTTAGGAATCTAGAAAATTATAACAAAAGCAACAGTTGCCAATTCCCATTTTCATAATACTTTCTTCCTGACTTCATGCTGAGCACTTTACATACATTATCTCATTTAATCCTCACAGTCATTCCTGGAGGTTGATATCATGGTCCCCATTTCCCAGAAGAGGGAACAACTCTCAAGCCAGTTATCCAATTCCATTAGGATGGCAGCAAGCATACAAAACAGAGCAAAGATTCAAATCCTGCTGGGATCAACTCCAAGCTCACTTGTAGTGAGACATAGTAAGAAGTTCCAGAGGCTCTTGTCATCACTCCAATTATCTGAAATCCTGCCATGCTTTACACTCTAAATTCCCGATTTACCCCTTCTCCTGACTTCTAAAACGCATGTGTGTCTGTGCCTCTGGCTTGTGTGAAAGGGTAACATAGTGTTTCAAGTGCTTCATTCATTCTTTGCAAACAGATGGGAATCAATAAGAAAACAGCAAAAAAATGAACTTCTGAGCAGCTGTTTGCAAAATGAAATGTAAGCTGAAGATATGACCCAAAGAGGGCACGATTTAGCTCCAAAGGATAGCTTTTTAAGACAGTCATATAAAATCCTCTTCATATAGGCAAATAAACCTAACATGAGTCAATTGTAATTTTGCTGAGGCTACCTTTAAATCATAAACATTAAGTGGGGAAGGGTGGCAGTGGGAGACTTCACCTAGCTGGTGATGGAGTCTAAATGATTGCCCAGCCTTCACATCTCATCGCAGCAATCCAGTTTTGTTTCTTTGAGAAAAATGCACCATCCCACCACCCCCAACAATCAACTTCTAGTGAGTGGCAATTACTTATGTGAAGAGTTCCAAGTAAGTGAAGGTGATCCTTTGCCAGAAAGAAGTTTTGTACAAATTAAAGAATGGGCTCCAAAATCAGAATTGCACTGTGAACAAGGTCATCATAGTCCCTACTTGGAAAGAAGCAAAAGCTCTAATGTTTTATCAATATATTCTGGTAATACAATCAATCTTTCATTCACAGATATGTACTTAAAAATTCACCTACTCACTTCAAGTTATTTGTAATACAGCAATACTTACAGTGTTTTCATGGTCACTTGTGGACATGTATAGAGGGGCAAAAATTTAGAGTCCTTCAATATGCACATTCCCAGCCAAGTTTGAATGAGACAATACTCTGCCTTCTTGTTTCAATTTTCATACTTTAGACAGGTGTTTTATTCCCTGTTTATTTAGTGCTACATCTTTCACATTTTGTACTTTTGGTTCACTGTTTAAAATGGCTCCTAAACATAATGCAAAAGTGTGGTCTAGTATTATTAAGTACGAGCAGACTGTGCTGTGACTTACAGAGAAAACACATGTATTAGATAAGTTTCAATCAGGCAAAGAGCTATAGTGCTATTTGCCATGAGTTCAATACTAATGAATCAGCAATATATATTAAATAAGATTTCTTTAAACAAAAATACACTTAAAACAAGGTTATGTATTGATCGCTTGACAAAAATCTGGTGACCAGAGGCTCAAAGGAACCTAACCCTATATTTCTCCTAGGAGCAACAGTTCAGTATTTGCTTATTCAGAGTCTTTGTTGACTTTATAGAACATGACTACCATAAATAATAAGAATTGGCTATATTTGCAAATGTAGGAACTCCTAATGATGTCTTGAGCTATTTCTTGGGACTCTCAGGGCACTGTGGTACTAATGATTTCATGCCATTTTCTGCTTCATGGAAGATTGGCACTTACAAAGCCATCCTGATTCTTCCTTCTATGGTAGGCAATTTTTCCCACTGTTCAATTCAACCAGTATTAATTGAGTGTGCTAGAATCTACTGCTATTGGAAGATATGCAAAAGAAGCATTTAGCAGTTGCTGACCTCAAGGGATTTCACCTTTGTTAGAAAGACTAGGCTTAAAGTAGCAGATATAGCCAGGTCCAAAGGAAGGTGGAAACACCTTAGAAATGGCAGGGAGAACAATGAGCTCCCTGAGGCATAACCTTAGGGAAACAGGCTATATTTCTAATAGTAACCTTGAACTGTTAATTTAGTGTTTCCTCCAGGAACTCTGCAAAGGAAGTTCAGCTTTAGCCAAAACTTCTAATTAACTCCAAAGTTTCTACCACATCAGCACACACCTAAAGACCAACCCAGCATTCATTTCTCACCTGACAGAAGTCAAAAAAACTGATGCGAGAACTGCACCATAGGAAATCTTTTTTTCACCATGAGAAATGGTTGCTGTATTTCCCTCAGTTTGGTTCTTTGAGGGGCCTGTAATTTGACAGCTGCAAAAAACAGCATTTATGATACTCAGAATAAAAACAGTAATGTTAATTTATTAAGCATCCCGTATACAACAGAACCTGTGCTGGGTTCTGGGAACACACAGATAAAAGTCACAGTCTCTACTTTTAAGTGTCTCACAGTCAAGTAGGAGAACCTGATTACTGTGCCAGTAGGGTAAATGCTGTGAGACAGGAGGCAGGGGTATCAGGCTTGTGGCAGCATATAACCCATAGTAGGAGTCTTGCAGTGGAGCGAGGCGGCGGGGGGGTGGGGGGGATGGCGCATATTGCTTCTTGCTGGAACAGAACTTTGAAGGTGAAGGAGTTGACCAAATGAAAAACGTAGAGGTGAACATTCCATGAGCCAGGAACATTTTATGAAACCCTAGAGGCATAAAAGAGCTATGGGTATTCTGTGACCTATAATATAGGGTGAGAAATGGAAGAATTTTAAGAAAGAAAGCTGGGAAGATGCAAGACCCTGATGATGAGGAGCCTTGAAGGCCAAGTTAGAAAGATAGAATCCACTGCAGGTTCACAGAGGCAAGCAAAAGAGTCATATTTGCATGTTCTATAGATCAATTAGAAGTAGTAGAGATAATGCATTATGGGCTGGGCTGTTAGAAAAGCCACTGGAGAAATAAACCAAGAGAGGAGCAGTCAGAATTTAGTGAAAACAAGTGGTTAGAGAGGAATTAAGAAAGTAGAATTGAAAGAACTTGAAGAGCAGTTGGCAGTGAGAGGGGTGAAGGAAAAGGGATCAAGAAGTAGCAGAAGGTTTGGGGATGATAATGAGTTTAGAGTGTATTGAGTTAGGAGTGACTGAGGAGATGTCAGCAGGCAGCCAGATATCCAGAGCTGACTTCGGGAGAATGGTTTGGGCTGGAGATGAGAACTTGATGATTAGTTTACAGATGACTATCGAAATCAAGAGTTTACATTTACACAGGCAAAGTGGGTACAGTTGAGAATAGAGGACGACCACAGAAACCACTTTGGGGAACACTAATACTAAAGGGATTAAAAAGGAAGAATAAGTCTGAGATGAAGCAGCCATAAATAAAGGAGGAAATCTAGCATAGCATAGTGTCGGATAGGAAAGAGAAGAGTGTCATGGAGGAGGGAGTGGTCAAGAGAATTTAACTATAGAGAAGGAAAGCACAATTGAATTGATCATTAATGACCTGAAGCAGTTGTAATGGGGAGTAGAAAAGGAAGCAGAGTGCTTTGTTAGAGATGCAAAAGGAAGCAAAGAGCTAAAAACAGGGCAAATGTAGACTGGCTGTGGATAAACTTGACTTTCAAGGGAAGGAAGGAGAAGGAGCAGATAATAGGGAGTGAAAAGTTAAAGATGGTTCTCCCAATGCCAGTTGGAACTTCGCACTGGTTCTTAATTGATGGCAGGATATAAGGAGCGTTTTCAAATTGCACATGACTACAAATTACACAGATTACAAAATGAAAACCTTGTAGTGAGGGAGTATACGGGGGGTGGGGTGGGGGGGATGAGAGAGAATCAAGAATACAGAAAGCCTTGGGTGAGGGGTTCTGAAGAGGATATTTCTAGAAGAATCTATGAAGAATAATAAAATGGCATGAGGTTAAGACTCAGAATCTGTGAATGCCTCTTAGTAGCTTTCAACTTCATGCAGTTTTGTCATCTCTCGGAGCCTGAATATCTTCATATGTAAAATAAGCTAAATACAATCTGTCTTGCCTGGTTGTAGTGAGAATTAAACAGGATAATATGCATGAAGAACACCTTGGAAATTGGAAGACACTATTGCAATTGTGTGAGAAGGGGTGCCTCCTTGGTGCCCTTTACCATTTGCTGAGATGCCTTTTCCTGCTGAAGTTATTGCAGGTGCCACGAGAAAACTTTCTTCCAAACTATATGCGGCATCTGTCTTCTGGGGATTTCTATCTTTTTTCCTACCCACTTGAGATGTAGAGTTCTGTAGATGAATAAGAAGAAAAAAAATTTTAATTGTTTTTAAATGTTAAACACAGCACTGATAGCACTAATCACTCATGGTAACAATAGGTGGAGATTCATATGAAAATTTGCAAACACATTTCTTTCTAGGTATTTAATCTTCCCAGTTATGGCCTTGTAAAAAAAAATCTTTGTGGAGATCACTGCCTTAGAAAAAGATGGCATTACACCATGCCTGCTAAGATGCCAGGGACCACAAGATAAGTACGCCATGTACACATCCATTTCCTCCCCCTCTTTATTGTTTTAAATTAGCACTTCCTGCTTGGTCCAACAGAATATACCCTCCCATTGATGTTTGCTGTGTAGTTGCTAATATATATACATATTTATAATTGAAACAAAATAAAATATTTCATGGAAAGCCTGGTCATTAGGAAAATATAATGTAAAATAAAATTTAAAAAAATACCTAGGTGCTAGGTATTTTAAACTAAAGCAAATATTGCAAAGTGGCATGTTATGGACCAAGACTATCCTCAAAAATATTTTTATTTGACCCATAGATTGTTTAAAACACACACACACTTTCAGCCAGTATTTCAAAATCAATATAGTTATATTTAAACATATCCATGTCTACCACCCCTTAGAACATTGGAAGATTATGCAACACAAAGCACGGCTTTTATACCCCTAAATAGAAGTGAGTGGCTCTGTCTCCAGTTCATCCCAAGCTCTACTCCTCCCTATTGCCTCCTCAGGCTGGTGCCCACAGGTCCCTGAAGTATGTCAGACCGTATAACCCCTGGTCTAAGCCAAACCACCCCTGGTGTAAGCCAAACTACAATGGAAGAGAAGATGTTTGTTTCCAAGGATAAAGTGGCTAAAAGATGGAAAAAGGAAACCAACTTTTCCCAGCCCAAATACATGGTGGGGAGTGCCTGCTTCTTAGCTCTTAAACAGCATTCTGTCTACTTTACTATGGGGCTCTGCAGAAGTACGAGTTAAATCTTCCTTGTGAACTTTTCTGTATGATAGAGATTAAAATAAAAGCAACTACTTCCTTTGGGAAAAGTCTAATGCATAGCCCAAAAGAAAAATTTGTATTACTTCAGAAGCTGAGGCAGTTTGCCAAAAGATCCCAAAAGGCTCTTCCTACCCTCAAAAGGTCAAGAAAATTTGATAACCTGTGATGAAATGGAAAGACATCTGGTAGACCACACTTTAGAGTTAGGAAGCTAAAGCTCATTCCTAAATTTTATTCATCTAGATGTAGTAGCCATGGCTGGTGTTTGCCACGTAGAAGAAATTCCCAAGCATTGCATTCTTGAGCTCTCATCAAGTGGTGTGTTCTCTGTGGAATTTCCTATTCTCCAGCCCCAGAGCAGAAAGCACCGCCCCCCCCCCACCCTAGCTTTGGCCGTCATGAGGTTTAAAGAGGATCATTTGTTTTCATTACAGCCCCTTGAAGCCCTTCCTTCCCTCCTCATTAATGAATTTCCAGTCTTTCATCAAAAAACAAAAACAAAAAAACAAACACAAAAAAGGACCTGACAGAGGACATGGTTAAGTGGCTGGCACGCATGGCAATGCCGGCTTTAAAGAGAGTAGACGGCCATTTACTGATTGCAAGGAGGGGTTGACATCCTTGGTTAGTATGCTAATTTCGTCTCTTGCATTTAACATTCAGATCAGGTCTGTACAGGCCCTCCAGAGCAGCAGAGTCCGGGGATGGGTGGCTGTCTGCCTTGCAGCATTGAGCATTCTCGGCATGAATTACTTAAATGCCCAAACATTCTGTCTGCTCTGACTTCATTCTCTTTTCCTCCCTCTCCGAGAAAGACACAGACACAGAGCCACACGTATGCAAGCACACACTACATGTATTGCCATCACACACAAACACACACACACACACACACACACACACACTATAGACACAGGTCTCTATGAATGCTGAAGAAATGCAACGTAAGGGGCCCAAGTCATCTACGACTGGCTTAATTCCTCCTCTGGGTATCCAGGGCACACTTCTGCAAGATATATTTCTCCTGCTCAAAAAACTTGCAATGTAAGGGGAGGAGGTCAAGTTTAAAAAGCAACATGAAGAATAAAACCCCAGTCAGAAGAAGGAAATCTTATATTGACCTTCCAGTCTCAGAAATCCTTAAAAAAAAAAAAAAAAAACAAAAAAAAACCCAATTCCATTTAGGTGAAAGAGAACCAGATAGGGCAGTTAACTGAACACCCAGAAAGGAAAGAAGATCCAGATCATTTTATTCCTTGGGGTCTCCACTTTGTCATGTGTGTTTGGAACCCTATATTAAAAGAGTCCTATTCGTGACTGGTTTTGGACTCACCACGCCACAGCTGGGTGACAACAGAAGAAGAATACCAAACTAGCTCCCGCATCGTGTTTCAAATGGCACAAGACAATCGCCTGGCACCATCGCCAGAAGCCCAGTCTATGGAAAACCGAATCTCCTCAACCTCCTTTTTCCAGGATATTTTTGTAACATTGCAGCAGCTTCCTGGAGACAAGCAGAGAATCAGCAGCTCCTATTATCAGAAAGCACATTTAGGGGGTGCTTTTAATAAACGGAAGCAATTTTGAGCATGCAGGAGCTCCAATTAAAAGGAAAGGACAGGTTGGTTTTTATTGTTTTGTTTTCTTAAAGTATAACATAACTGTGCAACCTGGCATGCTGTGGTTCCTTCCTCTGGACCCTCTGGTGGTCCCTGGTCCTGTCCCCTGGTGCCCACACAGGATTTCATGTTTGGCTGAGGAACACCAGGCAATTCCTGTCGGAGCCTCCGACAGGAGCAAGGGGTGTTTCCTCTGAGCTGCAGACTTGATTTGCCTCGATTTTTTTTTTTTTTTTTTTGGCTCTTGTCCAAGATGTTTTCCTGTCATCATTTCACTGTCTTTTCCAGTAATCCCTTTTTTAAACATTGCCAACAATTAGTCGGTTTATCTACACTACCACCACCACCACCACCACCCCCACCTCCATATCCACGCAAACACACACTCCACTAAGCCCCATCACTGTCTTGTTTCGCCTTGAAGTATAAGAAATTACAGCTTCTCATTAGCTGGAGAGCACGTTTGGAACGGCTTTGTGTTTACTCACTTAGCAAAGTGATGCTGGCCTTTTTAATTATTCTTCCTCCGCGTGCCATCAGAGAGCGGCAGGCTGTTCCAGTCGAACCAAGCGACTGCATATCCTCCCCAAGGCAGTTGGAAGTAATCGTGTTTTACCTCGCTGCTGCTGCTTTCTTCCTGTCCTTGTCAGCAAGCCAAGGAATCCCCCCAAAGCTCTTACGTAGGAGATACCAAAACTGTGAGTCACTTCTCACTCCCAGAGCCGAGGGAGTCCGCTGCACGGTGCACGGAGCAGCAGACCACGATGGGGGTTTCCTGCAAGCCACCGAGATCCCTGGAACCAGGTGTCCATCATCACTTGGTTTTTCTTGCTGTTGCTCCCTCTTTCTCTTCCGCCCTTGTCCACTCCTTCATTTCCCAGTGCCTTCCTCGTTTCCTCTTCCTTTCTGTGTCACCGACAGCCGCAGACCCAGCAAGAGCTGGGTCCCTCTCGCCTTCTGTTATTTTTTTTCCCCCTGCAGCAGGCTTTGGCTGCTACCTCTGCGAGCCGGATCACCAAAGACACACGACTCACTCACAATGAATAATCAATACAGATATTGATCTGCGGAAAATGTTTGTAAATTCCTGAAAGGGAATCAGGAGCAGGGGGCAGGGAGGCTCGTGGGGGACGACGCTGAAGGGCTCGGCTCGTGGCGATAGGAAGCAGAACTTCATTTGGATCCCGAGTCTTGCCGGCTCCGAGGTGACGGTACCGGAATGCATGCGGTCGAGGGTGTGCGCGTGTGAGTGCGCGTGTGACGAGGGTGTTGTGCATTCTCCTTTCTCTACAGCTGCTTTCCCCGAAGAATCAAGAGCCAAATGGTCGGGAGCCCCCGTCAGTGCCATGTCTTGGCTGCGGGCCAGCACTGTTTTGTTTTCATTATCACACGCTACTTTGCAATTTGCATAAATACAGGGTTATTTTTTATCGTGTCGCCCAAAAGATAGGGGGAAAAAATAGAAGTCTTTGTTGTGTGCAAGAGGGGCTTGCTGCCTACTCATCATGGCTAAGGATTTAGTGTATGTAGAGGGCTCCAGAAGAAATGAGGCCAAAGAAGTAGAAATCACAGAGAGAAAAGAAGGCAGGAGAGACAAAAAGAGGACTTTAAAGAGAGAACTGCAGGCCACTCCGCTTGGTAGAACCAAATATTAGGGATACATTTTCCTCTGTGGAGAAGGGGTAGAGCCTTAGACAAGCAAAGAAGAGAGAAAGATCACCAAGGTCTAACCAGTGCCCTGGAGTCCGGAGGTTTCACTCTGTCAGCTGAACTGAACTATTTATTGTTGGTGGGACTGGTAAGCAGGACATTGAACACAAACTTGCCTTTTCCTGCCCTCATGCAAAACCTAGAAAGAGTGGGGCTAGAGGAAGCGTCCCCTCCCACCGTTCTACGCCAATGGTTTTCTGGCTGGTGAGCAGTTTTAGACCCTGGGCTTTTATCCTCACCTTTCCCTACAACTCCATCTGTTCACCTGCGCTTCCTGAATCACCCTTGCCCTAGTATGGAATGAAATTTGCACCCGCCCCTTGGCTTTCTCACCTTCAGGAAACTGAGCACAAGAGCATATTATGCTAGACAATATGCTTTGGGTGACTTTCTCCTGCCTGCGCCCAGTCCTGGCTGTGGAGATGAGGCCTCCTGAAGTTATGCCCCCAAGTGGATGCCAGGCACGCTCACGTGTCCCAGGGAGTGGCACTTCATTGCAGAAAAAGCTTCTAGCTCTCTCAGACCATTGGATGTCCCCCTTTGATGTCCTGCTCTTTCATCTGTCCCCCACTCACTCTGTTTTTGTGATTCGGCAGTAAAATTTCTTTGGGATCGTTCTCCTCTTTTCTCCCATTGCTCTGTCTCCTGCTGGCCTGGTGACAGAAGGGATGCGTCACCTTTGAGATAGCCATCTACAGTGAGACCTCCGCAAGAGGATTCAATTCCAGCACCCCCTGTCCAGAAAGGAGCTGTGTGCTTTATCAGCCAGCAGCAGCAGCAGCAGGAGGAATACGGATTTTTTTATCCCCTTTCTGGCTTCTGATTAGCTCCAGCAATCCAATTAGCAGAGGAATTTATATCACTCAGGCTGAGGTGCCCCTACTCATCACGGCAGCTCAAGCCCACTCATAAATTCTACGGATACTACATCCTCCTGTGACATGGATTAATTACAACATCAGACCGTCCTGAGTAGGTCGACCAGTGAAGGTATATGTGAATATCAGAACTGAAAAAGAGACGAAAAGGCAGGACTTTTTGTTTATCACCAAGGATTCATGAAGGCTGCCCTGTGCACCCGCCACTCTGTGCATCCCTCACTGTTCTAGTATGTATCAAAGAGGCCAGGTGGTCCAGAATCGAGCATTACGCAGAAGTGGCTAAATCATGGCACACCCATGCATTTTCTCCCTATCATTGAGACATTTATTGTGAAACTTTGGGGCTCCTAGAGACTGACTCATTTCCTGCTTCTAGCCTATACTTCCCCCAACACAGTTCAATTATTTAAAAGAGCTCCATGAAGAGAAATGTCATTATCTTCATTGGTATTCCATTCCAGTTGGGTTCAGTTGTGATATTGTTGTACCCTTCTATCTATCTATAACTTCATTCCAAATTTATCCTTACATTCATCAATCTCAAGCGTCTACCTCTCCATTCACCTAACTATATTCATTTATATATCAACTCTTTATTCTGCTTCCCAGCATTCTGTTCATCCATGTGCATCTAGCTATCCATTTTCTAACCAGGTATTGATCTATGAATATCTTTCTATTATCTGTCATCTACTTGCCTATCCTTTGTGTCTCTATTAATTCATTCATCTGTATTATCCATCTGTTTTTCTATCTATTCATTAATCTATTCATGTATCTATCCATTCAATCATCTATCATTTGCTTATCAGTTACCTTTTACGTTGTGCCTTTTGTTGGCTACGATCTTAACAGAATCCCAGATTCACATTCTCAATCATTTTTCAGGTAAATAATGCCCAATTTCCTAATGAAGTCTGTAAATGCCATACACTTGGTTATCTGTTCTCTGGTTCAAAAGTCCTATAAACTAAAGAAGTCTGTAAAATCGCATGATTTTAAATGAGTTAAAAACTGCAAAGAAAATATTTTATCCTGGATTCCTGGGATATTTTCTTTGCTTAATACAAGTATGCATTTCTACTTCCTTTTAAACCATGGCTTTAAAATAGGGAAATTTCAGATAATGTCTTACACATAAATCTCATTCAGGATGTTGTGTCTACCACTGAGAGAACTTCATGCAAAGGATCCAATTCAACCAGAGCTAACTAGAGATTATTTTTTATCATAAAGCAAAACAGATACTAAACCCTAACATGGTAATGTGGTCATACATGTGTGGATTTATCTTATATCCAGGTTGGCGGTCAAGTAGCAATTTGGGAACTAAAAATTGATATTTTTTTCCTCATTACTTTTATTCAGAATACATTCATGTCTTGGCCAAAACTTGAGATTCAACCTTATCTCAGAATAACCCTTCATTTAATACCATCCAAGATAATGGGTCAAGTGAAGAATTATTGAGTTGGGGAGAAATGTTAATGGATGAATCTAATTTCTCTTTGGGACAGAAACTATGTTTTGTTGCTCTGAGTGAGGACCGAGGCATTTGGTGGGCTTTTCTTTGGATTTCCAGGGAATTACTTCCCAAAGAACAGCCCAGGTCAGAATCCTAAGGGCAGTGTCTCTGACACCAGCCATCTGTAATAATCTGCTAGTTTGCTGCCAGTATTATCAGTTAAGTATCCAAGTTTTGCCATTTGCTTGTGTTTTTTTTTTAAATTAAATTTAACTGTATTAATGAAGATAAAGCCAATAAAGACCTCAACATTTCTGGAGTTGTACTCCTCAAGGAGCAGGCAAGGACCCAAGCCATGTGTCCTCCAAAAAAAAATGAGGGGGATGGAAACCCCTTCATTCCTCTTCTCATGTTATTTCCATTTATTCCATCACCATAGCTTTCTGGATTCTGTCATGATCAGCAATGAGGTTACATGATCTCATGTTCGAGTCTTGGCTATTTTGTCAGGCTAACCAGGGCTGACTTCTCCATTAGGCTCAGTAGATGCAGTGTTTGCGATTTCTGGAGTAGGAAGAAAACTTCATTTACCATCTTTTTCTTCTGTCCATGGAGACTAGAAGATAATCTAATTTTTTAAATAAAAGGAACTGATTTAGTCATAACTACTGGATTACAGAGAGACAGATAATTAAAGCAAGGACATCAAAACTAAAACAATAATCACAGTTATTAGGGTCCCACAGAAGTGTTTTAACTTCTTTTAAAATCATTAAAATGATAAATTTTTGGTCAAAGAAAATGTGGGATTTTTTAAAGATTTTTTAAAGTAATCTCTACAGCCAACCTGGGGCTTTAACTCAGAACCCCAAGATCAAGAGTTGCATGCTCTACCAACTGAGCCAGTCAGGTGCCCCAGTCAAAGAAAATGCTTTAATATCTAATGTTAATGTATTTATCGTAATGTCAGTGCAGTCATAAAACAGAAGTTTGAATGATTTTTTAGGGAGGAAGGAGCCCAGGAAGGCAAAAGCACCATGACTAATGAAAGGTACATATGATGTGGCTTTGATATTTACCAGATTACTTATAACAGTTATGCTCAAACTAGTGTGGTGGTTAAGGACCTGCTCAGGAGCCAGACTGCCTGGGTTCAAATCCTGGTGCTATCGCTTCTCTAGAGTCATGAACTTCTTTGAGTCTCTCCTTAGCTGTAAAATGGACATAATGATATCACATAGTGCATAGGGATGCTGTGAAAACTAAATGACATTGTGTGTGTAAATTGCTTAGCACAGAGCCTGCACATAATAAGGGCTCATTAAAATTTGTTATGATAACTGTTATTATTGTTTTAGTTTTGATGTCCTTGCTTTAATTATCTGTCTCTCTGTGATCCAGTAGTTAAGACTAAATCAGTTCCTTTTATTTAAAAAATTAGATTATCTTCTAGTCTCCATGGACAGAAGAAAAAGATGGTAAATGAAGTTTTCTTCCTACTCCAGAAATCACAAAATTTTCTCTCCTGGAAGTAGTAAATTCCGTACTCCCTACCTGGAGCTAGGTCTTTATTCTGTATTATAAAATCCTTCTAATAAATCAGCGTCATCTCTCTTGATCGGAGATTTGATTCTTTCCTAACCTAAAACAATTCCTTCAAAAATCTTATTAAGAACCACAGGTTAAAAAGAATATTGTCAAAACTTTCTCTCTCCTTTTTTCTCCTTACTTTATTATCCCCTCATTTTTTTTGTCATTTAACTCCAATTATGAGATGCTAAGTGCTTTTGGAAATTTCATTGTTAATATCTTCTTACAGTGCTATTAACGTAAATCAAGTTTAATAGTGTCCCAGAAAGTGTAAAAGCAATCAAAAATTCAGTTCTCACGAATCATTCTGTAATTTCAGCATAAAATGTTAATAGAAATAATATCCAATACCATAAAATATCGGTAAATTCAACTTTAAATATATGTGATGAATTACTTCTCCATCCTATAGCATTCGTGGAACATTCTAGTATGAAGTCCTTAATTGGCCAAGCCATACCTCAGTCATGCTAAGGCCGCCAGAAGTTCCCTCCTCTGCTTTTCTTCTTACTAGCCAATCCTGGCAGAATGGACAGCTCAGCGACAGGCATTTCTTTATCCTAGACATGCTGAGTTATTTGGCCATCAGGAAAAATGACTCAGGATCAGCATGGGAAGTACAGTCAACTTGAAGGAAGTCAAATTAATGAGAACAAGATATTTTGGTTCAGTTCTAAGAATATTGATCAGCGGCTGCAAGTCCTTAGCTCCGTGTAATCAGTAAAGATGGTTAAGATAGAAGCCCTGTCCATGGGGAGCTCACATCTCATGAGATAGGCCAAGGCCAAGACACGTACAACATACAGTCTTTCTGTCCCAGGTGTGAAAACAACTATCATGTGGGATGGCTCTAATGGATCAGTAGTTGGTTGGTAAATTGTAGAAGTAGGCTAAAGCAGGGATATGTATGTGCATAGTACTTTATATATATACATATATATATATCTAGTACTTTAAGCATTTTAAACTTAAAACACCCTACATCTTTTTGCATAAACCACCATCATATTCCTTGTCTACGGTTTCTAGTCTTTGAAGTGAAGGGAGAATATAAGGCACCCAAGGGGCCATCAGAGTGCAGAATTCATCAGTTATAGCTGTCCCACCTACATGGCAATTTTTAGCAACTCACCTGAGTATTTTCACAGAGTTAGTTTAGCTGTCATAGAAACAACTCTTTTGCACCTGTATATCTCTGGTTTATATTTTATTTAATTAAATTATGAATTTCATAAGCAGGAATGACTTCCATAAAGAGGCTGGGGACAAACACAACTGACTCTTAAGAAGGATACAGTTCAGCTGGTGGGGCCAGGACTGCTCAGATGCTCCAGGTAATAGATTATTATCTGGGACCACATGGAGTGCTGTGGGCATCTGTCAGTGGGGCTTCCAAAGGGAATGGAGAGCGACTGTCAGTTCATTTAATTAGTGAAGTGTATGTTGCTTCAGGAGTTTCTACTCCATAAACAGCAAGGTGAGCCCAGAGACAAAGAATGCAATGTTGGGTCAGAACAAAGATCCACGTGAACCAGTGTTCAATCTGTGCTAGGATTATATGATGTATAACACAGGGTTAATGGGTCCATCTGACATCAGGAAGTCAAGTTAGGATTTTGAATACCCATAATTGACTAGCTTGTTGTGACTGTGACCTCCAGACATGTATTCAAATCTCCTTAAACCTGGCTTCATTTATAGCCTGTGAGAATAGTCAGAAAAACAAGTCTCATATATTTACGCTCTATTGTAAACAGTCATATTTTCTCTATTTGTCCTAAAAGAAGCTTTCCTTAAACCAATACTTCCCCGGATGTGGAATGCATATCTACAGTGATGTGAAAGACTGTGTTTGGAAGTACACTAACAATTTTAGCATTTATGCATATATAAAATACAACCACATAATCTCATGTTTTCAAGATTATCGTCTTAGGATAAGGCTAAATCCACCTAAGTAAAATTATAAGTCCACTTAAAGAAAAATATGAAGTCACAATGAAGGTGATACAGGAATAGGACAGAATCATGAAGGTGACAAAGCCAATAATTGAAGTTTAAGAAACCCAGATTAATCTTGAAGAGAGATCTGTAAATTCAAGTATTCTACAATTCAGCCACTCTGCCATTCAGACTTTTCAAGCAGAAGGCTCTGGAAATCATAGGTAGTCTGTGTTCATGTGGGGCAGCTCACCTTCTTGATTTTATGCCTATTTTCTGTGCCTCACTCTCTTTATCCATCTGATTGAAACATCTGGGCTTCCACACAAGGCTTGCATTTTTTTTTATTTTTTATTTATTTTTGAGAGAGAGACAGCGTGAGCAGGGGAGAGTCAGAGAGAGAGGGAGACACAGAATCTGAAGACAGGCTCCAGGCTCTGAGCTAGCTGTCAGCACAGAGCCCGATGCGGAGCTCAAACCCACAAACCGTGAGATCATGACCTGAGCCAAAGTCAGAAGCTTAACCGACTGAACCACCAAGGCGCCCCCAGACTTGCATTTTAAAAACACCTGAGAAACCTCTTTTCAGCGAAAAATTCTAGGTGGCTGTTGTAGCCTTTCATCAGTCTGCTAACATGGAGTCCTTTTCCTTATAAGACTCTGTTGACCGCAGTTCTACAAAAGCTCTTCTTTCTTCACAAGCCACACCTAGAGATACAATACAAGGCACTTAGAAACAACACTTGAGGACTACTGCTTATTTGAGTTGACTTGTCTTGCTTAGGTAAGGTCGACCTGCTCTCCACAACTCTGTCCTTGGAAATTTCCACATCAAGAAAATTGATACAACCACAGAGAAGTGACCTCGAAGCTCAATATGTGGCTGATTTGAACAAGACAAATGTCTGAGTATTTTATATACGTGTTGTGCTGCTAAATCCATTTTTTATTTTGCGTTTTCTTACATAGTAAGGGAAAGAAATACTTAAAAGCCATGTATTTTCAACCTACCTTTTTATATTGTCAATCTCAGTGTATGACATTCTTATGAGGAGAGATTATTCACACGTGGGAAGTATCTTGTTCATCTTTACAAAATAAATATAACCCTCAGTGATGACTTCAGGGTTTTGGTGTTAGAGAAGTATAAGAAAAACATGTGAGAGGTTTCTGGGAAACAATCAGACACGTAGGGGAGAAAAAGTTTATCACTGAGTTTGATATAATAAATAAAAATTTAAAATGACCTGAAAACCCAAAGATAAGGGTTATATTAAATAAAATATGGTCTATCCATACAATGATATACTGCACAGCCATGTTGTAACATAATATTCAAAGACATGGAACATATATGTAAGACATTAATATGTGATTTTTAAGTTAAAAAATAGCATAGATAGGACATCCAAATTTTATTTTTCAATCTATAGAAAGATGCAACTGAAAAGGAAAATGTATAAAATGTATACTCATATGTGAGCAATCTATAAAAAGAAATACTTATATATAAAGGTGTATAAAATATAGACTTCAAGATTGTAACTGTGAACAAAAGTATTACAGTTTTATATTTTCTTCTTTTTTTGTATTTTACAAATTTTCTATGATGGTCACATATCTTTTGTGTGAAAAAATCATAGATATAGATATATAGATATAAACATATATTACAAGGCAAGACCAGATAGCAACCTGATATACAGAATTACTTTTATTTATGAGGCATTTGGCCTTAATGCCACCAATTTTGTAATCCTAGAAGCATGTTTATGTAGTAAACCCTGTTTTCCATTATGCTCACGGCCATGGGTTGGGATGTTGTGATTAGTCAAATCTTCTTAGAAATATCCCACATGGAGTACCAGTTTTCAGAGAATTCAAATATAAATACGGCAAAACTAGGCAATATCAAAAATAATTTAATCATTCTGAGTTGATTCAGAAGGAATCTCATAATCCCTTAGTGCTCCAATATTCTTTTCATTTGAAACATCAATGACCTCTGGGCAGAGGAAGCACAGAGGTGAGAGTTAATAGACGTGTCCAGTTCAGTGCCCCACTCAGCATCTCCCTGAAGACTTTTCTGGCTCGTCCATCACACTGATGGCTCTCTCTCTCTCTCTCTCTGAGTTCTTGGGTTTTTGGTGTATACCTCATTCTGTGGTATTCTGTCAGCTCCTTCCCTGCTTCTGGTCTCCCAAATCCTAATCCTGGACTCCCCAAAGCCCCATATCCTGACAAGAAGTAAAGCAGAGCCTCAAGCTCAATTTTCTAGGGAGGTCAGAATTAAGTCAAGTCCAAGACCTCAGATATGGTGGCTCAGTTACAACAATGAGGTTCTGCTACGCTACCTTGTCCCTAACAAACTCCAAGGTGCAGTGGCCCCGGGGAACAACCCTTGGGTTCCTGTATTAGTTCATTTGGATGGCTATAACAAAATACCATAGACTAAGTGGCTTATTTTTCATAGTTCTGGAGACTGGGAAGTCTAAGATCAAGGTACTAGGAGATGCAGTGTCTAGTTAGGGCCCACTTCCTGATCCCTTGATGGCCCTATTCTCACTGCATCCCCACTCTGAGGTTGCTTTTATAAGGGCACTAATCCCACTCACGAGGGTTCTACCTTCATGACCTAACACCTTCCAAAGGCTCAATACCATCACATTGGGATTAGGTTTCAACATATAAATTTGGGAGAGACACAAACATTTCATCTATAGCAATTACTTTGCTGTTAGGACAATGCTCCTTCCTAGGACTAAAGCCTTGCCCTGTATAGGATATGCCCATCAATTCCCTAGGACACTCTTGTTCCATATACACATATCCTCCTTCACATACACAAGCACATCCATTTACAGTGTTCCACTAAAATGGATACAGGGATTTTGCTATCTACAGAGCATCCTTACAAAAATTAGAAAATGAAGACCATTCTTAGGAGACAGACAAATAAAACCAAGCATGCAACCCCTCTGGGGAAACACAGCTGCACAGTCCCTTTATTTGGCAAGCAAAGCACAGGACACATACATTTCAGCTCCCAGTCACTCCCTTGGGTAGGTACCTTTGTGTAGCATAAACACTACACAATAAACACCAGCATCGAGGGATTCCACAGTCAAAGAATTTCAGAAAATACTATATAGTGTATCTGGCCTCTTGGAGGTTCAGAATGCACATGGTCATATTTAAAGTCTGCAAAGACCTATTTATACCAAGACCTATTTAACTTCCTTTAACTTAACCTTTGGCTGCATTTCTCAGATTTGTCAGTGAAGACCACTCCTTTTTTTAAAATGGTTTACAGTTCTCCTAGATTTCCCCCAAATATATTTTCCAAAGAAATTCTTCACCCATTTTCCTGAGACCCTACTGATCAGAAAAGCAGCCTTCAAGCTCTCACCAACCTGGACTCCTGGATAGGACCAGTCCAGAAGCAGCCATCACAGGACTTCCTACTCTGTCTTGTGGGACACTCCTTTTATTTCAGGCTCTCTTATCACTAACCATTTGTCAAAATGGTGACCGAAAACTGTAATATCCCTCAGACAAATGACCTCACAAGTCCAACATTGGGCATGTCTTGGGTGCCAGTTCTGTCCCACTCGGCAGATTTCACCCAGGCTTAACTCCTTCTTGGTTCCACAGTATGACCCATCCAGAGACCACCTTCATTAATCCCCTAATTATTTCATATAATTCTTTCATCATTTCTGGTCTACCCAAACAGAGCCTTAGAGGCAAGGACATGAACTTATCAAGCAATATTGATTTAGTGCCATGAGTACAGTACATGTTGACAGACTAAGAGTAAAATACGTTAATAATGTGACTTGTTAAAAACTATAGCAACAACAACTTTAGAGCTGTGTGTTGTTTATATGAATTTCTGTCATCATGAAAAGAAACTAAAATCAGATCCAAGAATCCAAATGTCCATCAACAGATGAATGCAAAAACAAAATCAGTATATCCATGCAATGGAATAGTATTCAGCTATAAAAAGGAATGAAATACTGATACACGCTACAACATGGATGAATCTTGAAGACATTGTTATGTTACGTAGAAGACGCCAGACAAAATCACACAGATTTTGTGATTCTGTTTTTTTATTAAATGGCGAGAAAAGGAAAATCCATACATAGAGAAAGTAGATTTGTGGTTGCTAGGGGGAGGAGGGAAAAGGAAGTGACTGCTAATAGGTGCAGGGCTTCCATTTGGGGATGGTTAAAAAGTTCCGGAACTAGACAGTGGTGATGGTTGCACAACCTTGTGCCCGACCTAACGCTGTTCTGTTGTCCACTTTAGAATGGTTAAGATGATTAATTTAATGTTATGTGTTTTTACCACAATAAAACACTGGGAAGATGCTCAAAAGAATTAGTTGGGTCATTCCCTGGAGCCAACTCAAGACTATTCTCCATAATCCTCACCCTTAAAGTTTCACTGGACAGGTTAATCATTACATCTCTATTGTGAGGTTTCAAGATTGGAATTCCTTTTAATCGTGCAAGGCCACAGCATACAGAGTAGTTTCCTTTTTCTTATTTAAGCATGGTTATGACACATTACAGAACTTTCTAGGGTGCTATCTCTAGCCTCCTAATGTGTGTAAAGTTGTTTTTTTTTTTTTTTGAGGGAGAGAGAGCATGAATGGGGGAAGGGGCGGAGAGAGAAAGAGAGAGAGAGTGAGAGAGAGAGAGAATCGCAAGCAGGCTCCACGCCTAGCATGGAACCCAACACAGGGCTCAATCCCATGACCCTGGGATCATGACCTGAGCCAAAATCACAAGTCAGATGCTCAAGTGACTGAGCCCCCCAGGTGCCCTGTTAATATGCATAAATCTAGATCAGCCCACAATGTATTACACTCCATTCTGGGTACCCCATTGTGCAGGGTGAGTGATTCCAAAACTGCACTAAATATGGCATAACAGGAGAGTGAGAGTTGGGGGGTGGAGGGAAAAATGGGATGACATAAATTATCTCCCTCTCAGAATAAAACTGGAGGAAACCATAACCCCTATACACTGGAAAAGACTCAGGGACAGTATAAACCCCCTAATAAAAATATAAATCACCAATCTTTTTTTTTTAATCTTGGCATGTATAGATTAAAAGAAATTGAATTTTTCTGGGTTAACTACAAAGCCACCAGCAGGGGGAAGTATACAAAGGGATGTCAGGACTGCCTTGGGGCCCCAAAATGTCCTGGGCTCCTCTGTAAACAGGGGGGTTTCTTTTGTGCCTTCAGTAGAAAAAAATAGCCCTATTGTGAGGCTGTGAGAGAAACAACCTTTAATCCTTGCAAAGCCCAATAATATTATGTATATTGACTAAAACCCTGTAGAGTGGGCCTGACGGGGTTTTTTCATTACCACGGTACATTGTAACCTAGCTACCTTTGAAAAGTAACCAACATCGAGAGGCACTTGACATTTGCAAAGTATTATGGGTGTCCTCTCTATGTCCTCTCAAGTTCCCAAATTTACAATGGTCTTAATTTAAAAGTTAAGCCAGGGGATCAATTGCTTAGTGTAGGGCCAGGCTGCCCTTTTTAAAACAAAACAAAAAAATACCAAACCCCTGTGGGCCAGTGTGACCTGACTTCCTCATGTGGTTCAGATTTTGGTGGGTTGCACTTTGTCTTGTATTTAATTTTGAAGGAAGGTGTCTGAACCCCAACCGGACGGTCATGTTCCACTCCTCCAGGTGTTGCTGAGACGTATGAAGGCAGCAGCAGCTGGTAATGAGTTGGTGAAAATGAAAAAGGAGCATAAGTAGCTTCTTTAGCAAATCCCCTGGAAATGACACAGAGCCTTGAGGATCGATAGCATCGATCTATCCCAGGACTACAGCCCTGCTCCATCTGACTCATCTGCAACAGTCAGTCCAGGGAAAACAGCAACGTTATTACGGTCAAAACTATGACCAAATCAACTGGGAAAATCAAACCCTGGACCTGCTTTCAGTTCCCTCTATTTGGGCAATGGCCATGGGTCAACATTAGAGCAAGGATCAGGCTGAAATCCCAAGGGAGAACTTAAGTGGGCCATGGCCTTGCTTTCAGAACATATCTTTATGACCTTCAGTGATATTTGTGCTGTTGTCTGTCTCCTACTGAAACCCAGATCATTGCGTAAACCTACACTTCTGAACTAGGAAACTAGGGAGTCTGAGTTACTTTCTTAAAAATACTCAGACAACAGCTGAGTCTGTTGTAAGCAAATGGTCTATTGATGTTTCCTATCAAAACCAGGCAGGTCGTAATCGTTACTAAGTAAATTCAATTTGTTTACCAGAAGCTCGTGCTGGCACTACAAAGATGAATGGGCTGACTCTTGACTCTGGAGTTCAGTCTTCCCAGAAAAATAGATATAATACTAGTGACATCCAGTAGAACAAGTGCTGATATAGTAGAGAATAGACGTGCTCTAGAAACCCAAAGGAGGGGAGCCAATCAGTTCAGGAGGGTTTTGCAGAGAGACTGACCCTCAGGGGAGAGCTGGATTGGGAGAGGCCTTGAGGGCCATAGTAGAGAATTTGGACTTGCCTATAAGCATCAAGGAGCCATGGAGCAAAGGACTCAGGTGGCAAGTGTAGCAGTCAGCTATTGCCACAACACTGCTATGTAACAAACCTTCCCAAAGCAGAGCATCTTAAAACAGCAGACTTACATTTTTCCCTTGTGTAGGCTGGCTTTGGCTCTGCTGTGCTTGTCTGGGGTCAGCTAAGCTTGGCTCCAGGGTGTGAGATGGGTTCACTCAGCTCCAAGTGTTTTGTCTCTCTTCTCAGACCCCTTGCTACCCAGGGCACTTTATTCCCGTGCAGATTAACAGAGCAAAGAGACAGAAAGACACATGCAGTGCCTCTTGAGGTCTCAATCTAAAGCTAGCATGCTTGCACACACCTACACACACACACACTCCATTAGCCAAATCAAATCATATCGTTGAACTGCACAGCAATTCACTAAAGAAACATACTCCTCTTGAAGCATGAGGAACTGCAAAGTCACAAGGCAAAGGGTGTAGATGTACTGTTCTCATACGCAGAGGTCAGGAAGACTTGCAAACAGTGATTCCTTCCACTGTACCAGAAAGAGGACAAGCGAGGGGTGGAGAACCATAAGCAGCTTATGATATGTTGAGTATGGTCCATGTAAAGCAGAAGGAATCCATTCACTGAACAACACAGAGAACTTTTCTGAAACTACAGAGTCCAACCAAGTTGGCCTCACCCATATATTTAGAACAGGGAGAAAACTCTAGCTAGAACATTATTAAATGGTTGGTTGAAACATTTAGGAATTCCCAGTTGAATTATAGTCTTGGCAGCAGCTGCCTTCCAGATCCATCTGGTTTGAATTGGCAAAACTGCAGCTGTGCTTGTTGGTAAGGGTGAGCCTTTCTTTTGAGTAATGGACCTGCATGGAAGGGGTGGAGAAAGGGAAGAGAAGGATGAAGCTGTTGTCATGAAAAATGGGTAGAGAGAACAGCACAGCTACTACTGTTTTGCTTTGCAGCATGGAAGTGGCCTGTGGTTCTGGAATGAAGGACAGATTCTTGTAGGATTACTGGGTCCCCTCTGCTCCTCTTGAGCTGTCATACCCAGGAGATGCTGTCACATCACATACTTGGGTTATGAATTGATTGTTTCGCTTTTATGGGGCTGGTATAATTAGTTTCACATTTTTAATTTATAGCATCAGCTAAGCTTTTTAATCCGTTATTTATGGCAAAGAACTAAGAACTAAATTGCCTCCTGCCCCCCTTGCAGAAAGCATTTCAGTCCCACGTTTGGTATCAGTTGTTTGGCTAAGACATGTGGCCTCTTTAAAGGAAAACTTTTCTCACAGAGGAGTTGCTGTCGCTTCTTTTCATTTCTTCATATTTGAGTCCTGGAAACCCTGAAATTAAAAAAAAAAGCCTCAAATGTTTAAATGGAGTAATGTTTCTCTAAGGCTCTGCTTTAGGAGAAAGTGAAGTTGGCAGGGTTAAGAAACTCATGCCATAAAAGTTCCATTGAAAGAAAAGCTCTTGTGTTTGGTCACATTTTCTGTCTTTGGCCGCCCCCTAAGCAGTACTCAGGTGTATTGGTATTTTTCAGAAACAAGGAAGGAACTTTGAGCCTATGAGAAGTGAACTCAAAGACATGGGGTATGTGAGAAGAAATCTGTGCCATGAACTGAGGGTCTTGGAGATTAGGTGAGTGAGGGACAGAGCAGCCTGGTAGACTCATAAGGCATCCTGATCTACCAGGGATTTATTAAATAGGGCTCCCAGTACATCTGATCTGGTTTGGGAGAGCAGCTGGGAGGTTTTGGCATCTTCCTCCAGCTGAGTTGTATTGGTGGCCACACCATAAGTCACTTTAAAAAAATCACAGTCACACCTATGGATCTAGAAAGACCAGATACCCATAGCTCACACTTTGCATGATTGCTTGAGATGGCACTGGGGAACATGGACCATATCCAGAATGGTAGCCCCCATAGTAGCTTGAGCTGTAAGCTACAGTTTAGGCTTCGATCCCAACTTTGATCCTTTGCCCAAGTCCATTTGGGCTGGAGTGTTGAAGGGTTAAAGATGAAGGAATAGACACGCACCAGGAGCAGCTCCTACAGGACAAAGGAGGCATTGATGCTGAGCTGGGGTCCTCCCCCTGCCCCTGCTCCCATCGAGGCTGCGGGGTCTCAGTGTTTACTGAATGTTAAATAAATAGCAATTGAATCGTATGTTTAATGAGGTGTATCAAACATGTAATAAGATACATATCTATTAAACAGTTGTGAAATCTCAGTAAATATGTTCTTAATAATAAAGGGTGCAGATGGCTTGCAGATTGGACCAAAGAACAAAGACTAAAGGAGCTTATGGAAGGAATAGGAGAGCCATCTTCTGAAAACTGAGAAGACAGCTGATTTTCAGCCAGAATTTGATACATGTATCTGTGCTCAACTAGAGCAAAAATGGGACCCAGGCCCATTAAGGAGGAGACTATCAACTTTGAAACCCAAAGACTAGGAGAAATAGCAACTAAAATTAAAGACAGAGAAATTCTTGCTCACAAAAATGTCACCAATGTTTGAAATATACCTTCAGGTTTTAGCAGTACAAGATTCTCAGTGTCACATATTTACCCCTTGGATGTCCCCAGACTGCAGTGTCTAGCCACCTATCAGAAAACAAGAGTCACATATTATGTAGGTAAAGGATTATTAACTTGTTTTTCTTTCTCTAAAAAGTGGTAATTATCATATTATATTGCAATATGCTAGTGAGGTTACATCAGCAAACTCCTATTGAAAACCGATCTCTTTCTCCTTGCACACACAGGTCAGGCTGAGAGCCTGGGTAAGCATGAGTGTTTGCCAAATAATTGGTGCATCAAACATAGAGGAAAGCAGGAGAAAGCAAACTTTGCAGAGGTGGGGCATCTTAGAGTGAATTCTGAAAGAAACACAAACCTCATGGCCACGCTTCCAACCTTTCTCAAGTCCTTGCTCACCACAAAAACGATTCTATCTGTTCAACAGACTGGAATAATTGAAGGTCGGTTCCTATCGGCCCAGGAGCGCTGATCCCTCAGGCCTTTACCATACCATCATGAGGGCAAAATGAGTCACTTTCTCAGCACAGTGTGGAAAGTTATGCCCTACGCCAAATAGAGACACTAGAGCTTCCAAGTGTAGCATTCTGTCTTTCAGATCAGAAGCTACCCCCGTTCTGAAGCAGTCAGCAAGTGTGCTGATGTATATACCAGGGTAACAATAATTAACGTTTTTACTGCTTCCCATGGATTTGGCATTGTTCTGAGTGTTTACATTTACTAACTTAGACGGCGCGATAACTATGAGCTAGATATTATCATCAGCTCCACCTAAGAAATGAGGAAATTGAGAGACACAAAAGGAAAGTCACTTCCCTAAGATCGCCTAGATTGTAAGTAGTGGTACTAGAGGTTCCAAGCCAGCTAGTTTGGCTGGAGATGGCATATTTGTAACTCCTACTCTGTATCAGCATTTGCCGAGACTTTTTGAGTCATGGATCACATAGATAAGACCTTTGGTAGAGTATATTGAGGTAAATACTGGAGACTACTCAGAGCCCCAAGCATAGAGTTGGGGCCAGATACAGAGTGGGCTGAGTGGTTCCACATCCTGCAATGGAACCCTCTTGCACTATACCCATATGCTATGGCATACCAGTGAGGAAGTCCTACTCTACAGAGCGAGCTAGAATGTTCATGGCAGCTTATTTATACAGAAAAATGCGTCCCAACAAGGCCATTGATAGACCTGCTGCCTAATGGAAATGGGTAAAGTCCATATGCTCACATACTAGGGAGACTTAGTAAAGTTTGATGTAAAGGTATATTTGTTGACATGGGGAGATGTTCATAATACATAATACATTATGGTAAAAAGAAAATCAAGTGACAAAATAGTATATAGAGTTTGACTTCATTTTCAAGTCTTAAGAAAGGACATACATATTTATAGATATGTATGTATAGATATCTATATATATGTTTATCCTTTTTCCATAATGAACACCAATAACTTGAAAGCTTTTTTTTTTTTTTAAGAGAAGTCACCTGCTTAATTCCTACAGACAAATTACTAATGTGCAGTTTCCATTTCGATCTAAACATAGGTTTTCCCAGACCAATGACTTTCAACCTTCTGTTGTTTTTTTTAGCAGCAGAATTTTTTTCTTAATAAAATCTTACTCGCAGCCTCAGTGTATAAAAAACAGACCACATAGAGCTTCTCTGATTGAAGCCAGGGGTGAGGCCCAGAGTCTACCACCCACTTACCCTCACCCCTGTCCCACCATCCACTTTTCAGTCAGACCTGGTCCACCAAATACTGCCCTCGACCACTCCAGGAAAGTCATGGTAGCCTGAAAAGGTGTGCTTTGAAGAAATAAGTCTACATGAATCATGAAAATAATAACTAAGAGAAATAATAGAAAACCTGATTATTTGGGGCACCTGGGTGACTCAGTTGGTTAAGTGTCCTACTTCGGCTCAGGTCATGATCTCACAGTTTGTGAACTCGAGCCCCGCATCAGGCTCTCTGTGGTCAGCACAGAGCCTGCTTTGGATTCTCTGTCCATACCTCCCCCCACCCCAACCTCTTTCCTGCTCATGCTCTCTCTCTCTGTAAAATAAATAAACATTTTTTAAAAATATTTAAAACAAAAAAAGGAAAACTTGATTATTCAAAAAGAAAATTCTTGGGGCACCTGGGTGGCTGAATCACTTAAGCTTCCAACTTCAGCTCAGGTCATGATCTCATGGTTAATGGGTTCAAGCCCCACATCGGGCTCTGTGCTGACAGCTCAGAGCCTGGAGCCTGCTTCGGATTCTGTGTCTCCCTCTCTCTCCGCCCCTCCCCCACTTGCACTCTGCCTGTCTCTCTCAAAAATAAATTAAAAATTTTTTTTAAATTAAAAGGAACATTCTTTGAGACTTAAATTTAAAGCCATAGACTCTTGCCAGACCCTGCTCTGTGGATACTAAATAGGGACAACCAGGTAGCTTATCTCCATGGCAGCTTCCTTCTATCTCACACAACACCCTCATCATGAATATAGATAAACTTTCCCTGCTTTGTGTTTTTACTTCTACAGCTTTATTTCTGTTAATTTCTTTATTGTCCTTAAGCATCACTGAATGTCAAGAAGAGTCCAGAAAGAAGTCCAGTGGCCAGAAACTCTACTTTCTCACAGCTTGCTTTCATGATGCTTACCTGCCTCTTAAAGGGACAAATCAGTTGCACTTGGTGGAAAATTATTTTAAAGAAAACCAGGTTGTTGTTGTTGTTAATACACTCTGGTTCCCAACAACCAATATTTGTGGCTGAAAGTAATGACAGGGTGTGACAGAACAGAAGTGAGCCACAGCACTGCCCTGATGTAGACTTTGAATCAAAATCAGGGATTGATGACCTCATCTTGTGTTTCTCTAGAATGGCCCCAACAGTCAACCAAAGAAAGAACTTTCTGCTTATGTTTATGATTCATTCTCAAGAAGAAAGTTGAATAGATCCATAATGTATAAGAATTGGGTCCATTATCATTCAATCACTGGGTAGCTATAGCTTGTTTAACCTTGCCTCCCAACTGTTCAGGAAATCAAAATAGTATTTTAAAAAAAGGCTTCCCAAAGAGAAGCCTGGATGTTCCTCCCTCTTTCCTCTTTCCATGGTTTTCTTGTGTGCCATCTCTGTTGTTCCTCAACGTAAGAGTAGCCTCATGACTCTTAGAAAGGATTAATTGTGACGCTATAAGCTCAACTCTACTGAGCTAAGTTGAAATCGTGTTCTGTATGCTACAGGTTATTAGGGGTAGCTGAAAGAATGTGCATTTATTTACTGAAGGTACTTTATAAATCAATACCTTGTTTTTGAATTCAGGTCAATAGGAATAACTCTGAAACACAACCAACAACTACAGCAACCCTAAAACAGCACTTTCAACTTATTGATTTTTGGAAAAGTATCTTTTCCTGGCATTATTCACACACCCTTGATAAGCAACTCAATGCAATCAAAAAATTTAATGGATTTTTTGCCACTAAAATATATATTTATATATTTTTCAACATGCCTTTGAACTGCGGACAGTTGGGTTCTTTGAAAAGGGTAAGTTTGGGAGAGACATGAAAGATGGAGTTTGCATTTATTCTTTCCCGTTTGCACAGGGAGGCATTTTGCTGATTCAGTGTTAAAGCACAGCTACTTACCATTTAATTTCATTTAGTCTTTTGGCGATTTTAGATATTTCTCTAATTTTGCTGAGGAAATTTTATTTCTTCTCATGTGCCTGTATTTATCAAGCAGCTTAACCAGACATGGTCTTGACCTGGGGTACTTCAAAAAGCAAATGTAGCCAGAACAATTCTTTCCTTCCTTCCAGGCTAAGTATTCTTAATCCGGGGTGTCCATAGACATCAGGGTGTTAGTGAACTCACAAAGTTATTGACAAACCGGTGTGTGTGAGCGTGTGTATGTACGTGCGTCTGCATGCTCCTTTCTTGGAGAAGGGAGAACATGCATGGTTCCTGGGGGAACCATGACCCTGAAATGGTCATGAATCATTGCTCTAGAGCAGCAGTTCTCAAAGTGTGGTCTGGGAATCCCTGGGTTTCCTGTGGTCTCTGAGGTCAAATTATTTACTTATAAATAGAAAGACATTGTCTTTTTCACGCTCTTTCTCTCAAAAATGTGCCATGGAGTTTTCCAAAAGCTACATCACGTAGTATATTGCAACCGATTGAACTCAGAAGCAGTTCTGAGAATCTAGCTATCTTCTCTTAAGACTTGACACTAAAGATTTACAAAATGTGATGCAAGGACACTCCTCTCACCAAATTATTTTGGTTTGGGAAATATAATGATTTTATAAAGGTACATGGTTTATGTTAACATGTCATGGGTGTATTATTTTATCATTAAAGGAATCCACTTAAAAAATTTTTTTAATGTGTATTTATTCTTGAGAGAGATAGACTGTGAGTGGGGGAGGGGCCAAGGGAGGGGGAGACACGCAGAATCCAAAGCAGGCTTCAGGCTCCGAGCTGTCATGGAGCTCGAACTCAGGAATGGCAAGATCATGACCTGAGCCAAAGTCAGACACTTAACCGACTGAGCCACTGAGTCAGACACATGACCGACCCAGGCACCCCAAAATGAGTCCATTTTAAAAAAATGTTTCCATTTCCATCTTTCATAATCCATTTCAGACAAACAAAAGCTCTTTGGTATCCTTAATAATTTTTAAGATTGCAAATAGGACCTGAGACCAAAATAGTTTGAGGATCATTGCTTTAGAAGATTAGGGACTTTCTCTGTGCAACACTAGCAGGCGAAAGTAAAAATAACCATACAATCTGATTATTAATTTTACAAGTGGACAGTTTGTGCTGTTCCTTACATGTTGGGTTGAACCACATGAAATTACCAATGTTTGACCATTATTTGCTTACAAAAAATAATGGTCATTTCATTTGGTAAAACTAATTTAAAAAAGGGATATTATATTATTATTTTATTGTTACTTTGGCTTTGCAGATTTGTCAGGGCAACGCTGGTAAATTTCACTGCTTTATCCGCACACCCTTATCCAGGTTCCTTTTGTAAGCTAATGTTTTCTTTTCTAAGTACTTTCTTCAAATTTTGATTATGAGTGTAACATATGACTTAGGGAAAGTACAGAGAAGTAGTAGAAAGGACATCCGTAATCCACCATCCAGAAATAGCTTCCTGGAGAGCTATTTTACCAACACATTACTTCCACTCAGTTATCAAGGCATGTTTCACCAAAGTAAGAGCGTACAGTATTATTTCAATCGTGAGTCCTATTTTTATCATTTAACACTGTTATATTAACATTCCCCATTTTGTTTAAATCTCATCACTAAAAATGTAGTATTTTTTTCTGATTATAAAAATTAACATGCTGATCTTTTTCATCTATGAAAATATAGAAAATTGTGAGGAATTAAATCATTCTAAATAACACCATCCAGAATAATCACGCTTCTGATTTTGGTGTATTTTTCTGTTTACACATACAGTTTTTCACTCTTTATATCATATTGTTTACATGGTTTTATATTCTGTTTTTCATACAATGAACAGTTTTTTGTGCCAGCAGAAAAGTTGTCATAAATAGTTTGTTTACAGGATAAATTCTATCAGATGATGTAGTATTACCTACTAACTATCCCACTATTTTTTATATTGTTGGCACTTTTTCACAAACAGAAATAAGGCTGCTGTGAATACTTTGGGGCAGACATAAATCTTTTTATCTACTGGAGAATTTTTCACCTTTTTTTTCAAAAATGGAATCATCTCAACTCAGAGGTTTCTGTCACACAAGCATATCACTGATGGTGTTAAAGCACAGGACATAGTGGAGACAGAGACAGTGTTCTAGAGGAAAAGGGCAGGTTCCCCAACTCTGTAGGACAGATTCCTAGAAGTTGAACTATTGAGCCAGAGGACCAGAACATACATTTGGCTCTTTTCTTGCCAAATTTCTTTCTAAAAAGTTGTCCCAATTTACATTTCCAGCTGCCTTTTTGGAGTGGCTGTGTTACTTAGTCATGCCAGAACTGGGTTTTCTCTGTGTCCCTTCCCCACCCCCTCATCCCCTCCCCTCTACTTTTCTCTCTTCTCCTCTCCTCTGTCTTCTAAAGAAAATTAACAGGAAACAATGCTCTCTTATTTTAGTTTGCATGACTTTGATCTTAAGTGATGCAGAAATTGTTTTCCAAACATTATTTGCTCTCCACTGTCTTTGCCATTCTCTCTAGTGAGTCACTTTTATTTTCAAGGTGGCTAACTAGCCCTGGAGTCAAACCTTAATAGCTCTAGTCTATAGTTATAAAATGAGTGAAGCCACCTGGTCCACAGGGCACTGAACTCATTCTTTTGGCTTCATTACTACCTAGCTGCTAACCAAATGAACTAACCAGCCACTGTTGGAAACATTCCTGGCTAGAAATACAAAATGTTGAAACCACAAGTAACCTTCTCATTATGCCGTACACTGGTCAACAACCCACTGCAGTCTAATTTAGGGCCCTATAATTTAAGAGGAAAGTGAATAACTTATACTTCAAAAAAAGAGCAGTAACAGAAGAATAAACTTGAAACTGGCCTTATTTAACTGGGAAACAAGTGGTTAGAAAGGCCTGCCTATCATCTAGTACCTCCCTATCTCTTTCTTTGGGGTTGAAGTTTCTTGTGTGATCTCAGCTGCCTTTCTCTGTATCTTTGTATGTGTATCAACATATTTGAGATAATAAGTGTGACAAGACAGAGGTATGTCTAATTCTCTTTTTACAATTTTCCACAAATAGATCCTTTCTAAGAATTCTGGTTGGTTGTATATTGAGATGGTGGCCATGTGTAGGGGAGGAAAGGAAGGTGGGAGAATTGTTCTAAATATATTTCATAGAAAAAATACCAAATACATAATAATATGGGAGAGGACTTCAGATTCCAGTAAGAATTTTTGAATGGTAAACCTTGAGAAATCCTACTAAGGTGTAACCAAACTATGGTCTAGATAGGAAAGGCAATTGTGAACTATACGGTTCCCTAGGAATATAAAGAAATCAAAATTGAAGGGGAAACACCCTAAAATAAATGTCTAGAAACAGCAGATCCCCTGTTTTCCTGAGTTCTGTGGACCAGATCTCTTTATTAATTATCCCCCAGGCCTGACCAGTATGAATAGTGGTTCATAATGATAACCTGGGGAGCAGAGCAAGATCTTGAAGTAGCCTCTGACTTACTTCAAGAAATACTAAATTAAATATATTTTGTTGTGGTCTAATTCTTTCAAGATTGGCAACCCGTGTGTGGTGTATTGATGATTTCGTGTTAATCCAATGTTTTATTTAACCAGAACAATATTTGAGTAATTCGTCTCCCCACAACAGTGAAGAGTTGATGTTAGTTTTCAAAATGGAGTTGAGCGTGAATCAGTTGTATCTCTATTATACATTGCTCAAGGAATTTACATGAGCACAGCTGAATATCAGTTGTTTTCTTGCTCTGTGATAAAAGTTCATTTTTAAAACCCGAAATTGCAATTTGTCAAAGTCCATTTGCCGGTTCTTTAACAATTTCAGCCAAATTGTAAATTGTATAACTGTCTGCATCATTTGCATACGTAATCATGCTAGAGTGATGGTATAATCTAGGCACATCATTTTCGGGAAGAGGGAACAATAGCAGCCAGCTTCCAATTCTTGGGATGCTAAGAGTAATTTATTACATGGCTGATGTTTTCTTTCTAATTTTCACCAAATGATCTCTTTTAGAATGATGAGCACTAAGGATGGCTGTCCCTCGTGTGTTATCTTTACTGCTTTCCTAATCTCAAATTGAGAGCCAAGATGAGCACCATGTTACATGTCTGCTTCATTCACACACACACACACACACACACACACACACACAGAGCAATTTCAGTCCAAATAATATCACAAGAGTTCAATGAAACAGCCTCCTCAAATGATGCCCCTGTGTTAAATTAATTTAATCTCTGGATCTAGTTACTGAGTATTCTTTTCTGTGCATTGACAATTTGCCGATTGCTTGCTTCCTATTTTTAATCAATCTTGCAGATAATTTACCAGCCAACTAAATCGTTTTACTGGCCTATCACACTTCTCTCCCCGACAGAGAGCAAAAGTAAATACAATCAGTCTTATGTTGCACCATTGGAAATTTATGATGACCCCAGGCAAGTAGCTTTCTGCAAGACTAATTTATGTATAGTCACATCTGTCACTCTGGCATTTGGACACATCTTAGCCTTTTTTATTAGTTATTCCTGGTAGTAACCCAGCGAGATCACGAGGTAGGTTAGATACACCCTATCTTAAGAGGCCCCTGAAATTGCATTAGACGCCCACATCTTGAAACTCAGCCCTCAGGACAGGAGTATGGTCCAGACCATAGTTTAGGGTAACCATGAGACCTAAGACTCAGAATCTCTGCCAGGCTGAAATTTGTTATTCTGCTTATTCATTTCTTCCCCCACAATAAACACTGCAACCCAGAGAGGAAATCACTTTCCCAGGGTCGTAAAACAATTTAGTAGTAGTAAGATTAGGTTCTCTTGTAAGTTAATGATTAACACAGACTCAGATCTGGATTCGAATCCTGACTCAGCCACTTACTAATAGTGTGACTTTGGGCAGGTTGCCTAGCTTCTCTTGCAATGCTGTTAGCTTCCTTAAAATGAAGAAAACAATGTCTACCCTGTAGGGGTTATTGGGAAGGTTGAAGTATTAGCAGCTCCCCATCTAAGCGTTTCTGGGCTAAGCTATTTATACTTCCTACTGTGTTATATCTGCTCTGCAGCCTTGCAAGGGGTGCAGGGGTATCTCTGTATAGAGCTCCTGATATAGGATCTATACTCATTGTTGTTAGGATACCATATGGTAAAGAACACCACCTTGGTTGTCTTTCTTTCCTGTCTGAAAACCTGCTGTTCATTTACTGAAAACATATTAGTATCCAGAGAGGAATTTTTTTTATTCAAGTTGCAAAATCATAGGTTAATGGAATTTAAAATAATTTTGGCTTAAAATACCCAAGTGCGGGCAGAGAGCAATTGATGAAGCTCTCTGCTAACTCTCAGAACAAATCCATATAATCTCAGCTTTCATATACAAGCATGAGACTCAGCAGATCCAAATCTCTCCCCAGATACAGACTCACAGTTGTCACTGCCTCCAGTGCGAGTCAAGCTCATGACTATGGAGCATTGTTGAATGGTGGTTTTATACACACAATGCTCTTAGAACAGCATGTGTCCCACAGTAAGAGTTCAGTTATTCTTAGCTAGTATTATTATTATTCCTGTCCCATCCCACCAGTTATGTTTGATGGATCATATTTTTTAGTATCCAAAGCTAGGAAGATTATCCTATCCAGTTTGATATTTGTTTGACTGCCATTTACTTTTTATGGTCTAATGATACCATATGACTTTCCATAGATGTTCATGGGACAGAAATACATGTGCATGCACTATGAGCAAAGCATCTTTAGACATAGAAAGATGAAGAAGACGTGAATCTTGACCTCAAAGACTTAGCATTCTGTTGAAGGAGAGGTGGGGAGCCTATTCATAAAGCAAGCCAAACTGTGGGATTTTTTAAAAATAATGTATATATGTAAAGTGCAATAGGATGGGAAGGAAGTAGCATGAGAGCAGAACCCTGAGGGATTAAGTCACCCGTCTTTCTTTTCAGTCATCTATACACTCTTCCTACCAAATGCCAGGCACTAAGTGATAGGAATACAAGATCAACACACATATGATCTCCATCGTCAAGGCCATTCTAGGCATAAGGAAGAGATACACACATAGGTCAGTTGCTACTGGACAGTGAGATAGTTACTCATAAAGTAGGTACAAAGGGCCTATAGGAACCCAGAGGAGGGTCTTCTAAACTGAATGAGAGATCAGAGAAGGCTTTCAGGAGGAGGTGATGCTGGAGCCAAATTTGGACTAGCTTGGAGAGATCAAGAAAGGGTAAAAGATGAGAAAGAAAAAGAAAAAAAAACAGGCTAGGTAAAGGCAGGGAGGCAAGAAAAAGGATAGAGCTTTATGGCACCCCATGTAGTTCAGAATGTGCAAGAGAGTGGGGAATAAAAGCACAGTAAGGTAGGTGGGATGGCGGGGACTCTGATGGGGCCAGAGGAGAGCAAAGAAGATAGCCACTCTAGACAGAGGGGCCAGCATCAGCATACTCAAAGCCACAAAGATGTAAGAGTGAGTTACATAAAAGGCAACAAGTGGTGTAGTGTGGCTGGAAGAGAGAGGAGTCTGGAAAGGAAAATGGGGCAAAGTCCATCTTCCTCCTGTGGAATTCCTAACTGTCTCCCTCAGCACCATCTGGTCAACCCACTTCTCAATGATACAGTATAATCATTCTGCCTCCAGCAACTCTAACATCTTCCCTTGCCTTACTGATGGTTTTATGACTTAGATTTTGATTCTGGGCCAAACTGGCCATATGGCTGAGCTGCCTTAGTACAGAAACTCTTTGAGCCATTTGTCCTGGGTACCGTTCATATTTTCTTCTCAGGCTTCAGATTTCTCTTCTATGTGGCTTTTGATTGGCTTCACATTTTGGCCAGCAGTTAGCATCAGAAAAAAAAAATGGTTAGGAAATAAATACCTAAGAGGTAGTTGGTACAAATGAAGGTGTGCTTTTAACAGTGTTCATTCTAGAGAATCTCGAGGGCTCAGCAATGTTGGGTCTAGCCCAGATTTGGGCCACATCTATGAATTCTATCAAGGCTGGTGTTCTTACACATCGTCCATAGGTAAAGAGTGGGTGTTGGGCTGAAGCAGCTGTAGAGTGAATAATTGTGAATGTAAATCTTTGCATTCATGTGTCTTTTTTTAGAAGATGATTATGTGAGCCACAGAAAAAGAAGGCTTCTCCCACTGATTTATGTTCTTGGTGTTTTCTGGGAGTTTTGTCAATCTATAGAGAAGAGGCTGATCATTTTTAGATTGCACTGAATTCCTCAAAAATACTGGCATGCCCTATGTGCCTTTCCTTTTTTTATTATAGAGTCAGCATTAATAGCTAATGGCAATTTTTTCCTAATAAATTTAGCCCAAAAAATACATACTGTGCCCCCAGGTCTTTGTTTGGTATTATAGAAGCCAGTGAAACACAGCGCCTTTCCCCTAGGAGATTTCACATAGTTCAGGATTATCTAAAACAAAACAAAATAAAAATATTAAATCTTCCTCCTCTTTATTATTTTTAAGAATCTTTCAAAATCTCTTTTCTTGATCTAGAAGAGCCTTTCTCAGACCAAGTTTCAGCATCAAGTCTAAGGTGCATTTTCTTCTCAGCTGGACAACGAAACCATTAAGTTCCTTTGAATTCAGTGAACCTGCCTGAACATTCCAGGTTTATTTCAGAACAAAAAGAAATCCATTTAGAACATGAAGCTCTTTCATAGGTAAAATTGCCCTGATTAATCAAGTTCTTTGAGTTGAAACTAACTGGGGTAGGGGGCTTCAGGCTTAGCTGAATTCAAGGGCTCAACCAGTAACTTACTGAGCCACTCTACTCACAACTGCTTGGGTTCTGCTTGCCTTATTTCCTGCTGGGCTATTTGAATGTGGTAGCCCCTTGCAGCTCCAGGCTCACATCCTATTCATATAACCACCCCAAGGGCAATGGCTCTAGCAAAAGTTCCTGGTTTTGGCTCTCACTATCTCAGCTTGGGTCCAGAGTGGACAGAGTGGTATGGCATCCAGTGGCCAGAACTTGGGTCAGCCTGGAGTCAGGGGGTTGGGTCAGCCCTATCCATCCAAATAGACTGAGAGCAGAGTAAGGTCCCTCCCCAATAAGGATATTTAGAGTGAATGTTCCAAAAGAAAAGGAAGAGAGACAGAGCAAGTAGTAACCACCTCAGTACACCCTCAGTACACCTAGCAATCACCTCAGTACACCCTAGCATATTGGAAAATCAGGTGGTAAAAGTCAGGTGAAGGACATAAAACTTACAACAACAACAGCAACAACAACAACAACAACATAATTGGTGATAGACAATTAAAAAGTAAAATATGCCAAAATCTACAAAGAACTCACCAAACTCCACACCCGAAAAACAAACAATCCAGTGAAGAAATGGGCAGAAGACATGAAGAGACTCTTCTCCAAAGAGGACATCCAGATGGCCAACAAACACATGAAACGATGCTCAGCATCACTCAGCATCAGGGAAATACAAATCAAAACCACACTGAGATACCACCTCACGCCAGTCAGAGTGGCTAAAATGAACAACTCAAGAGACTATAGATGCTGGTGAAGATGTGGAGAAATGGGCACCCTTCTACACTGTTGGTGGGAATGTAAACTGGTACAGCCGCTCTGGAAAACAGTGTGGAGTTTCCTCAAAAAATTATCAATAGAATTCCCCTATGACCCAGCAATAGCACTGCTGGGGATTTACCCAAGGGATACAGAAATGCTGATGCATAGGGGCACATGTACCCCAATGTTCGTAGCGGCACTTTCAACAATAGCCAAATCATGGAAAGAGCCTAAATGTCCATCAACTGATGAATGGATTAGGAAGATGTGGTTCATCTCTACAATGGAATACTACATGGCCCTGAGAAAGAATGACATCTGGCCATTCGTAGCAACGTGGATGGACCTCGAGGGTGTCATGCTAAGCGAAGTAAGTCAGGCGGAGAAGGACGGATACCATATGTTTTCACTCAAAGTTCTAACAGGAGAAACCTAACAGAGGACCATGAGGAGGGGAAGGAGGAAAAAGAGTTAGGGAGAGGGAGGGAGACAAAGCACGAGAGACTCTTGAATACTGAAAACAAACTGAGGGCGGAAGGGGGAGGGCGAAAGGGGAAGGGGGGGGATGGTCATGGTGGAGGACACTTGTGGGGAAGAGCACTGGGTGTTATATGGAAAACAACTTGACAATAAACTATAAAGTTAAAAAAAAAAGTAAAATATGTCCTCAAAGATTTGGGGTTTTTCTTCAAATGCCTTTTATTTGATTACATGATTGGATTATCCCCACTGATTTAAACTACACGTGGCCCAGATGATTCCTTAATGCACTTTAAGCTTTAAAAAAAATGGTGGGGGGGGCAGGGGAGCAGCTGGCTCAGAAGAGTATGTGACTCTTGATCTCAGGATTGTGAGTTTGAACCCTACCTTGGGTGTAGGGATTACTTAAAATCTTTTTAAAAAAATATGTAATTCTATGAATTTGTTAGGTTGATTAGTTCACTGTTTTGGAACCATCTAGGGAAGACTTTTGGGTCATACAGTTAGGTAAACAGTCTGACACTTACCAGGTTTTTTCAGGCTATGGTTTCCCCACAAGGCTGATCTATGATACACTCCTTCAGGGGATTCTTTATTTAATATCATTTTGTAGAAGAAGCAAAGGCAGAATTCAGCCCTATATTTGGATGAAATTGCCATTTTTATATGATTATTAAATAATATTAAATTTTCCTTCAAGTGGATAAGCACATTCTCACCATGACTCTAAATATATAAAATAGAAATTCATGAAGGAATTTTATGGGTAAAATGGAAAGTATTCCCTAGAAATATATAATAAAATAGCTGATAATTTTTAATTATAGATTTTTAAAAGCAAAATAATAAAGTCCAACTATGAGACTAGAAATTCTATCAATTTGATGTGATTTACTACTATAGATCAAAATTATGCTTTCCTGAAAAAAAAAAGAACCTTTAGTTTATTTCGTCCTTTATAACACTGGTATGTTTTACCCAAATAAAATTCTCCAGAAGATACTTACCATTTTATTCTGTATTTTCCATCATGCTCACATTTTCTTTTACTTGCATTTTTTTCCATGTGGAACTTCAATCACAACAAAAGGCAAAAATATATTTCACAAATTGACAAGAGTGGTGATTCTTTAAAAAAAAAAAAAAAGGATCATAATAAACCCAGCTTCATCAGCTTTGGGGTTATTTCAAAAGCCTTTTTTTTTTTTTAACTAAGTACTGCTGATCTACAAAACCCTTTCCTTTCTGAAATAAAAGTTGAATGGAATCCAGTGGCTCATCAAGAAGGCAACAACATTCAATTTGGAGTTAGCATTGTTCATCCTCTCATTGTAGCATCTGAACTATTGTGAGGCTATGTTTCCATCCACTATGACCTCCCAAAGGTACTTGTTTTAGCAATGAGACTCACCAATCTTTCATTATTCCAGAAAAGATAGTAGCCGACTATCTCTCTCTAGTGGACTCAGTGATCTTACCTTGAGGTGTTAAGAATCGCTAAGGGCTAGAAGGACTTGTGTAAATTACAGCCATGCAGAGAGGTGTTGAAAAATCAATAAGTAATGAAATAGTACTGGAGTGAAGTAGCCAAGAGAGCAATGGGTGGGAAACTCCCGAGGATGCAGTTTCATTTTGTCTAAAGGTAAAAGAAGATGTTCTGATGTGTTTTTATAAAACAGGCTTCCTTGGAATTGAGAGGCTATTGGCATAGATGGCAGGAGAATCACTTCAACGTGCCACAAAACACAATGGAAGATGGACTTCTTGGTACAACAGTTTGATTTAGGCAACCATGAGTTTTATTCTAGTAAAGCAATAGATATGGCATTTTCTTCATCACTTTGGATGTTTGCCCTGCCCCAGGATTTCTGTCCCCTGGATATTCAAGTGTACCCCATTTATTCTTTTCTACAAGGGACCATCCATATTGCCTTCACAAATCATCTTCATCATTTCTGATCCTGCATGAGCAATGTTCCCCAAGAATGTGATAGTGTGGTTGCCCACTCATTCACAGATGGCTCTAGATACATACAACCCGGAGGCTGAAATGCTCTTCTAAGCCTAGTAGCCAAAGGGCTTTGTTTCGTATGAAATGTTCCTATGGCTGAGAATCCCTGAGATGATATTTAAATCTCCTGGTTTCTTTTTTTTTTTTCAATTTGAAATGACATGTATCCATGTTTTTATGTTGATGATCTGTTTTGAGATAGTAGAACTGTTTTTTACAAAAAGAAGATCATGGGGTATTTGAGTATAAGAAAAAGTAGGTGCAGGGCACCTGGGTGGCTCAGTCAGTTGAGCATCCAACTTCAGTTCAGGTCATGATCTCGTGGTTCATGAGTTCACTCCCCACACTGGGCTCACTGACCCTGTCAGCACAGAACCTGCTTCAGATCCTCTGCCCGTCTCTCTCTGCCCCTCCCCCACTTGCACTCTCTCAAAAATAAATGAAACATTTTTTTTGAAAAAGAAAAGAAAAAGTAGGTGAGAGAGAGAGAGAGATCTAATTCAGTCAAATTTATTTGGGAGAATCTTCTTCTCTTCTGCTTCTGGATGCAGGTCTCCTTTGTCTCTGCCCTTCCCAATGGTGATAATGCCCTTCACTCCTTACATGGCCATCAGGTATATATACGAAACTATCTACAGAAAAGGTTCAGCCAGCCATCAATTAAATCTGGAGGTCTAGATCAAGGAAAGGCGAACCATAAAGATGCCACCCAAGAACTGATTGAAACAATGGGATTACACTTGTTTTTTGTCTGTCTTTTTTATACACATGTAGCTTCTGGTCTTTGTGTATCAATAGACCAATGAAAATGAAAATGTCTTCAAGCTCTCATTTGGGTCAGTTGGTGTCATTCCAGCAACAGGAGTTGAAACTTAAAAAAAAAAAATACCAGTATGGAAGAGAAGAAAATAACCACAGGTGTTTGAATAATTAAAAGACTTGTAGTCTTGATGACACTGTGACTAGAGTCTTAAAACACGAAATAAAATATTCTACTTATCTATGTTCCCTTTACCGACACCCAAATACATCTGACCACTGACAAGCAGAATCTTTTATATCTGATAAAACAGGGCAATAACCATAAAGTGAAAAGCATTGAGATGTGAGCCAACTGCCAGCCTATTTCCATCCCTTTTATGATATGTCGAGTATATTTCCTAGTAAGTAATGAACGGGTTTTAATTATTATTTTTTGTTCTAAGGCTTTGTCTACCTTTATTATGCAGCATTGGAAATGAAGACACATTTAATAGAAATATGTACGATTCAGGTCCCAGGAAAACACTTTTTCTCTGAAATACCCAGATAGTAAGTGATTTGGGTAGCTTGAGTTCTCTGGTAATTTGACTTTTCCCTTCTCCTTACAGGAACATATAGAATCAAATTGCCTTCTTTGTAGCCATCATATAGTACCATTTCTAGATTAGGGTACCACGATGACAAAACCAACAGACAATAGACACGTATTGTGTCACCATAACCATTTTGTTTGCCTGTCCTCTACTGGATGTACTCCTAGTAAATCCCTGCTAGTCATGCTCCCATCGTATCATGGACATAGCAATACCCATCTCCTCCAACAATTCATCCGTTGATGCCATTATCCATTGTTTATGACATTGCAACCGCAGTAATGAATTGATATGTCTTGATCTTTGAAAGGCTCAGACAGGAGGCCACACATTATAAGAAAAAACAATGTCATGACAACTCTCTTCGGCAGGGGTTGGAAATGGATATTGTGCAGGAAAATGCATTAAAGTTGAAGAGGGTTTTGTTTAACATGATGGTTTTAGAGACGTAAACAATTATGATGGGCAATAATTCCTTCAATCAGAAGATTGTGAAAAAGCCCTACGTAGGCCAGGGTGCTGGTGTGATTCCAAGTCGTGCTACCACCACAAAACACTAGGGGTCACCATATTAATACCAGTGTCCTGGCTCCATTGCCCTCCAGAGAGCCTACCATCCCAGAGCAGTAGGCTCCCTGTTTATTCAAGGAATGTTGCTCAGTGCCTATCTTCATGACGTGTGACCATTTGCAGTTATTTCAAGCACCACTAAAATAATGGGGTAGAGTCCTCTCTAAGCCTCTTTCTGGTGAATGACATTTTTTTAAGGGCCACCTAAGAGCATCAATCCATTATTTTGGGATAGATGTAATTATAAGGGGTGCACAGGCCAATTAACCAAATATAGAACATTTTCATTCAAGAGCTACACAGTATGCCAATTCAAATGTTCTGCTAAAGCCTGAGTCTCTCAAACCAAGACAACACTTTTTCACTTGCCAGGATTGGGGCTTCTGTTGATTGTTGGCTAAAAAAAATGAATGTCTCTCATTTCCTTTTTTCCTCATCTCTTTATGTTTTCAGTCCCCAATATGGAAATTATTTTCCAAAGAAGAAACTTAAGCAATTGTCCTATAAGCTACAGATATGCTATCACTAGGCTCTACTACAGCCCTTAGCATCTGAACGGGAAACTGTTGGCCCAGGTCCGTAGGGGGCCCCAACCCCCAATAGTGACATGATTCTACTTACTCCTATTTCAGTTTTAAGGATAATCCTACCCACCCCATCACTGTAAGCAGGAAGCTTTAGCTATCTCATTTGGGGTAAAGCTTCTGAAGGCTAGGATTAAAGCAGTTGAAGATCTGTGAACAGCATTTAAGCCACAAAAATAATATTGCAAGGGAAACGGATGGCAATTGATAATAATGGTAAGATCATAGCCTAGCTAAAGTGCACTTTCAAAGTCAAAATTAATTTCAAAGTTTCTGGGATTCTTACATGTTCTCTTTGTGTCTCTTTCATTTATTTACTGAGTTCCTAACATGTGGAGGCATGTGTTAGGAGAGAGGGGAGATATAAATATATACATGTGCTAAGAAGGTAACTAGCGGTTACTGTTTTCTTTTCCTTGTCCTCACCATTTGTGCAAATGCCTTACCCAAATATATCCCTTCTGTACCCAGCACTTGTCTCCTACCTGGTTCAGTCTTGATCTCTTGCTTTCTTCTGCATTTCCCAGTATTCTGGACTTCCCATCACTTACCTTCACCCTTCCTTTTTTCTCTGTAGCCCATTTAATTGGACATAACTGTGAAGAAACTGAATGAATTTTGTAGTATGTACTTACCTTCCTTAGACTTAATTTTTAAGTCAGGCATTTCTTTCTCTAAAAAAAGAAAATATTGAGATTACTTTGATTTCTGTATGTAGCCTTCAACCAGTTCCTTTTGGTGTGTGATCAGCCCTTGATAGAAATAAATAAGGGGTTCCCCCTTTCTTCCCCTAGTACAACTATATGGTTTAGTGGGAAAGTGGTTTCAGATATTTCTATGTAGCAAATTTTGCAAAGCCAATGGTACAGAAGTAGAGGAATAAATCAAAAGTGTACAAAAGGTATTTGTTAAGTAGGTATTTTGGGAGACTTGAAATATGCTTCTGTCTAACCTGAAAATTAAACTCTTGTGGGTCCAACCCATAATTCCTACAAAATGACAACAAAGTCCTCCAGGGTATAATCATATCGAAGGGTGTATTTGCCATTAGTTGTTTTTTAATTTAAGTTCTTCCAAATTCTAGCCTATAAACATGTACATAAGAGAGTTCTTTAACTAGAAATAAGGAAGCTTTCATTGTTAACTAAGAGGTTCACAACTTTAACCTTTCATCTCTCTAGAATTGGAAATTCTTAACAGAATGACCCTTTGTTATTTGCAGCTGCCAAATAGTTGGAATAAGGAAAGAGAGAGAATTTCTCCAATGCTCTCTCAGAGCAGTGTATGTTGGACTTAGACAAAAATTGCCATGGTGTGCATCAAGGGCATAGGCATAGTACTCAAGAAAGAGATTGTGTAAATTGTAGTTCGAGTTCAATTATATCATATATTTTATTTTCTTTTTGGATCTCAAGCTGATGGTAACCATGATAAAAATTTTCTGATCAGGGATTCTAATTCTTAACTATAGCCAAAGCTATATGTGGACGTTCCTGATAACATAATAAATGAGAAGCATTAAAACAGAGTCCCTAACCAGAGGTCAATGAGCCCTAGTAATTCCAGTAATTCCATGGATGGGCTGAAGCCCCCTGAAAAACATATGTGAAATTTGGGGCATGCGTTAACTTCTCTGTAGAGAGAGTCTATATGTTTATCATTTTCTCAATCAAGCTATGCCTCCAGGAGTTTAAGAACACATTGGACACAAGTGTCTTAATTCAGAGAGGTCTTTCCTAACTGAGTCAAGAATCTCCTGGTCAGGCTTTATCATTGCATGGACTAGAAAAATTCAAGTAATGATAATAATGCTCTTGACACTGATGTGGGTGTTATCTAGTTGTATCCGTGGGACAACATGAGCTTAGGATCCTCCTACTCCACCATCTTCCCCAGAAGTCAAATTATCAATAATAATAATGCTCTTAACATTTGCTGAGTGCTTATCATGTGCCTGAGCATTGTTCTAAGGACATTATGCATATACATGTAACCTTTCTCAAAAGGGAACTATTAAGATCCCCATTTTATGGTTAAGGATGCCAAAACACAGAGAGGTAGGCAGCTTGCCCAAGGATACAAGGTCGGAAAGTGGCAGAGTTAAGACATAACCAGGGTCTTGCCCCATAGTACATGGGCTTAACCAAGTGCTTTGACCACTATGCTCTAAACCCTCTTGCCTGAGGGGCACTCCCAGCTGGGGGTTGTCCCTTTCAAAACAAAATGGAACTGAGAATCTAAGGAAATGTGACCACTAAAAAAATGTGTAAGAAATAAAGCTAACTTGCCTTACCCAACTCCTCATTTCCAGGATATTAGCAATTAAGAGGAATTGCCAAGGGAAATGCCAAGGGGCTTGTGGGTGCTAGAGAGGGCTCCGAGGGTAGCAGACAGGGGTCTGGGGCCCAAAGGAGTTGGCTGGTCCTCAACCTTCACACATGTAGTGCCTCACACTCAAATAGTACTTTCCAATTGACAATCCACAGCCCCTTCTCTCCTTTCTTTTAACGGTCCCTGCAAGGAAGACAGAGTAGAGATTTTTAACAGACTAGAAAGCTGAACCCCAAAAAGGTTATAGCTTCTATTGGGCCATGGAACTAGGTTATAGCAGAGTTCTGTGTAGGACCCAAGTCTCTGTACCTTCGGTCCAATTTTCCATCCACTGCTCTCTGCTGTCTGGCCTATCAGTGTCACCTAGTACTGAAGAGTGAAATACCCTAATAAGCAAGAATTCCATGTGCACCCGACTCCACTGAAATGGACACCTTTTTTTTTTTAAGTTTTTTAGAGTGAGCACATAGTAGGTCCTGAACCAATGCAAAGCACATTACTTCCATTATCTCATTTAATTCTCAAAACAACCCAGTGAGGTGACTTTTATTTTCCCAGTTTCAGGGAAGGGAAACTGAGGCATGATAGCACAGCTAGTAAATTACAAAACCTGGGTATGAGACCCAGACATGTCGCATTCCCCATCATAGTCTGTTCACTGCTGGGCCATTCTACCATGCAAGGAGACAGGAAAAAGCAGAGGAGGAGGAAATGAACAGCCTATTTTGTATGATGAGCAATGCTTTCTACCTTCTTCGAGGATGGCGCAAACGGAAATCTGTTTCAAGCACTAGCACATGAGGTTAAAATTAAAGAGGACAATTACGAGCGATTAGTCACTGGAGTGGGGCTCCATGGGCGTCTTCGCAAATAGGATCAGCTCTCACTCACTTGGACCTGGCACAGAGGAGCCGTCAGAGAAGTCTTTTCTAGGCCGTGATTCTGTGATTAAACTCTTTTAAAGGAGCCAGACCGCTGAAGCTCATTAGAAACAATGGCCCCATTTCTCAGGGGCTGTCGAGTCAAGCAGGTCCCGAGGAAATTTCTTTGGCACCCAGGGATCATGAAATTAACACCAGAGGCGCTGGCACTGGATCACTCTCCTCTGTTGAGACGTCAGGAAGGGAGCAGTCACTCAACCTTTTTGTTCTGAAAACCCAGGAAGCCCGGGCAGCCCGTGGTTTGGGTTTCAGCCCCTCTGAATGTGTCATTTCAAACGGCTGTGCTTTCTAAATTTGAATTCATCCCGAAGTCCCAGGAGAAGCATCCTGAATGGACACACAGGAATGGGGAGTCCTTTGAAAGGCCGGTGGGACAAAGTGTTTGGGAGGGAGACCCTGGGCCGGGAGGGAAGGCAACAAGTGAGGCTTTCGTGCCTCTGCCAGGACGGAAGGGGCCCTTCTGTCTCCGGATCCCCTCAGAGTAAGGAGAGTGTCCTCACCAGGGGCCTTCAGGAGTTTGCATGGGCCAACACTCACGGACAGCCTGCCAGCGTGACTGCGCTTTTTGCCAGCAACACTTCCACAGGGGAGGCCCAGAAGCCCGCATCTTTGATGTGCTCAGTGGGTAAAATTCCTCTCTGTGGAACCTTCCCTCAGCTTCCAGCATCATGTCTACTACAGAGTGTCCTGACAGTGCAAAGGAGGCCTGGCTGTACCATGGCTACGAGCCAGAGAGGCCATAAGGCCCCTTCCAGAGCTGGTCGGAACCCCCAGGGCAGCCCAGCTCGGATCCCCAGCTCCAGCCCCCAGAGAATCTGGCTTTCTCCTCCAGCGTTAAAAAAATATGTATCTAAAGGGTATTCACTGAAAGAGCTGTGGGTAGGAGGGAGCCAGAGAACAGACTGACTTAGGGCCACTGTAGAAGAAAAGGCGAGAAACTAGGGGAGGAGGGGGAAACAGGTGGGGTGGGGGGAGTGAAGGGGAGGGTTTTTTGTGTTTTTTTCTTTCTTGCTTTCTTGCTTTCTTTCTTGCTTTCTTCCCTTTTCTTTCTTTCTTTTTTTTTTTTTTTTCCTGTAGCAGTGTCTCTTTTGGAGATCTAAAATCTGCAAGTGTTACGTCAAAGCTTTCTCCAAATGACTTGATGAGGGTTTTGTGTTGTTGGGTTGCCGCACTCCCGGGACTCATTGGGATGGCAGGATAAAAATTAATTAGAGGCTGTTTGGAGGGGGCTTTGCAAGACAGCCTGAGGCTACGCTTCAGTCTGGTTGTTAGAAGCAATATCATCACCACCTCCTCGCCCAGCGAACAGACCTGCACCGGGGCGGCCGGGGGGAGCCACGGAACATTCAACACAGACATCAGAGCCAAGACTTCCTCCCAGAGAGATTACTTACCACAAACCAGTGGATCTACCTGCTGACAACCTCAGAAATATGTCTTGTTTCATTTTCAGATTTTTAAGAGGGTTACACATGAAGCTTACAGAATCCCGATGAAACAGCTCCAGGAGGAGGAGGTGCCGGCTGGTCCACGCCTCTGAAAATGACATTCAGGCCAGGCAGAGCCACTGAGCAGACACAAGGAAGGCAAGATCCTTTCCAGGTGTGGATTGGCCTCCTTTTAAGGGGTGGCAAACTGAAAGGGGACTCTAGAAGTTGGCGCGTTTCCACACAACCAAGGCTGATGGAAGATTATTTCAATTCAGGCAATTTACAGGAAAAATAACCCAAGCTCTCTTTGCTCTTCTGGTCTTTATCTTTCTCCCTGTGCTTCCTTTGCCCTGCAGTCCTCATACCTCCTCTCCTCCCTCATCCACATGTAATCCTCCTCTACTGAAGGACTGGGTCCACAAGTGACCTTGAAGTTTGAATAATTGGGAAGTGGCTCCTCAAATCCAGATAAAGTAGTTCAAAGCACAAGATCAGTCCTGGTATTTCATCAGCCACCAGTAGCTTTTCTGGCTGTACATGTCACTGGAGATAGAATGCAAAATGAGTGGATGCCTGGGTCTTCCTCTTTTATTTTTTGAATTTTTTTTAATGTTTATTTTGAAGAGAGACAGAGCGCAGGTAGGGGAGGGGCAGAGAGAGAGGGAGACACAGAATCAGAAGCAGGCTCCAGGCTCTGAGCTGCCAGCACAGAGCCTGATGCCGGGCTCAAACTCACAAACTGTGAGATCATGACCTGAGCTGAAGTCAGACGCTTAACCGACTGAGCCACCCAGGCACCCCTGGGTCCTCCTCTTAAGATCATTTTCAACCATCGTGAAAAATCCTGTGCACTTCATATATGTAGTTTATCTCCAGACCAATGTAAAAATGTTAGCTAGTTAGTCCTTAAAACATTTCCTGGGATGCAAGCAATAATTTAGAACCCTGTTTTATGGATGGAAAACTGAGATTGTTTGTATTTCCCATGTCCAGAAAAAAAAAAAAACAATCTATGTGTGAGCTCACAGAAAATATGGAAACTCCTAGAGCCCTTCCCTCTCCCTAAACTTAGCTGTGTCTATTTTATTGCCTATAATTGCTTCCTTGCATCATGTTGAGGGGTGGGGGTGGGGTAGGCCAATGGGAACAATTACCCAAAGAAAAATAGCAAGTCCCCCCTACCAACAGCCATTTCCAAAATGAATTCACCAGCTGCATAATATGAAATTGCACCACCCCACAGCATTTTAGCAACTTCATGCTTTCAAAGATGCCTTCTTTTGAGTGAGTCTTACTCTCTGGACCTCACAATAAGGGTTGATCATGACACTTACCACATCCTCAGGAGAAACAAGGAGACTTCTTCCTAACAAGGCTCACTGCTGAATCTGAACACTTGGCTTATATCAGAGGAGCTGCAAGACCGTGGCGGGCCAGACCAACATCACTTCCATGCCCCCATTCCTTCTTCTTATACATTACCGGGTAGACAAGAGCCAGTCCCCAGTGCGTGGGGACTTAGTAGCTGGTTAGTGAGCTCAGGGGGGAGCCCCAAACCACCCCTTGCCTGTTTACGCTCTGCCAGAGGGAAGCACAAGGAGAAATGTGAGGGCTGCATTCAGAAAACAGGTACCTACTAGAGTGAAGGTCAAGGGGTATGGCTACATAAAGCCAAATCCTCTCCACTAGGTGCTTTCAAAACTAACCAGTCTGCCTGAAAATCAATCTGCCACTTTATAAGCAGCCAGCATATTTAGAACCATGGAAATTAAAGATGGAAAATATCTATTAAGTCTTCTAGATCATTCCCTAGGGCCCAGTGCAGGGCTCATTCCCTGTAGTATATTTGTTAGTGCTCTGTCAGGCCTAATTTCAAGTGTCTCAAGCAATGAACATGAAGGAGGCAGAGACAGAGGTGTCTGCCCACTGCAGTGAACAATGATCATGTGATTAGAGTTCTCCCAGCTGCTCACTGGCCTTTGGCATGCCCGGGAAGGGTTTGGATTCCCCAGGGTTTAGCCCAGAAGAAAGCAGCAGCTTCTAGAAAGTAGAGACATTTAGAGAACTTCTCCACCTCTTTGTGTTTAAGCAGAATAACAGTGCCCTTTGGAAGCATCCAGGCAACAGCCTCTCTGTAAATAAATTGCCACAAAGGAAGAATAGGGAATCCAGGTGTATGAAGACTCATTTTTTTTTTTTTTAGCGAAATAAACCTTACCCCTAAGGTATCCAACCTTCCTTCTCACAAGTTTTATTCTGGGTTGGTCAGCAGTCAACTAAATCACATTTCCAACTGGTGGCAAAATGGAGGAAATATTTTCAGAGATGCCAGGACTTTATTCTAGAACATTTAGGACCAAGTGATATGAAAATAAGATGGCTTCACAAATGCACAGTTGAGGTTTTTCTGAGAAAACCATTTCTCTTTTTATCTCCATTCCCAGCTAGAGAGGAAGCAAGTGAAATTCACAGTTTCAGGTGGGAGAATCTTTCAATGACCGTACACAGAAGCCAATGATAGTAGAATCCAGAGAACAATGCAGAACAATGTTCTTTTTACTTCTCAGTTTTGAAATGATGGAGAAAGTCCCTTTAGATATTCATATTAAAATTTCCACCTCTGTTCTATGACATGAGTGAAGTGAACAGTGAGTCACTCACTCGCCCGGTGCAGAAACCATGTGGCAATTCTTCTATACCAAAGATCATGAAAATGTTACCACTTCACATTTCTGGGAATAAGATCATCCAAAGAGGCTCTCCTGCCCCATTTCTGCTCTAAAGGAAGAGCTCCATTTTCTTTATCTGATACTTGAAACAAAACTGAACTTTTAAAAAGCCTGAAGTTTGACTCATAAACCAGCGGCTCATTCACTTCTGAAGTGCCCCACCCCCCACCTCACCCCCCCCCCACCTTCCTCCCACCACATACAGCCATTTTTCCTCTAAAACATTATCTCATTGCAGCATTGCAGGTTTTTTAAGTTCAATGTCAATAGCTAGTTAGGAGAGGGCAGGCGGGTCAGGGCTTAGGACTCTGAAACCGTCCTTGACGTTTCTCTGTAGACTGATCTGCTGTTTGCATCGGCCCAATAAAAAAAAAAAAAAAAGCCCTCTTTACTATCTGAGAAAAGATCAGAACAGGAAAATGTCAGTTTGAGAGCTGACAGAATTCTGATAAGAATGAACTGGAAATGAGAGAAAGAATGGAAGAAATGCTGTCACTCTAAGAAGTTTTTAATTTAATGTTTTTAGACAAATATGTTCCCCACTGAGTATGTATGTGTTTTTCACACACAACCCTTCCATCCCTCTACATCTTTTCCACATGCTCTTCTTGAGAGAAAGGCTGTCTATTTTGACTTGATTTGATTTGATTTTTACGGTCTTTCCTCAACCTTTCAAAGATCTGGAAGGGTCAACCTTTCTGGCCCGAAAACTGTGAGCACATTCACTCCCACAGAATTTCTTCTAAGCCCTGGGATAGTTTCCGCTTTCAGAAGTATCCATACATATTTTTAGAGTTAGAGAGATAATTTAAATTCTCAAGCTTAATTGAACCGACAGAATGTAGAATGGAGTGCTACCCCATGGAAGCACTTTCCAAGTGCGACGACCTCAGAGTTCAAATTTAATACCCACATAATAAAGCCCTGAAGATAATATAATGGGCATTGTTTCTGTTGCCCCATTTTTTTTAAACTTGTGTAGTAACTTTATTATTAGAGGAAATGGCTGGTGTTTTTAAATACAGGCTACATGAAACCTCAAGAAGTGACCCCCATTAAAAGATACATTTTTCGTCAAGAAAAGGCCAAGTCTTTGATGCATAAAACACTCGGTAGGAGTTAAGTGTTCTTCTGAATGAAAAAAGAAGTTTGCTGGAAACCATGGAGTCGCCTAGTTTACCAACAAAGCACTTCTTTGGTATGTCACTCTATGCCGGGCGTTCTGTTGGGCATTTTGTATCATCTCAGTTAATCCCATGGTAACTCCGTGAGGTAGATCATACTATCCGCGCTTTCCCGTTGAGGAGAAAGAAGCTAAGCGTGGGTGGATTTGCCCAAGGTCACACAGAAACGCTGTGATGGACTCAAGGTGCATACCTGGTATGTACGGGACATGCCCTGTATTTAATGAGTTTGTCCTGTGCCTTTATTCATTTTGTCAGGATGCCTTACATGTCCTGTATTCAGCTATTTTTAGTAAGTTACAAATGTTCATTAGAGTTACTTTTTCAAATTTAACTAGGTGTTCTGTAGTTTTATTTGCTAAATCTGGCACCCCTAACATCTGGGTCTCATGATCCCAAATCCAGAGGTTTGCCCCTTCTTTCACACAAAAAGAATTTTTTTTTATTTTTCTGGGCACTCGATGAAACAAGTGATATATACACTAAATTTGATGTATAGTTGTTAAGAGTATGGACTCTTGAGTCTGTCAGATTGGGTTCAAATCCTTGCTCTGCCACTTGCAAGCTATGTGACTTTGGACAGGTTTCTCAACCTCCCTGAGCCTGAGGTTGCCTATTGGTAAAGTGAGGACAAGAGTACTGCCAGCCTCATAAGGTTGTGTGGAGGTTTAAAAAGAATGCATGTAATAAGATAATTAACTCAGTTTTTGGCACATGGTAAGCGTTCAAGAAATATTAGCTATCACCTATGCCCTCAAAGTCATTCTACTGTGGCCCTACTAAAGCATAGCTCTGTTCATCCCCTTGCTTTAAAAAAAAATTCATTCACTCATATAAACGGTACAAATTCCTTAACTTTGTAATACTTTATGTGTACTGGCCCCACCAAACTTGCCAGTCCTATTTCCGACTTCCACACGTAGGAGAGAATCACTGTTTGTCAGGATTACTTGTTGAATTTAACTCTGAATTTGATTAAGGTAACAATTACATTTTCAGCTGTAAGTGTTAATTATTTTTCTGCCAAATAGGATTCAACACATTGAATCCTTGGGCCTCCTTGTCCATAGATAGGTGGATTTCAGTTTGGAGTTTTTTTTATAAAAAATTTTTAATGTATATTTTAGAGAGAAAGAGACAGACAGACAGACTGACAGACCACTAGCGGGGGAAGGGCAGAGAGAGAGGGAGGCACAGAATCTGAAGCAGGCTCCAGGCTCCACCTTGTCAGCACAGAGCCCAACACAGGGCTGGAACTCACCAACCAGGAGATCATGACCTGAGCCAAAGTTGGCGGCTTAACCTACTGAGCCACCCAGGTGCCCTGATTTCAGTTTTGAATTAAAGATGCCAGCGAACTTAAGATATTCTAGGATACTCTGAGCAAGAACGTCACACTGGAGTGGCCAGAATGTTGGAGAGATTGCCCGTGGGAAGACTTTTGTCAGGAAATGGCTCCAGGTTTTGCTCTCCAGGCTCTCCAGGCTTACCACGAGCCCCTCCCTCTGACCACGCCCATTGGAGATGAACCCCTTCTTGAGTCACATCGCCTCCTGGCTTAGAAGTAACCAGGCCATAAACACCAAGGCGGAATTTTACTGGCCCATCCCCAGCTTGCTATTTTATTGTCTGGCATTTCCTCTACCTTCTCCTGAAATTGACAAAAGTATCTTCTATGAAACCTGCATTTGGTTTTTCAGGCTCAGATTTATGTTGTCTGTAAAGGCTTCCTCTGTAGCTGCATTAGCTCCTTTCCCCACCCCACCCCCCGACCGTGTTCTCTCTTGGTTCCCCTGCGTTCTTGTAACTCTGAAATAGGAGGCATCAGCCACTGTCTAGCTGCTTCCATTGCTGACCTTAGGAGACACTGAGAGACATCCAGTCCCTGGGGGCACCGCTGTGCACATGGCAAACCCTCAGACCCTAGGACGTGGGATCAGGTGGAAGGTTAAGTCAGAAAGGAGGGTGGAAACAATGCGAAAGAGAGGACCTTCCCCTCCAAGAGAAAAGAAGCAGTAGGCCAAAGGCTTGCCTTAGTGAAAACCAAGGATACAAAACAGGCCTCTTTATAGACACATGACCTGCATCCCTGAGGCCCTGCTCTTTACGGATTCATGCACTGGCATAAGTTCTAAATTGCTGCCAGTTTCACAACTGTTTTTAATTTAAAGGCCTCCAGGCCATAATATTCCAGGGCAAAGAGAGATTTTTCAGCAAGCAGAGCAGAAGAACGAGATCAGAGCGCCCCCACGGTTTGCGACAGCTGACTTCAACCTCCTCCGGCTTGGGAATTCGTAGTTAATTTCTCCCCATCTCCAAAAGGTACTTCCATTTGGAGATGAGCACACAGGCTGGAAACCATTCAGAGGAGGCTCACAAGGACAGAGCAATTAAGCGCAACAGCTATAAACATAACTTCCTTTAAGGAAAAAAGAAAAGAAAAGAAAAAGGATATCTGAGAGTCTTCCAGAACCTAAGACAGTGTGTGACGTCTGAACTGTAACATCAACTATCTCTGGAAGTTGATGGAAAGAGATGGGCTCAATGACACCCCCGGACAAGGAGTTCACTCAGACAGGGAATACTTGACAAATCCCTTCAGGGAGGAAAAAACAAAGGAACACTCACCTCACTTTACAGTAACCTAGTTGCGAAAGAACAGGAGAGCGAGCCAGGATAATTATACAGGCATTTTATTATCCACTGCTGCCTTTTAAAAAGCAAAGTATGAACTTCTAAATGCTCTGTTGGGATCTTCTCCACCTTTCTTCCTCCCAGCTCGAAGGAAAAGGCCAGAAGATTCAGGGCCTTGTCCAGCCTGTTCTGGACTTTTGTTCCATTTAGATAATGCTACTCCCTCTGCAGGGACAATTAGAAAAGGGTGCTCCACTTGCTAGACAAGAGCCCATGGGCTGCATGCTTGAATGGGGACCAACTGCTCCTGTGTGTGATTCTTCTCCCTCCAGGTGGACACCCCCCTGCGTCGGGGCACATGGTAGGGTGGCTTGGCAGGTAGAATGTCAGCTGGTTTCAGCCAACATTTGCCCCTCAGTGTGGCACCTTGACAAAATCCACAAAACACCCAATTGTGCATGCTGGCCCTAATGGGAATTAACCCCCAACATGCTTCCATCATTTATTGGCATTGCATAGATGATCACCTCCCTCCTCCCAATCATCAGAGCCTATTTATCCCAGAACATTTTTAGCCCAATTCCCTTTTGAGTGATGACTCTATAGTCACAGCCAAGGGCACAAAAGACAAAGAATGGAAATTGGATTAGAAGGACAAAATTCAACTTCAAGACCATTCGTAGATAATGGAGCCAGTGGTGTTATTAAAGAGCCCCCACGCAGGCGTCCCCTATCCATCATACATAAACCTTGTACTGATGCTTATCAGAGCCAAGTGGTTTGGGGAGATGGTCGCGCTCCCTCAGGCAGAGCTGGAAAAAAAAGAAATTGCTCTGGAAACTAAACTGCAACCTTGCTTTCAAGCCCTCCTTACACAAACTGCTCCATGCATTCCCAAAGGTATTTCTCTTATTGAAGAAGAACACTATATATAGAAGCACAGTGACATTGACCATGCGATACACTAGAGAGACCAGGATGGCAGAGCAAAGCTTTGAATCCCCCTGTGAACACCAACATTGGCACACCAGAAAGGGTAGGCAAGGTGGGTTCACAAAGAAAGCTTCCTAGCAACAGTTGCCAGCGCCTCAACCTCCCTGTGGTAGTGGGCTTCATGCCCACTCATATCTCCTGTGTCTTCCTTTCAGCATCTGTGACTTCAGGACGTCTGTTGGAAAGCAGGGCACTCAGACCAGATGTTCTGGATCCTTCTAGTGAGTCTAGACTAGACTTGAGAGCAAAAGCAAAAAAGAAGAGGAAATAAGAATGAAATAAGAGGATCCTTTGTGAATGGATCTAAGCACTGAATCTCTTCCCAACATGCCTTTAAATTTTCCCTACGAATATTTGGATCTGTGCAGAGCAAGTCTGATTTCATAGAGAAACTTGCTCTCTCTATGACCCCTGGGTCTAAGAGTTGGCTGGAAACAGAAATGACTGGCCAAAGCCTGGATGGATTCAGCTGGGCTCAGTCCCTGAAGGCTTTGTTCTTCAATCTGTTTATACAGTTTCCCGTAGGAGTCTGTAATTTTAATCAGTAAATATCTCCCTTGATTTATCACCTTCTATTGACATAGTGGTAATTCAAGCAGTGGAACTAAAGCTGGGCCTGCTGTGTGTTTTTTCCCCTCATTGTGCCCGGCCTCTGTTTGATTTTTCTCAGTCCTCTTAGGTAATTGGTCCGCCTCTGACACTCTCTGTATGACCGGCTGTGGTCAGGGGTCAGTGGGCTCCCCCTTCCAAAGAGCAGAATGTTCTATCCAATCACGATTCAGCCGCATCTTGAGTTTGCTAAAACCAGAGCAGACAAACCACAGACTGATAGGACCCAGTGGATTTCATTTTAAAAGTAGAAATCCAAGATGCTCATAAAGAACACTCTTATTCTCTCTAGCTCCAGAGACAGTTTGCAGACTTAATCCGCTGATTTAGTATCTCTGAGTTGAGGAGGGAGATCCTCCTTCCCAAATCTTTTGGAACTGCCAATTTCCACATTAGCAGATTGATCCCTCTCTAAATATGGAGTTGGGTAAGGCCTGGTGCTCAATTTTACTGTTTATTAATGTGTTTATCTATTTAGTATTTATATTTGGTAAATTGGTAAAATTCTTTGGGCACACAGTGTCCTGATTTCATATAACATGTAACCAAAAATGATCTCCTTAATGGGCAAGATAAAGAAATGAGGACTTGATAATTATAGAACTAGGTGGATTCAAAGCTGGCTTGATATGCTCCAAGGTTCTGTTCTATGCTGCTTGTGTTTTCAGGTGGCCCAGGACTAAAAAGAAGGGCTTGATGTTGAAGGACAGGGTCTAGATTTCCAAAAGATCTCCATGAACTGAATTGATGGGCTGAAACTTTGGAGGATAGAATCAATGTAAAGTTTTGAACATTGGTTCCAAAAATTAAGTGCCAAGGCACCAAAAAAGGGCAATCTGTTTGAGCATAAGTTCTGTGAGAATAGAAGTTTTGGAGTCCACAGGCTCAGTAAATTCTGTGTCCCCCATGGCTGCCCAAAGTACTAATGAAATCTTAGGTTGTATTAGTATGAGAATGGTTCCCTCTAATCATCATCTCATTAGACTTGACTTTCATTGAAGTTTTTCATCTTTTTATCTCCTATAATAACTAGAACAGTGCCTCATATCACAGAAGCTTATTTAAGTATCATTTGGATAGATAGATGAATGGGTGGATGGATAGATGGATGGATGGATGACAGATAAACAAACAAGTGGATGGATGGATGGATGGATGGATGGATAACAAAGGAGGAAAGTGACCTATTAGTGAATACATATCTAAAATCGTGTCCAGTTTTCAATGCCATGTTTAAGGATGGACATGAATAAAATGGAATGTATCAAGAGAAGAATGTCCAGATAGTAAAGGATTTGGGAATCATGACATAGGTGAAAGAGTTGAAGAAATTGGTACATTTAATCTGATATAAGAGAAGGTAAAGGAATCTTTGGGGGAAAGAGCACTGGGAAAGGGGAGAGAAATATTCAGATGTAGAATTTTGAAAATTCATATGTGTGAGAGGGATTAAAATAATATACATTGCCTCAGAGGATAAAGCTAGAAGCACATGGTGGAACCTACAGAGAGGTAGATTTCAGCTTAGAAAAAGGAAGCAATCTTCCAGTTAGAAGGGGTTTTGGTGCCAACAGGGAAATGGTCTGATTCTACTGATGGGTCTTTCTCTTTCTCACTTAAGGCTGACTGCCATAGATGGCCCCCATCTGGAGCAACTCCTCCACTATGATGCCTCCATAACTAATTGTCAATAGTCCTTTCTCACTGCCTTATTTAATAATGCTTTGCGTTAAACTTAGTTTATACAGCTGTCTCCTCCACTAAGTTATAAATTCTTTAAGAACAAGACTGTCGCCTTTCATATTCTTTATACATAATAGACATTCAATCAACATTTACTTCATTTGTTGAGTTAAATAGAACTTGGCGGCCTCTTTGATTCAAGACTTAACACCAAAAACTTCGTTTGGTTTAGTCTGAGATCTACGGAAGCACAGAGACCCTGGAATGGTAATAGAGCAGTGCTGGCTCTCCTCCAAGGTTCTGTGTGTATTTGGGGGAAGATCTCATCTGTGAATCTACTATTCCCATCTTTAAAGTAAGGAGACCTATAAATTCTAGAAAATTTGTTTCAGTAAAACTCATTTATCTACTACCCATCCAAACATATATAAACCAGTAAGTCTTTTGCATATAGTGGAAGAGATCTTTACTTTCTTCTTCTTAAAGCAGTTAATAGCTATTCAGTCTTTTCCTAATAATTCAAATCACTGAATAGTTTAGTCTGGGGGATATGCAGATTTCACCTTCACATCACATTAATGGGACAGACTGCCTCAACAGAGTGCTGATAGACTCGTTTCCACAACAGTCACAACTCACACCAAATTTGGGTGAAGCCAAGAATGATGAAGGCAATTGTCTTTATGCTTATTCTGTTGGTTGAGAAGAAAAGCTCTGTTGCAAGCCCTGTGCTATTTCTCAGAATTACATCATTGCCTTCATATTGTATTAGATTCCAGGTGGGACTAGACCAGTACTTCAATGGCAAGACCTTTTTTGAAGCTTAGCCCTTATCAAGCCTATAGTCCATCACACTGCCACATTCTTTCCCAAAGGTGGCAGCGTTCTGGTGAATGGTAAAGTAAAATGATTTCCAGAGAAGTAATTAGCAAAGTGCACAGAAGCTTAAGGGGGGGGGGGGAAGACAGGCTATCAATCAATAAGTAATAAAAAATTCAGTCGAGGGCATTTTCCATCTTGGTATTCTTGGTTATGAGAGAGAGCAAGAGAGAGATATTCATGAGGACAGGTCGGGTTACCATTTCTTAGCTCATGTTCCACTGCTTCCATATAATACAGCATATACACATGAGTGGTAATAAGGATCAAAAATGGGAACTATAATTTCACCTCCACCTAGTTTCCTACTATCATTTTGGGCTTTCAGGTAGGACTATAAGGTACCTGCTCTTGGGTATTTATGGGGTAATTGTTTAGACATTGATCTCTTAATGGTAGATGATGAGTTAATTCATCCCAAACCCTTCTAACTTGGCAGATAAGGAGTTATTAGTCATCAAACTCACTCTAGGCATTATATATTCTATTATTTATCATTTACATATAAATGAAAGCATGAGCCTTTCACAGGAGAAGCCGGCTTACAAGCACGAGAAGAGTGGAGTGCTGGTAGAAGCATGGGGCAGCCCCCAGGTAATTCAGAGGATTTTCAATGCCATGAGACCAGGGTCAATACTGGTAAGAGGAGGAGAGAATAAATAAACAAATACAGGATTTGGAGAGGAGAGGGTGGCCCAGGAGATATGGTGGGTTGGGTATTAGAAGAGGAAAGAAAGAGGCACGATTCATTCATTTACACATTCGTTCCACAGCTGTTTCTTTGCTAGATGAGGGAATGCAGGCATAACCCTGCCCTCAGGCGAACAAATAACATGTAATTGCCAGTTGGAAAAAGTGCTAGGAAGGAAACAAATAGAATGTTACAGGACAAAATAATGGGATTGGGGTTAAGAGAATGGGAACCTATTTGAATAGAGTGGTCAGAGAAGATCTCTAAGGAGTTCACATTTAAACTCAAATTTCAAGGATAAGAAAGAACCAGCCACACAAAGAAAAAGTCAAGTGACAGAGGCTTTTGTGAAGGCCTTGAAGCAAGGAAGTCTTTGGCAAATTCAAAAAAGTAAACTCTAAATGGCATTTCCATGTATTGAGCATCTATTATGGTCAGACCCTGGTCCAGGTGTTTTATGTGTGTGAAAGCATTTACTCCTCTCAGCCCTACAAGTAGGTGGTGTTCTTATCTCCACTCTACGAGGAAGGAAAATGAGACTAGTGTTTCTGCGATATAAAAGACCCAGGGAAGGATGACTCAAAAGCAAGTCAGAGAAATAATCAGGGATCAGTAGGATTTCCAGCAGAGACATGTGATCCATCTAATTAGGGCTTTTAAACCATCTTCTGGGGGTGCCTGGATGGCTCAGTAGGTTAAGCATCTGACTCTTGGTTTTGGCTCAGGTCATGATCTCATGGGTTCGTAAGTTTGAGCCCTGCATGGGACTCTGCACTGACAGTGTGGAGCCTCCTTGGGATTCTCTCTCTCTCTCTCTCTCTGCTCCTCCCCTGCTCACTCTCGCTTGCTCTCTCTCTCTCTCTCTGTCTCTCTGTCTCTCTCTCTCAAAAATTTAAATGATCCCTCTGGACTTCTTCCACTCATTGATGAGTGGATGTAAGGAAGCAGGACAAGACATGGAGAGACCCCTTAGAAGGCGTTTCAGGCTCCAGGCAAGAGTAGATGTGGCTGCACCACGAGGGTGGCAAAGGTGATGGTGGGAAGTGCATTCGAGGCATGTTTTGGCTGCACTGAGATTTGAGAGGCAGCCAAACAGTGAGGACACAGGAAGAAAACACATGGACTCAAACCTAATACCAGCTGCCTTCTACTATGAAAGAGAGGGAATGGAGAGTTGAGAAATAGACTCCTTGAAACTGGAAGATTTTCAGTCCCTGCACCAGGATCCTGCCTTACTGTCAGTATAAGACTTAAACACCCATCGCCTGCATGTTGTGGTTTGGCTGCCCTAATTTCCCTCATGTTTTTTTGTTAAGTGGATACACACACACACACACACACACACACACACACACACACACATCCCTATGGATCCACTGAGCCCTGAGAAATAGTCAACAAGTAAGGCTTCCTTCTGGGACCAGAGAAGTCTCCTGTCAGAGGAGAGAGATCTGTTATCCAGAAACTGCAGTTGAAAGAAAGAAAGGAAGGAAGGAAGGAAGGAAGGAAGGAAGGAAGGAAGGAAGGAAGAAAGAAAGAAAGAAAGAAAGAAAGAAAGAAAGAAAGAAAGAAAGAAAGAAAGAAAGAAGGGGGGGGAAAAAGGCTAAAATGTGTAGCCAGCTCACCTGGGGGAAACAGGTCGCGCTAACCCCAAGCCAATCATTAACCCTGACCAAGGCCGTCAGGACAGTCACACGCTCGGGAATTTTAGGAGCCTCGGAAACAGAGCAAAGTTTATTTTCAGAACAAGGCCTGAAAGAAGGAAGCAGAGGATAAACAGAGACCAAATGTTTTAATTATTCAAAATGGTTTTCCCCCCAAAACCGTTCCCCAAATCTTAAAGAACAAAGGTTGGGGAGGATTGATAGGGGGCACTTTCCTTCAGCTCTCTGCTGTGCTGGCTGCAGCAGTCCATACCCTCCTTGCCATGACATGTCTTTCATGGGAATGGCCAGGGATACCTATGGCTGTTTTGTGACCTTGGCTAGAGCTGGGTGTCAAAGCCTGGTGAGTTTTCTGGGCAGCCATCTGGCTTCAGAACAGTAGCCGTTCTCCAGGGACGGCCTCTGAGTTCCATGTGATACAGTTCTTCATCTGGGTTTTATAGAAAACAGGGGTCCTGACCCCAGAATGGGAGAGAGTACAGCCCTGTTAGCAAACTGTCCAGGGAAAACTTGAAGAACGCACGTGGTGAGGAGAGGGAAACCAGAAGGCTGAGGAGTGCAGATCTTCCTTCAAGCAGCTCCCTGGGTATGGCTTCGGACAAGAAGCCCAACTCCAGTTTCCTCAGGGAGAGCGAGAGGAGAGGACAAAGGTGTTGGGAAAAATAATGGCTAATATGATAAAATGTGAGTGGATACGACAGGCCGTGGCCCATCGAAGATCTCAGGAAACACAGCTCGGAAAAAGTACAAAAGTCCTTCAGTGTGAGGTAATGAGGCGCGTCTAATTATATTTAAGAAAGAAACAGCAAGAAATGCTTTCAAAGCCTTCCCCCTCTTTCTTCCCTCACGAATGAGTCCAAATCCCAAACGGAGAGACACCGTTATTTCAGAGAAAGTGAGGAATTTCCGAGAGCATCACGGGAAACAAGGTTGTGATTTTCCCAGAACTGAGAAAAAACTATCACACAAACCCTTCCCCACCCCTTTTTTCCCCTCCCCAAAAAGCTCCCATCAGGAAACAGCAGGGGGAGGAAGAAAAAAAAAAAAACAAAAAACACACAGGCAGCCCCACCATGAGAAATCAAGGCAGTTGAAATGACATTTGACACCGCCAGGCCACAGCTGAAGAACAAGGGAAAAGTTTTAGGGTGACTGTCACTGACCCATAGTCTCTCACTCCTAACCTTGCTCTCCAACATATGTTTCTCATTTCCTTGCTTATAGCTGGTCCAAGCTAATGATATGTGTTTTGGCCAGGATCCCGTGCTTGGCACACAGCCGGTCTGTTCTCATTGTCCGGGCTACTTACAGAAACCTCTTTCTCTGTCTCTTTCTCTCTCTCAAAAAACCGGCTTTAAAGAACAGTAAATATGCAAAACAGCCCCCACTCTCTATACAGCTACCATCTTGAACACAGCCCCCTCTACCCTAACACAACCCATAATAAAGGCCTGAAGAGACTGCCCACGGGTGAGGGGTACGTTCAACACAAAAGCAGTGGAAATTCAAACAAATTGGCCCATTAGAGTCTCACACGGCTATAAATACAGCTCGGCTCAGGCTATTTTGAGGGATGGTGGCATGGGAAAGTTCCGCCTGGAATCTTGAGTTTGTCAGACGAGACGAATCTCTCCCAAGACATGGGAAGAAGACGAAGTGCTCAGCAGACAGGGAGGAAGGAGGGCATCAGTTCTGGTCAGTTCCAGGGCAAGGTTAGCAGTGGACGAGGAGACATGTCCAGGCCTCGCCCCTGTTCTCCAGCGCCGCTGGCCTTGCCGTTGGAGGTTTGGGCTCTGATGTCACTCAGAGTGTCCATAACCTCTAAAAAAGCTGAACATGCCCTTTTGCTCCTCAGAGGTCAATGGACCATTTTACTCTTCCTGAAAGACGGGGCAGGCGAGGGGAGGAGGGGTGGGAACGAGAGCAGCCTAGCTAGTCTGGGCAGGCCCCAGGCCGCAACCAACATCTCCAGCTGACCACAAGGGAATCCTGAGGAGGCCATTTTTTTTGTTGGTCAGACCCCAAAGTGTGGCACCCAGTACATATATACTATGAAATTAGGGCAGAGTTGCGTGGATTTTAGGAAACTGTGATCCGTAAGTGAGTGTTAGCAAAATATACAGGCTGAGGATGCATATGCAAATATCAAGAGCTCGTTCACATTTCCCCTCGGGTGTGTCAACAGATGGCAATTAACTGCTAACGGTTAGGAAGTAAACACAGAATACACATATATTTCTGCCTTGTGTACCTGCCCACTTTGGGGGAACACAGATCCCTTGCCTTGCAGCCTCACTGCTGGGTCTGCTGTGCCTTCCTTATTTTAGTAGACCCCGTATCCACTTCTGTTCAGAAAGCATACCTAGGCCAACTTCGGATTTTCTCATTTAGTTGATAAGATTGACCACCTGCTGTAGACCAAGCCCTGTCAGAGGCATGGGGTCACACAGTCACAGCCCAACCTCCAGGATTTTCAGCCTGGGATATTTGATCTGTTCCCGACCCTAGTTTTCTTAAAACTATCCCAGTTTGCCCAGGGCAGCCCAGTTTATATATGTTGTCCCCATGTAATTATTAATAGTGCTACTTTTCACTCGCCAAGTGTCCCAGTTTGGATGATAAATCATATGGTTACTCTATCTACAGTCCCTTTTTTAAAAGCACTTTTTTGGTGTGAAATCTAATACACAGAGAGAAAAGGGTAAAAATATAGCATCCTCTATTTTCGAGGCTCTTTGGAACTTGAAAAGTCAAGAGAGGGTTCCCAAATTATCAAGAAAATGGCTTTAGCAGATTAAATTTTAATTCGTTCAAGAACAGACTCCACTGCATTCTGGGCTTGAATCCTTGCCATGTGCTGAACTTGGTTGTGTCATTACAAACGTTGTCTGCTCTGGATTTTCCATGTTGCATCTGAAACCTCACAGTGACTGGCTACCACGCGTGGGGACAGCTGGGGCACATGAGGGCACTTATCCTTGTACAGCCCAGAAAGGAAGAGCCAATTCAGGTTACCATGACAGCACTCTTTCCTGAAAATCTCTGACTGACACTTCCTGGGGAGACAGGAAGTAAGGACAGGAAGACACCGAGGTCACTCTCTTCCCATGTCCAGCACTCCCACCTCCCAGACTTGTCTGATATTTGACCTTTTCTAGCCCAGTCTTTCTTCTTCCATTCCTATCAGCAAAGCTATCCTGGCCGAGGAAGCAGCCCACTGCTCTGTCCCTTTCTTCACCGCCAGCCAGTGGAACCCCTAAAATCGTTCTATCATAAGCTATATAGAAGTAACTAGATGCCTCAGAAAGTTACACAGCCAATTCCAGAGTAAAAAAAAAAATTTTTTAATTATGGGTGATCTTTACTTTTGTAATCAACGTTATGACATTAATAACCATTCAAATGTTCTCGGACCCTTACTGTGTGCCGGGCCTTGTGCTACAGACTGGGTGTAGGGGATTGAACAAAATGGACATGGTCTCTGCTGCCATGGAGCTCAGTGTGTTGAGAGAGACAGAATTAAAGGAGTAATCTCACAATAAATACATAACCACAGATTGTAGTAAGTACTATAAAGAAAAAGTACAGAATATAAGAGAAAGTGCAAGGGGACCCAACTTACATTTGAGTGAATCAGGAAAAGCCCCCCTCCGCCAAGGCAACATTCATCTAGGACTTGAATAATGAATAGGAAGTAAGTGAAGAAGTCCATTTATACCAAGTCCCTGAGTCACCACAGTGTTGAGCCTGACCTTTAAGTTTTACTGAAATATGTCATTTCAAGATCAGAAGCCTTTTGCAGGTATGTCTTACAAACCTAAGGATTTATAACCTGCATCGCAAATAATACAAGGAGGTAATAATATCTCACTTCTAGGTTATTACGGTTAATTGTATGTAAAGCTCCCAGTGCAGTATTTGAAATGTAGAAAGTGCTCAGAGCATGGCACTCATCTCCCTGGAACTATTTTAGCAAATGGAGGGTCTCTCGTGTCTGAATCCCCAGCACCTAGCATGCTTCAAAGTAGATTTATGTAGTAAGTACTCAATACACATTGAATGAAGGAAGGAATCAATGAACAAATGAGTTAACTTTTATAGGATGTCTTCTGTGGACCAGCACTGAGCTGGGTATCTAATCTCAACACCATAATGTTATTGCCCCTTTCTCGAGGCTAGGATTCTAAAGTGCTGACCTAAACAATAGCTCTGAAAAGAATTATAAAATATAACCCTAATGAAGTTTGGAGAAGCAGAAAAGGGAGAAAGTGCTTTTCAGGAGCATTCTGAAATAGCAAGGGAAGAGGCAAGGCAGCGAAATGAAAAGGTACACATGCTCCAAAGAGTCACAGAGGTGAGACGAGAAGTGGGCTCTCATAGGAGAGAAGGCTATGAGGCAGAATGGGCAGCATTGCTAAAACCCGCAATGAGGCCCTGAAACAGTCGACAAAATGTTTTGTAGGTGGAGATGATGGGATTGGAGTCTGTCGTCCTTGGGACAAGTGGTAAATACACCCCCAAAGGTCTGGGCGGGGGACTGCATTTGGAGAGAATGGAGCCAAGTGAATTTGGGCTCAGTGGAACATTTAAGTGCCGAGAAGCTTCAGAAACCATAGAGTGACAAGGCAGGTGCTTACGGGGCAGGGGATCATTGGGCCATTTTCTGAAACAAAGGTAATGAAAGAAAGTGTGCACTCAAAAGTTTAGGAAAGGACATTGGATGAGGGAGAAAACTGAACAGATAATGTTATGTTTTAAGGGGTTCCTCCAGTCTTAAAGAGGCAAGTCTTACTGTGAATGATTGAGACAAAAGAAAGTTTAAACGAGGTAGGAATTTATGGTATCAAAGGTGGCAATGGGAAGCATAGAATCATGTTAGGAGCGGAAAGCTCTACGTTGAAAAACCATCCACAGTAAACTGGGGATGAATGGAAAAGGGAAACGTCTGAAAAGGTTCACGGGGATTGGAAAAAACCCAAAGGCAAAAATTATTGTACTGAGCTCCGCTGTTCCAGAGGTTTTTCTGCAGAAATGGATTCGGGTTTAAACTTGGTGCTCTGTTTGGTTGAATCCCTGCAGCTCCCCGAGATGGTGACAAGTTCCATAATTGTCCCAGCTTTATTGTTTTTCCTCCACAAACCTATTTGTGAAAGTGCCATAAAATCGTCTTACCCAAAGCTCTCAGTTTCAGGAAATATGATACATGGCAGATCAGAGGAAATTAATATTTTTTTCTCATTCCACCGCATCTTGGCCCACGTTCAGCATTGCAATGGTTAAAATATCAGCACATTTCACTGGTCTTGGGTTACTCATAAACATTCAGCAAAGCAATTTCACTCAATCGCACATATTAACTGCTTAAGTTCTTCTCTCTGAGGATGTGGACTGTTATTTTATGCCAAAAGTCCCGTAATTAAGTTTGACATAAGCGCATGGATTAAATATGTGGTTGGGGCGGGGGGCGAGGAATGGAAGGTTTTCTGCCCTCGCATTCTTGCCATATGGAGACTGTAACCAAATAATGTGCAAAAATTTTTAAGAGAATTTCCAATCATATTACCCACTGTTGTTTATCAGGTAAGTCACAAGGCCAGTACACTTACAAAACCAGTTTTTCTTTTCCCCAATTTAGCAATAAGAACAACAACACAATAGTATTCTTAAAGCAGCCCCTCAGCCCCTCATGGTATAGTCTTTATAAGGCAGAGAACAGAACAGCTACTAAAAAAAACCCTCTGATGGGCAAGCAACTGGGGCTGTCGTTTAGAGCTAATTTATCAGACTGAGCTAATTCAGGGATATATTTTCAATGCCGAAAACATGATGAGGGTGCTGTGCATTGCATTGCATTGCTTTGTCGATTACATGACGGCATGAGACATTCAGACGCACTTCATCCCAAGGGTATTTTTATCATGTCCAGATTCTCCCTATCTGATTGGTCCTCAGGTGACTCTGAAAAGGCCTGAATCACGGAAGCAGCATAATTACAAATTTACTTTCAATTTCTGGCCATATTCATGAAGGTTTCTTGCGGTTTGAGAGAGGAATGCTCTTGTTCCTCCTTTCCTAAAAACAGCTGAAAATAGCTTTCTCGAATGTTTGAAAGAGGAAACATCCTCCTTGAATTTCCCCCAAATTGGAGGGAGCACACAAGAGATTAGCCCTAAAAAGTTAGGCAGCAGGCTGCCGCCCACCTCCTGTTGAACTTGCCCCCCAACGCTCTTGCCCAATTCTGGATCTTTCCCTTCATTGGTTTGACTGAGTTCACCATGTTCTTGGTGGCTTGTCTGGCTATAACTTTTTTAAAGCGTCAAAACGCATTACCCAAATCACTGCCATGCTCAAGCTCTTTATACTTGCCATCACTCTGAAAAATTGTAACCATTCCCAGCTACCTTCTGCTTTGTCTTCGTAACTCAGCTTTGAATCTTTTCCTTTCAGGGCACCATGATCTAAGCTTCTCATAATATCAGAAGCCCCATAAATCTCCATATTGTGCTCACTTCTAGAGTGGGCTTCTGACCATTTGAGCATATCCATTTTTATTCTATAATCAGTGGTTCAAACTGAGAACAGCGTTGAGATAAAGCCTTAATATTCCCTACACAGGAGTGAGAATAATTTACTTAGGTTCAGTGCAACCCTCCGTATTCCCTGTAATTTGGGGGAATATCTGCCACACCATTCAGAAGCCCATCCCAAGCCCTTCAGGGATGTTCTTGTTTCTTAGTTTATCTTCCTCATTTTATAACTTATATTTCTGCTCATCAAATTACATAAGCCTTTTACTAGGTCCACAGCCTTAATCTATTCCAGGCACTGTGAATTGTACTATACTCTTCTGTTTTATCCCCCAATCTCATACAAAATATAATTACCTTCAACTCTACTATCCATGTCGTTGTTGGAAATTGTCTGGTTCTCTTAAATGGCTTTCACTTTTTCTTTGATATCTTAGGTAGTTCTTTTTATTCTCAAACCTTAATCTCTAGAGGAGCCAGTTCACAAGACTTGTCAAGGAGAGCTAATGAAATGCATACCCATGTCCCGGAGCTTGGCTGCTTTGGTCATGAGGGGTGAGGAGAAAAGACCGGGTGGATTGCCACTCCCTGAGTCAAGTCCAGTGACTCAAAATTAATGGGACTGACCCAGGGCGACTGTGAGAGAAGTGGATGCATTCCCCTTTCTAACGATGTCTGTTTGCATTTTCCATGAACCCAAGTCTGTCATTTTCTACTGTCACTGTCTGATTCCTCCATAACAACTCCAGAAAGAAAGGAAGGCCAGGCAAGGACGAAGACTAGGCACCAGGTGGAGTGCAGCTGAGGTTGCATGGAGCTGATTTAGGTGGGACGTGTGTGGTGTGTTAAGAATTCGGGAACCCCAGCATAGTTGTGCAGACCTTCTCAGAGGCCTGTTGAAAACCTTCTGCACTTGAGCCTTTCTCATCTTTGTCCCCAAGTAAGAATTTATCTCCATTTTTCCTCTGAGATGCTATGATGTTTTGCCTCCAGGCTGGGTTAATTCCAGCATGGACCATGTTTTTCTCCTGTGCTCCCTGTCTTCCTTCTGACACGCCTGCGGGACTAAGAACCTGTTTGGAATTTTTGAGGTCTGTGTTCCCAGTTTTCTAAAGCTGCTATAGCCCTATTGAAGAGGATGGTGATTCTCCCTGCTTCATGCATCGTGTTTTTTTGTTCCAGTCTTCTTTAGCATGATTCCAAATTACATACCCCTATGCTTGTCTATGAGTACAAGAATGCAACAGTGCAGTAAATAAGAATACAAGCTCTGAAGCCAGACCACCTGGGGTCAAATCCCAGCTCTGACATTTATTAGCTGTCTGACATCAAGCATTTTAACTTAATTGTCATGACTCATTTGCCTTATGCATATAGTAGAGAATAATAGAACGCTCTTCTTGGGGTCATTGGGGGAATTAAGCACATAAAGGGTTAACAAGAGTGCTTGGCCCATGGCAAGACTTCCATAGCTGTTGGCTATATTCCAGATACTCTAAGGAATATCACCTACATTGTTTTTGGTTTGAGATGAACCGGTCCTTCAAAGATCTAAGATGTTCAAGTTCTCAAGGAGATGAATGCTTAGCACATCTTGGTCTTCAGGTTGTACTTCACTTGGCAGCATTTAAACATAGCCTTAGGTCAAAACTCACAGTCAACCCATGCCTGACTCGAACTCTCTCAGCCTACTGATATGTAAAGACATGGAGGCCCAGGAAATGGGAGCGTTGGTGTAAAAATTAATAAAAATTTCATTCCAAAATTCTTATTTTTTCCTCTGTGGCATCCAGATACAATTGCAGACTTCTCACGTGAGCTTTCCATAAATGCCAGAACCTTGCTAGAGTTTCATGATGAACTAGCAGCTCTGAAACCTCCAGCAAGACCTCCACCCAACTTGTTGACCCTCAGTTGCCAAACTGGGGTCATTCACCACCATGCCTACCTCGCAAGACTGTTGCAAGCAAGAGAGTAAAGACATTTGGAAATATAATCATTGTTATCATGAAATAGTTTCTATTGAATAATATATCTTAAAATCAATAACACTTTTTAAAAAGAAATTTATTTATTTGTTTGTTTATTTATTTATGTTTATACAGAATATTGCAAATTGCCCTTGGAGTACTACATTTTTCCCATCTCATTGTCCAAGTGCTACCCTTTTCTAATACCCCAATGAAGACTCACTTCCTCTAAAAAGTCATCCTGCACATGGGCACACGAAGACAACATTAAATTTTCACTCTTTTCAACTATTAGCTCACTTACTACTATCCTTTTCACTTGCTTTGGTACTTAATTATCTATTCCAGGAGTCAGAGGGCTTTTCCATAAAGGTCTGGATAGTAAATATTTTAGGCTTTGTGGTCCATACTGTCTCTGTCACAACCACTTAGCTCTGCTATTGTAGCACAACCTCATGATAGACACTATGTAGAAGAATGGGCATGGCTGTGTTCCAATAAAACTTAATTTACAAAAATAGGTGTGACCCATGAACCATAGTTTCCAACTCCTAATTAATAGCTTGAGTTTGTTATTGAACATCTTTATTTGTGCCTTTTTAGACTACCCAGCTGGATTATCAGGACCTCCAGGGTAAGAGTCTTTATTAGGTGTTCGTAATGCCCTACTTCCCACTTCTCCTGAGCCCCGCACCTGGTTCAGTACATACTTGTTGGGTTAAACTATCTCATGGGAAAATTATATTTATTGTGAGTAAATTAACTCAGGCAACCAAGCCATGCTGAATGCCCTGAAGAGTTAAATCAGGGAAAAGAAAAGTGTTGTCCCTATGGAATGAGAGACAGCCATCTGCATGTCAAATACATGAGTGTAAGAGAAACGTTGCCCACTGATCACTGTCAAATCCTGAGGGAAAAGCTATGGAAAACACCTGAAGACCACGTGTTCCTGGAATTTAAGCTCTGTGCGTGAATAATGCCATAGGAGGAGACCCAGAATATGAGTAGCCTGACTCTTTCCTAAGGACATAGTTATAATGCTGAATTCACAGACAACCACTGTTCTTTAGAGGTAACTCTCTTATTATTATCCTTTAATTTATAATAATTTTACTGTTGTTTCCTATTTGTATTCATCAGAAAACAAGTATTTTTATTTGTGGAAATATGATACTCCAGGGGCAGGTAGAATAGTAGTTAAGAAGAGTAGGGCCTGGCGTTACACTAATTCAAATTTATGAGCCTTTGAGTAAGTTACTTAACTTCTCTAAGCTTCAGTATTCCCTTCTATAAAATGGGAATGTTGTGAGGGTTAAATGAGACCACGTCTATAAAGAACTTATATAGGGCTCAGGACATAGTAAATACTCAGCGATTATTTGCATCTAGCAATAGCAGTAGTAGTAGCAGTAAAAATCGCAGAAGTAAAAGATATTTCTTTAAACATACAACTACCGTATGGCCTAAGATTTCCACTCCTAAGTACATCCAAGATAAATGAAGACCTATATCTACCGTGAAAATCTCTATACACAGAAACTTGTACATGAGTGTTCATAGCAGCATTATTCACAATAGCCAAAGAGTGGAAACAACACAAATGTGCAACACCTGTCAAATGGATAAACAAAATACAGCATATCCATACAGTGGAATATTACTTGGCCAGTAAAATAAAACAGTGAAGTACTGGTGTACACTACAACATGGATGATGCTTGAAAACATAATGCTAAGTGAAAGAAGCAAGTCACAAAAGACCACATACTGTATGATTCCATGTATATGAAGTGTCTAGAATAAGCAAATACATAGGGACAGAAAGTAGATCAGTGATTGCCAGGGGCTGGGGAGGGGCGCAGGGTAGGGGAGAATGAAGAGTGACTATTAATAGGAACGGAGTTTCTTTGGGGATGATGAAAATGTTCCAAAAAGAAATAATGGTTATTGCTGCACAACTCTGTGAAATACCAAAACCACTTTAAAAGGGTAAATTTTATGGTATATAGATTATATCTTGAAGAAGCAATTTTTTACATTTTTTTAATGTTTATTTATTTTTGAGAGGGAGAGAGACAGAGCGTGAGCATTGGAGGGGCAGAGAGAGAGGGAGACACAGAATCCGAAGCAGGCTCCAGGCTCTGAGCGGTTAGCACAGAGCCCAAAGGGGGCCTTGAACTCACAAACCGTGAGATCATAACCTGAGCCAAAGTCAGAGGCTTAACCAACTGAGCCACTCAGGCACCCCCTCAAAAAATATATTTTTTCAAGACATTTCCTTTTTTAAAACATCAATTAACTTAGCTATCCTTATCAAAAATTAATCTGTAATATATAACTTTCCCCTTGATGTAAGCTAGAAGTTTGTAGTTTACAAATTCCACACACAAAAAAAATGCCATGTGCAGATATATTTTAAAATTACATCATTTATTAGTTAAGTTTGTATATTCATGATATTTAAATGTACTTACCAAGGGTATATATACATAACTTTCATTTATAAACTCCAATTAGTTGTAAGAATCACTCAGAGTCAATAACTTTGTGTTGAGGGCCTACTGTGTGCTATACATTTACTTGGACACAGGGACATAGGAGAGAATAACATCCTGAGATCATGAAGCTTATGGTTCAGTTTACAGTTCTTTGCATATCACACCAGCAAGATGATTTCATGACGCTCCACTTTCCTGTAGTTTATATCATAAGAACAACTGCATTTTTTCTAATTAATCATATTATCATCTTAAGTCTGCCTTTTCAAATCCTTCTCCCCAGAGACAGACTACCCCCATCCCCAGTCGAAAATCATCATTCTAAATCCCAGAAGTTTCAATAAGTTCAGAATCTCTAAGTTTTACATAAAGAAAGGAGTCTTCCAGGCCATGTATGGATTGCCTTTTCTCACTTAAGAACCTATAGTAAAAGAGGGATTCTCAAACTTTTATGAACATAAGAATCCCCTGGGAAGCTTGTTTACCATGCATATTCCTGGTTCTTAGCAGCAGAAAAGCAAATTCAGTAGCTTTGAGGGGAAGCCTAGGAGACAGAATATTTAACAATCAACCAAGTCACTCTGATGCAAGAATTCATGAACAACACTTTAAGAAATACTACACTCAAAGGTTGGAAACCAATGCATTGCCAGATGTTTATCATGCACCAACCTTAAACACCCATTGTCTAGGCACTTTGGGAGATACAAAGAAATACAGCCTCTCCCACACGGAGCACACAATCAAGTCTGGAAGACCTGAAAGACACAAGCATGATAACTGACTACATGCTGCACATGATCATTAACAAATGAGTGACTGAGACCTCAGGGCTGTAAGAATTCAGAAGAGTAAAACAGCTACATGGGCCCAGGTGGTTCCCATTGAGTGTGAGGACCCACTTTTGAACAGGAGACTGGCAAGCTGAGGTCAGTGCTATAAAAGAATTAATCCAATAAAAAAAGTTACTGTGAGCATTTTTGGAATGAAATGACACATAAATACTGAAGCAATAGCATGACAGAAGTGTAATCCAGAATGGATTTGGACAAGAGAAGACTAGAGATAAGACAACAGTTTGGAGGGTCTAGGATTCATCCCCCAAAACAGCCTTTCCCAAAAAGAATAAGCATGCCATACCAGAATTCCTATTTTACTTAAAAAGGAAAAGCAATACTGGTATTGTTTCTTTCTTACTCTCACAAAAAGAGATATGCTAACTCAAAAGAGAAAATTAGCAAGTGTGATTATGATAGTGGTAATGAGGGACATGGAGATGGAAAAAGGGATTTGACCAGCCTTGGAGATTAGAAAACAGTGACTGTATAGTGAGGGAGAAAGGGGCATGGAAAACCATATCTCCAAGCCCTGCTTGGAGTTCTCATCCTTAGGCCCTTGCTCATGAGAGCTAGGATGAGCAGCATTGCTTCCCAGGAAACTGGTCCACAAACACATGAGAAGCAACCTTTAAAAATGAACACAATGGCTTACTTAGGAAAACTTGATAGAACTCATAATCAGAAAGGGAGAGCTGTCATTGTGTAATAGTTAATACTCATAAGTGCAAACAATGCCTATGTTTAAGGAACTATGTCCCTCATAATAAAGCTTAAAGGAGAAAAATAGCAAGGCCCTTGGTTCTGGTCTGTTACACAGCATTTGCCATGTAACAAACCACCCCAAAACTTGGTAGCTTAAAACAATAAATCATTTCTCACAATTCTGTGGATAGACTAGACAGCGCACCTGGTTTGAGTTGATTTGACTGCAAGGGATAAACAAGAAGGGCCTCACACTCATGGTGCTGGGCTCCATGTCATCTAAGTGACTCTCTCACCCGACAACGGACTAACTCAGTTTCCTTCACTTGGTGGCCTCAGGGTTTTCAAAGGGCAGCAAGAGAACCAGCCTCAGTGTTCAAGCATTTTTCAAGGCTCTTTTGCTATTGCCTCATTGGTCAAAGAAAAGTCACCCAGCTAGACCACAATCTGGAAGACACTGCTCAAGAGCACAGATACAAGGAAGGGGCAATTTTTACTACCACAGCAACATATGTCCAAAATATCCTGCATCTCTAAAGAAAGTGGCAACTTTCCACTTAATCTTGTGTAAAGGATCTGGCAAGGTAAGGGTCGATGTTGGGCTTATGCTACACTTCTCCGAATGTACATATTTGAACTATTGTGAAAGAAATTCATTAATATATATTACTGATTTTTTACAAAGTTTTAAAAAGGAGGAGAGAGAGAGAAAGGAAAGGAGGAGACGGGAAGGAAAGAGAAGGAAGGAGAGAAGGAAGGATGGATGACAGGGAGGGAGGAAGGGAGGGAGGGAGAAAAGAGAAAGATATCTTTCTTGGCATATCCAATTTCATTACTCTGCATTGGCAGAACACTACCAGTCCTATAAAGATCCTAAACTATCTGGTTGTCATTACTTGTCTTGTAAAATAGCTTCCTATCTCCTGAACTTCTGCATGGGTCAGATTTCCGCCTCTGCAGAGGCGCTCAGCAGTGTATGTCCAAGACCCTTTCAGGGAACAGAAGCCCAAATTTCCATTCCACAGAGTGGTAATGCTTGAACTGCTGGCTCAGCCTCAGAAAGAACGAAGATGTAGACCAGCAACGCCCCATTCTTAGGACATAATTAATGCGCTGTTAATTTTTTTTTCATCAACAAAGGATTACCAAAATACCGCATGATTTCCTTCAAGAATGTGACCCTCCCTTTCCTGTCTCATTTTACTTTTCCTGGATCTGAACGTGGTTTCCATTGGCTTCACGAAAACAGTTATTTCTGTTCATTTTCCTCAACTTGTCTCAGTTCCTTGATCTTAAGGAGTCCAGAAATGCTGAAGCCAACTATCAGTAGAAATTTAAGGGGCTGCTTCTCTCACTCAGAGCTCTTCTCTAAAATGCTTCTCCCCCTTGTGAGGCCAATGGCTTCCTCTACGTCGCCCCACAGCAAACCTCATGGTGTTATAAAAAGCCAGCTAACTAAATAATGCCATAGGAATCTTAATGACTAGGGTTATTTGGCCAACAGCATTACACAGTTTTTTCCTCTCAGAATGCAAGCATTTAAAATTACAAATATCCCATCCAATTCAAATTTAATTACCAGTGTTCAAATTTTAAGAACTTTCTTGTTTTCAGTTATGTATAATTGGAAATAATGAGCTACTGCTAAAAGATGGGTCATTCCGCTCCTTTTTAAGGAGGAAGCAGGGAAGTGGCATCATTGTTATCTCCTCCTGATAAAATTTTTATTATTGACTGATCATTTCTTTACCAAACTTCCCTAAATCCCCCAGATCAATTTCTCCACATTGATCATCAACCAAAAATGAAAACCGGTGATGAGCCCTGATGTCTGACTTGGCCTTGGAGACTGTAGTTTCCAGGACAAAAGCCCATGTCTGAGAGCTGAGCCAATGAAAGCTTTGACAATGGCAGAGGGCATTTTAAGGAAGAACAGTCATGGCAAACCCAGGACATAACAGTCACCATCAGCCCAAACACACTTGGAGTTACTCTGCGTTATCTGTTGGGGAAGGAAAGGAAATTGGGGGGCAGGGGTACAATGTAGCACCATTGGGCTTCTGAGCAATCCCACTCGTGACTTGTCTTCCAAAGGCTAGACTTTAGAGTTAGGCGCATTTGGCCATGCTTTAGAAAGGTGGCCTCTTAGTTTCTAAAGGCTAAGGAGTGAAGACTTCCATCAGGAGAGCCCTACCTGTTGGAGACCATCTCCTTGAAGTAATGATGGATTCATGGTGGCAGTTCTCTGAAAATCCATTTCAGTATGCTTTGCAATCTAGTACATTGTCTCTAACGATCATCTTTTAAAAAGAAAAAGGGGGGTGCCTGGGTGGCTCAGTCAGTTCAGCACCCAACTCCTGATTTTGGCTCAGGTCATGATCTTGCAGTTTGTCAGTTCAAGCCCTGCATCATGCTTGGGATTGATCCACATGCTTGGGATTCTCTGTCTCCCTCTCTCTCTGCCCCTCCCCTGCTCCTGCTCTCTCTCTCTTTCTCTCTCTCAAAAATAAATAAACATTTTTTAAAAAGAAAAAGAAAAAAACAGTTTTCTTTTAGTACCCTAAATTCTTTAGTACCCTAAAGTCACTTCTTTAAATTGGAACTACCTACCTACCTATCAAGTAGTTCTTTTAATGAACCTGACTTTTGCATTACCAGAAAAGAAAGTTTTAGACAGTATATACATATGTCCATATATGTATGTATAAACATATCTAAAGTATGTGTGTGTGTTGTTTTATCACTAGCATCTATTTGAAATGGACTGCATCTTGTCACTACTGGCAGTTGTGTTTACATGGAAGGTTGAGGACTTCCTTTCCTCAGCTTTCTCTTTGGAAACAAGAGTCCTTGTGTCTGGGAGATGCTCCCAGTTTTATGCAATAACAACATACCTTCTATTGACCACTAAAGACTGAAGCCCCAATGATTATTTACCCTTAAATGTGTGCTATTTCGACTCTCAAGCAATTTAAACGGTTTTTAAGGGTATATGTGCCAACTGAAAAAAAAAATCCTAGTTTATCTTTATGCTGGAATTGTGTCGATGCTTCTTTATTTCCACAATCTTATCTTTCAGTATCTTTTTTTAATGGCCTTCACTACACACATGTCCTCCATTCTTCACCCATCTTTAGTATTATGAGGTTTTTCTGAAGATTGAGCATTTCAGATCTAACTCATACTTTTACCCCAAAATGTATTTCTGTTTACCAAAATCTCAGATTGCCATGGCAACTATCAGGAGTCCCTAAAATATATGTTGCCTTTTCTGTAGTCAATTGCAGAGTCACTGCAAATGGTCACAGAGATTACATAAGAATTACATCCACAGCTGAGAAAAGAGCCGCCCACCCTCACGTCACTAATTTCTTTCCATTATCGTGTGTCTTGGGGAAGATTGAATGGCAGACCTAGGAGGACAATAAATTGTCAGTACAGACTCTTCTTGTTGTTTCACAGACAGGAGTGACAGACTGTCCTTTGGCTGTGTGTGCCCTGTCAGTGGTGCAGGACAGAGAAGAGGAAATGTTGAAAAACGGAACAGGAAACAGATGGGAGATGTGATCTCTCCAAGCTCCCCAAATTCTGAAAAACCTCAGAGCAGCCTGGTTGCTTGAAGATTAGGACAAAAGTGAGATCTATGCATTTACCAAAGAGAGGCCAGCAGAAGCAGGCACAGCAGGGAGTCCTGTCACATGGACACAAACCCAACTGGCTGCAGTTCAGCGTGCCAAGGGGAAGTGAGAAAGCTTGCTATTACTGAGTTAATTTGGGCCAAGAGGTGGGGAGAAGGCTTATACTTTTGTAAGGATAGCCTCACCCCTAGCTTCATGTCAACAGCTGAAATCTCTGTAATCATGTGATTTGGAGTTAAGAATACTTCTTTCTTTACCAAGAATTAAGAGTGGGGGGTGCCTGGGTGGCTCAATCAGTTAAGCGTCTGGCTCTTGATTTCGGCTCAGATGGTGATCTTGCAGCTTTGTGGGTTCGGGATCTGCATTGGAGTCTGCTCTGACAGTGCAGAGCCTGCTTGGGAGTCTCTCTCTGTCTCACTCTCTGCCCTCCCCCACTCACGCGCTCTCTGTCCCTCTCAAAATAAATAAATAAACTTAAAAAAAAAAAAGAATTAAGGGGTATTTACTAAAAATTAAGCCTGGAGGGGCATGTGGCTGGCTCACTTGGAAGAGCATGCGATTCTTCATCTCAGGATCATTGGTTCAGGCCTCACATCGGGCGTAGAGATTACTAAAAATAAATAAATAAACTAAAAACATAAAAATTAAGCCTGTAATGGAGGCCAGAGGAAAGGGACTCAGTTTTCTACATCTGTAGACTTTAGAGCTCATGTCAGGGAAAGGACAGAGTAGACAGAGTCTGGAATAAATGGGTTGTGATCATATTCTGTGACCCCAACACAGAGACATCAAAGAATCTAAATGGCATCATTGAAATTCATCCCAAGGTGCAATTATTTGTCTAAAGATGATTCCTATACCTGAATTCAGAGCTCTGGGAGAAACTGTTGTGGGGATTGTTTCCCCAGGTTGAAATGAACATCCAGACTAGAAGTTTCCTTTTCTTCACTGGTTTGGGAAGTGGGTGTGAGGGGAGGGGAAGTGATCACTCCCCAACAGCCAGCAAGTTGAACCTACTTCCTGAGGAGATGCTCAAATTTGACAATCCCGTTGACCTCCTCCTAACAACGCCTGATAGCAACACCATCCAAAATTCCAGACACCCCTCCCCCTTCCAGAACACTGCATTTCGCTTGTGACCTTGCACAGCCTGTGGTCAGGAAAGAGCCTTTGAACACATCTCCAGAGCTGCGACGATTAGAAGGTCTTTGATTACTCAGCTCAGCTGGTCTTCCCTTCTCTATATTTCCCTTCTCCCCTCCCTCAGCCCCTTTCACCTTGCCCTGTGGCCCAGGCAGCTATTTTTAAAGCAACCCATTTTTTTCTCTCTTTTCATTTTCCTATAGCATCCTAAACCTCAAGACACAGTTAACACTAATCCTGATTTATTTAGGGTTTATCTGCATTATTAATTCCAATCGTGAAAAAAAGAAGTGTTCCAGGCCCTGGTTTGTATACAAAGTTTGGGTGTTTGTGAAAGGAACCACAGCGATCCCTGGGAAACATATTTCCTTTAGCTATCTTTTAAATCCAAACAACTTTCTTTTCTAGTTTGGAAATATTTCTTGAGATGGGCCTCATCCTTGTCAATTTCATTTATTATTATTTCCCCCCACCCCAGTCTATATCCTTTGAAGCTGCTTCCTGCATTAATCTGGACTTAATATGGATTTAAACATGTACAATGGAAAATAATTTGGGTTAAAAAAATAATCTCCCTTGATAAAGCTAGAAAACCCCCACAACTGTCACCATCTCTGACAGCCAGGAATAGAATGAGATTCTTAAATATGCATATGGAAGAAAAGGAAAAGCAAGTCTAACAAGGTGTATGTTATATTTTATATTTGTCAGCTGTTATGACTGGACTGGAGTTGAGTGATACCCAGGGTCTTGACTTGTTGTTTGAATGAATTCATCATCACTTGGAACATATGAACAGTTCCTTGGTGCCCAGGATATACTAAAAATACCTTCCTTCGGACTGAAAGCTGTCTGTTAGAGGTGGCAGCCTGCATCCATCATTCACAGAAGGGCTGCTCAATCACGGGGTCCAGAGCCCCATCCACCAATCTTTCCAGTTTTGCATTCTTCAGTTTATTGACTGGTATAACACTGGAAATGGAAAGTTCCTGTATCTTTGGGTAGGCCCCCAGCATGGCCAATGTTATCAAGGGAATTTACCCTGGATTTGACTCAAGGAACACATGAGGATTGGAATATTTTCATAGGAATTTAAAGGAATTCAGATCAGACCTCCAAGTCTGCTTTGTCAGATCGTGGCACTTAAGGCAGACCTAAAATATTTTGATTTCGTGGGGACTTGCAGAACGAGACTAGGCTGATTCCAAGAGGCACCCCCTTTTCCAGGGATGGAAAATAATATGGCATGCGTGCCATTACTCTTCATTCCTGTGTCCATGGCAGATATCACTAATCAATCCCAACATTCTTTTGCACTGAGCCCCAGGCAGCCCCTGTATCCCTCTCAACACAATGTCTTGGGAGCCACCTGCAGCGGATCTGATTTGGGACACACATCAAAAGCGATCTGCCATTCCTACTGGGCCCTGCACTACTTCAGGAGGCTCTGAGCTGATCTCCAGGCTTTTAGCATTCCCTTCAGCCTATCTTGTGCACTGATGCTGGTTCTATTCCTGTTCTAGAGAATATGGGCCCACGGTATGAGAAGCAATTCCAGAAAGACTATGAAGACCAATGTGAGGGCATATAAATTCATTGTAGAAATTATAGAAAATGTAGAGATACAAAAAAGTGGAAAATTAAAATAATTTATAATTCCATCAGGATATACATATTGATGTATGTGCTTCTTTTTACAAAATATTTTTTATTGTAAAAAATATACATACCCTTAAAAAGTGAGTGAATTTCATAATTTACTATAAATTATATCTTGATAAGCCGATCACCTTTCTATATATTATACATAGAAGAGTATATATCGTGTGCATCTGAACTTTGCATGCATTTTAAACAAAGATATGGGTTTCACATTTTATAGATTACATTGAAAAGTCTGTAAATGTTATATCTGTAAGCCTTTAGGTCATAAAACATATAGTTGAACAGTCTTAGGGCATATACCTACATTTTTAGTATTCTAAAGATATCTCAATGTGTTGGCTCATTCTTTTTAAAATTTTAACAGCTTTGGGGGCACCTGGGTAGCTTAGTCAGTTAAGCGTCCACCTTCGGCTCAGGTCATGATCTCGCAGTTCGCGGGTTCGAGCCCCGCATCGGGCTCTGTGCTGACAGCTCAGAGCCTGGAGCCTGCTTCAGACTTCAGATTCTGTGTCTCATTCTCTCTCTCCCCCTCCCTTGCTGTGCTCTGTCTCTCTCTGTCTCTCAAAAACAAATGTCAAAAAATTTTTAATAAAATAAAATAAAATTTTAACAGCTTTATTGAGATATAATTTACATACCAAGCAATTTACCCGAAGTGTACAATATCATGGTTTGGGGTATATTTACAAGGTTGTGCAACCCTCATCACATTCAATTTTAAAACATTTTTATCACCCCAAAAAGAAACCCTACACCCACTGACAGTTATTCCCACTCTCATTTCCCTCCAAGCTCCCTCAGCCCTAGTCAATTGCCAAGTCGCTTCCTTTCTTTATGAATTATCTCGTTGTAGACATTTCACATAAAATGGAATCATTTGGTATTGGATTTTTGTGACAGACTTCTTTCACTTAGTGCATTTTCTTTTTTTTTTTTTAACTTTTTTTTATTTTTATTTTTGAGAGAGAGAGACACACACAGACTGTGAGAGGGGGAGGGTCAGAGAGAGAGGGAGACACAGAATCAGAAACAGGCTCCAGGCTCTGAGCTGTCAGCACAGCTGGGGCTCAAACCCACAAACCGTGAGATCATGACCTGAGCTGAAGTCGGCCGTTTAACGACTGAGCCACCCAGTCACGCCCAGTTAGTGCATTTTCAAGATCAATCCATATGTTACAGCATTCCTTTGTTCCTTTTTACTGCCAAGTAATATTCCATTCTATTTGCCCATTCATTCTAAGAGCTTCTGTTTTGTTTTCGTGGTGTTCCTCTCAGCACTTTACTGAATTGGGTGGCCCTCACATCTGCTGTCTCTGCACCCTTTAATTATTTCATTGATTATTTTTGTAGGATTCTACTAAATTTACAGAGAAATCCAGTTCAATTCAGTTTAACAGATACATATTGAGTGTTGAAATATGTAAGGTTCTTTGCCAGAAAATACTGGGGATACAAAGATGAATGGACATTGCCTCTGCCATTCAGGGGTTTACAATCTAGTTACATCAAATCATGTCCATGAGTCACTCTGATACCATTAGCTTTTCACTAATATATTTTAAAGTAGGATCCATGCCCAACGTGGGGCTCGAACTCACGATCCCGAGATCAAGAGTCACATGCTCTTACCGAGTTAGTCAGCCAGGTGTCCCTCATGTTTGAATTTGCATTATTTTGATGTAGATGTGTAAATGGTTTTCCAGTTTATTTCATGTATTTTATGTTTATACCATGCTATTATGTAAGTCACCCCAAGACAGGAACTATGTGCTCTATTCCTCTTCTGTTATAATTATGTTAATTATAAGTACAACATCTATTATTTACTATACACTTCTTTTATTTGATCTGCAAAATAATCCTATGAGGTATCCACTGTTATTTTCATTTGCTGATGGGGAAACTGAGGCCAGGATGATAAAGCAACTGGCTGAAGGTCACTCACTTGGTAAGGGTGGTCACTGGACCACATTACCCCCCAGCTGCACGGAAGGCACCCTTAGCAGCCAGTAGATGATCCCGTCTACCTACCATTCTGGCAGGCAGCTCTGCATGTTGGTCTCAGAACCCTGAAGCAGTCTCTGGGGGGTATAGAAGGATAGAGTCAAAGTGTTTCAAGTCTTCATCCTACAGCATTTGTGGTTGCATCCATTCCATTATTCTCTTGTCAATGATAGAGAAGATAGCTCCCCTCCGGAGCTCCCTCTATTTGATACAAGAAATCACTGGATGTCATCTCTGGAATTTACCATTTTGGAATCAAACTTTAGATGTGCTTAGGGATAACAAATTAGGATCCTCCCAACTCCCAAAATGTACCATTTGAAAGAGCAGCAGGACAAATGGCAGCATTGGAGAACTCAAGGCTTCCCATTTGGGACCTCTAGAACTGTCCAACTACCTTCCTAAGACACACTGGAGTGTACTGTGCTGTCATCTTCAACAATAAGGCAGGATACATCCATGAATCTACATATCACGCTGAAGACACTTAATAAATATTAAATAATAATTATTGTTTCTTTCACATTCACTGACAGGATAAAATCCTAGTCAAGAACCTTAAAGGTCTAATTACTTCATTGGCATTGAAACCAAACTGCTAGTTGAGAAATTAATTGTGGAGCCGTCGGAGACAGAATAGTAGGAAGTTGTTTTGAGCAGTGGTGTCACTCTGAAACTCCAAGTAAGACATGGAGCAATAAACACCAACGCAAACTGCTGAAAGTGACTGAGCAGGAGGAGACTAGATGGGCAGCTGGCACTGAACAGACTTCCATTCATTTACTGATAACTTTGGCACACAAAATGTGTGTGGAGTGGGTGACCATCTGAGTTAATTAATGAGCAGAAAACATCTCTAGAGATATTTAGAACAATGTGGAAATGATCTCTAGCACAAATGAAGGCCCAAAATATTAATAACCACAATTATCATGGTAATTAACATTCACCGAGCACCAGCTATGAGCCAGGTCCTATTTCAAGTGCTTCAAATATATTATCTCATTTAATTTTTATAACAAATTATGCAGAAAATATCATCCTCATTTTTAAAGTGAGAAAATGGAGGCATGGAGAAGTTAAGTAACCTTTGCAACATAATGCAGTTAGTAGTACATAAATAAATAAATAAATAAATAGCGTCCAGGATTGGCCGAGTGTAAGTATATTCACTATGGCACCTTCTAATCTCTTACGAGATCACTGAGCTCCCAAGACCTTAAAGAAATATCCAGAGATTATCCAGCTCATAGTTCTCAAATTGCTCCGTGGAACCATGGGAGTTGCTTCAGAAGTTCTACCAACAATGACATATTTGTGCCAAACAGGGATGAGTTCCGTATTTTCTGCTTGAACCTGCTTTGGGTATTGGATTTCCACATAACATTTTGTTTTCAAACAAAAGAGACAAAGAGTATTCCATTGGTATAAGTCTTGGGCCAGCAAACATTTTCTGTAAAGGGCCAGATAGTAAATAGTTTAGGCTTTGTGGGCCACATTGTCTGTGTCACAACAACTCTGCTATTGTAGAACAAAAGCAGCCATGGACAGTATCTAAATTAATGAATGTGGTTGTGTCCCAATAACACCTCATTATTAAAGTACCCATAGTTTGCTAACCTCTGGTCTAGGCCATCCTTCTGTGGCCAAGTGGAGTTTGCCTAAACTTTCTAAATAGGGGTTGTCTTGCTTGCTCACAAAGAGAAGGTATACTTTCCAGCACGTCCATGTTTATTAGCACCTGTATCTGTCAGAAAGTCAATGCCATAGTTTAAGATAAAGGAAACTAATGTGTATTGAATGTAGACTTTGTGTTGGGTAATCTACTAATGGCTCTACATCTAAAATGATACTCATTGTAACTGTGTAGGGTGAACAACATGACTGCCTTTAACAAAAAAAGAAACAGACTTACAGATGGGAAAAAAATAACTGAACTAGAGTCAGGCTGAAGTCTCCCTATTCACCATCACACCACACTGACATGGCTTAAAGCCACATTGCTTGTCCTGCCGTGTGACAGACTGGAAGGTCATTGATAAGTCACCGTCTGTCGATTCTTCGCTAGGAAAAAGTGTTCAAGTTCATGTCATAACTTGACTTTTCTGCCCCCAGATGCTTCACCACCTCTATTAAGTTAGGGACTTAAAGATTAGTGCTACCATTTCTATATGAGTTTTCCCAAGGCTTAACACAGGAAGAAGATAACTTGCAATTTCAATAAGCTGTTCTCCTATTTATGCTTTTAGTCATTTATTGTCTGCCTTACCAGTTTGCACTGGGGATGTGTACTGATGGTGATCCTCCATGATCCATATGTCTTTTGTAAAGATAGTTTTCATCTCTATACTTTGTCCTCTATCTCTTGTACTTGTCTCTCTTGGATTCATACCATGCCAGGAAATTTCGGAGTTCTAAGTCTTCAACAAACTCATTTTCTTCAAATAGTTTATAGCACTACTAGCTTGGTTATATGCCACCAGTAGATAAAGAAATGTCCTTTCTTCCTCCTGAATGAGATAGATTGAAATTTTGAGGCTGAGACATTGATGGTTAGAGTACTGAATCTCTTCCAGAACACACATTTATTGTCTTCTTTCGTGTGCACCAAAATGCTTTGGAATTGACTGGTCTTTTACGTCTGTTTTCTTTTCTTTTTTCTTTTTTTTATTTTAGAGAGAGAGTGCCAGTGGGAGAGAGGGGCAGAGGGAGAGAGAGACAGAGAGAATCTTAAGCAGGCTCCATGCTGAGCGTGGAGCCTGACATGGGGCTCAATCCCACAACCCTGCGATCATGGCCTGAGCTGAAATCAAGATTTGGACGCTTAACTGACTGAGCCACTCAGGCACCCCTACATCTGTTTTCAATTCATTCTGGATTGGTTTCCTTTTAAGAACCATCAGCCCCATTCACCTGGCAATAGGAAGTTGGTGCCAGAAGTCAGTGAGAGCGTAGCCTCTAATGGCTCTCAGTTCCAGAAAAATCCAGGTCCCTGAGCCACCGTAGCCTTTCTCCACAACCACACTGTAACTCAGCTGCATGTGAAGAGGAATAGAAATCCATCACCTGTGGAAAACTCAGCCGTCAATAAACAGCCCTGCAGGCCTTTCAGTTGGGGACCAACCACAGAACTGGCTCTCCATCAACAATCAAACAGTCTTTAGCTGTGATCAGCCACTTCTGTCACCTCTGAGACTGGCAGGTTTCCAATAAAGCCAATAGCCCCCTCCCCCAGGGTAAGGTCATCAGCAGGAGGCAGGCATTGTCGTTTAGCCAAGCAATTTGACAACAGTGTTAGCTTACACTCTATTAGCCAGCAGCTACACCCTGACCCCTGACCCTGACATTGACCTCAGATGGCCTTCTCCTGAGGTAGACTCTGATCATTTGAGGTAGCCCGCCCTGCTTGTTAGCATGAGAGAAGGCCCATCAGGACCAAGCAGGGCTCCCTGGTCACCCCTGCTCCCAACAGGAGGCTTAAGGCTTGAAGTACAGAAACAAGCCAGAGTTGAACCCAAGATGGCAAAGGTGAACGTTCAGAAGCATATCCATCAGCAGCCTGTCACCAAAGGACAATGTAAGAACTATGGAAGCTTTCAGCACAGGGGTAGCCGTTGTCTCCAGACAGTTCTGCTCCTTAATGGAAAAGACATATCAAAATATGGCTTACAAAATACAAAATAATGGACTGAGATGTACATTATATGAGGGTGTTAGATTGCAATGTACTTTACAGTGGGGGAATTAGATTGAAGTGTTATGCCAGGGTAGTTAGGTTGAAATATGGATTATCCTAGGAATGTTAGCTTGAGATGTGCTTTAAAACACAGTTGTTAAATTAAGATGTGCTCCGCAGTGCAGGCATTAGCCTGAGATGTGCATTATAGCAAAATTGTTAGGGGAAGATGTGGATTCCACTTTGGGAGGGGATAAGAGCAAGGAAAATACCTTGTGTTGAATATTATTCAAGGTTGCATTACGTGGATTTCAGGGGTTTGAATGCAGGGAAATGAGAGCATGAAATATATAACGTTCCTTCCCTTCTCCTTTCTCCCAGCCAAACAACCTGCCACTTTCCCTACTTCTCCTGTTAGGGACTTACAGGCCTCCCCCATCAATAAAAACATTAGCTCACTAAACAGCCTGATGGCTTTTCCTTCCCTAGCTTAACCCTTCGGGAGCTGGGGTTTCCTTTGGATTTGTAAAGATATTGATCCCGGATAATGTTTGCTTTTCTAACTCTCTCTTCCCTAGACTTGATGGATAGGTTCAGGGCTACATCTCGGCAGCCACCTCACCGCAGCTACCCAGGGAAAGGGGAATGGAAAGCAAAGTGAGCGTTCAGTAGTTAACACCATTGGAATGCTTTTTCTGGGATGGACAAACTGGGAAGAAATGTGGGGGCCACAGTCACTTCTAATCAGCACAAGATTTCACTTTTGATTTTCCTCATTCTTGTCCCGATCCCTCTACCAATATTTCTTTAGTTCAATTCAGAGTGTTGTATAGTTTCTAATTAATATCAGATGCTATCTTGAGGTTGGCTACCCTGAGTTCCATTTTTAAAGACTGCTTTTTCAGTTAAAGAATCTATAACATTATCAACATGGGTAAATACAGTAGTTGTGTTGTTTGCTTGTGATGCTGGCCTAGGTGGGGATGGCTTTAATAAACCCTCACCCTAGATATAAATCTTACCCAAGAAAAATAAGTGAAGAGGAATGGGAGCATCATCTCGCTCATTAACCATTTGGCCCACAAAGGTTCGCTGTCTTCCAACAGTGTTTTTGTTCTTTCTTCTCTTCCTTAGTTCAGAAGATATAATTTACAGCCTCCAGAAGTCTAGCCGCGTGCAATTGGATGGTGTCCAGCTTCACCGGAATCAGAGAGGTGAGTCCCAGCCTTCTTGTTTCTCAATGAAAGAAAATGTTATACCAGGTGAGTTAACTCAGTAAAAAAGACTAACCTGCCAGACAAGGGCACCAAACAAAACCAAACAGTTCAAAGGAAATTGCAGTGTTACTAGACACCCCTGCATTGTGCCTTAAGGTTCCAGGAAAGAGGCAAGCCGGCATTTCTGTGTGCATTTTGTCAGGCTCTATTTCTCTAGACAGAAAAGAGGGTTTTCTGCAGGACAACAGCACTTACCTTCCCTGGCTGAGTTTGCTCTGGGCAAAAACACAAGAAATATGACAGAAATATGCTAGCCAGGTAAAAAGCAGTTCCAGCCACCCTACGCTGTCTCAGCCAACTTTAGTCTGTCAGTATTCCCTCTTCTAAGCATTTTTGGGGTAAGCCCTCTAGAAGTTTGGTGTGTTCTTTTCTTCTCTTGGTGTCCATTCCTGCCTCATTTTCTAACATCACATTTTCCTTAAAAATAGGCTATGAGAGCTATTTCTATCCTCTGTCAAGAGATCTGTCCAGCCAGACTCCCATGGGATGTAGGAATGAGTTTAAAACCAATCCTGAAGAAGAAAGAAAAAGGGTTGGCTTAGTCCCAGACTCTGCTTTTAAACAAATCTGTTGGGTCAAGTTATATATTTGTGGCTCCTCCCTAGAAGAGAAACTACAGTATGGTTCTCTTAAAAACCACATAAAATCCCACCCCAAAGAAGAGACCAAATAGTATCATGGCAGAATCACAGTGACCTGGTGGTTTGAAGTAGCTTTGGAATCAGTCCTACTCCATTATTTAATCGCTTTGTGAATTTGGGCAAATCACTGGACTTTTCTGAACCTCAATTTTTTCCATCCATAAAATGGCTTTAGTGATAGTAGTAACCTCGCACGGATATTACGAGGAACAAATGGGCTAATGTGTATAAAATGCTTAGTCTTATGCCTGCCACAGGGTAATCACTCAACAAACAGTGGCTGACAACTTTATAATTTTATTAGCACACCAACAACTAGCAGGAGCAATGTGCTGATTTACCATGAGCTCCCTCGGCATTGACTTATCACATACTAGACTGACCTTTGTGTGCTCATCAACACATCTAGTCTTAGAAACATGCTGTGTCCCTCAGCCTCTCTCCTTTCCAAGATTGTGTTCATGAGGATTTTCTCTATACGGAAGAAGGGGAGCCCTGCCAATGAGGGGATAGACAGATTAGAAGGGCCTCATTGATGGAATATAATCCCTCTCTGTACTCACTGGTAACTAGCCATGATTGTATTTCAAAGGTAACAGTTCATCTCCACCGTGGGGATTGGCGTGCACTCCACAAATAGGGCCTAATGTGATCCGACAGGCCTGATTTCTCTAGATATATATTAAAACAACATGCCCAGTGCTGATGGCTCCAAGGTCTTGACCTTTAACAAGAACTTATGACGTAAGGCAACCTGCCCAGGAGAGCAAGTGGGGCAGAAGGCTAGAGGGACAAGGTCATCAGCCATCAGCTAATGAAGTGGTCAGCATCGAGTTTCTGTCATTCAGCTGGTTAAGAGGAAACTGAGAGGGAAGTAAAAGAAAATGGGAACATTTAAGAAACAAAGAGAAGGACCACATTTGAGCTAACACTCTGAAAGTGAGCACATGTCAGAACACAGGATGATGAAATCCAGCCCATCTGAGCCTTCACTGAGCCTTGTTCAGTTTTACCTGCTGAACACAGGCTAGCTGAGAGGACATTTAGAAGAAGCTAATTCTGTACAAATCCCATGTTAGAATGAAAATGGGCAAGTCCTAAGCCCACCTGCTCTTTGGTTCATGTTGCCCCCAGGCACACAGTAAGGAAAGGTGGTCAAGAACATGGGCTTAGAGATGTATTCCAGACATATTCTCTCCGTGTTCTGGGCAAACTACCCACTGAGCTTCAGCCGCATTATCTGGAAAACTGAAGCTACTACCTACATGAGAAAATTCATATAAAGGGCATAGTGCGGTGCTTGGCACAGGGTAATCCCTCAAGTGTCAGCTGTTACTATTATTATTCCACATATGCCAATAATCTTCAAGAGAAAAGTAGAGAGTTTTTATAAAATGGGTAATAAGTTGCGTATGACAGCATAAGAAGATGGTTCGTACCAGTTTCACAGTGGCAATTCCAATGTTTCCCATTGGAGGAACACTTCAAAATTTTAAACCACTCACCCAGCCAACAAACATTTATTGAAAACTACTGAGTGCTGAGCTCTGTGCTAGGTCCTGGGTAGTGCTGAATTAACTTTGTTCTTCACTGCCTTGCTGGGGAGGCAGAAACATCAAGACTTAGAGCCTAAGTGGTAGTATATTTCAAGAATATAGTATGGGGTGGGGGACAACCAACTCTTCTTGGGAAGATCAGAGAGAAGTCACAGAGATGAGGACATTCATTTCTGTTTTATTGCTTTGTCCTTCCAGTGATGCCTTGCGGGAGGTAAGGCTGGTATCACTCTCCCCATTCATTTTATGTATGAAAATGTTGAAACCCAGGCAGGTTACCCCTTGCTTTGGTTTGCCGCAGTTCATAGTAGAACTGAGACTCTTACCTCAGCTTCCACGCTTTCAGAACAGAGACTCCCCCGGCAGCATCAGGATGAATTGTGCCCTGTGATGATCATCTGAGGTCTGAAAACATGTCTCCTAACTGTCACGATCATCATAGCCAGATTATAATCCAACTCTTGAACATCCTAAGGCACAAAGATGCAGAGGGTTTCAGTTCCACTTCCTGAGTTATTAAAAAGATTCTTTTAAATCTTTACCCTCTCATTTCTAAAAGTGAAGCACTCTGGGTTAGGGGAAGAAGCACTGGATGGAGAGACCAAGGACCAGCACACTGGTCTTCGCAGTACCCTGGTTTCCCTCACATCCCACAGCCACTGATGTCTCAGGTCCCTGGATTAGGACATTTATATTTCCTGCCCACCTTTACCTTACAAGGATGATAGGAGGATAAACTAAAAGCATTGATCTGGGTAAGCACTTTGAGTGTTTAGTGGGGAACATAAAGTTCCAGTGGAAGCAATCATCAAATTAGGCTGTAGCAGCCTGGGAATAAAGACTTGGAACACCACCAGGGCCACCAACCCCTATGCCTATCATGACCCAGCCAAACCTCTTTCTCAGGATTCAGTTACTTGGGACATTTCTGGGTTTGGAGACTCTAGTGGAACAGTACAAATACTCATATGCCATTAACCAAGGCCACTCTCTTTTTTCTTTCAAATAGGGGTCTAGCATTAAGCCTTTTTTTCTGATTATGAAGGTAACATACAGTCTCTTTTTAAAATGCAAGCAATTTATCAAAGTATAAAAAAGTTAAAATCATCCAATACTCCACTACTCAGAAGCAAACACTGTTAACCTGGACTATATCCTATCAGACATCTTTTCTGCATACATATGCATATTTGTGTCTTATTTTATGTTAGTGGTATCATATTACGCATGCTATCCAAAACAGTATACCATGCCATTGAATTATAGATTTGCACATTCCTTTTCAGTGACTACATTGTATTCCACTATTGGATATACCATCAGTTACTTAACTAATCCCCCCTGGATGGGAAGTAATGTTATTATAAACAATACTCTAATAAGCATCCTTGTGCTTAGTGAATCTGTCTAGTTGTCTCCTTAGGATAAATTCCCACAGGTTGGAATCGCTAGGGAAGCTGCCACCTTCAACCACTATTAAGAAGGATTCACATGGAGCAGTAAGGGAATAGAAGAAGGGCAAGGACCAGCCAAGCTGAAGGGTCCCATCAATCCTAGTGAGTCTTATCCATTCATCTATGGGGAAATGAGGATGCCAGAGGTGAATAGTCATATCCGTGAGGTTAAGTGTCATGCCATGAGGTTCTAGAAGCTTGTTTTGCTTTGTGTTGTGTTGGTTTTTTCAACTACTCTTCTTGCCCTGGCCCTTGGATCCAGTGCACACCATACAACCCACTCTGCAGCACTGTTCATTCCCAGACACCCTGATCATCAAATAGTGGATTCCATTTTCTTTTTACTGGGTTTTCTTTCTGGTGGCTTTTCTCCATATGGGGCCCAGTGGTTGATTAACTCCTTTGGTTTAGAGTCAGCACTGAGGCCAGCCAAAGCAGTGAGTTGAGTTGGGTGATTACTTTGCAATGTTTTAATTTGTCTTTGGACAAATTCTCATAAGCTTTCCTGAGAAAATCTCCCATTAGATGTAGTCATTTAATTTAAGGACGGTTGGGAGAAGAAGATGAGCTAAGATGACAGATGGAGGAATGCAGATGTGTACGTCTTAGAGACTCAAAAGCACCCTGAGGATTTGGCATCCAGTGAATCACAATGTCTGCTGTTACTGCTTGTGTCCATGGACTTCAGAAATGTTCAAGATATCATTAAAATACAGGGATTTTCTCAGATGACAAGCAAGCTTTATTGTTTTTTCTTGTCTATAAAATCATAACAAGTTCAACTAAGGAACTCCCACACACCCCAAGTCCAGCAAACTTAAAAAATAAAAATTTGAGTAGCCTCATAGGAAGGCAAAACAAAGCAAAAAAATAATAACAAGGCTGCTGTTGGAGAGGTTTCCTTTGGTCACATTGCCACAAAGATAACTTTTTAAATTCCATGCTTACTCTGGTTTCCTTCAGATTTTCTGGACATCCTAATTTGGCGTTTGTATAATTCAACATCTATTATTGTTTCGGGACCACAGTTATTATTTTAATTATAATTTAAAGCTGCCTAATATACCCAGAGGTCACTGGGCACCTAAAAGAAATAAATAAAAACAACTTGCCATTTTTAAAAGCAGCATGTTTATTTGGAAGTCTCGCAAGCAACTCAACTAAGACATCATAAAACCTTCAAATAAACTAAAACGGAAACAAAATAAAATGTCCGGTCTTAATCTCCTTAGAAGGCAAGCAGGAGAAGGTTGTAGCTAGCTGAATGCTGGCATGAGAACTCTCAGAATGATTTTATTACTGAGTTTGGAAACACCAGTGTATGTCTTCACGCCCACACTCTATACTGTATTTCTGTATAGTCCTAGTCTGAGATTTATAATCCTTGAGCCTCGGTGTGGAGTTTTAGTCAGTGAGAGGTCAGTCTAGCAACAAATTTGGTGCAGAAAAAGAAAAGGATGTGCTAGAGGCTTAGAAATGCCTACCTACTGACTACTTCATCCGGATGGCTCTGGATGGCCTTCTCCAGTGTAGGTGTCCATAAAACAGACTCAGGTCTCATTAACTCTATTTCAAATGTAAAATTACTGAAATATCAAAGTCTAGCGATTTTACATTTGGAAGGCTAAAGACATTTCAAAACAGTTCCATAATGTTTCTACATGTGAGTTTCCATAACAGAAAACAGTAAAATCATTTTCAAACCATTTACTGCTAGTATTCTCCATGTAATCAGAGCTGTTATGGTTTGTTAAGCAACAGAATTATCTAGTGGGAAGGAGGTTTATGCTGCTCCAAAACCTTCCAGCTACGTAAGTATGCAAATCAGCAAGTATTATAGAATCCATTGAGCAAACATAGTCAAGATTTCCAGAGTGAAATCCTCCACTCCAAGAATGGTCTTAGACAATTTACGGTGACTCTGGGGGCCTAGAGAGCTGCACTATCACATTCAGCTCACTCAGAGCTCTGAGATTAAGGCAGAGAGTGGTATCCTCAGAGTGGCAGAGAAGAAGCTCCCAGAAATCTCCTTTCTTATTGTGGAAGAAATAAGAATGAAAAGAGAAAAGAGAGCACAACAGAAAAGAAGAGGAAAAAAGAGAGAAAAGGAAGGAAGTTGATCCCCAGGGTTGCAAACTTTAATGGCTGCAATTGACTAAGCTAAAATTATAAACAGGTGAAGTGAACATTAAGGAATGGTGGGGACCATGGAAAACAGGCCCGGCCTAAAGGGCATCAGCTGCTCAAATCCAGCTGCAGGTTCCCAGGCCCAGTGTAACCAGAGCTTTCAGTTTTTCAAGAGGAACTGGCAATACAGATTTTTTTTACTTGAAATATCTAAAAATTTGAATGTTGGCAATCAATTTTAGTCAAATAGTCACACAATGTATGAATCAAATAAAAGCCTACATGCCTCATCTAGCTCATAGGCTCTAAGTTTGTAAATTGTATGAGATAGAAGTAAGCAGTTGTGCACTAAAAATAGCAACAGGTTTTGGAGCCTGGAATGGATAATTTATATTAAAGAGTTCTTTCATCCTCTGTCTCAGATAAGGGAGAGTCTTATCAAGCCTTAACATTAATTCTCATCTGTAAAGGAAAGTATTTTTTCTCTCCCATTCTATGCAATGCCCTCAAATCTAAAATAATTTTCAATCTGCTTTATCCTTTCTTTCTGATTCCCTTTGTAAGTATTGGGCTGGTGAATGAACTCTGGGTATACTGAGCTAAGCAAATGCTTATGATCTCTTAGTCTTCTGAGATGGGAATGGATTGGTGCATAGAAAAGATTTGTAGACGATGGAAAGCTGTGTTAAGCCTATTTGCAAAATATCTTAAACAAATTATAATATAGTTTATTAGTTGCTTAAACTATAGTTTATTACCCTTACAGCATTCCTGGTGTTTCACCTTTAAAACACTGTTATTCAGAGGTTATATTAGTTTTTATTAAATAATGCTGCAGTAACAAATAACCCTCAAGTTTCAGTGGCTTACAACCAAGACATATTTTTCACGCATAGGTTGGTTCATCTTTATTCTGAGCCCAGGGTGAAGGAACAGCTCCTCCCTGGCTTCAAAACAAAATGGTGCTAGGGGCACCTGGGTGGCTGATTCTCTCTCTCTCTCTCTCTCTCTCTCTCTCTCTCTCTCTTTCTCTCTCTCTCTCTTTGTCTGCCTCCCCCCCTCCCCGGCTCTCCCTTTTCCTCTCCCCCTGCCCTTTTCCCCACTCATGCTCTCTCTCTCTTTCTCTCAAATAAATAAATAAATATTTAAAAATATATTTTAAAAAATAGTGTGGTGCTAGAAGGGAGAAGAGAAACCACATGATAGCTTTTAAAGCTTCTGCTCAAAAGTAGCATACATTACTACCTCTTACATTTTATTGGTGGCCAAAGCAAGTCACATGGCCAAGCTTGATGTTGATGAGGCAGGAGACATATTACCCTTTCATAGGGAAGGGCAATAATTAGGAATAATAAAACAATCTCCCACAGGGGGTACTGCCTTGGGGGCTTTGAAAGAGAAAAATAATAGGGGAGCTCCCCAACATCTCCTGTTGGAGAAACAAAGCTAGCCCACAGGCTCCATTCTGACCTGGTAGGGACCTTTGAGGTAGTTTACGTGGAGAGTGGTTAAAAGCATGGCATCTTGAGTCAGATTTCCTGGGTTTAAATCCTGGCTTTCCCATTTCTTGGCAGCGAGGCCTCAGAAATGTCATTCAATGCTTTTGTGTCTCATTTTCCTCGTGCGAGCACACCTACCTCATAACACTGTTCGGAGGACCCAGTGAGTGAGGATATATATTGAGAAAGAGAGAGAGAATACATGGAACAGTGTTCGGCACATAAGTATTGACCATTACTACAGTGATGATGACTGGAAAGCCATCAGCTCAAATGCTTCTCAGCCCCCTTCTCAGTAAGGGCCAAGACTCCCCGTATAGATAGATTCCTCCAGGTATTTTCAACTTAAAAATCCTATGTTAAAATGCATATGTTTCTGGAAGGGCTAAACCCTTAAGTCAAGTCTTTATCAATTATACTTTGTGGTGATTACTTTGAGAGCAGCTTCCAGCAGGATAGGAGGTAAGAAAGGGGTCCTGGAGAGAGTGCAACAGAAAACAAAAGTTAGGGAACAAGGACCCCTAAAATTGCCATACCTTATGGTTTTACCGAGAGCTACTCTGACTAAACCAGTAATTCTCATCCTTGGCTATACATTAGAATCCCAGGAGATGCCAAGAGCACACCCTAGGCCAATGACATCAGAATCCCTGTAGGTAGGGATACAGGACTCAACACCTTCAAACTCCCCAGGTTCATCCTATGTCAAACCAAGGCTGATGCACTGGAGCAGTCTACCTTCCACTCGGAGCACCTGACTGCCTCCTTCTTGGTCCACATTTTGCTCCACCATGGATCTGGATTAACCCTGTTTCTCCAGCATGGTCCAGATAAACTGACCAGGAGAGGAATTCTTGCTGACAAAGACCAGGAAGAGATATGGCCAAAGTCGCACATTTATCTTTTCTTCCATCCTGATTGATCACTTTATACAATAATAAAACTTTTAAAAGGTTGAACCTGAGCTGAGGCTGTGACGGTGACACAATTAATCAAACTCTTGAAGAATCATGTTACATTATGTGCTTCAAGCATTGATCCACTTCACTAAAAGTTGGCCTGGAATACAACCTAGACACGAGATGCTAGATTCATAAGAAATGGCCAGGATGCCTTCTATTGCTTTGTGTCTCCACGTAATATGTGGACCTGCAGCTAAGCATACCATAAAGCAGGACAGATTCAGACCCATTGGAGAGGACATAACTAATCCCTACCTTACCCCCAAATTTCTAGGAGTGGGAGTACAGAGAGAGGGCTGATTATGATGTGTTCACCAAACCTGCTATCACTGAGCCTAGATAATGATGATACTGTTCATCCACAGTGCTCCCAGGCTCCCTATCTGTTCTTGAATGGAGCACAGACAATAAGAGCATCCATAAACTTCCCCATGGAGGCACATTTTTGGAGTCCTCTCTAAATCTAAGTTTAAGTACTAAATGCATCCCCTTTTCTTAACTCATAGTTACACATCAAGCCAATAACAACATCTAGCATCTCTGTGTAGTCGTTTCCAGTTAGCCAAATACTGAAAAGTCCCCAGACCCACCTGAGCCTCACAATAGCTCCATAAGGTAGTTAGGTGAGCGAGGATTTATAATCCCGATTTTACAGAAGAGGAAATTTGCTGGGGAAGTGATGTGAGCTGCGAGGTCATGGAACTTGTAGTAGAACTGGAACACCTGGTTTTAGGACTTGGACCGTTGGCCTTCCTGGAACTTTCAGGCAATATAGGAGACCACAGAGGAAAACAGATCTTGTGCTGGCCCCAGGCAAAATCACTTTATAGGCAAAGCTCCTTGGATGCCTTTCCTCTTCCCCTTCACCAGACTTCTTCCTCTCCTCCAGGTATCCCTCCCACTCTCTGCCCTCCCATGCATCAGTCCACATTTTCACTAGCATCCCCAGGCCTAGGCCCTTCTTCGTGCTCCCCCCTTGAAACTGCCCTGGTCTTTAGCTGGCCCAGTGGAAAGACAGGTGTGCCCTCAAAGCCCAGTTCACCTTTGAGACCTAGCTGCATGACCTTGGGCAAATTACATTATGCTTTTGGGTTTCCCCCTCCGTGGAATGGCTTATTACTAGTACCAACTTCTTGGGGCTGTACGGAAGATTATATGAGTCATGTACATAAAGCACTCCAGACCATGTCTGGCATTTATTAGGCACTCAAAAAGGGCAGTTGTTTCAGAAATCATTTCTGTTTAGTCATTAATTATACAGCTAGCATTTTTCAAGACCTACTACGTAATGCTATGTATTGACTTGTTCTCTGTACTTGTCATGTACTCCTCTTTCACTGATTCCTCAAGACAACCCCATGAAGCAAATACTGTTGTTACTCCATCTGACAGATGAAAGAATTAAGAAATTAAAAAGAGCCAGCAAGAGATCGACTCTGGATTTGGCCTAAGTGGCATAACTCCAGACCCAGCTGATAGTTCAGGCCCAAGCTCCAGTCGTGGGAGGCAGGGAGATAACAAACATTTAACATTGCCTCTTGCCATTTACATTTTTACAAAGAATATCTTTGAATAAAAGAAATAGCTTAGGTATATAAGTACTCAAATGGAAAGAAGCGAGTCTATGATGGTGTAATATCAGCCATTGTAGGAAAGAGGACAGACAATAAGTAGGAAAGAGGGCTTTCTAGGTGCTGCTAAAATTATACTATGAATATATTTTGTAAACTGAAGGAAGGAATCACAAGAAATTTAAAGTCATAGTTTTTGTAGAGCAAGACTGAGTTTAGGTGAGGATAGCATGGTTTTTCCTTTCCCTGTTGTGTTTTTCTATATTATTTGAATTATCAAACCTGGCTTGGCCTGTTGCTTTTGTTTTATACCAACAGGATTTATCAGACTAATACGACATTTGTTATATTGTGTTATGTGTTATTTCCTTCCTTATACACTTCACATTAAAAAATTAACGAATGTCATGTTTAAAAATCATACCATAAAACCAATCACCTTCCCCACTCCAGTGTCATGCCCTCAAGCTGCTTATCATCTTAATACAGAGATGAGACAGAACAGGCAGAAAACTGGGAGTGCCCAGCAAGACGGGTTATAATTAAGTGCCTGAGAATGCAAAGCCATCTCTTGAGACTGTAAGAGTACAGCTCCCTTCCCAAACATGGTATTTTCCTTGTTGGTTTTTTCCCCCACCAGAAATTTTCCACTTTAATTATGTGGGTTAGGTTAGAGAAGTTCACCTTTGAAACTTTAAATGCACAAATAGCTAATCCCTTCCATAAGACACATTTCTGGGAAAGCCCAAAGATAAATGTTTACAGCCTGTGCAGAGAGAATAGAACCTAGTGAAATTTGAAGTGATTTAAGCATTATGTGCCCATGCCCAAAGAAACAATTTAGAGAGTGCTCTAGCCTCTACATTCTGGAATCTTGATCTTCGTTCTTACAGAGAGTGGAATCGTGGGCAATGCTCATAGGCTAGATTTTTTCCTCCTCTTTCCTGGTTTTGACTTCAACATGAGGAGGATGGGAGTTAAAATCATACTTAAAATATTAAGTCTACTACCTAAAGGAATGAAGTTTATTGAAGTTGCTAAGTGTTCAGTACAGAGACTCAAAATAGCCGAAGCATACTCCCCTCTGCATAGAACTAAAATATTGGTTGAGAGGAACCTGAGCATAGAGACGGCACACACATGCACACAAACACATCAATACATTGATGTATCAATAAATGGAATACATTCGTCAAGTAACTAGAATCTGACAAGCAGAGAGCAAAGAAGACCCCCTAATTAAGGCACTTAGAAGGACTGTTAGTCAGCAAAATTATGAAATGCTCTCATAAGAGTGCAGAGAAGACAGGGACCAATAAGAAATACCAGTTAAACTCTTGGAAGCTGTTTCCTCATCAATAAAAAGAGGTCAGTAATAGCCATTTGGGAAGGATATAGGGAAATCATAAGGAGATAGCTAGCATGACAATAGGCACAAAGTAAAGAGGTACTAGTGTAAGGTCTAAGTGTCTCATGATTGTTCAACTGACAAGAGATGAGCACTATTCCTCCTCCCCACAGGGCTGGATGGGTTCAACATGTCAGTCCAGATAAATTCCAACTATAGTCAAGGAGTAGTCCATCACCATCCTTCTCTCCCATACCTACAGTCATAAGGAAAGGACAGCATAGGGTAGTGGCTAAAAGTTAAGTCCTGGGTTCAAATATTAGCTTTGGACATGGGACAATTCATGTCACCATCCTGAAGGTCATTGTGAAGAATGAAGGTGAACCTGAATGACAGGTGCTCAGCAGGTGCTGAGTGCTCTGGGCTTCTCTACTCTCCAGAGACTCCTTTCCCACCTGCATAGCTGCCCCGATCCCCTGCAGGCTGGACATACGGGTGGGGAACCTCTTGGGAGCTGCTAATAAATGTTTATGAAGGAATTATAAGTGCTACCAATTACTGGGATACTCTTATGTGCCAGGCACTGTACTTCAAGAAAATCTTAACTATGTTATTTCACTTTAACTCCACAAGTAGGAGGGAGGCACAAGAATTTAACAGAAAAGAGAATAAGTTTTAGAGTCATAATTTGAACTAGCCCCCATCCTTCATTCTAACTGGGTGACCTCTGGAAAAGTATTTAAATTCCCTGAGCTTCAGTTTCCTTATCTTTAAAAGGTTTTTTTGTGTGTGAGAGAGAGAAAGAGCAAGCAGGGTGGGGGCAGAGAGAAAGGGGGACAGAAGATCCAAAGAAGGCTCTGTGCTGACAGCAGTGAGCCCAATATGGGGCTTGAACTCAGGAACCATTAGATCATGACCTGAACTGAAGTCAGATGCTCAACAGACTGAGCCACCTAGGTGCCCCTCAGTTTCCTTATCTTTAAAATGGATATAATGTAATATCTACCTCCTAGTGTTGCTGTGAATATTTAAAAAAATAGAGAGAAATGATAGGTAGATCTTTTACATATGTATATAAACACATATACATATAAAATCACAGAGTGCAGTGTCTAAAATCTAGAATATGATGTTTAAAAAACAAGTGAAAATAATATATGATAATACAGTAAGATGGGTGTTACTATCCCCATTTTACAGCTGAGAAACTCCTCAGAATGGGACCCTCTGATGAAAGTCCATTCAACCTCTTCCAGTGATAAGGAATTCCCTTGATGTATCCCAAATGAGTAGGAAATTGATCTGGAACTTTAGAAATACCCAAGATTAGGGTAACTAGTGGAGAAGAATATTCCAAATAGGCTCAAACGCTACAGAGGCTTATGGAGATGAGGAAAGGGGAACAGTGAACAGTCAAAGGAAATACTAGCAGTGTTTTCTTCTTCTCCTCCTATGTAGAACACTTGGGTATGAGACAATTGGTGGATTTATTCCCAAGCCTATATACTAGGAGACCTGTTACTTACTAAGCACCTAAGCTGAAATCTAGGATAGGAAAATAGTTAAGAAAAAGTATTGTAGAGTGGTCTGCTGGAGGTTGAATTCCTGCCTATTATTTATAAGCTGTGTGACCATGGAAAGTCTTTTGACTTCTGTGAATTTTGAGTTCCACAATCATAAAATGAGGATAATAATAGATCCCTTACAAGGCTGCTTTGAGAATTACATTCATTAATATAGGTATAACCTGTGCCATACCTATACCTTGGAAGCATTCAATGCATCATAAGTTTTATTGTTGCTGTTTTTTTTTATGCTTTATATACATAATCCAAGATTTGGGTGGATTAGACATAGGCCAAATCACCCAACTACTAGCAACTAGTAGACATAGGATTCTAAAACTTGACCTACCTGCATTAGTCAGAAAGGTTTGGTTATGCTGTGTAACAAACAAGCCCAAAAGTTCAGTGGTATGACAGAATAGAAGTTTATTCCTTACTTGCCCAAAATCCAATGCAGTTCTGGACAACTATCCATGTGTTAACTGAACATTCCAGATGCCTTTGTTCCTATCCATACCAATGCACTGTGATCACAGTTGCAAGGAAAGAGCAGGAAAGCTGTGCACTAGTAATTAAATACTTCCACCCAAAGGGACACATGTCTCTTCTCACATTTTATTGGACAAAATAAGTTACATAGTCACACCTAATTCAAAAAAGAGAAATGCAACCCTTCTGAGTGCATAGAAGTACAGGAAAATAAGTTATCAGTGAACACTGTATCATCCAAAGCCAGCCTCTTAACTACACTATTTTGCAATGTTCTGCCTCTCTCTCTCTCTCTCTCTCTCTCTCTCTCTGTGATAGGTCCAGCCATTGTTCAACTTTCCCTTACTGCAGCAGTTAGTTTCAACACCCCTTACTTAAGTTCAGAGAAAAGCATCAGCATTTTAAATGAACTAATTAATCAGAGGCTGTTTCACAAATTCCAGCCCAGCTCTTGTTGTTTTCATGCATGTCAGCAACACTCCAGGGCCAGTGGCTGTCCTCCATTGCACCCTTTCAGCCTGGCCAAGACCAGGGCCACCCATCCCTCCATCAGAGGGCCTCTCCTCTTCCCCCATCCATCACCAGGGCCCTGCAATCTTGCTTGTCGATGCCCAGCTCTTGCTTGATGTCTCAGTTCCGGAACAGAGATACTCCAGCTGCTACCTGGGAAGACTCTGGCCCCAAAAATATTTAGTTAGCAGCCATTCAGTTAAGTGGAATTGACTTTTTATCGGCTTTCCCTGTACAGCTGCCACCAGCGAAGGCTGTTTCCTCCTTCCCTCTTCTCTGCCTGTCAGTTCACTCCACATTCCTATCGGCAGCCTTTAGCTCTGATCAATATTAACCGCTGTGTAACAGCTCACGCACGGCTGCTCTGGTTTGCATCGATCAGACCCTTCTTCCAACAGGTAGTCAGCTATTTGAGGCAATGACTTGAGATAAACACCTGCTTTTACTTCAGGCTAATTCATTTCAGGTGGATTTCAAGGAGGCTCTGCACCCCCATCTCTGTTAGACAAGCTAAAATCATAGAGTCAAGATCAACTCCTCATGTGCTCGAGATCCTAGGAGACCTTTCTTCCATTCCCCTTCTTTCCCCTTTCCTTGTATGTTGTAAGTGCCACTTATAAACAAGATACCAAGACTTGGGACATTGAAAATGCCACTTCAGAAAATGTGTCAGCCAGCTGTCCCTCTTTCCTTTTAATGAGATGCATCCGGGACTGCAGGAAACCAAAGGCTGCTATGGAGGCAGCATTGTCGCCGGGCAACCAAGCATCCTTCCAGTTTCCCCAGAACTAATCTCACAATATCCTGAAGCCCTGGTTCTCTCACAAACTCAAGGGGAAGTGCTTGAATCCACCCCCATCCTTGTTCCAGGCTCACAGCTGAATTTACCAGGAGCTGGCATTACAAAACCAATTGTTATTTTGAAATTGACTGAGGGTTGGTACAACTTTATAGCATTTGTGTTATAACCAGAATATATACAAGAGTAGATGATACACACATTTTTCCCCCCAGCATGTACACTGAGCATGGCTGAATGGTACATCTGACACCATATTGACCCTGTCACCTGGATCTCAGAACTCCTGTCCTCTTTCTCTTTTTTCAGACCACTTGACATGGCCAGTTCATTGGTCCCCAAGCCCTTTGAGCCTTCCTTGCAGTACAGTTCTAATGTTCCTGCCCCCCATCTCTGCTGGTATCATCCTAATCTAGCCTTCATTTCCTGGTGCTTGGACTATTGCAGTATCTGCTTGCCTGGCTTCCAGCTGTTCCCTGCTCTGTTAGTTTCACTCTATTTACAGATTCATTTCACTGGACTTCTGCTATGACCCACCTTTCTCTGAAATTCTCAGTGGCTTCCTATCACCAGAATGGAAGCCAAATTCCTTAGCTTATCATTTCACCCTTCAGAGAGCTGGTCCTTACCTCTCTCTCCAGACTGTTTCTCACTGTCCTCCAGCAGAAATCCTACATTCTGCTTCATCTAAATGACTCCCTACTTCTATAAGAGTTCTCTAGCTCTGTGCCTAAATAATGAATGCCATGCCCCACACCACTTTTGAAATTGATTCAAATTCTGACTCCACTACTTATTAGCTATGTGACCTCATTCGAGTTATCTAACTTCTCTCTGCCTCCATTTCTTACCTGTGAAATAGGGATAATAATCGTACCTACCTTATAAGATGGTTGTGAAGATTAAATAAATCAATATATGAAAGGCATTCAGAATGGTACCTGCACATGGTAAAGTCTAAGTAAATGTTTCTTCTTATCATTATTATTTTGCCACTTCTCCAAGCCACCACCCAAAGTGTTCCTTCTCCATGAATATTCTCCGGATTAGCCTAGAAAAGAACATTCACTTACTTTTCTGCCACCTATAGCCCCTGGTTTATACTCATAATGTAATAATGATTGTTGGGTGTTAGGTACATGCTCAGTACTTCTATATGCACTATTGCTTTTGAATTCTTGGACTGGACACCTTCCGTTTGCCCCACATCCATTCTCCCTCCTGCTTCACCTTGCTTTTGGCCACTAGAGGCTGATCTGTATGTCCAGTGGCTTCTAGTTAGATTTGACAAACAAGAGCACTGGGGAATAAGTAGGCAGAAGGAGGAAGTGTAGATCAGATTCCTTTGGCTCCTTCCCAGTGATATCACTGCAGAACAGCTTCATCTCTTAACCCAAAGTCATGGCTCCTGTCAGGTGGCCTTCTTGGACAGGTCTGCTCTGTCTCTAGCTTCCACTCACCATACCCTCTCCTTGCCTCTTCACACCTGGGATGGTAACATGGCCCCAGAGCACTACACTAACCTTTGTGGTTCCCTGAACCCCAACCACACCTTTGTAAATCCAAGTGTCCCTATATAAAGTCTCTCCAAATTATCCTTATTCCAATGTGCCACCCTGGCTGACACAGTTCTCATTACAACCCTATAAAGTAGGTACTGTTGTTGTTACCAAAGACCATACCAAGCAAGTGATGGAACCACATCTCTTTGGCTCCAAAACCCATACTCTGAATATTTCTATTATAGTAAGGTGTAAGGTAGCTGTTACTCTATGTGTTTTCACACCTCTTAGTTAGAATATATTAGTTTACTTTTGCCATATACAAAACATCCCAAAACTTAGAGGCTTCAAACAATGATCATCCATTATCTCACCATTCTGGGGGGTCAGCAGTTTGAGGTGGGCTCAGCTGGGAAGTTCTTCTGCTGGATTCACCTGGATTTGCATGTATGGCTGTAGTCACCTGAAAGATTTCTCTGAGGCCTGCTGGTGCCTGATGGTGTCACATACAGCTGGCAGCTGGTGGGGAACCACAGAGGCGACCAGGTTACATGTCTCCGGTATCTAGTAAGCTGGGCTAGACTTCTTCACAGGATGGTTAGGATCCAAAAAGAGCCAAAGAGAGGAAGCCCCAGTGTGCAAGCACTTTTCAAGCCTCTGCTTACATCAGGTTGTCTAACATCCCATGAGTATAACCCAGATTCAAGAGCTAGTAAAATCAATTTCACTTCTTTCATGGGAGGAGCTGCAAAATACTTCAGGTTTGTTTGTTGTTGTTTTTTTCAATCTACCACATGGGACACTCCTCTCTGGAAAGATCTACGCCTTAACAACTTTATCTCCTGTATCCTCATAATGCAAGTCAGAAAAGCAATGTGGACAAGTCCTATGTTTTAGGGGGTGGGGATTACCCACTTTATGAACATTTGATACTCTTCCTGCCTGTTACCACCAGACTGAAAATAATTCTGAAAGGGAAGTCTCTTAAAACTTAGCATGAGGGAGTGGAATTTTTTTTAATTGGGCTTCAGCAGAATTTTTAAAAGAATCTTTCTTTTCTTCAGTTGCCTCTCCCTTGTTATAAATTTTAACTCCACCCAGTGGCATACCACAGCCAGCCTGGCTTCTCCTTCCCAGTCTTCCATACCACTGTTTGCTTTGCAGCAATGCTTAGCTCACATTGCCACAAAGGGCAGAGGGAGAAGTCATGCTTCCTGCTTTCCTCACTTCTTCTCTTCTTTCCTCCATTCCTCTTGGTGCTCATTCTTGTCTGCTCACTCCTGCTCTGTACCTATCTGGTGCTTTCCTAGGAGCAGGATTCTAGGAATAGATAGAAGGTTTGCCTACAGGGATGCCCTGTATAGCACCCCCAGGTTGGGCCCTGCACATAGTGGCCAAGAGACTTAGGCAAAAGACCAAACCTTCAGGAAGCCCTAAGAATATTAATCTAAAAAGTAGTTGTGTATGAAATTATTCTTTAAAACACTTGTGACATTGTGAACTTGATGTGGTTACCCATTCATGAATTTATTTCACAAGTATTTATTGAGTACCTACCATGTGCCAGGCACTGTGGAGGCTCTGGAAATGTAAAACATGGTCACTGCCCTGGAGAAACTTACAGCCTGGGGACAGGTGGGAACAGATAGACACATAAAGAGATAATATTAATTAATGAGATAAGTGCTATATAAGAGGATGTCCTGAGAAGGCAGGAGGCCACCATACCTAGCCTTGGTGATTGGGGAAGGCTTTTTCAAGGAGATGACATCTGACAAATTCTAGTTCAGTGCTGTCCAGTAGAAATATATTATGAACCACATATGTAATTTTTAATTTTCCAGGAGCCACATTAGAAAAGTAAAAACAAACAGGAGAAAATAATCTTAATAACATATATTCAATCCAATATATCCAAAATATTACCATTTTACTAGCCAATCAATATGAAAATTATTAATGAGACATTTTACAATCTTTTTATTGTACTAAGTCTTTGAGATCAAGTGTATATTTTATACTTATAGCACATCTTAATTTGGACACCAACTTTTCAACAGTTAAAATGTAGTCCAATCAAAGCAATAAAGTTTGTGTTTAATAGAAAAATATTTTATATTGGTCCAATTTAAAATGTTTTATTTAAATTAATTTGAGGGAAGTAAAATAAAATAATTCCATTTCTAACTTCCACTAGCCACATCTCAAGAACTAAATAACTATGTGTGACTACTGGCTACCATATTGGAGAACACAGGTCTAAAAGGATAAATAGATGAGAAGAAAAAAATGAGGATAGGGTATTCTTGGCAGGAAAAAAATAATTTGAGCAAAAACACATAAATTAGTATGGGGTATCGAACTCTGCAGTTTGATATTTTTATTGTGACATTATGGGCAAGACTAGTGATAGGAAATGAGCCAAAGGTAGAGGGATATGCAAGAGACAGTTATAATGAGTCTTGAGTGCTCCAAAAGAATGATATATTTCATAAGTATATACTTAATATATGGGAAATTGAGCACAGAGAGAAGTCTCAGGTGTATGCCCCAGCTGGGGCCACTGAAACCTAATGTGAAGGAATCCACATTCCTAGTCGCCTAGGACACAGGCTCAACAAGTCTACTTCCAAGATTCAAAGCTTTGCAAAACAAAGTATAGAGTAGGTGAAATGTGTATATTCTATAAGTAACAGAAATCAACTCAAAGAGATTTCAATAAGAGGGCTTACTGGCTCATAGGGGACAGTCCAGAAGTAAGGCAGGCCATACTTACTTATGGCTGGTTGATTCAAATGTTCCAGAATATAATGAAGGGCTCTGGGCCACTCTCTCATCCACTCTCTCATCCACACTGTTGACCTCATCCAAAGGCTCGCTCTCCTTGGAGTAATAGGATGACTGACAGCAGAATTAGGAGCCTCATGTTTCCTCATTCACATTCAGTGGTAGAGAGTGTTCCTACACCATCATTCCAAGTTAAGATTTCCTGAAATGCACCTGATGAGACCATCCCAACACAATGCCCATCCCTGGAGTAATCACTGTAATAAGGAGGGGGAAAAGGTACTGACTGACTGAAGTCATTCATAACTCAGAGCTAGAACAGCCCACAAAGTCAATGGGCTGCATGGGGTGTAGTCACCTGAAAGAAAATCTGGATGCTGTTAATATGGGAGAAGGGGACATGGGTGCTGAGTAGTAACCGATACTTGTCAATTATAGTCCACCTCTTTGGCCACCAACATCTGTTCATGCCCATCTTCCACATAGACACTTTCACAAAGGCCCACGCCCACATAAACATTCATTCAACTTAAATGGAAAGAACCTCGAGGCTCATATAACTATTATCTTGTGAAATCCTGCTCCTTGAAATACAGACATAATTGCTTGTGATTCAGTGACCTTTTGTTAATGGCAAGTTATCTATATAGTGGATAAAAAACAGAATGTATATGATAAAAACTCTGGGAAAATGAGGAAAAGAACAGATCATCTTCTATAGAATATAGAATATAGAGTGAAGACTCTTGAAAATAGGAAGAATTCTTAGCATCCAGTATAGACTAAGAAGAATCATCTTTGTTTATCTTTGCTCATTTGTCCTTCATGATCATATCTGAGAATGGCACTGGGAGGATGTACGCCCTGAGAATTATATTTCTTTAGCTGTTCACAACTATTTGGTCCAAGTTTAAGAGTTAGAGATTATCCTAAAGTTTGCCCTAAGATTTGAACAACTGAAAATAACTACCCTTTCATGGATATCTCATGGAATTTTATAGGCTTTTCATCTTCTGCTTCTAGTCATCTCCACTGAGTAGCACCCATAGCCAGAGGTTTTGTTTGGTCATGTATTTCAAACCTGGAAATTTTGATTTTCTAACCAAAACCCTCTATGCTTTATCAGTCTGTATAGACTACTAGCTTTCAAACTTTTGGCCATGACTCATGATAAGAATTAACACCCAGTATCTAATTATGCATGTGTGTGTACTAATATGTATTTATGTATAATCAAATCACAAGTTTCATGCAACAGTATTTACCCTCACTGAATGAGATGCGTGCCTACGTTTCCTATTCCATTCCATTAAAAAAGAGAAAGAAAAGAAAAGAGAAAAGAAAAGAAAAGCTGGTCACAATCCACCAAATTGATTTTACAACCCACTAATGGGTCACACCCAGAGTTTAAAAGCATTACCCTCAGTTGAGGCCTAGTTTAATAACCTCCCTGTTCATTTTAGCCTTTGCTTTAAAGAAAATAAAAATAATAGGCTCGGATAGGTAGATTCTTATAATTTCTTCCAGCCCTTAGACTGCTCCCAGATACAGGTTCACAAAGCATGTAAGTCTCCCCTTTCTTAGAGAATATTTAACAGGATATGCTGGGACAGGCTAGGATTGGGTGTGTCAGGAGTTTTCTGTGTCCCAGTCTCACCTCCTAGGAATTCTCTAGTCTCCCTGCATCTGTGTATATTAACCTTGGTTTAAGATAGAAAACATGGCTTTGCCAGTCCCACAGGCCCCAGGGTAAAGACTTTCAGCCATCTTGAATTACCTGCCATAGGCAGAAAGTATCTCTCTTAGCAAAGCCATATTCCCTTCACTTTCTGCTAGAAAACAGAATAAGTTCAGCCTGTCTCTTACAGTATTTTATTGAAGGCTGCCAAAAGTAGCCAACCCACGACAACATCCTGACTTTTTCTACCAAATAAAGCTTTGATATGTAGTCAGCCTAATCCTGAGGTACAAAAAGTAATGGTTTCACTCACTGCATAATGAAGACCCCCAATTTACCAGCCTGGAGTCTGGCACCCTTGTAGGCCACTCCTGGCCTCTTCCAGTTGCAATTCCATAATTTCATGGCATTTTTCACAACACTTTCTGGTCCAAACTCTCATTAGTCCCCCTTGAAAATTAGCCTGATTCTTCCAAGCCCTCCTTGTCCTAAGGAAAAAGCTTTAAATTAAATAACCTCCAGAAAATCCCTGTTAATGTGTTAGTCAGAATTTTTATAGGAGCCTCCTTACTACCACATTTGGAGTGTCAGGACTTCTGCGGAGAAACTCCTGAAGGTAGAAACAGTCCTCTTCAACATCCAAAGACCTGCATATAAATTGTGGACTTTTAGGCATAGTACAGAAGGCAGGATGTGGAGAGAACGAGCCATTTGGAACCAGACAAACTGGATTTGAGCATTGGCTTCATCAAGAACCATGTGAATTTGAACCCCTCTCTAAGACTCAGGTTCCTCAGCTGAGAAATTGTGAACAGTAATCCCTCCTATACTAGTGAAGGCTGAATTGGAGATATAAAGCACCTAGCACTGTGCTGGCCACAGAGTAGGTGCCAACAAATGTTGACATCCCCTTCTAGAAGCTTGGAAATGCTGTGGGAGATGCTGAAGGAACCTACGTGTGGATAATGGACTCCAGGAGCCTGTAACCTTGGGACCAGGATGGTGCTTGGATCCCTAGAATCAGACACCATGGTCCCTCTAAAGGTACCAACTCAACGGTGTCTGCTAACACTTGCAGATGAGACAGCCAGGGTTAGAGTTTTCTTTCTTCAGCAGTTGGTCCTGATCATCCTTGTGTCAACTTCTACAAGGAAGAGCCATGCTGAGTTGGTGGACAGCAAAGAGGCCTGGAGAGAGGAACTGAAGACAGATTCTTCTGTGACTTCAGACTCTTCTTGAACAGATAAATCAGGGCCTAGGATCCCAAGGGGGAAATAGGGGCCACCTATTGCCTATAAGGTGCCTTTGTTATCAAAGACAGGCCAACCATCTGCCTCATGAGGTGGTGAAGCTTAGATCCTTGCAGAAAATCACCAAATGAGTCTGCCTAATTTTTTACAGCAACTTAAGAGAGGATTAATAAAGAATACTAAAAATGCAACTTCAGCTAATAAAATTCCAACTTACCTTCAACCATAGTGTTTGACTGGTTACCAAATAGCCTCAGAAAATGAGTAACATATGCAAAATTCAACCCCCCTAAAGTTTCTAAAAAGAGTCCCAGTCATGAGGTTTACCACATAATTTAAACTTTCTACCTTGCAAATACAGAATTTGACACCATTCTACCCCATCTGTAGGAATCAAGACCTCCATTTGTGTCTGATTCCACTTCTGTTATCTCTTCTAGAACATTCCTTCCTGTCCATTTATGGCCCTCACCTCCTTGCCTCATCCCAGTATTTTACATAGCGAGGTGTGATAGCCTCTGCAGGTTCTTAATTATAATTACATTAAAGCAATATCTGAGATGATGCCTGACTCTCCAGTCTGTAATGTGGACTTGGGTGTGGATAGATGTGTGCCATGTGTATCATGGCCTGCGATTTTTAATTTCCAGGAGTCAGCTTTATGGAACCTGACAGAAGTTTTTGTACTTCCTCAAGGCTTTCTAACCCTCAACTATAACTTGTTCTTGATTTCCCATCCAGGTTTATTGACCTTCAGGATATGTTATTACTTCCTAGGAATACAAAATGCCTTCCTCTTCCCTTCCCTGCCCTTCTTTCTGCCAGCTGCTTTCCTACTTTTCCTTGTTTCTTACCCTCTCCCTTTCATCTGTCATCTGTCCTCTTCTTGTTGTCTTCTTTCTTTTGGTCCTTCACTCTCCCTAGCATTCTCTCTTTGTCTCCTCTCTCACTTTTCCACTCTTCTATTTCTCTCTTCTCAACTTCACTCTCATGCCCCTGTTTCTCTCTCATGACTTTTTTAACTGGCTCACTGCTGCACTGTTAAATTTGTTAGATCACTTTGAACGTGTGCCCAGAGATGTTCAGGCAAAGGGAGAACTTTGAAAATCCCTAAGACAGTAACATCCAAGGTGCAGGACCTCTGTAGTGCCTGGGCCTGAAGCATGTGCGATATGTCCAGGGCACGGAGGAGAATGGACATGCCCAAATTAAGAGGGTCTGCAGACCTCCCTACCTGATCAGCCAGGTCCCCAGGTCAGCAGCTGGATGCAGAAGGAAAGTGGGTGATATCTGGTGGGCTTTTCTCCTCTCCATCCTTCACTAATCTCTCCCTTCCCACCCTATGAGGGAAAGTGTTAATTTAAATAGAAAATCCTTCCCGTGTGGATTTGTTGTCATCCTATTAATTTATGAGACCAAGATTCCCTATAGTTTATTGAATCACAGTTCATTCTCCTTCCCTTCTGTCCACTTTCCTCTGTCTTCTCATTTTTACCAACTCTTCTGTGGTCTCCTGCCTCTCTTTCTCCAGTTATCCTTCCTTCTTTATTGATTCTGTTCCTTTTTTCTCTCTCTCATTTCCCTCAAGATGGGGTACCATGAGCTGACAGAGGCAGTGAAAAATGGGACATTCTGAAGAAAAATTTGTCAGACATATCCAGGGCATTATCCAAAGTCTCCTCTAGAGCATCTCTAAAAATGGAGGAAAAGGACAATGAGACAACCAGACCCAAGAGTCCAAAATTCTACAACCTCAAACCCATCCTCTACCCTCTCTTGAGTGATTCTTAAGTGAGGAGTGTCAGTAGGCATTGGGGTCAGGAAGGACTGAGTCTGAATCTATACTCCATCACCTGCCTCTTTGTATGTGTGAGACCTTGCACAAATGTGTTACACCTTCTGAGCCTTGGTCTTCCCATCTGTAAAATGGAGGGACAGTAGTACTTCTTGGAGTTCCAAGCGTAGAATGAAATAGCAAATATGACAAGTGTTTGGAATATTAATTTCCTTCTTTCCTCCCCAAGAATGTTGAATCTGTAAAGAACTTAGGTACTGTTTCCTGTGAATAGCAAGAGCCTACAGGTCAATTTTTGTTCTGGCAATGTGGTAGTAACTGCATTAGATTCTTTAGTGTTTAAATAGTGACTGTTTTCTTTAGTTGGCATGATGGTTAGACCTCCCATAGTGTACTTATTTATTTATTTCTAATTTCACTAGCAATGCAGAAAATCATTCTCATGGGGGGAAAAAGCAAAATCAAACAAGATAACATAAAAATGTCCTCTGGCCACCCCCAGAAATCCTAACCCTGTCCCAGTGGTGACAATGGCTTGATGTGTGTCCATTCAGACCAAAAGGATAAACTTTCATTCGCATGCATAAGTGTACATATAGAAATGTCTAGATTTATTTTGGGGATTTTTTAAGCATAAAATGTATCATTACTGTTATTATTTTGCAACTTGGCTGTTTGTTTCTTCATTAGGTAAAATGCTCTGGAGAGCATTTCTTGTCATTCTGTAGAGCCCCATCTCATTTTTTCCATCTGCTTCAGTGTATTCCATAATCCTCCCACTAGAATGTAAGCTCAATAAAGAGATATTGTCTTTTTGACTTCTTTATCCCTTAAACCTTTCACATTACCCATCACATAATAGGTGTTTTACTACTATGTTAACAACTACAAATCTTCCTTAAATGATTATGTGAATTAATAAGGATATACCACATGCATTTCTGGGGCACCTGGGTGGCTCAGTCGGTTAAGCTTCTAACTTGGGCTCAGGTCATTATCTCGTGGTATATGAGTTTCGGCCCCACATCAGGCTCTGTGCTGACAGTTCAGAGCCTAGCCTAGAGCCTGCTTTGGATTCTGTGTTTCCCTCTCTCTCTGCCCCTGCTCACTCTCTCTCTGTCTCAAAAATAAACATTAAAAATTTAAAAAAAATAAGGATACGCCACATGCATTTTTAACCATTCTCCTACTGATGGATAGTTAGGTTATTTCTTTTTTTCTTTTCCAATGATAAACAACACTACAGTGAACATCCTTATGCCTGCTTTATTGTGCACATATGCATAGATTACTGTGGGCCCTAAGAAATGGAATTACTCGGGCAAAGAAGACTTATTTTTATAAATATTGGTCAATACTGCCAAATGTCTTTCAAAGACTGTGGTGCCAGTTTTTAAACCTACTAATAGTACCTTTTCTTTGGTATCTTTTTGACCTGTTTCCAAAATAATCACATGTAGTCCTTTTCTGTTTTGATTCCAGGAAAGGAGGAAGAATTATCATAATTAGAAAGAAATAAGAGAATGCCTAGAAATGTACTTATTCATTCATTCATTCATTCACTTTTTTATAATCATTGATTCCATTCTAGGCTCTGCTCTAAATGCTGGGCACATAAAGATAATGGGACCTGCTATCCACCCTGGACGATATCATAGTCTAAACTTAATACTTATATACTTAATTCTTAAAAGACAATGGCATAAATACAAGGTCTGGTCCTAGATTTGATCCTGGACCAGGAAAAACAATAGCCATAAAGAAAAATATTGGGAGGGGTGCCTGGGTGGTTTAGTTGATTAAGCATCCGACCTTGGCTCAGGTTCAGGTTCAGGTTTGAACTCATGGTTCAAGCCCCGCATTAGGCTCTGTGCTGACAGCTCAGAGCCTGGAGGCTGCTTCAGATTCTGTGTCTCCCTTTCTCTCTGCCCCTCCCCCACTTGTGCACGCGCGCGCGCGCGCGCGCGCGCGCTCTCTCTCTCTCTCAAAAATAAATAAATAAGCATTTTTTTAAAAGAAAGAGAATATTGAGGCATTTGATGAAATTCAAATGGAATCAGTGGATTGGATAATATCATGTTGATATTAAATTCTTGATCTACACTATTCTGTGGTTATATGAGAAAATATTATTTTTCTTAGGAAGCACACGTTGAAGTATTTAGGGATATATACATATGATTACTCCAACTGACTCTTAAATGCCTCAAAAAATATGCCTTTATATAATTCAGAGATTTCCAGTGGAACTTTCTGCGATGATGGAAATGTTCTATATGTGCTCTGACAGTATGGAAGCCAAGAGCTACATAAGCACTTGAAATATGGCTGATGCAACTAAGGAATTGAATTATTAACCTTATTCAATTTATTTATTTTTTATTAGAGAGAGAGCATGAGTGGGGGGAGGGATGGAGAAAGAGAGAGAGAGAGAGAGAGAGAGAGAGAGAGAGAATCTCAAGCAGGCTCTATGCTCACCACCAAGCCTGACACAGGGCTCAATCCCACCACACTAGGATCATGACCTAAGCTAAAACCAAGAATTGGATGCTCAACTAACTGCGCCACTCAAGTTCCCCTAACTTTATTCAATTTAAGTTTAAATAACCACATGTGGCTACTGGCTACCATATTGGACAGCAGTGATATAAAAGAGAGGGGAAAGAATAATAAAACAAATGGGGCAAAAATGTAAAGAACTGAACCTGTATAAAGAGTGTGTGGAAATTCTTTGTATTATTCTTGAAGATTTTTTTAAATTTGAATTAAATATTTTTAAGTTACATAATAAATGCAATGTCATATCAGGGAAATACAAATGAAAATATCACTGAGAGGGGCGCCCGGGTGGCTGGAGCCCTGCATTGGCCTCTGTGCTGACAGCTCAGAGCCCGGAGCCTGCTTCTGATTCTGTGTCTCCCTCTCTCTCTGCCCCTCCCCTGCTCGCGCTCTGTCTCTCTCTGTCTCAAAAATAAATAAACATTAAAATTTTTTTTTAAAAAAGGAAAATATCACTGAGATATATTTTATTACAATTAAATCGTCATAAATAAATAAAATTGTACTATCTAGAGGCCATGGAAAGGACACACTCAAATATTACTATTGGGTGTGCAAATAGTCACAGTCTTTTTTGTATATCCTACAAAAGTGCTTACAAAAAGTACATGAGAAAATATATAAGGATGTTCACTGCAGTTTTATTTGTAATATCAAGAAATTGGACAGTGAAAATGTTCAACTAGATAATGGTTAAATGTCTTTTTCTTTGGTCTTATTCTGGATTTCCATAAACTCTTTACCAGATTGAAGAAAATCTTTATGCACTGACATGGAAAGGTCCAAGACAGATGGTTGTGTTAAAAAAAAAAAAAAAAGCAATTTTCTAGACCAAGTGTTTAGTATGATTGCATTTTTGTAATAAAACACTAAACTGCACACACATACACACACATGTATTCATACACACACACTCCCACTCACATTTATATGTACATAGGAAAACTTCTGGAGAAATACACGTGAAACAGACTATTCTCCAGAAATTCCTCTAGTCCTGTGGAAAGACCACCCAGACACCTCTCTTGCATCCCCGGCTGGCTGTGGAGGGTCCTCTCTGAGGCGCCTTGTGCTGTAACAACAGAGGTGCCTCCGGCCAGCCAAAACTCTCAAGCTGGTGCCCATCAGCTTGTTAGCTATGCCTCAGAGCCTGCACCACCAAATCTCCGGGAAACGTCCCCTAACATGGCCTGTCCTTTCCAGGCCTACCCGATGCCCCTCCCCATAGCCTGCAGGCCTGCAGAGCAGGCAGGGTCATTACTGAGTTCCAGCGAAGGGAGTGTTTATTATTGTTGTCGGTTTGATGCTGATCCCAAAAGGACCTAATCAACAGGTAATAAGACCTCATGGGAGCAATTAGAAACCTCAACTTTAACCCTATGATAACCACAGCAGAGAAAGCTAGAGTCACTGCAGTAGTATGCCCCTGGATATACAGGGTCTGATGGGGAGGAAAGGGAAGGGAAGTGGGGGCTGGTGGTTATCCTCAGGGATGATTTGGGAAAGGAATGGGTGTGATGAGTGGGGGGCACATCCAAAATTGAGTCTACCCAATGATATATGTCATCATCATATGTAAGTGAAGAGCTGTGCTAGGTAGATGGGGTATAAAAATAAATAAGCCATTGTCCTGTCCCCAAGATGCTCATAGACATGGGAATAAATGCATGCCATACAACAGTAGCTACACCACAGAATAGGTTTATTCAGGGAGTAGGGGTGGTATAGATGAGGGAATTATCAACCTTACTGAGTGAGTCAGGAAAGGCAAATCCACCAGTAAGGTGTTATCTTGTGGTACGTAGATGTGACAGCATCTGTTGGCTGGGTATGAAGGGCTTACATGCATCTCCTTTTATCTTTGAAACTGTTTTAAATAGCTTTTCTTTCTTAATAAAATTGGATTAATTTTAAAGTATGTACCGGTTACTTTTTTGGTGTTGCAAGTGATTCACCTGCCAAAGAGTTAGATGGAAAGTTAGTCCTATTCATTAGCACAATGTAATAACGCCTGAGGAGACGGCAGTGTCATGACTCTCTTCTCATCACCCACATAGTGACCAAGTTGTGCACTGTTGCATTATTAGCACATGAGAACATCCTTGGAACTGGACCGACTAACTGCACACAGGTATATCATCATCATTGTCGATGGATAGTTGATAAATATTTTGATTACTTGAAAGTTTCCAAAGCAGGGACTCTGTGATGAATGATGGAGCTGAGGAGATGAAGTCACCTCTTCAAAGGCCAAATCAGCCCCCAGTCTTTTCCAACTTGCACAGAATTACAAAAGCTTCTCTTGTTGTTGTTGTTGCACAAAAATTCACATTTTGCATAAAACTAGCTGCAAATGTCATGTGAGCTTGGTCTGCAGATTTGCTAAGCACAAGAGCACAATGAAGATAGCAAAACCAGACAGCAGCATGGCAGCCATCTTGCTGCTCGATCTTTTATAGCCTTTGAAGAGCATCACCCTGAGAGAAAGAGAGTTTGTACATATGCTGCTTGCTTAATTCTGGGTTCTCGTTCTACGAAAACAAGAGTCCTAGAAAGCAAAACCTGCCACCATACTAAAACTAGTATACATTTAAAGTCTTCTCAGAGCTGGTAAAAAACTTCAACTTTATTAAATAAAAACGAAATGTAAATTACACAGATTCTTACTTCTAAACATTCATGCCGCCTAGCACCTAGTACTGGATGTGGAAAAAAAAGAACAAAAAAAGAACAAGACAAGATCTTTGTCCTTAGAGAGCTTGCCCTCTAATTGAAGGAAACAGAAATAATCAGAACATGATGACAAAGGTCAGGAGTAGCAGAAGCTCGGGGATCTAAGAGGATAAACCCCTAACACAGATGTCAAGAGGCATCAGGATACCCCCAGCTAGCTTGGAACTTTGGCCAAATTACCACATCCTTGTCTTGATTTCTATATCTTTCTCAGTATCTGCCTGAGCAATCCTAGTCTGGTCTAAAGATCCAGGAAAAGGATTTATGTAAAATATCTCTGTGAAGAGGTCTGCAAATAAAAAGGTGTTGTTATTTTATTAAGCCCAGAAAGCATTTATCAAACTCTTAGACTTTTCTAGGCACTGTGATTGGGATGGAAAGAAGCTTGAGACCTAATCCCCACCCTGAGGAGTTCATGGACTCACAGAGGAGTTCAGATACAAAAACAAATCCACTGTAACTCTATAGGAAAAGTGCCATAATAGTGGGAAGTTAAAAGTACTGTGCAAACATGAATAGAGAAGTAATTAATTCTCAGCAAGTATCTGCAAATGGGTGGCCGAAGGGAGGGTAGACACTGCAGATGGAGGGAGCTGCACCAGAAGGACCTGGCGGAATGGGGGTACATATCTGGCTGAAGGACAAAGGGGAATCTGGGCTGGGGTGATTGCGTGTGAGGTATATGGGGCCATGCCTGGAGCTGGGGCTGGAGACCTGAGATGCTCTTGGACCAGGATTTTAAATCCCATCCAATAGAACTGTGGCCTCTGGAGGCCTTTACAGAGATGTAAATGGAGGGACACCAGCACCCAAAGTGTACTGGGCACCTAACACGTGCTAGGAACCTTGTGAAACACTCACGTGTGTTTTTTTTTTTCTTTCAAACTTTACAACAACCTATGAGTTAGGTACTATTATTACTCCCCTTTTATGGAAGGTGAAACTGAGGCCTTGAGAGTTGGGAACTTGCCTAATGTCCCCAGTGGGTGACAAAGCTGAGGTTCTAAGCTCAAGTCCAGGTGGTTGTCATTGTTTTATTTTCCATCTTTGCAAACGCAGATATACTTAAAGATGCAAATACCAAGGAAACGAAAAGGTAGCTATGACTATGATTGCAAAAGTGCTTTGGAAGGTTGAAAAATCTATACAAATATCTACACATCAGTGGTGGCCTGTAATTGAGAAGTTTACCTGTTCAGTTCAATAAATGTTTTTTGAAGTATCGTGCGAGGTCCTATGCTATAGAGAAGCAAAGATGACTGATAGCAAAGAAACTCACTTTTGGGAGCTTCAAGTCCATTTGAAGAAATAGATAAGCAAGCAGAGATATATTCTCAAATAGTGGATAGAAAATAGGTGTTGGAAAAGGGGGGTACCCTTTTCCACATACCCTGGATTTATAGGCTGCATTTGAGATGCATCTTGTGGCCATCCTACCTGAATGTTTCCCAATTCTTAATCTAGAGGTGCAGAAGTGACAGTGGTAGAGACAGTGATGAGGAGGTAGCCCCTGATTAGTGAGGGACACATGGGGAGGGGTGGCAAACAGGGAGAGGATGACTGGAGGGTTGAGATTTGAAGCTTGGGGCATGGTGTCATTAACAAAACTAGGGAAGTCAGGAAAAAGCCAATTTCAAAATGAAGTTGAACTCAGAAGAAATGCTGCACTTCTTTGTGGCACTGACCTGGATTTCTCTTAGAACAACATTCTTAACCAGGGGTGATTTACCCCGCATTGGAATTTTGGGACTCGCTGGAGACTTTTTGGTTGTCACAACTCAGGAACGGGGAGTACTATTGGCATCTGCTGGGTGGGGGCTGTGGGGGCTGCTACAGTGCACAGGAGAGCCCCCACAGCAAAGAAGTATCTGGCCCAAAATGTCTATAGTGCCAAGGTTGAGAAATTCATTTTTAGAGCATCTTTCGAAGTGTGGCCTCCACATCCTAAGAGGAAATGGAGAAATAAGGATAATTCAAAGGCCATGAACAAATGGAGTGCTTTCCAAATTACACATTTCTAGTTGTAAAAATCAGAGGAAGGGCAGTAGAGAGCATTGTAGAGGGTTCCAGAACAGTCACCTGTGATGACTACATTATAGGCCTCCAAAGAGCTAATACCACTTCGTCTGGACTCCTTCTTTCTCCTGTCAATAAATGACAGGTGTCAACTTCAAACCAAACCCCATTCTTGTGCCTTTCCTCCACATACATTCAGGAAAGGAGTGGCCTTATAGAATCCCACTCATGATAACTACACAATGGTACAATATTTTATTAATATGGTGATCATATTACTCAGGCCAAAAGATAAGTGTTCTCAACTGTATAAGTAATTCTGAGGGGTCCAAACTGACCTTAGAAATCTGCTTTGGTAGATCTTGGATAGGGTCCAGAAATGTGTGTATTTAAGTAGTACCTTCAGAAATTCTGATCGGATGGGTCATGGCTACATTTGAGAAACCCTTGCTGTAAGGGTGCAAATGGGATGGGGCCAGGGCGGGGGGCGTTTGCATCAGAGCAGACAGGGCAAAGGCCAGCAGGGCTCCAAGCTGATGGGACACAGACCAGATGGGTTTCAGTGGGTAGAGAATGATTGCAGAGGATGAGAAGAGTCTGGAGCACAAGAGAAAGGACATGGTGGGCTCTAAAAATGGGTCAAGAGAAAAACAACAGAGAGGTGCTGGGAATCAGCTGTTTTCTGATATTTTACCCTCAGAATCCTTTTTTTAGAGAATCCTAGGAATTCTAGCCTATAAACCAAAAAAAACTGGGAGATGTCCTGATTTAAGTGGAATGACAGGGCTCTCTTGAGCTGTGCTACTTTCTGATATTTCTGAGAGCCAAATTTTGCCAAAGATTTGCAAAGTTAATCAAATCCAGCCCACCCTGTTTGACCAGACCAAAGAGGAAATAAGGCACACCCATTGGTCATATCACATCAACTCCTGAGGATCTACTCGCTGATGTTTATTTGTTCATTTGGTAAATATTTTCCTGACTACCTACCACGAGCCAGAGACTGTTCTAAGATATGAGAAGTACAGTAGGGTCATCCATATGTTGTCCACCTTTTCATTCTTTCTCTGTTCATTAGCCCACCTCTCAGAAATTAGGGAAAGGAGAGGAAAAGAAACTAAATGAAACTCAATCTATTTGTCTCCTTGCTTACAGTTTTAATGAGCATTCTTAAGGTGGAATTTTGGAAATTGTTAACAATAAAACCTAAGGCTTCCCTCTAAGTGCTCCTTGTCTGAATTCTCCTTGCACCTCTTCCTTGTATGTGATGGATTTATTTCTATGGTGAGATGGTGAACATGAGAGTCCCATCTCAAGTCCTCCAGACAATGTTCCCAGGAAAGGGAATTCCACCAAGAGGGTGCCAGGTAGTCAGAAGCAGAAGTTCCCCTGGGATAATACCAGGGCATGGCAGGTGCTAATGGCAGACTGAGGGACCCAGATCAAGAGGGACATATGACCTTGGGGCACCTGGGTGGCTCAGTCAGTTAAGCTTCCAACTTTGGCTCAGGTCATGGTCTCATGGTTCATGAGTTCAAGCCCAGCGTCAGACCCTGCACTGACAGCTCTGAGCCTGCTTCGGATTCTCTGTCTCTGTCTCTGTCTCTGTCTCTGTCTCTGTCTGTATGTCTCTCTCTTTCTCTCCTCTCTGTCTTCCAAAAATAAATAAATAAACATTTTTTAAAAGAGGGGCATATGACCTTTTCCTGCTCCCTCCCTACTCCCACCCCACTTCTGTTTCTTCTCAGAACAGGACCACAAACTCACCTCTTAATATTTCCAAATAATGCTCTTTTAAGGACCTGGCTGTCTGGTGTGTGACAAAAATAAAAAACTCCGACAACAAAAATTACTTATTCAAAGTAAAGTATTATTTTAGGGTGACATTATTTTTTAAATTCACATTTTTCTCATTTGTTATAACACGTAGCAGTTCTGCGAACACATAGATAAGAGGATACAATAGATATTTGACAGTGTAGTTCTCAGAATATTTGCATATCCAAGAGATTATTTTAGCAAGTATACTTAGACTGACCCCATTAACCATTCACAATATTTTGTCTTGAATCCAATTCACACTCTATAGACATGTCCAATTCACATTTTAGCTCTTACACCGTTTTCCCTTTTAGACTCTATATTAGGAAATAAATCCATAACATCAAATTTCATGACAACATCTGCACTGGCTGACATGATTGAAAGGGAATTTCACTCATGCCAGATTATTCTGTTTCTTAATTTGTTCTTTATCATACCTGAGAAGCAAGCCTGTTTTAGCAAGTCCAATATAGAGAATGGAAGTTACTAGTTCGGAATTCACAAACTGCACCAGCCCCAGAGATTCCGGAAAGTGACTGCAAGAAGTCCTCTGAGGCAGGAGTGTTGACAGGATGGCTGGAGAATAATTTGTGGATTTCTACTTGTGCCCCAAGTAGAGCATTCTATATAAAGGTAGATCCATGTATATAATGTGCAATGAACTTTTAGGAAAAATAATGTAGTGGTCAAGAAATATTAGTCTCTGTATATCAGGGACTCAGATTCTTGTATACCAATGTTTTCAGCAGCATTGTTCCCAATGCCCAAAAGGCAGAAACAACCCAATTGTCCATCACCAGTTGGGTGGATAAACAAAATGTGGTATATCCAAACAATGGAATATTACTCAGCCCTGAAAAAAGAATGGAGTTCTGATACATGCTACAACATAGATGAACCTTGGAAACCCTATGCTAAGTGAAAGAAGACAGCCAAAAAAGTGCAAATATTGTATAGTTCTACTTATATGAAATCCAGAATTGTCAAAACCATAAAGACAGAAAGTACATGAGAGGTTTTCAGGAGATGGAACAGGAGGGAGTGGGGAATCAATGCTTAATGGGTACAGGGTTTCTGTTTGGAGCAATAAAAATGTTTGGAGGGGCCCGTGGGTGGCTCAGTCAGTTAAGCGTCCAACTTCAACTCAGGTCATGATCTCACAGTCTGTGAGTTTGAGCCCTGCATCAGGCTCTGTGCTGACATCTCAGAGCCTAGAGCCTGTTTTGGATTCTGTGTCTCCCTCTCTCTCTGCCCCTTCCCTCATCATGCTCTGTCTCTCTTGCTCTCAAAAATAAATAAAACATAAAAACAAAAAATTAAAAAAAATTTTTTGGAAATAGTAGTGAGAATTGTATAACATCGTAAAAGTGATTAATGTCACTGAACTGTATGTTGAAAAATTAAATAATTCTGTATATTAAAATAATTTTTAGATATACATATATATATGTGTGTAGATAGATAGACAGATAGATGATAGACACCTCCTGACAAATCCTAAAACCAGACAGTCAGAATGAAAAAACAAATCCATGAAAGCTATAAATAGGCAATTAAATAAATGGAAGGTAGAAAAGAAAATAAGCAGCCATCTCAGAGCTATTCATTTCATACTGTCTCAGAATGAAATACATTATCTTCCCCTTGCCTGGGCTTCCCCTACAGATGTGGGTGTTTGGTTACAGCACATACCTGTGGCTGAATTTTGAGACCTCATCTCCTACATTTGGGGCCGAGTCCCCTTCTGAGCCAACATATCTGAAGTGAGATGAGCTCCAGAAGCAAGCTTGCTCTTGAACACACTCCTGCTCTCAAGAGGAGTCTGAACACAGCGTCACATTCCCTGCTTTCTCCCACCCCATTTCCCTTCCACCATCCAACCATCATTTTCACTGCATGCGAGGACCTGTTTGTTTTCACTAATTTAAGAAACGTGAAGGGCTGCCGCATGAGAGCCCGTGGAACATGGGGAGGTCTCTTAACCTCGTCAGCCATGAAAGACCTGCCCACCTCTCAACCTCCAGCTCCTACTTGCTGTCCTGAGAAGAAAAACCTACTTTCTAGAACCATTATGGGAGCCCAAACGCAGCGCCAGCAGCAGGAGCAAAGTCTCAAAACCCCCGGGAGATGTAATCACGTTCCCCAACCAGGTGCTGGAAGTAGGCTTGTGGCTTCCAACCTTCTTGGCCTGAGGCCAGACTTTCCAGGCCTCCCTCCACCCCTCGGCTCCTTCCCCTCATCTTCCCAACCAGAAGCTTGTTAACTGTTTTCCTGTGCTTTTATTCCGATTTCAAGGCCCCCTCTGTGTGTTAAACTTCAAAGAAAGTTTGTTCCAGTGAGTGCAGTGCTGTGACCAGTGGAAGCTCCAAAGAGCCCTGTTGAAAATGGTTTGGTTAAAATGAATGGTGTCGGGACTCTCTCCCCAGCCCCAACCTTTCTTTCAAATGAAATTGCATTTGTGTCTGGCTTAAGTTGCCCGATATCAATCCTGAAATTTTTAAAGATGAAAAGCAGAACAGCCACACAATATTTAAAATGTGAAATGATTACAAAATGGCACCAGGCCAATGTTTATGAATCATTGAATATGATCATAAAATCATAAAAAATAATCACCAAAAGGTAAATAAATTACCCGGCTTACTGCTTATTTTCACATAGGGTCTGACACAAAAGCTGCAGCCATGAATGATTTATACCTGTTTTAACAATAATACTCATTTTACTGAAAGATGGTCAGCACTTGGGCTGCTGTGGGCAACATGCCAGTTGTCGAAAGGTTAATGTTTCAGCAGCAATACATTAAATTATGAATAATACCGGTCCCAAAATGGAAGGTTATTAGCTCAGTATGCTTAATTAGCTCAGCTAGAACTTTGCCATCAAGTAGCACTGCCCATTACGGCAGCTGTAGCAATGATGAGGGATGGCAGCATTGGGATTCTAATGCCAGAAGCGGGGGCAGGTAGAGGGGTAGGAGGGGAGTGAGGTGTGTCCTTTCTTTTCATTTCATTCAGTGTAACACTATGAGAAGCATCTCAGAAGCTGGTTTCCAGGATTTGAACTCTCCCATAGTTCCTCTGTGAAGACTTCCCAGAAAAAAAAAAAAAAAGTAGGAATTATTTGGAAAGAAAGGCATGGAGCTTGGTGTTGTGGACCCACCATGATCTGCTTCTCCTCATCTGCTTGCTGCTTCTTAGCTTGGGACCTAACACTTTAACACAAGATACTGTTCACGGGCTAGGCCCATCCATCAGCACCCATCCAACACGGAATTTATTCAACAGCTACTATGTACCAGTCATGTGTAAAGTAGTTAACAAGATGAGATCTAAGAGTTCTAAGGGAGGAGACAGCCCTTAAACACCCAGCAATGTAATCGGTGCATTAATTACAGCCATGTGACTGTCACAAAGGGAGGGTTTTTAGAACGCCAACACCTAGACTGGAATTGGGGTAGAGGTTCTTAGAGAAAGCTTCCTGAAGGAAGTGCCATTTGCTCTGATATCTGAAGGGTGAGTAGGAATTAGCTAGGTGGATCTCTAGGAAAATTTCTAGGCAGGGAATATCTAAGCCATGCATGAGTGTCCAGAAAGGAAGATGCTAGAAAAAGATGCAGGCATTGCTTAAAAGGAGTAGTGGAAGAACATTGGTCTGCGAGGGCCGTAACAATGCCATTGGGTACCTCATTTTGTGTGGGTACGTGTGCTTGTGTGTGTGTGTCCACACCTGGTCCCACTAGCCTCTGGCTTTTCCTTACCCTTTCCTGGCTTTGCCCTGCCAGGTGTTCCGGTCTGAAATCCGAGTTTCCAGCTGGGAGCAGGGCCGGGACTCATCCATGATGCCATGCTGGCTACACCCCGGCTGTCTGCACCACGGCCCGGCTCTACTTAGTACTATTAGTAGCTTGTTTTTCTAAGCCCTAAAATTCATTTTCTTTTCCCGCCTTGCTTCCAGAAAAATAAATAAAAGTGAACACATCACTCATTTAAGACGAGGAATGGAATTTAGGTTGAGTTTTTCTTTCTATTTTTATGATTAGTTAGAATTTTCCTGGGAACGCCGCCAGGAGGGCATTATGGTGAGATAATGTCCTGTATTTAATCAGTGTTGCAATGGCGAACTGCCTTCTGTGGGGAGAGGCCGAGTTAACGCATCCTCCTCGGTCTTGTCTGCTTTCAGGATGCGACGGGCTAGCCCATGATAAAGACGACACTGAGAGGTGGCAGGGCTCCAAGCTTTCGTGACAGCCCACTGGTGGACAGGATGCAGCCGTGACTCTGTCTCTTCATGCAAGACCCATCAGCTCTGAAAGTCCTGAAGCCCCCAAAGTAGCTGAGTCAAAAGGGCCCTAGACCTGACCAAAGTGATCAACCTTGGTCCTGAATCCAGTGGACACTCCTGGCGTCTTCCCTTGCGGCTTTCAGACGTCTGTTGGCCTGGACACACTTCTTGCTTTCAAACGTGCATCTCACCCCTTTGCATCTCAAACACAATGTGTGCAGGGGAAGCACAAGGCTTCTGAGTGAACCTGAAGTCAGCAACAGGTAGGACTGGATCAGCCCCTTAACTTTGCATGTGAGTGGTCTTCCAGAGAGCCCTAGAAACTCTGCTGGAGGCGACGGCTGGTGGTTTGCAGTTTTCCAAGTTGTTCTTGTTTTCCTAGATGGTTGATCCATCACAGAAGAATGAAAGTCCCTGACGGTGGTAAAATAGAAAAGGATATCTTTGAAAGATGTCTTAGAGAGATGTCTGAAAGGAAGGAAGAAAATGAGAACCCAGGGGAAAAGGAGAACAGATTTAACCTCAAGGAAGGGAGCACAGAGAATAGGTAAATGGATGCAGATTGACCTTTCTCTGCAATTAGCACGGTGGCCAGGAAAACAGGAGTGTGTGGGGCACACAGAGCCTTTCACATTTACTGTTGTCCCTATGAAGTGTGGGGTCTGCGGGAGCCGTCTGTTCAGGTAAGGGCAGTGGAGAGAACAAGATGCCCCAAGCAACCCATAAATAGCAGGGTGAAGACAAAGTGTTTATTACTTAGCCTCATGAAGCCCATATAAGTGCTCTCCCAGGGTGCGAGAGAGCAAGAGCATGTGTGAGCTGGCCCGAGTACGTCCCGGGAGTGGGAGTCCCAGAGCCCGTGTTCGCGCTTGGCTTGATTCTATGAAGGCGTCTATTTGATGGAACGTACTGGAACAGTTCATAGCCAGCCCAGCAAACCTTGTGTGGAGACAGAGCTTTCTTTTTCTCTTCCCTTTTCCTGTTTGCAGTGAGAATGAGGCCTTTCTCTTCTCGGCCCTTTGCTCTCCCCAAAGTTGTCTCACGAGGTCATTGCCAGCTGACAGGCTTCCTTTCAGTGCAAGGTTTGGATGGAAACAATGCTCTGTTTTCTAGGGGGCTGGTGAGGCTCTGGGCCTATTCCCGACTAGGCTGACCTAAATTGAAATGGGTTATTGTTTCAGTAGGGCTGTTGGTTTCTGCAGACAGCTTAATCTATGTGATGCAGGAATTTATCCTGGTATGTGTGTGCGTGTGTGTGCGTGTGTGTGTGTGTGTGTGTGTGTACTACTATACATATACATACCATCAATATCGAACAGCAGAAAGGTAGTTTAATATCAACATGTTTGGTTTCAAGCCAGGTTTAGCCGCTCACTGGCTGTGTGTCCCTGGGCAAGTTACTTCCCTCTCCTGTTGGGCATTGGCATCCTCAGTTCAGACTTTCTATAAGGTACCTTCTCATTCATTTATTGACTCTGTGATTGCATGATACTCTATTACCATGTTCGATAATGAGCTTAAAACCACTTTTTTTAATAGTGTATACATCAACTGAACCCATTTTCTAAGAGCCGTCAAGAATATATGTTGAATGTTCCACTGAATCTCCTGAATACTGAATTTATTGGTTTTCAAAGGTGAATGGAAAGTAGAAGAGATCTGTGTTGTAAAGTTCTGGGGTCTTAAAAAATGTTTATTGATGTACGCAGGGTTGTCATCTATAATAATCTTTGTCACCGGTGGATAATGTTTTGAGAATTAAGAAACACATTCAAAAACTATACATTGGGAATTTCTGAAGGAGACACCTCCCACCAGCTCTGCAAACTCTTTCATCTGATGAGGAACAGCAAATAGATCAAAGCAATTCACCAACACTAAGGTTGACTATTTTTGATCATTATTAGTAATGATCAAATATCATAATATCAAATCTCAGAGGCCTCAGAGGAAATGGTAGGATAATGACAAGACTTAGCAAATCCCAGCCTTTAGGATGTGAGGAACCTTCTGGCATAGCCAACCTGGTGCTGGCTGGCTCTGCAGAAGTGTCGCCAGCACAGAACTATGTGCCGGCCTTCCAGGAAGGTAAGTCAGTGGCTTAGCCAAGAAAGAGGATTCCCTGGGGTTCTGCCAATAAGTACAGTGGGAATCACAGCCCTACAGTCACTGAATGCCATTGCCAACTTCTTTGTAGATCTCCATGAGGTGGTCTCTCCCAGGCTGGCTGGCCAATATCCTTTTTGGAAGAGGCTGACACTATTGCCTGCCTGGTTAGTGGCTTTTTAAACCTTCCTACCTTGGAGTGCCTGGGTGGCTCAGTCAGTTAAACATTTGATTTCAGCTTAGGTCATGATCTCACGGTTCCTGAGTTTTAGCCCTGCATCGGGCTCTGCACTGACAATACAGAGCCTGGTTGGAATACTCTCTCTGCCCATATCCCACTTGTGCTCATTCTCTCCCTCCCTCCCCCCCCCACTCTGTCTCTCACACACACACACAATAAATAAATAAACTTGAAAAAATTTTTTAAAAATAAACCTTCCTACCAACTTTCTTTCCTTCCTTCCTTCCACAAACATTTATTAAATATGTACTATGTGTCAGATGCTATTCAAGGTACACAGTACTTATATACTAAAACAAATGGTCCCTGAACTCAAAATACTTTCAGCCTCTTGAAAGAAATAATCAAGTAGACAAATAATCACCAATAGAGTTTAAATAAAGTTATATAAACTGAACTTGGAGAGCATAGAGTAGCAAGAAAATAACTTAGCCTAGAGACAGTCCTAGAGAAGATATTTTTGATAGATATCATTCCCAGCAGAGAAAACACAGCCTATATGGGAATCAGGAGTAGATATTTTATGAATCATATTTAGGATTTGGGGAGGAATTGAGGCTGAAGATGAGTTTGGGGACCCCCAGCCTCAAGTAACCGCAGCTGGGGCTCAGGAATGCTTCTTCATTTCTATACACTGCAGACAACTCCCCAGGCCTGGACATTGTTAGGAGGAATCTTCAAATCTTGTCAATCATTAATAAAAGACATGATGATCATTATTAAGACCTGCAGGTCAGTCTCCCAGAGTGACATCCCACCTCAAGTTCAGTGGTTGCAAGGATCAAAAGCCCTGCCTGGTGTATTCATCCTATCTAGAAATGAATCTTGATTCACTGGGCTTCTATTATCAGAGACCATACCTGATTTATGACAGCCAGTGCAGTGTCAATGGATAGTGCAGTCACTACATCCATGATTTAATCACAGTGGAGTCCTTAACGTTTCTTATTTTAGACCCTTTGCTCAATGATACAGGTGGTTTCATGTTGGCCCAACTCTCTCCTGTTTGATTTCTCCTTGTTAAAAGATGTACATTGGTTAAAGAGATGCAAGTGTATTATGTGAAGATGTAGTATCACCTTTGCCTTTGGAAGTAGATGTATGGCTGTGCAGGCTACTGAAATCTGGCCCCAGGGCTGCATTATGCCCATATACAGAGACCCCACCCAACCAAAGCCTTCCAATAAGCCTTACTTTTCTGCTTCTGGCTTTCTCTGGCTACTCCCCACCCCCACACCCCTACTATGGAGATTAAGTAGTACTACCTCCCTAAGAACTCACATAGGGCCAAGATTCTCCAATGACTAGCCAACATGACCAGCAGTGTAGGGATAGAAGATCAGATTCTTGTGATAAGATAAGCTCCTATAGTGATTCTGTCAGCTGAAACTGATGTCTCAATATCCCTGACCTCCTCAGTCTATGTATTTGACTGCCTTGACCTTCAAGACCTTCTTTGTAATGTTTTAAACCTCATTTGATTACCTGGATTTGTGACCCACAATCTTCTCTAACTTGCCATATCTGCCTGGTCCCTAAAGCCCTTAGTATGGAGCCATAATTCTTATTTGCTGCACTAATACCTCCCTTGTTCTTCTCCAGGCTTAGATTTGATACTAAGACAGACTTCATTTAGGGGATTCTCATTGTATACTAAGCTATATTTAATCTTGGAGATGGTAAGTACAGGTATATGAAAGAAAAGAAATGAAGGTCTAGTTTAACTGATAAACTTTTTTGTCCCTTACAGTTTAAAACATTCCCTGATCTTTGAACCACATTAAATCTCATAATGTATTAGAATTTGGTGACACTATATTTTACTACTGGAAAGAGCCCAGACTGACATGAACAAGGTAATCTTTTCCATGAAAGAAGACATATAAATGCCACTTGCTTATAGAGTCCCATGGGATTCTCGTCTGTCATCCTCCATTTTTAATTAGAGTTGTAATCATCTCTCAAGAGGCATCTGGAGGCTTCATTAAATCTACCAGCTTCTCTATGATATATAAAACTGGCGGTGTTTAAAATCTTGGTCAAATAAAAAATACAGGAAGTTGGACAAAATGCATCTGTCATCTAGGAGCTTCAAGTAAAGCGAGTTTCCCTCTCATTCTATAGGACTCTGACTTTTCTGTAATCAGCACCAAAACAGCACCCTTTACAGTCGGTACATTTGCTTCATGTCCACCTCACATTCCTGGAGCCTTAAGTCTCCAGTTACATCATTAGCAGCTGTGGTTCAGGGCTTTTTTATGACCATGAACATGGCTCACTGATGCTTCTTGCACGATTCTACTGAGCCTGTATTCCTTCATATGTTGAAAAGGAAGCTGCCTTCTGAGCAGAGTTCACTAAGAGCCTTCCCAGTAAGCTACTCTAAAGTAAAACCTATAGCTATTAGGAGTGTTCCAGAACCTCTCTACTTCCATTCAGCCCACTGGATAGGTCTTCCAGCCTTGATACCCTCACCTCACCATAGGACTGCAAAGTATCTAACAGTGTTTGTCACCCTTGAGTTACTTCACAGATCCACAATAGGTAGTTCCATGACCCTTTGAGATGGATCAGTCTTTCCAGGTTTGGCACTAGAACCATAGCCCTAGACCAAGGATTCTCAATAAGTGGCACTAGATATTTTTAACTGAAATTTTGTTTTAGTTTTTTTTTTTTTTTTTTTTTGAGAGAGAGAGAGAGAGAATGCATGTGAAAAGGGGAAGGGGGGTATTGGGAGAGAGAGAATTGTAAGCAGGCTCCATACTCAGCACAGACCCCAACATAGGGCTCAATCCCATGACTGTGGGATCATGATCTAAGCTGAAATCAACAGTCAGATGCTCAACTGACTGAGCCACCCAGGTGCCCCTAGTTGAAATTTTTTATTCATATAATTACTATTGGCATTTTGAACCAGATAATTCTTTGTTAGTAGAGGGAGGCTGTTGTGTGCATTGATATTTAGCAGCATCCCTGGCCTCTACCCACCAGATGCCAGTGGCACCTGTTCTTCAGTTGTAACAAGCAAACATGTGTCCAGGCATTGACAAATATTCCTGGAACAAGGAGGCAAAGTCACCCCCTAGCTGAGAATCACTGTTCTGTACCTCATGTGGAACAAGTAAGTAGACTTAGGGCTACCTGGCTTTCCTAGTAAAGGAATGTTCTGGAGTATTTATGGAATTTTCCCTGGCCTACAAAAAATAGGAAAGACCAAATGTGACCATAAAGAAAGTCACATGAACCATGGAAACCACAAGACTTTCCATCATTCGTTTAGAGTTGTTCATCTACTATCTTATGTATCAGAGAATTACTCATATGTGTTAGCAGTTGTGATATAGAGGGATGTCCAGCCATCTCATATCCTATTGATCTACTTTGTGCCATCACAGGGGGTCTCGTTAGAATGAAGTCCATAATATGTTTGCATGTTATGCTCACTTAGGTGGCTCCACTAATCCAAGGGTTTCCTGAAATGCACTTTGCTGTGTCTCATTTGGTCATTGCCACAGATTCTAGTAAAGTTGTGATGTTTTAGAAATTGTGTCATCATTTCTCAGTGTTTTCATTACCTTTCATTTCAAAGAGTGCCTTTATTCTAACAAGCTCATTTGTATGGGCAGTGACTAAAAGAAATAATTGGGCCTGTGGAGATCTGTCCAGGCACACCACTTCCTTCATGCCTAAGAAGCATAGTCTCCTAGTATTCATGGAAGAGTCTGCTTTCATCTTATATAAAGAGGTAAAGTAAGTTAGTGGGAATGAAATGCAAAATTCATTCATTCATTCAAAGAAAAGTTTTCAAAGTAGGACATTGTGCTAGTTACCATGAGATATTTGGAGACACATAAGACATAACTTCAGAGTTCAAGAGCTCTTTTTCTAGCAGTAGAGTCAAAATGTGGACAAGAACATTTGTAATACAATGCCTAAGTGCCATAGACATTCAGAACAAGGTCACAGGAAAAGGTGGATTCTGCATACTACACTCTATTGTCTGGCCACAGATTCTAGAAGGCATGTGTAAATGGTCCTTGAGAATACTTCACTTTCTTCTTTGACATGACAGTGGATCAGGGAAATATGGTAGACACAGAACAGTTGGGCTTTGCCCGGGCATTTGGCAACATGGCAAATGACAATTTGTCCATTTATCTTATGGGAAAAAAAGGTGAAGTAGGAGTTTCTTAGTAACTGGTTGACCATTGTTGGTGTCACTGTAGAGGGAGATTCTCAGTGCTGTGATATTAGGGTTTTTGATCTTAATCTATGTGTGGTTGTCATGAGGTCATATGTTGCAGAATAGCAGAATAAAGATTTCAACAGATTTTGATAGGCCAAGGCAATGAACCAAATCTAACAAGACCAAATATAATGCAAGAAAATGGAAAGTCTTGTCTTGTATCCAAAAATCCATCTGAACAAACATGGGAGCCAGGTGCAGGCTTGGCAACATATGTTGAGGAACCATTCCCCTCTACCCCAGATTTGGGGTACATTAAGAATAATTTGGCATTCTTGTTTAAAATGTGGAGTCCCAAAAGAATAATAAAAATAAAATAAAATGCGGATTCCCAGGATTGCCAGATTCAACAAGTTTGAGGTGGTACACAAGAATCTGCATTTATTAAGGCTTCCTGGGTCATTCTGAAATAGAAGCTTCAGTGAGCCACACTCTGTGAACAATCTTGAGGTTTAAGTTGATAGCAGGAGGATTCAACCATTGTATTGAGCAAAGTGTAATTAGGAGAACAAAGGAGGTGATAACCCTGCTCTCCTATACTAGGTGGAGGAGCAGATGTAGATACTTTACATTTAACCTTGGGACATGACACTTTAAGAAGAAATTCAAACTGAAAACAAGGAGGCAAAAGAACTCAGAATCAGGTCTTGTAAAGAGCAGTTGCAGGAACTGGCAATGTCCAGCTCAGAAAGGTCACAGAGAAGAGAACAGGACAGGAGAAAGGTGGTCTGTGTCAGGGAATTAAACATGTTCTGTGTTAGCAAGGACCTCACAAGGTGACACAAGGACCAGTGGGCAAGAGCTACAGGAAAATCACTTTATGCTCAAAAAATGACCATCCTTTTCCAGTAGTCATTGCTGTCCACAGGGCTGGAGGTGTTCAATCATAGAAAGGAGAACATGTTTCAATGATTCTTTCAAGAAGTTGGGTAGTGAAGGAGGATTATATCGGTGGTAGAATCAGGGGAAGTTTTGTTTTATTTTGTTTTTTAGTAGGAGAGAATAGAGGATGTGTAGGTTTTCAAATATATATGGGTTGATTAAACAAAGATAGGAGAGTGGTGGGGGCAGGCATGCCATGGAGACAGGAGTAGGGAGAGATAAATAAACAGTAGCAGAGTGGGGTGCCGGGGAGCTCAGTCAGTTAAGCATACGACTGGCTCAGGTCATGATCTCACGGTTGGTGAGCTTGAGCCCTGGGTGGGGGGGGGGGGGGGTTCTGTGCTGACAGCGCAAAGCCTGCTTCCGATTCTCTCTCTCCCTCTCGATCTGCCCCTTCACCACTTGCACGCATGCTCGCTCTCTCTCTCTCTCTCTCTCCCAAAAATAAAATATTAAAAAAAATTAAAAAGTAGGGGAGTGGAGGGACCTGTGAAGGTCAGACTGTAGAGCCCATGAAAGATTTGCAGTAGAAACAAGGCAGAACAAGAGAAAGGAGGTAACGGGTAAGATCCAAAGGCATTTTGTGGTGGAGAAGGGGGTGCAGAGCAAGGCACTGTAAGGTAATGTAATGGGCAAGTTGATGAAATTCATTCCAATCATGGTTTCAAGAAACAAGGGTTTGAAATCTGTTGCCCAGAGTTAAGAAAGAGTGCCATGGGCAGGGGCTTGAGGAGTGTGGAACAGGTGTGGAGGACCAGCTTTGGGGACTTTGTTCAGGAATCAACCACCATCCATGACTGGCTGTTGCGCTGCAGAACATTATTGAGAGTACATTCAACTTGGGGTCCTTATGCACTCAGCAGTGTTGAGCAGTCTGGAAGCTAAAGTGAAGAGCAGGTAGCTGGGATGACCTGGACTGAGAATCAGCATAGTATGCCCCAAAAGGATAAAGGAACTTAAATTTCAGGCTCACAAAGATTGGTAAATACCAAGCTGTATTTGTCAAGAGGCCACTTCAGAGACTTTAAACAAGCATCTCTCTCCATTAAACTTAGAAACCCCAAAGCCTAGAGATAGCCAGAAGTACCCAAGATATCTGAATTTCATTTCATTGTGCTTTGTGTTCCCATCACGGTCTTCACAGAGTTGGGGCTCTGCTGATTTAAGGTTGTATACATGCAGTGTGTGTTCTAGAAATACTGAGTTTTTATTAAACTCTGAGATTTTAGGAAGTGTGCAGACCCCGTGGCCACTATAATTAATGTGAAAAGGTATACAATATGAAGTTCTTTACGTATTTTCTCCCATTTTTCTCATTTACTTCCTAGAAGATTTTCAGTGGATTTCTGGAAAATAATGGCTTTGATTTGTAGGGACATACAAGATAGACACCATCTGAAAGTTTATCATACCTGTCTTTGGCCTTGAACCCATTGAATTCAGAAATCCATTCGGATCATACCTACATCCTTGGGAGAGATCTGGAAACAGGCCTGTCAAAGTAGAGGTCTAAGCTTTGACCATTTGCTTCCTCACTGTTTTCCCATGATCAACTTTTAAATATTCCTTAACCATGGGTAGAAACACCTCTCTTCTAAGTAGATTTTTTGCAGGGCCAAGTTTTTATAAGGAAATCTATCGTTGGCTAAAATCATGGGAGAGTAACTTCATTTTTAAGAACTTGGAAAGACTGAAAAGAAGCAAGATTAATGCCTCTATTTTTAAAAAGCAAAGAGGAAGTTCCTAATGTCCTAATCTGGAACTTTACCTGGAAAAAATGATTGCCAAATCACTTCTAGAATAATCTGCAGTGAATACAGTGTTGGGAACTTATATCACTTGACAGAGTAAGTCCTGTCAAACTGATTCATTTCCTTCCATGAAAAAGTAACAAGATTTTAGTAGATTGAGGGGAAATGATAAATGTAATCTATATTTTATTTAGCAAGATGCTTGAACCTGTTCCATCCAACATTTTGGTCGATAAATTCAAAAAATTGGGACATTGGCATTAGATGTCTAGGGGGCAATTGAGTTCCTATCTTGGGGTCTGGATTTAATAGCACATCCTTTTTATAATAGGAGAAAAGTTACCTGATCTGCTGTAAGAGGAAGAAATAGAAATGCTAGTAACTTACCCCAAAAGGATCCTTTATGCTCTGAAAAATATATATCTGATATGTTTGTCATTCATGGTTTTGATTATTTAGATATGCTCAGAAGATTGGTTATGAATACATGTTTTTTATAAAATGAAATAGATGCTTGCTCACAGTCATTCATATACCCTGCTTGTACATCCTCCTGAAAATTCCCCGAGAACTTCCTGACAGAATCGGTTCTCAGTCCTCTCTATCACCAAAGAAGGGGGAAAAAATAAGAGGAAACAATAACTCTGAAAGCAAGTGAGATGTGTGGAAATAAATCTGTCATACCCTGTAATTCCAAAAGGGAAAGATACTTCTGGAAGTTCTATTCTGGCCTCGGAAAGAATCTGTTTCTAGAAATGGTGATGGTATTATGTTCACGATTATTCCTTGGATTTACATATCTCCTGTGCTGCAGGGAGCCCATGCACCTTGATACCTTGTGTCATTTTTAACTATTAATCTTCACAAAACCCTCCCTGAGAAAGTCTGGTGGTTTCTTACATTCCTCATTTCAGTAACCATATGCCCCAAATTAGGTATATCAAATACATGTATATGGAGAAAATATTGTATCTTTATCTCTGTCCCATTCCCCAGTATTGGTTTCCCTGCTAAGTGAAAGTAGAGTGCTCCTACGGAAACTTTCATAAGCCAAAATGGCATAAAGCAAAGCAGCAATTACCATTAATTTATATGGAAACATCTTTGAATGTTTCCAGACCCCAAAATAACCTCTCTAGGCTTTTCTGTTACCTTAGGACACATCATGCTAACGGACATACAAAATAAATCGAGATAAAGCACAGAAGTTCACAGACACAGTTCAAAGCTCTGGCAGCTGGTGCTGAGATGCTGGGTGTGGTTCTAGAAGGAGCTTGGTGGCTGCTTGGGGTGCTTGTTGTCTCTGTAATGGCTCACTGCAAACCAAACGCTGAATGCTATTTTCACTTTCTGCCTTTTTTTTGTTTTTTGTAAAACTGAAACTTGTCTTTAGATTTCTTTCCGTTCATAAAAATAGGTAGTAATGTAGGCTTTTGTGAAAGTAATGTGGAGTAATGTGAATTTTTGAGAAGCGGGCAATACCTGTACTAATGGAGTGAGCCCAGAGCCCAGTAATACCTAGAAAGAATGTCTTGGATTTGTGCAAGGCTATCTATTCGTAAAACCTTTTTCATAATGGCTTGTTCTTCATGCTCCAACCTCATAGGTGCAGACGGGTGAGCAGTGGCAGGATAATATTAACCATTTCTACTATGTATTAAACACCTGCCAGGTGCCAGGCATCGTGACAGACACTTTATATTAACCATCTCACTTGATCTGCCACCAACCCTGTAGGGTGTGTATTGTTATCTGCATTCTCCATTTTACAAGGAGAAAACACAGTCCAGCATTAAATGACTTACTGGAAGCCATCGGGCTCTTGGTGGCAGAGCTGGGACCAGAACCCAAGTCTTTGGTGATCTTTACACGCTCTAAGTTTTAAGAAAAGACTTTGATCCCTCTAGGGGATTACAGAGTTCTTATTTAATTTCCTACCTGTTTAAATTTTTTTTTAAAATTTTTAACGTTTTATTTTTATTTTTGAAGGAGAGAGAGACAGAGTACAAGTGGGGAAGAGACAGAGAGGGAGACACAGAATTGGAAGCAGGCTTCAGGCTCTGAGCTGTCAGCACAGAGCCCGACATGGGGCTCGAACTCACAAACTGTGAGATCATGATCTGAGGCTAAGTCAGATGCTTAACCAATTGAGCCACCCAGGTGTCCCCCAAATGTTTTTTAAATATTTATTGATTTTGAGAGAGAGAGCACATGTGCAAGTGGGGGGTTGGGCAGAGAGCAAGGAGAATCCTCAGCAGGCTCCATGATGTCAGCGCACAGCCAGACTTGGGGCTCAGTCCCACGGACCTGTGAGATCATGACCTGAGCCAAAACCAAGAGTCAGATGCTTAACCGACTGAGCCATCCAGGCGCGCCTAATCTCTACGTGTTCTGAAAACTGTGGGTTGATTTGTATATTGTGTATCCCTGCAAGGTGTGTCCATCTCTGGCTTGTGGTCCTTCATGCTTGACCATAAGGCATATGTTTCCTGTGCTACCAGCATCACCTCTCTGACATTCTTCCCAGAGCAGATTGGGAGAGTGGTTCTGTGCTCTAGGTACCAGCAAAAAATCTTTGTGTTCTGTGGTCATTTGCCTTGAAAGAGAGAAGTGTTAGGTATCTCAATCAGATTTTTTAAAGTACACTATGACGAAAAGTCATTGTCAATCCACCTTGTGTTATTGTTACGCCATTTTAGCCCAGCCCACAGGCTCAGCAGTTGAGATTGCTTCTTTTAATAAGAAATCATGGAGTAAATTGGTCTTTTTTTAAAGAAAGAACCAGATCTCAGAAAAACACTCAGTGAAAGTCCTAAACTTCATTCATTCATTCTGTGTTTGTGGCACATACCTCTATACCCAGAACTGTTTTCATCCTGGAATCATTATTAGCAATTTAGTGTCATCATCATTGTCATCCTCCTCCTCATCATCAACATTATCATTATCCTCCTCTTCACCACGGGCACATCACTGAGTACCAATTAGCACTGTGGGCATTTATGGAGATGTGCACAGTGTGTACTCCATATGGTGCCTATCCTTGGGAAAGCAGGTGGGGTAATACATAACATGAATACAAATCTACTCATAAATGCATGTGTGTTTCCACATCATCACAGGTATTGAATAGTGAAACAAATGGATCTTACCAACAGTATTTTGGTGTTTGCTAACTAATCCACGAAACTCCACAGAGAGCTGAATATGAGAAGCTAGGTGAGGTCAACTCCAGCACTGGGCCTCCTCATGAGGAGATGAGCCTGAGCTAGACTCAGGGATGGGAAAAGAACTTCCTGCATACCCTTTCCTAGATCACTCCAAGGTTGAAAGGCAGCATATCAAAAGACCTCAAACCTTCTATGGTTGTGTGTGTGTGTGTGTGTGTGTGTGTGTTAATTTTTTGCACAATTTCCACCACCCTCTGTCACATCCAGGCTTTAGTTTGACAAACAACGATAGCTGGATAGTGTAGAATTTTTAACAGAGGCATCTCAAGCCCACAGCTGGGAGTTGGAACCTGTGTTCCACCCTATTCTTTTGTGCTTTGCCTTCAGCCAAGGCCCCATAAATATTCATGGAGATGGTAAAAATGACATTGAAACTCTCCTCACCACTTTATTTGGGTTCTAAAACCACAAAAATCATTTAATTGACCAACAGAGCTATCTACCCAATTGACAACTCAAAACAGTGAGTCCTTGGCCTATAACATTTGGAAGTTTAAAATTAGAACTTACACAAAATATTTAAAGTCAGAAGAAAATTCTGGATTCCCAGCCAGCATGTCTAAAGAGGATTTAGATCATAACATACCTGAAGAGACAGGTCTGTGACTGGAGCTTCACAAAAGACCCTCCTCTCCACCCACCCCCCACCCCGGCCCCCCACCGCTGGCTCTGTACATTTACCTATGAAAAGGTCTCTTCAGAAGGTGACCTCATAATATCTGAATTCTTTCCTTACTGTCTGCCAGGGCCATTTAAATGTGCACTGGAAATGTTTTTCAAGAAGTAAGAATGTATCTGAACATTGAAGAACAGTACTATTTTTATGTTGAAGGTCCTATTTCTAGATTTTACTAGGGTCTTCCAACAGGATGCTATATTCTTGATTTTCAACATAACCCAATGGTAAATATGCCCATTAAAGCACTCATGTCATGGGGCACCTGAGTGGCTCAGTTGGTTAAGCATCTGACTCTTGATTTTGACTCAGGTCATGATCTCAGGGTTTGTGAGATTGAGCCCCGCATCGGGCTCTAAGCTGACAGTAGGGAGCCTGCTTGGGATTCTCTCTCTCTCTCTCTCTCTCTCTCTCTGCTCCTCCCTCACTTGCACTTTCTATCTGTCTCATAATAAAGAAAAAAAAACCACTCATGTCCTTCTAGTAGAGTTCTACCTTTATGAGTGTTGGGGACTATGAATTCACATCTAAGTAATGATTACTTAATGGTCTCACTCTTTTTAAAAATGTTTTTAATTCCAGTTAGTTAACATACAGCGTTATATTAGTTTAAAGGGTACAATATAGTGATTCAACACTTCCATACATCACCTTGTATTCATCAGAACAAGTGCACTCCTTAATCCCCATCACCTGTTTCACCCATCCCCCCATCCCCCTGCCCTCTGGTAACCGCCAGTTTGTTCTCTATAGTTAAGAGTGTTTCTTGATCTCTCTCTCTCTCTCTCTCTCTCTCATCCCCCACCCCTTGGCTTGTTTGTCTCCAGTTCCACATATGAGTGAAATCATATGGTATTTGTCTTTTTCTGACTGACTTATCTCAGTGTTATACTCTCTAGCTCCAGCCATGTTGTTGCAAATGGCAAGACTTCATTCTTTTTTATGGCTGAATAATGTTCCATTGTATATATTAATAGCCTCACTCTTGCGTGACTTCACATGCCTCCCTCTACCTCACTGCCTCACCCCAAACTAAAAGGTGTAGGAGCCCAGGAGATGACAGCCTGGGGTGGGAGATGGGAGCAAAAGAGCTGTGAGAGTCTGCTTTCTGCCCTTTTGCCCAGGCTAGTCACCTTTGAAGGCCCCAGTTGTTTTACCCTCTGGCCTTACAACCTTGCAGTCCACTTCTGAGGCAGTTTCCAGGGACATCGTATCTCCACCTTTCCATTAGGATAAATAAACAGTTGGAGACTCCCGTGTCTTTATTAAATATTTCCTCTAAACTGCATGCTTTGGCTCTGAGCCCCCATGCACCAAGCAAGCTTTCCGGGAGCAGCCGAACCCCAGAGCCCTGCCACTTGGTTCCTCCTATAAATAGCTCTTTGAACAGGCGGCAGGCACCTGCGCTGACCACTGCGCGTCCTCTCTGCCTCCAGGGTCTTCCCAGCTCCGCAGTCTAGGAGGACGCTGAGAAGTGGCAGCCCCAAAGACCAGGAGCGAGGTGGTGGGTACGCAAGGCTGAGGGCCACTGGGACCTGTGGTCTGGCGGTGGGGAAGGGAAGGCACCCCATCCTGAAGCAGTGAGGAAGCGTGGGAGGGAAGCTGGAAGAAAAGCTGCAAACAAATAAAGAAGGCATGTTTGACCAAGCCCCCAACACCTAAATCTCCAAGCCCACTGGAGCAGGAAATTGAGTGGCTGGACGGAGCAGCCTTGCTCTGCCCTCCCCCAACCCTTCCAGACCTTCCAGAGTTTTTTTTGTTTGTTTGTTTGTTTGTTTGTTTGTTTTTTAATAAATCTCCAATCTATCGAGAAAGAGGAAGTGTATTTTTGAAACATCCAGTTTCAAAGATCCAGTTTTTGAAGATCAGTGGCCACAGACGTGAAAGAGATTGAAAGAGGAAGAAAAAGGCTTGTTGAGATGGAAAAGGGGTTCCCAGAAGTGTGCGTGTGTGTGCGCGCGTGTGTGTGCGCGCATGTGCGTGCGCGCCCAGAACGCTCTAAGAGACGGCCTACGAGGAGAGAGAAAACAAAGGAAAGTGTAACAGAGAAAGACAGAGAAATAAGTGGAAGAAGGCGCGAGTGCTGGGGGAGGGGCCGGGCGCCGCGCGAGGCCGTGAGGCTGGATGCCGGAACGCAGGCACGGCCGGCGGGAGGGAGGGAGGGAGGGAGGCGCACATGTGTGAGAGAGAGACAGTGATGTCAGCATTTCCTTCTGGGTTGGTCACGTGGTCCTTGCCAGGTAAACAGACTGGAAATAGACTCCATAAAGGCAGAGCCTGCTGGGGGAGGGTGGAGGCGCTGGCACTTCACCCTTTCCTCTCTGCTGAGTCCTGAACGAGCTGGTTTTCGTGTTTGCAAGGTGGTCTCCGAGTGGAATTGCCTTCTTACGAGCCAAGGACTATGACTCTGGAAGGGAAAGCTATTTGCTTTTATAATTAGCTCTAGGACTTTAGAGACGCTTGGATTTCAGAAGAGAATGGAGGTGGGGATGCTGCTCAGATGATGTGAGAGTGTCTTGGGTAGGGGATTGCTTATCCACATTTGTCTCCTTCCAACGGGTCTAGATGGGTCTAGATTAAGGATGCCTCGGAAGGCCACAGTTTAGAATAAAAGGATCAGATGCTGTGATGATCTATATTAGGAAAAAGGAAATGCTAACAGGCCCTAGGTGGATATAGTCACCTAGGATACAGCTCCGAAGGAGGAACTGAGACCCAGGAAAGGGAAGAGGTGACACAAAGACTTTACTATGACTCTCAAGCAGTTTTTTCAAAGTGATATAAAAACAATCCCCATCCAAACCATGTAGAAGGTGAAAGCACGTCTGAAACTATCTGAAAAGCAGAACAGATGCGACAGGTGATTTTTCCACCTGGAAAGCTCTAGAATCCAAAATGGTGAGAGGCTCTTTCTTCAGATTTCCTGGAAATGGGGACCTTGCATCTCTGATGAAATAGCTTATTTAGGTCGTTCTTTGAATAATTCTGAATTGAAACAAACTACCTCATTTTGGTCACAATTTTCTACGTCCTTGTGGAAATTTGGCCAAACCGGTGAGAAGCAGAGTGACCGACTGTCCCAGGTTCTAGAGCTGAGGGGATTCCTGGGAGGCAGTTGTAAATCTAGAACAGTCTTGGGCAAAGTGGGACTCGTTGGTCAACTGTAGTGGGAGGCCCAGTCTAGACAGAAATAATAAGATAACTCATGCCCACCCTGTTCCACCCACAAACAAAACAGAAAACCCCTGTCATTCCCTATCACCTTCCTTACACGGTTCCCTGACCCTCATTTCTCTGTCTTAACTGTCCCTGATCCATTTATAGCAGGGATGACTGCAAGACAAATTTGAATGGATGTGACTCTGTGCGTGGACTTAGGAGCTGGCAGAATACAGTGAAATTGAAGAGTTGACTTTTGTTGCACCTGGGGAAAAAAGAGGGGGGTAACTGTGCATCCTTGCCTCCTGTCCCTCCCTCCCTCCCCCACCCAACCTTTCTTGGGCTGTGGGAGGAGGAGGAACCCATCAGCACCACAAGTGTACTTTCAGCCCTTGGTTGAGAGATAGATATTTGATACCCCTCTCTGCTAACAAAATACGTCACTCTGACAAGATCCCAGCCCAGAGTTATTTTTGTGGCATTATGTAATTGGATTGCCTGGTCAGGAGTACTTCCTTAACAAGGCTTCCAGCAACCCCTCCATGTGGGCCTGGCTCGTCCTGCCCAGTTACACACTCTGTTTAGCCTAAGACAAGACAGCTAAACACAGCAAAGAGATGTCAGCCTATGCCACTGGCCTAAATGCCCCATCCCCTCACAGCAGAAGCCCCTGAAGCCCCTGGTCACACCTGGGGTGGTCAGAGTTGGCTGAAGACTCTCCCATAGCCAAACCTCAATACCACAAAGTGGGCGTTTTTCTTCCGACGGGGCTGCGGGCCTGCTGCTGCAATACCCCTGCCACAAACAGCACCCCCTCCCCAGGCAGTCTGAAACTGAGAGCTCCTGGAGCAAGCCCTAGAGTGACCAGTCAGGAACCCCTGCACAGGCCTGCCATTTGGATGTCACTACCCTCTTTTCTTCCCCAGCTTTCTGAATTCCTCACATTTGTTCATGACTAATTGGTCATCTGATCATCCCTTCCTGTTAGCCTGCTGACTCACAGAAGTTAGGAACTTGTCTGAGCTTCAGACACAGTAAGAAAATTTACAAAGAAAAACAAAAGACGGCCTGGTGCCATCTTGCCCTGGGATGGCCTGTGGCAGGACCGCAAATCTAGGGGTACACTGGCAATTGTTTCGGGGTGATATTATGTTGCTGTCACCCTGGGGTGGGGGCTTGTTCATCTTATATTTTGTTGTCATTTCTCTCTGTGGCCTTTAGAGAACTCCCTCCATGACTTTCTGTGATGTATTGCCCAGCCCGGAATCCATATCGAAACCAAAGAACCTTTCCCGAAATATTTTTCTTTCCCCCTTCTCAGCCCATGTGTACTCTATATCTGCCTTTTATTTTTCCTTGAGCCCTTGCTTCCCCTGACCTTGACAAGAAGGAGATGGTATAATAGAACTAGCTTTAAAGCCAAATGGAGCCAGGTTTGAATTCAAACTGAGCCACTTAAATAGCTGTATGATCTTCATCTCTCTGATATTCCTCATCTGTAAAATGGGACTAATCATACCAGTTTCCCAAAGCTACTGGGAGAATTGAATGCAATTCATGTAAAGTGCCTGCCAAGGGACTAACACATAGTAGGTGCTCACCAAATGTAGGGTTTTCAACAAAGGTAAAGAAGAAGAGAAAAGGGCCAGTTGGCCAGGCTCCTAAGAGCTACACCACTGGGCTCCTCCTAGAATGCCCTTTTTAAGGGTGCAGAATTGAATCTCACCATCATGGGGGGATGGGATCAGGAGGGAAAGGGAAAGGGTTCCTGCCCCAGAGATCCCCATGGCTGTTCTTTCTGGGGAAGCTTCCTAGTCTGAAAATCTCTCCTCTACCTCCCTCCTTACAGTCAGGGTCTCCCTGCACACCCTTCCAACGCTGGCCACTAAGTTGAATGGATTAGCTCTTGTTGCAGGGGCCACCAAGTACCCAGAACAAAGGGACGAGGGACACGTGTGATTTCTCTCAAGGTGTCCACTTGTGTGAACCTTGCATCCCTATTGCAACATAGACAGAGTTCGTTCCAACTCCACAGGAGGAACTAGTTGGAACCATAAGTCAGGGATCCCGAGAGCAAAGTCAGGTCCAATAGCCACAGGCAAAATGATGGGGGAGACAAGGAAGGAGAGGTTCCCTGGAGGTGGGCGGAGGTGAGAAGACCAGCGCCCAGGGGCACCGCTCACTGAAGTGCACAATCTGCAAGGGGCTCTGCGAGTCACCTGCAGGGGTGAGGGTACGGTGGAGGAGAGCCTGTGGCAGAGTGCATTTGTTCCACTTGGCGGGAAGCCCTTCCCTGAAGGCTGTGAGTTTAACCTTTAGCATTCAAGTGTCGGGGCTGAAGTGTCGTTCTGAGCACTTCTTCCTGCTGCAGCGCTCCCACACTGGAAAGAGGGGCGGCACAAGTCTGCCCGCTGCTCTCCTTCTTCCCAGACAAAACGAGAGGGAGGGAGGTCTACAGAACAAAATAGGCAGACACGGCACTCCTCAAGCCAGGCCCTTGCTAACGCTAAGCATCCAGTCCCACCTCCTTGGCCAGCCCAGCGTCTGGTCAGCCTTAGTGTGAGCGGGGCCCTGGGGTGGGGGGGCTTCCCCATTCCCAACTATCCCTGGGCTGGCCTGAGCTGGAAACGGGCCCCCAACTGCCCCCTGTGGTCGCTGCTGCTCGCCCACCTCGGTGCCCCACAGGGACCTGTGTCCTAAAAGAAACTGGGAAGCCCAATGAAGGTAGTGGAGAGGGAATCAAACCACCAGCTGCCCGGGGTGGGGAGGAGGATCAAAGCCAGAGGCAGGCGCTGGGCTTGGGCAGTTCAACTCAGGCCTGAGGTGCACCTATGACTTACCCTCTCCTTCCCAGGTGGCTGCTGGGGCCAGGCCCCGGGCCTGCAGATCTTTCTAGGGGTGCCCCATAGGGGAGTAATGGAATGCTCGTATTGTTCCGCCGGGGGATGGGGGGGTTGAGGGGGTGAGGGGAGGGGCGCTCAGGTCCCAGGGCAGTAGTTCTGCGCTGGCTTAAGCTCTCCAGCTGGCCTCTCCAGGGGCCTGAGAGCCCAGCCTTCTCTCAGGAGCCCGGAGCCAGCAGAAGAATAAAGATTTCCCCAAATGGGGCTGGGTGTGCCAGACATTAAGGACGTGTGCCCTGGCTCAGTGAGCTGTGGTCGGAGTCTCAGGAAACTGTCAGGATCCTTGAGGTTATGGTTCTTGGGGAGGTGGGAACAGTGCCTGGTGTCCATGATGCTGAACCCAGAGAGCAGGAGACTAGATGCAAAAAGGGCGTGCCCTATGCCAGGACCAGAGGAAACTGGCATCGAATGTTTCTGCTGCCCCGCTGAGCCCTGGAATTAAACAAGGAGGCGGCCATGCCCACAGGGGCCCGCTGCCCTGCGTGCTGTGCTGGCACAGGCTGGGCCAGCTGGGTGTCTATGGGGGGCCCAGCTGGCCAGAGCCTCAGCCTGTGCACCCCGGGATTGGCACCCACCGTATTTCTCCAAGACTGCGGGGCTGCGCCCTGCCCTCCATCCCCGGCCCCAACCAAGCGCTGGCCCCAAATTTTGTGTCATCCGCATGCAGGAATATCGGGTTTGCCTTTTTCTCTATTTCTAAGAATTGGAAACAAACGAATTAGAAAAATTTTGCTTTGGAAAAATACCTGTTCGATGTTGTTTGGTGCTTAAATTGTCCTTGGATTTTTTTTCCAGCTTCATTTGAAAAAGAAAAGGAAAATTGATGCGTGCCCCAACCCTGTTTCTCTTTAAACTGTCCCCCTCAGACGTGCAGTCGGTGACTGCAGATGTTTTCTGGGGCGAAGAGAGTGAAATGGAATGGGAGGGAGGATGAGGACTGGGAATCTCTGATTTTAAATCCCATTACTGGCTTTGAGGAGAGGCACGGGGAAAAAAATCAGGAAAAGATAGTTCGTCCCCCACTGATTTTTTTCACTTCAAAGATTTCCCTCGCCCCTTAAATCAGAAATATTATGGTGCTAGGTATTTCTCAAGAAAAAAAATGCACATGTTTCTTCAGAATATGTACACGGTATAGGTCCCTTTTTACATTTCTCAGCAAAAAAAGAAGTGGCGGGGGTGGGGGGGAAGGCACTCAATTCCCTGGCTATTAAACAAGCCATGCCTGCAAGAAATGCAGGCATCGGGGATTGTTCAGCCGCGCATCCCTCCATTAGCGCACGCCTGCATGTCTGTGTGTCAACAGTGCACGTGCTACCACGGGCACGGACTCCCCACGCCAGCCCTAAGGCGCTCCACACAAATGGGCACCAGGTCTCAGTTGCCCGCTGTCAGCCCTGCCCCCAAGCCCGCTGCCCATGCCTCTCCAGGATCCCTTTTTTTTTTTCTGGTTCTGGCTGGCAAGTCAGAACCCTCAATCATTGCCCCCAAGTTATACCCTTGGAAATCCCCAAAGCGAACACAGCCCGACCGAGGGTCTCTTGCCCTCAAGTTGTTCACTTTGTTGTGTAGAGACAAGGTTAGTTCTCTTCTTCACCTGCCCCAGGCTGTAGATGTTGTACAAACTTCTGGTACCAGGTCACCAAAAGGGAAGCCAGCACTTGCCACTGGAACAGGCTGTGTGGAACCCAGGAGAACCACCAACTCAGAGGAGACTCCTGCCCCAAGGCTGGATCTCAGATTTCCACTGCAAAGGAGCCGAGGAAACTGGAAATCTGACTCAAACCCTGGAACTGACTAATTGCCCTGCATTTTCACAGTGCACTATGTATTGGAAATGAAGGGCAGGCTTTATCATTTGGAACTCTTTCAGTGACCTGAGCGCTCTAAGTTTGGGGCTAATTCTTTAAAGGTTTTACTTCTGAGAAATAGGGAAGAAAGAATGAAAGAATGAAACATACCCACAATCCTTGTATTGGGGATGGCACTCAAGAGTAGGTTGTGGTCTCTTTTGAATCGGGAGTTCAAAAGGAAAAAAAGAAAAAAAAAAAAAAGGCTTGTTCCCTCCCCCTTGCCCCAGGGATGAAACCTCTCTAGATTCGAGCGGCCAATTTGGTTTGATTTCTGTGGTTTGGAGGCTATGGCAGGGTTAGGGGCGCAGGGGCTAGGAAGACAGACCTCAGCTGCCTACTGGACCAGCTGGTCCACTCTTGGCCCTGGACGCAGAAGCGGAAATCGGGGTGATTCGCCCTCGCTCTGACAGCTGGAGGGAGCGTCTGGGGCGCGCGTCACCGAGCCTCCGCGCAGTCGTGCCCAGCACGCCTTGTACGTGGACCTCCTTGCTCGCTCAGCTCCCTATGTACTCTTAGCACCCCCCACCTGCCTCGTGTCCCCCAGGGATCTAATTCTCCGTTCTGTCATTTCCAGCCAGTTCTTTTCCCACCAAAAACTCCTTTTTCTTGGAGTAACTTTCCCAAAGAGCTGTTGTCCTAAAGTCCAACCTCGTGGGGGAGGACTTGGGAAGCTCTTTCTCATTTGAAGCTCCTTTAGTGGACACCACGTATACGCCCCCATGGTCCCCAGGACATCACCTGGGCACTGAGTCCCACAACCTAGTGCTTCCGTGCAGCGCCGAAACAAAAGGGGACTTCAGATGCTTTGCTCTTTTCCAGTGAAACGCCTTAGAAACAAATCTGAATTTGGGTTTTGGTTACCTTTCAGGCGTGAAAAATATTTTGACAAAAGTATTCTCCAAGTTGGGGGGAAGAAAGCTTTTGACCGAGAATATGGGCACAAAGCAAGAAGCTGCATGTAATGGATACCACTGTGTACATCCATTCAGGACTACCAGGTGCATGACCCGACTCTGCGGGGCTGGCGCCAACATCCAAACTCCCCCCGCCCCCTGCCAAGGGCACCCCTGTTTTCCACAAATGGGGAGCAGTTTTTGCTCAGACCCATCTGCTCACCCCCGGTGCAAACTTTCTGAGGCTTGGATAACAGTGGTTCAGCCCTAGGATAGAGCTGGGGATGGAACAATTCTGGATGCTCAGAAAAACCTCACCCCGCACCCCTAGGAGAAAGGGGAACTGTTCGATTTGTCTGAGGGTCAAAAGGTGGGCTAGTTGGTCCGGGGAGGGAATGGATGGATGGAGCGCCAAGTGCCGCGCCTGGCTGCCTCTCTCTCCAGTTTCTCCCTCCCTACCTCATCTTCTGCCGTTTCCAGAGGCAGGAGAAAGGTGATCTCGGACTTGACCCCTAAATCACAGCTGCTGGTGGCTGCACCTCGCTCCGGGATGAGCGCAGCCCCTTCCCAGAGCTCGGGCAGCTTAACCCTTTCGTTCCCTGGCGCTTAGGGGCCGGCGGCAGCGGCGCCTCTGACCCCGGAACCGGAGCAGCCCGCCTCAATGGGCGCGGCACCTTGGATCCCACCAGGAGACTACAAAAGGGCGAGACTGCAGGGTGCTGAGAGCCTGGGGCAAGGGCCGGCCAGCCCGGAGCGCTGCCAGGGAACCCGAGGAAGAGCCAGAGTTAGCGGAACGAAGAGGGATGTTTGGATCGTGTTAACTACCCAGACAGATGCACTTCAGCATGTCTGCATTTATGGAATCCATATGTTGTGTGGCAAATGAAAGGACAGTAACACATACATACAATAGACTTAGAATAACAATACACATTCAGAAAGAGACCCGCACATTCTTCATCCTGCAACCCCTGTCTTAGATGTAGCTCTAGAGTTGTGCGCACTGGCGTCCTTTCAACCTTCCCTGCCTCCTCACGGACTTTTTTTTTTTTTCCTTCTTCTTCCTCTTCCTTTTTTTTTTTTGTTTTTGTTTTTGTGTCCCCCCCCAACCCCCCAGCAGAAGAAAACCCAGGGCCCAGAAGCTAGGCTCTGTAGAAACGAGATCTCCTAAGATCTCCTTCACCTCTCTTCCCCCTTAAGACTGGCCCACGGCATCTTTAACACTTGGACCAAATAATAGCTGCTCATATTGTAACCCCAGATTCTCAAAATTGCAGGGAAGCAGATTCTTACTCAGATTCACCATTCACATCTTCATCATTAAACCAACACTTCTATGTTTGTTATATTTGCAAAAAAGTAGCTTCCAACAGATCTGGAAACAAAAACCCCTAAGCGAGAGAGCACACACAGCATGGCTCTGTACAGTACCTGCATTGATGTATACCTTGTATATTTGTGTGCACATATATTCACAGCACACACAGAGACGCAAAGACATCTAAAGTCATTCAAATGTATATTTATGTACCCATTTATGCATATATCTTTGTGTTTGTATCCATTCATTTGAGCGAGAGGCAGAGAAATACACACATCAATGCAATATTTAGCCTACATTCTACTTTCTCTCCCTACTGTAAATGTCTTAAAAACAGATTGGTCTAAAATTTTCTGCCCTCTTGCCAGCTAAATGAAGGATTTAGATTCTGAATTTCTTGGTCCCTTTTTTCATTTTGTACATAAAATAATCCATATAGATGCTGGATTATCGCCTAAGCATTATTCAATCATACAAGCTTGGTACCTCTCCTCCTTATAACGAATTCACTGAGTAAAATTAGCATAAGTATTTACCAGATTAAGCTGACATTTTCCTATATTGCAACATGAAATACATTTATATCCAGAATTTCCCCCAAATAGCCTATACCAGTGAAGATACTGACTTCCTCCGCGCTGTTTTGTGTAACATGCTACAAGTTCGCTCCTTGTACTATTTACATTTTTAAAAGAAAATAAATACGTAGGATTTGAGTGAGTTTTCAAGACCTACAAGGAGAAATTAAATTCTGCTGCATCTTAAAAAAAAACCACCCCAACCGAATTATGAAGATTCGTGAAGACAGATAAATAAGAGGCAAATATACTCCTGAAGGTCTGAACAATTTTCCTTACCTGATGTATTATGGAAAAATTCAGAATTTACCAATCTTCTTTCAGTCAGCTACATTTTACACTGACCTGCACTTTAGACTGAAAGGGAAAAAAAAAAGATTAACTGTTGCCAATGAAAAATTTAAAATAATAATCAGAAACCTGGACAAACTGAAGTTAAAAATATACAATGGTTACAATAAAGATAAATATTTATTTAATCAAAGTAGAAGTTGTGTTTGGACTGTAGGAATGTTTCATCCTTCCCTTAAAGAAAAAAAATCAAGAAAGAAAAAAGCCAGAGTCTTTGCAGGCTCCTGGAGAGTTCCCATTGTCCAGGGCTATCGAGAGCCCAGAATGGCATTAACCTCACAAAAGACACATTGTGCAGGGGACAAAAAAAAGCCCCTTCTTCTACAATAACTTTTAGCTTTTTTATTTTTAGAAAATGACAAAGGTTTTGCAAGCACTGACTGGTGAAACCTGTAGCAAGGCAGGCTGGGCTTGGCTTTATTGATCAACTGTCCCGCATGGAAAAGCAGCCAGGAAAAGTTTGAATGGCAATCCAGATTTGGCTCATAGAGAGGAAACCCCCGATTTTTCTAAATGTATTTTCTTTTTTTCTCTCTAAATAAAACAGCATTATTCCCAGAGTGAATTCACAAGGATTAGATGAGGTAACTCTGCAAAATCCTAAACCGGTTTTCTCCCCCTAGTCTTGACTAAGAAGCTGCATGCTCTTAAGAGCATTGGAAAATCTCTCAAAATGAAGAATTCCTTTCTAATCAAATAGATTTCCCGATTAATTCCCAAATTCTTTCTAAAATAAATAATCCAGCGAGGCTGGGAAAAAAATCTTTTTTCTAAGAAAAACAAGTTTTGTTGCGCACTCTGTCTACCTGATGTTACAGGATTCACTTATAATGCCTTAAGAAACATAAATGTTGTTTTTGCATTTGTTTGCAGATCACTTAAAGTGCAAATTGCATTTTATTTTATTCCAGACATTGTAATTTCAGTGGTACTAGTTCATATTTAGAACTTACATAAATACATACTTGTCATTAAAAAAAATCTATTGCATTAGCAGTGGTGCTAAGGTTAGAATTTGAAAGAGGGAGTGGAGAGAGAGAGAGAGAGAGAGAGAGAGAGAGGGAGAAAAGGAGAGAGAGACTAAGACTCTTGTTCTTCCTGCGTTTGTTTGCTTGCTTTTTGGAGGTACCGTACACCCGCCTAAGTGATGGCTTTGATGTACTGGGAATCGGTACAGTAGCAGGATCCCTAGCTGCTGTCTTTGATTCCAGGGATCTCCTTTGGGCTCTGGTGGGATGTGCTGCTCCTAGTCTTTATCTGAAATCCATCCTCTCATTTCAAGCCCTTTGGCTTCGAGAGTCTGCTCCAAACTCTTGGAGGAAGCTGTAAGACTTTTTTTTTTTTTTTTTTTTTTTGTATTAGGGAAGGGGTATGTAATTTCCCCCCTTTCTCCACTCTAGACCTTTCCTCGCTATTTAAATATACTGGCTTACTTTCTTACGAATTTAGTCTGAAATTATTTTTCACTGCTTTTATTACATCCCTGCTTTTGATGGCAAAATAGCTTCCTGTGTTTTGAAAACATCTGCTTTCCAGGTTTTACACAAGAAAATTGATTTTACTTTTCTCTTAGGTCCAGAGAGGTAGAAAGTTGGACTTGTTTCCAAGTGCAACTTTTCCTTTTCTTGTCTTTCCTTAAGTTACCCCCCTTTCAGTTCTGTTTCACTTTCCCCCTTCTATTCCTTCTAATCATCACTCCTGCTTCCCTTTTTCTTCTAAAGAACCAGAGAAGATTGATGGCATCTTATTTCAGAAGACAAAATTAACATATCATATATATTTTTTTGTCTAGTCTATGGTACGTGCTAAAGTTTTCTCCATATTTTCTTTATTTGTCCTCTGATTTGGGGGAGGTAATTTTCCTCCTTTAAAAAAAATCTCAGATTTGCAACTTAAAGTGGCCTCTATTTTGTCTCTGCTCCTTCTCTGCCTTTCACTTAAATCTTTGCTTTAAGCTGTCCCACTCCATTATTGCCCCCCCCTTTGAAGATGCTCTCTTCCTATTTAATGTAAACATTGCTACATTTGCCAAGGAAAAAAGAAAGAAAAAGAAAGGGAACAGGAAAAAATAAGAAAGAAAAAAGAAAGAAAAAAGGGAAGAAAAAGATCTTAAAAAAAAATCTTAGCCAGGTTCCTATTGTTGCTTCTCTGCATTTCACTTCTCGGTGTATGTGTGTGTGCGTGTGTGTGTCGTGTGTGTGTGTGTGTGTGTGTGTGTGTGTATGTGTTTTTAATACATGCATAAACTTTTGGTGCCTCTCTCCCTCTTCCTGGGCTCTTCTCCCATCCTCTCTTCCTGCTCTCCGTGCCCTGCTCATCACTTTCCCCCGGTTTTTTTTTTTTTCCTCCCTTCCTCCCCTCTGCCTCCCTCCACCTCCCCCTTTTCTTTTTTGCTGAATCTTATTGATCCAGAAGGTGGCTAATTAGCCCTTCCCGTCGTGCCTGGGTAATGAAGCACATGCGCACTGAATTAATCACAGCCATTTTTTGCAGGAAACTAATTAGCAGAATAAAGATCCAAAGACTTTTTTTTCTTTTCACTCATCAGCTCCCACTTCCAGCGCGTCCCCTCCGACCGCTGCAGCCGCCGCCGCCGCCGCCTCCTCCTCCTCCTCCTCCCGGCCGCAGCCGCCGCCGCCACCGCCTGCTTTGCATCCCAATTACAGCCTAGAGCCGCTGCCGCCGCCGCCGCCGCTTCTCCTCCGTGGCCCCTGCCCGCTCCGGGGGCTGTAAACTCCCCGCCAACCATGCTGCTCGGCGGCAGCGGCGGCGGCGGCTCCGGCTCCCCGGCTGCGGCCGCCTCCCGCCCCGGGCTCCGCCGAGCGCGCTCCAGCTCCGCCGCCGCCGCCGCCGCCGCCGCCGCCAGCAGCGCGTCCTCCGCCGCCGCCGACCCCCGCCAGCCGCCGCTGCTGCCTTGATGGGCTCCGCGGCCCGAGCGCCTCTTTTCGGGATTAAAAGCGCCGCCAGCTCCCGCCGCCGCCGCCGCCGCCAGCAGCGCCGCTGCAGCCGCCGCCGCCGGAGAAGCAACCGCGTAAGTGGCAACTTTTCCCTCTTTTTTTTTTTTTTCCCGCCGCCGCCGCCGCCGCCTGCTCCTCCTCCTCCTCCCGCCGCCACCGCCCGGACGCGGGGCTCCTCGGGGCGCCCGGGCTGCTTTGCATGGGGCTCGTCCTGCCCCCTCCCGGCTCCCGCGCCCGGCCGCCGCCGCCCGCGCTCCCCGCGCCCTGCTCGCTCGCTGCGTCCCGCTCGCCTTCCCCCTGCGCCAAACTTTCTCTTTCTCTTCTTCTTCCTCCTCCTCCCGCCGCCGCCGCCGCCGCCGAGCCCGGGCCGCCCCCTCCTCCCCGGCCCCCGCGCCGCCGCCGCCGGCCGTCAGCGACCCCCGGGAGGGTGGAGGCGCCCGGGGCGAGGCCCGCGCACCGAGTTTGGAGGCGCCGCGGGGCAGGGCCGGCCGGGGCGCGGGGCCGAGGGCGGGAGGGCGGCCGGGGTCCGGGCGCCGAGACAAAGGCGGCGGCCAGCGCGGGGGGGGGGGGTGTCCGCGGTGCCGAGCGCCCCCGCCCCCGCCGCCCCCGGCCCCCAACTTTGCCCCACCCCGAGAGGCGCCGGGGCCCCGGGCTGAGCCGCCGCGCGGGGCGCGCACCCGGCCCCGAGCAGTCGCCGCGGCTGCCGCCGCCGCCGTCACCGCTGGCCGGCCGGCGCCTTCCTCGCCGGGGCTCGACTTGCGGGGGTTGCGGCCGCCCGGCGGGAGCCCCGGGTCCGAGAGGGGGCGAGGGGGCGAGGCGGCCGTCCGACCCCGTACCTGCGCGCTCTCCGCCCTGCCCCACTGGCAGCGCCGTGAGCGCCCAGAGGGGGCTCTGCCCTGGACACTAGGGGCTCCCGGGGGCTCGGGGCTGCGTCGCCGGCCAGGACTAGACCTAGCCTGGCCGGCCTCTCTTTGACCAGCTGAGTTGAGAGACACCGGAGTGTTCCTTTTTTCTTTTTTTCTTTCTTCTTTTTCTTCCTTCCTGCCTTTCTGCCTTCCTGCCTTCCTTCCTTCCTTTCTTTTTCTTTTTCTTTTTCTTTTTTTTTTTCCCCCAACACGGATCTGGGATTGTTTACGTTCCATTCTCTACTCTCACGCCTAGTCCTGCTTCACTCTTTTCCACTATGTGTTTTCATGTGTGTCTTTTTGCATATCTCCTGGAGAGTAGATGTGAGTGCTTTTATGCAATGTATTTAAATTGTGTATGGACGTGTGGATTTCTTGTGGAGCTATTACATTAAAAAATATATTTTACTTTACAAATTAATCTGTTGCTCAGAATCTGACTTTTGCAGAATGTTGTGCAATTCCTTCGACTGTGGCAAATTCTTTGATTACAAGTGCTTTCAAAAATCACCTACTCTTTTAACTTTTCCCCCTTGTTGCTTCCAAGTAAGGCAAATATGACAGTCTTTATTGGTTTCAATTATTGAGACTTGATCTAAGGACTATATGGAAGAAGGCTGATTGCCTTTTTCTGTTCTCCAGTTGTAGTGACTTTTAAAAGGGGGTTCGTTAAGCACCTTTGAAGAATATGACATACTGTGATCGCTTGGCTGTAATGCAAATTGCAGAGCATAAATTCACTTTGGAATTAAAGGAAAAAAGACTCCAGCCCTTGCAGTGGGGACACTTGAGGATTTATTATGTTGTTTAAAAAATTACCTTTTTCTCCCTACTTTTGGAGAATGGCTCGTTACAGACCAACTTATTTGGAGGTCTTCAGAAAGAGGCTTGGGTAATGGGAGAGGGGAGAAGATTGATCATAATCTGCATAATCAATAGGGCAGCGAGCTGCAATCGTGTACCTACATTTACTGTAAATTTCTACAATATCTGCAGCATGGGTGCTCCACTGCCTTGGTCGACTTCTTAGAGCGGATTTAGAGGCAGTGCAAGCAGAATTTACTGTCCAGCCCTCCAGAACAATATATGGGAAGTCCACTCAATAGTGGCTCATTTAAAAACTCCTTCATTTTGCTGTGCATTTTTGAGGGGAAAATCTGTTTACATATGTGGGTTTCAGGTACTGAACCCCCAAGGTGTAGGTATCCTGGAGGTTGAGGGGAGTGGAAAGTATTGGGGGGCTAGGGGGTGGGTATTCGCTTATTGAAATACCACCTTGGGGGCCCTCTTCTCATCGTATAATGTTAGGTATCTTTAGTGCAAATACTTTAGAAATAAGAATACAGTAGAGGGTAATACACCAGAGATTGAAGCAATGTCAAAAGTAAGAATTGCTGTGTGTGCATTTGGGAGAGCGAGAGAGAGGGAGGGAGAGAGAGAGAGAGAGAGAGAGAAAGGGAATACAGACTCTTAGAGTCAGGCTTGAAAGCTTGGTGGTAGGTGAATCCATATTTGGAGATGATTTTGAAATAGTCTAGCAAATGGTGCACGAACAGGATTTCGTAAAAAGTGTACATGGGGTCGGTTTTGAAAGGATTGCGGTTTGGGGAGATGAGGTGTGGGCAGGAAAACCCACTCTAGGCCTGCAGCCTTCTTCTGTCTGTGTATCCCCTCCCTTCCCCCGCCCTGAGTTTTAGTTTTTAATTACTTAATGCTGAAACGCACAGGGCTTATATAAATATTTGCAAATGCTCTTTCCTATTGATTTCTCTGAATAAACTGCCCTGCTCAGGTCCAGAGAGGAGGTAATTCAGATTTGTGGACTTTTTAAACATATAAAGTCTCTGGAGGAGTGTTCATCTGTGCATGCATGTGTTTATGGGTAGAGTTATAGATATGAAGATTTTGGGGGGCTTTAGGGAGAGTTCAGGCTCTGGTTAGTGTGAGCTGAGAAGGCTGGGCTGGAGCTGGCCCCATGGCCTGGCATTCCTGACAGATGTGTGTGTGTGTGTGTGTGTGTGTGTGTGTGTAAGTACATAGTGCGTGGGTGTCTACACTGGGGGAGTCTGAATGCGTATGCACTTATACTCCCTCCATCCCCCCATTACATATGGAGTTTTCCAGGGCTCCGGTCACTGCCTTCTCCTCAGGGTCACATTGAGTTCGAATCTGACCCAAGGTGCAGGAATCCTGCAATGGGGAAATAAAAGAATATACAGAATGGGGTCAGGTCAGCTGCTCAGAGGCCAAAACCCCTACAGCTGCTTTGATTTTATTTTTTTTTTGTGTGTATATTTTAGGCTCCTCCTGCCAGGTTACAAATTGTGCCTCCCCCTCTCAGGTGTTTGCTCTGTAGCTTAAAGGCACCAGAGCCTGTTCGTGGGTAGCTGTCTGCTCCCAGCAAGAACAGAAAACCCACAATACGAATCCAAAACAAAACAAGAAGGGGTGGGGGGGGGGGAGAAGAAAAACCCTATTGAGTTCAGGCAAATAAGGTTGGGTCTCCAGATCCGATTACAGAGCTGCTTTGAATATGCAAGACAGCACACAAGACCAGTCATTCCAGTTACAACAAACTATTAAAAAAAGAGAGAGAGAGAGAAAAGAAAAGGCATGTTTAGGTCGTAATTTGTTAGTACAAGGGAAAGAATCCCACATAAAGCTGCCCTTTTCCCCCTCCCTTTGCTGGCTTCACATAGAATTCACTCACCCTTTTCTGATTCGTCTACTATATAAGTTCTTTTATTAAAATCTTTGGGGTTTAGGAAGATCGCTGCAAGCAACACATTTTCTGTATTTTTTTTCCCTCTTTATCTTCGAGGAGAGTTGGCAGGGGTTCTGTGGTTTGCAGTTACACAATATGTTATCATGTTTTTAATCACTAAATCATTGCAGTGGTTATAGATTTACAGTTTTGGGGTATTACAGAGAGGAGCAACGGCGGCTATATATATGCTTTTAAATTACACCAATGTAAACTGCGTGCAGCAGCTGCGAATATGGTTAGCCGACTTCAGCACCCCCTCGCCCCCCAAGCATCTTAGTACTTTTTCCTCTGTGATTTTTTTCGTATTGTTAGGCTTTCCTAAAATAAGCTATCCCCCACTCCTGTATTCCTTGTCTTTCTGCCTTCCCCCAATTTTCACTGCAGGCTTCTAACCCCAGATAGGCTAGAATTCAAACTCTTTGAAATATACTTTGGATCAAAGATGATAATAATAGCAATAATAATAAAAAGAGTGGATTTCCGAAGAAATCTTCTTGGTTTCCATACCGACCTCCTGTGTAGGGATGGAGGGCTGATCGGGAGACGGGTGGGCGAGAGAGAGGGAAGGGAAGGCGGGCTTGGAGCGCTTGCCTGCCTGGAACCACCAGGGTCCTGTCACTGCGAGCCCACTTTCAGCTTCTGTTTTTCATATTATTATGTAACAGAATCCTTGGCAGCATTAAAAATTCAGTATTACAAGCTGATTGTAATGCTGCCTCATTAGACAGCACTGTCTGGCCTTGTATTAAGTGAAACACAGAGCATGGCTTTTAGATTATAAACACCAATAAATATTAAGGATCAGCAGAGGGGGGAACTCGTCAGCTGGGTTTTTGGCCCCTTCTGGTTTTCTATCTCCTCCCATCTTCTTCCCTTCATCCCCCTTCCTCCTTTCCCCCCTCCCCCTTTGGTAACTGTCATCTGTTTTCTTGGGATGCTGATGTGTCGACCCTGGTGACATTTTAGGAGGGCTTTTTATAGAGTTATCTTGTATACACAAAAGGTTTGGAAGTTTGTTTTGTTTTGATCTGCAATAAACAGGCCCTTCACTTTGCTGATGTCATTTCCGTTCATATTTGAGTTGTTTATTGTGTTTCTTCGCAGGGCCCTCTCATCCCTACCCCCACCCCACTTTTTCAGCCGGAGCCTGTGACTGCCTGGGGAAGGGGGGGACGCGTTCCTAAGCTGCCAGGTCTGGGTTCAAAGGCTGAGGGTTGCGTGTCACTGCCTCATCCTAGGGTTCGCCTGCTGGGGAAGATGTGTCTAGCTTAGAATCTGGTTAAACACTCCGACATCCACTTGCCCTGGTATTTCCATGGCATGCAGTGATTCATCTCAGCTTCCTTTCTTTGAAGCCCCCCCCCCACACCTTGTCTGTGTCTTTAATACATCCTTATTGTCCACTTCTCCATGCACCCCCCATTCCCCCCCCCAAAAAAAACACCAACCTTGTAGTGATGGCTTTGATTCAGTCGCAAATCTGAAAGCTGGCATTAGTGACTTCATGCTGTGAAAAAAGAAAATGTTTTAAGGCGCTGCCCCACAGCCTCCCGACTATCACCTTCTACCCCTGATCAGACTTTTTTTTCCCCTTTTGCGTTTATTTTTCTGCTCACTGCCTTTTTGTAGACATAAAGGCAGTTCTGGTGTTACTAAAAACGGCCACAATGTCCAGTGTCTCTTATTTCCATGTGATCTACAATTGGAATCCCCCCTCCTCCAAAAAAAAAAAAAAAAAAAGTAGGGTGGGGAAAGGAAGGAGGGAAAACTTTGTAGGTCCCTAAGGCTTTCCTCTAATAGGATGATGGGTTTTAGGTTTAAAAAAATATTATTGTTTTGTTCTTTTAGGTTTAGAAATAATAGGGGGAGAGGGAAAAGCAGTCATTAGGAAGTTCACTGAGCTGCTTTCCAACTAAGACGGGTGAAAAATGAACCTGCATTGACACTTGGCTCCATGTGAAAGCCCCAGTAACCTCTCCCCCCTTCCGTGGCCCTGGCCTTTTGTTCCTGGAGAACGGAGCTAAGGTGCTTTTTCTCCCAGACCAAAGGCAGCAGGCAAGGAGTCCCCTTGTGTGCGCATCGCCTTTAGATGGCCTTCTCATGGTTATTGTCAATGCAGACTCCTCCAAACAATTGCTCCAGGGAGACACAAAAGCAAAAACATTTGTCCTATTTTTTTAACCTCTTTGTTTTAGATTTTTTTTTATCCATTCTTTAAATTTCACAGTTTCTATTTGTCTGCAGAGAGACAATCGAAACAGCATGAAGCACATTTTACCGTAGGCCTCGCTGACGATTGGAACAGCCTCAATAGAAATCCAAATTCTAAAACACTGGCTGACTTGGAGGATATGTGAAATTTCAGCCTGGGCCTCGCTGACGATTGGAACAGCCTCAATAGAAATCCAAATTCTAAAACACTGGCTGACTTGGAGGATATGTGAAATTTCAGCCTGGGCTCTTAAGTCAGATTAGCACAGATTGCAAACAAAAACGCACTAAGATAAAAAAATTCTAGAATCATTTGGGGGGGGGCGGGGGTGAACAGGGTCGTCTTTTGTTTATCCTTTAGTGTCTTGCCCTGAGAAGTGGTTGCTTGATAGGAAGGAATGGCCAACCCAAATGAAATTCTTCACTGAAACAAAAATCTGATCTTGGTTAGTGTGCTCCTGGCATATTGTTTAATTGATTGTTTTAACACATGTGTAGGGGAGCTGTTGGTACATACTACGGAATTGAGGCTGTGCTGAGATTTTGTGGGGTTTTTTTCAAACTCCCATTTATAGAAAGAGGCCTTACTCCCTCCCCCTTCTCTTTCTTCTCCTGTTTCCCTTTTCCTTTCTTCTCCCTCCAACCTGCTTCCCTCCAAGAATGCAGTGGTTTGCATCAGAGTGCACAGGGATGAGCCCCACAGTGGGGATGGCTCATGACAAAATAGGAGTCCACCTCTTTTCCTGGCCCCCAAACAAAGCACTTCTCTACTGTAATGTATGGACCATGATTGTGATGCTGTCCTTAAGCATCTGTCTGCCTTTTCATTAAAATTCTCAATTTCAAGGTTTAGAAACACAAATGTAAGAATCCCCTTGGGTATAAAAGTCTTGCATGGCAAATTCTCTTTGCCCTTTTAGAAATAATATTTTTGTTAAAAAAAAAAAGGGAAGAAAGAGAGCAAGCACTTCACCTAATGCTTTAAAGCTGTTGTAAGGCAAGTCCTTTATTTTTGGCTTTCTTAAAACTTGGGCTTTGTAACTTAAAATTAATTTGGAAAAGCTCCTTCCAATCATGGTTTTTAAAACATGGTTACTCGTTTGTGTCTTTCTTATGTGTGTGGTTGACAGATGTAGGGTCCAAGGTGGGGAGAGTGAGTAAGTAAACTAGATAATGTTCCACCCCTGATTTGGGGGTAAAAAATTAATCTCTGGAATTAGCATTGTAGTGATAGATGGAGGCCTTGAGGTATGTGTCAGAGAAATGTAAATCAAATTATCTGTGTAGGCCTTGGCAGGCCAGCCTCCTGTGGTTATGAAGGTGAGTGTGGGTTGTCCTGAGGAAAGCCTGCATTCTCTGTTGCACCCAGGAGGGCCTGGTCACCTGGTGGGTACCAGGCCCCTAAATATAACTGCCTAGAAATGATGGGGTGAATTCAGGGTATGGAGTGCAATTTAGCTCCAAATATTGTATTGTTTGTTTCAGGGACTTTTGTTTTTGCCCTCTCCTGGCTTTTTCTTTGTTAAAATCTCAAGGTTATTGAGGCAGTAATTTTAAAATCAGTGTGTCTGTATATTTTAATAAAAATACAGGGATCTGGAAGAATACATAGATCTCCCCTAACCCCAGTTGTGTTGTGAAAATAGAGTCCAGGTTTAGTTGGAAGTCAGAATGCTGACATTCACTGTATCTTAGCTCAGAGATCATATTTACTTTCGCTGAAGAGAAGGGATACGGCGTTGGAGAGGGAGTGTGTATGTGTAGAGAGAGAAAGAGAAAGACAAGCCAGTTTGGCTCAGTTGGGATCATTGTAATTTACTAGCCAGCTAAGTGGTAGGGGGCTGGCCTCTGGCTTGGAGAGTGGGTAAGGGGAGGAGTAGGGAAGAGGTTAGCATTCCCTGATTTATTTTTAAATATTTATCCTTTTGGTTGTTGCCAATTACTGTTTTCAGATGAGATGAGACTAGCTATGAAGAACTGCCTTTTCTGAGAGTGGGTTTATTTGTCTGCAGTGTTCAGGAGCCCTGAGAGTGCCAGGCTGTCTCTGCTGGGCAGGCCGTGGGGTGAACTACAGATAACTGCCCTCGAAGAGCCAGGGCCTTTCGGAGCCAGAGGACAGAGTTTGCAACCTATCAGGGAAACACTTAATTCCATAGAGAAGTGCAGAAATTCCAGAATCCCTCTGAAGAGGTATTGTTTTGTTAATGATGAAAATAAGTTTTGGTAGAGGTAAGGCCCTAGTTTTTTTGGTAGCCCTTGATATTGATGCTCCAGAGGGCCTAGATCCCTGCCTGTGGACTAACCTGTTCAAATTTTGCCTGTAACAAAGGCAAGCTTGACCAGCTCTCACCATGTATGCAGCCCATGCTGGATTAAGATAAAGGAAAGGGACCCAGGGTCACTCCCAGTTCCACTTGTCAGGCCTCTGAGGTTCAGGAGGGCACATTGCCACGTGTGCCCTTTGGGATGCTGGCAGTGTCCTGCAGACCCCCCCCCTCTCCCGGGGCCTTCTGCCCACCACCTCCACATCCTTCCAGATTACTTTATAGCTGGTTCTTTGGCATTCCAGCTTTTCTTTTATTGAAGATATTTATCTGTCGGCTCACCGGGTTCATGGTGTCACCAGATTATGAGGTCGTCCCCTGTTAATAAAAGTTAAGATAAAGCAGGAAAATTAGATTTTCGGGGAGTATAAACATTTTCTTACTGTCTTTATCACATGGGCTCTGGGTTGCTCCCAGGTAAGACCTAGGGGCCTAGAGTCCTCATGTTCCTGAAGACGTTTTCAGAGACATCTCTGTGTTGTGAGTGCCACGTTACTTGCGTTATTGCTAGCATCATCATTTTCATGTATTATTCATAGTCACTTTTTCAATTAAATTATTAATTGGTTTTCTTTAAGGTGTTCTCAACTCATGTGGCTAATATAAATAATAGTGTGTTTTGAAAACACCACCTGTTCTTGGGTCTGAAGTCAGGTGGCCTGGCAGAAGCTCGGCACTGATCGTACTCTGGTTTGCAAAAATCATCCTCCACTTTCCTTTTTTTTTTTGCTCTCCAACCCCCCCCCCCCCCATACCCTCTCATGTGTGACAGAATTTGGCTTGTGCTCTCCTTTGTCCCTAATCGGACATGATTCCCTAGAGGCAGTCTTTTCTCCCAGGGTCCTGGCAGACAAAAAAAATTTTTTTTGGAATCTCTTTTCTGGACTAAAATGTAAAATGTAGAGAGGGGTTGTCTGTCCCCAACAGGCTGGATATTTACGATAATTTGAACTCAAATTACATTGTGCAAAAACGTCTAGCGCACATGGAGACATGATAGTTTCAATCAGTGGAGACTCCTCTTTCCTCCTGCATCAGTGTGCTTAATGCTAATATAATTCCATACATACAGCTCTTTGCCTTCTGAGCTTATTATATTTCTAACACTTGCATGGTTCATTATTGTGCAGTCGGGGAAAGGACTCTGAAGGTTGTGGGGCCAGCCTGGGTGGGTGGCTTTTGGAAAGGAAAAGCTGGTGCCCTTCTGTGTTGGGAGAATCAGGAGTAAAATCAGACTGAGTATGGGATTCTGACAGGACGGTGACTTCCGGCGAGATTTCTCTGGTGCTGCCTTTACATTTGAGAACGGAGAAGGCCAAACTGGGGAGAATAGAAGTGTCTAGCGGCTGCTCTGACCAGCTGGGGTAGCCCCATTAAATTCGACCTGGCAGTAGAATCTCCCTATGAAGGGCTTGATGTATGCCTTATCCGAAATGATGTGTGTGTGTGTGTGTGTTTTAAGGCAAGTCTTGTAAAAAGACTGTAAGCTTAATTGCAAGCTGTGAC
>CM053563.1:41989875-42248892 GCA_028646485.1 Cryptoprocta ferox
GGCCTGGCTGTGACGTGGATGGGGCCCAGAGACCCGATGGCTCCGGTTCTGAGGCCCCAGGCTCCCTTTTGTGGCCGAGGGCGCGCCCCTTTCTTCTCTCCCGATTCTAGGCCGGCCCCAGACTTTTGATGAGAGAGAGGGGTCAGCGCCTGGGAAGGACCGGGCTTTGTTCCCGCCGGGCCGGTTCCCGAGGCGGCGCAGGCCCAGCCGCCCAGGGCTCCAGTCCCAGGCGCGCGGCCCGGCCTGCCCAGAAGCCCGTACCGGAGCGCGACCGAGCGCTCGGGCCTCGCGCGCCCCTGTGTCCCCGTGTCCCCGCGGGCGTGGCCGCCGCCGAGTACCCAGACTGCGCCCGGCACGACTGTAGATGTCAGGCTTTGCCCGGGGAGCCGAGCGGCGGCGGGGCTGTGAGTTTCAAATTAACCTTCCGCTTTGTTGCTGTGTAATGTGGATCCCCGAAGGCCCCCCGCCCCGCCCGCCCCCCTTCCCCGGGCGGTGAGCCTGCAAACTGCGAGTTGAGCTTCATTTACATAAAGCGATTCCGGGCGGGCGGGCGGTGAGCCGGCGGCGGGCAGGCCGGGGACCCGGACGCAGCGCCGCGCCCCGTGGGTGAATCCCCGCCGCGCGCCCGGGGACCCTCCCTCCCGGGGAGGGGCGACCGCCAGCCCCCGCCACCATGAGCCCCCCTCGCCTGCCTGCGGCTCCCCTGCACCTAGTCAGAGCCACCTCGGAGTCCCGGGGGCGGCGGGAGGTGGGGAGAATGCCGCCTGGGGTGGTTAAGTTCGGGGCTCCGGTGCCGCTGGAATTTCCCATTGTCGAGCGCGCCGCGGCCCCCAGACCTGCGAGTGCCTCCTCCCTCCGGAGGTGTGCGGAGCCTTTGTGTGCCAGGTGAGTGGAGCCTCCCTCCCCAGCCGGCCAGCCCGCCCGGTTAGCACCGCCGGCCTAGAGCGGCAGGCAGGTGCTGCAAGTCTTGGCTGAACTTCCCATTCTCTTGGGGCATGTGGGGGAAGGGCGGCTGGATGCACTTGAACTCGTAGATTCCCAATGGACCCTACCTGGGGTGAGAGTGTCTAAATTCTGCTGGGTACAGAGTGAAGCCCTTCCTCCTCCCATCTTTCCTCCTCTCTGTCCCTCCCTCCTTCCTTATTTTGCTTTGGGATTAGTTCCTGCCTTCTGAATACTTGCTGCGGTGCTAGTGTCGTTTAAAAGTTTGGGTTCCTCCGCCTTAAAATGCGCCCTTTTCAAGCACAAGAGAAGTCACTGGTCAGTTTGAAACAATGCGAAGAATGTGCTTATTGTGGAGTAATTAAAGGGAGAATCAGAGGTTTGGAGCTGGAAGGCACCTTTGGAGATCCACTTGCCCATCCTCTAATTTTAGTTTGTTCACACTCTGGAAAAACATTTCCGTGGGGGAGAGGGGTGGAGGAGAGGGAGAGCTGTGATGTTTGTCCTGTTAAAGGAGAAAGATTACCCAAGTTAGGTGGGGGGGGGGGAGAGTAATCATTGTAGACTTATAGAGGGAAAAGAACTTTCTGGGAAAATGGTCTTTTCTGTTTTGGACATACGTGTGTTACAAGAATGGTAAAACACCTCGAGGCCAAAGACCATCACTCGTGCCTGGCGTATTGTGGAGTGCATTGCCTGGCTTAGTGGCGCACGGTATATAAACTGGTTTAAATGAAACACATGAGCAGGTGAATCCAGGAGGGTTCTCACTGCTCCCACCCCCTGTTTGTGTCATTTAACAGGCCTGGAAGACTGACAGATAAACTCAGAGAGATTAGACAGCCCCACTTGGGCACAGGGAGAAGATCTTTCCCCCTGGGGCTTGGGCCTGCTTTGTGGAATGTATCAAGGCAAAGCAAGGGACACATACTTAAGCCTTGAAGGTAGATAGTGAGAAAGTTACACGTCATCTTATTTCATCTGATGCTTTGAGATCCTTGGGGACAAGTCACTAAATAAATAGAGTATAATTTAAAGCTCGTTCCTGCTAGCTGGGGAACTTTGTTTCTTTGCCATCAAGCAGCAGGTGCGAGTTTGCAGAGTTAGCCCCTCGAGTCCCCTCATTCCTAAATTCAGGAGGTGTCAAAGCTTCATGTTCTTTTAATGGCTGTGGTTTCTGGATAGGTTTCAAGGGGAAACCCTAAAAATCATGAGTTCCAGGAGGCTGGGCTGGAGAAGGAAGCCCAATTGCTGGGGGAGAGACTGCGTTTGAGAGGAAAACAGACACCTTCCAAGGTAACCTGATTGAGAGAGGCCAAGGCCAGAACGTGGCCTGTTCCTAGTTTGCAGAACAGCTGCTGGCGGCCTGAGATTCTGAATCCTTCCCTTTACCCAACCCAAACACAAAAAGCAATTAGGGGACAGAGGTGGGATATGTGGGAAGTCAGGAGTCCACTGTTCTAAATAATTTAAGGGTTTCAGGAAATGAGTCATTGGAGAGAGGTGCATACCTGGATGTTTGCGCACCTGTATTTTTGTGCATTCTATTTTGCAGAGACCCCGAAGGCCCCCTTTCAGACGGTATATGGCTATGAAGGCTAAGAGAAACTCTTCCTCTCACCCGTCCTTAAATTACAGGACTAAGGAGATTGTCTGCACTTCGTTTCTAACATGTGTTCAGAGAGCGTGTGAGTGCCTCTCAGAATGGGCTGGGGTCACACTTTGCTCTTTTATTTAATTGCCCAAGTGTTATTTAACAACACGGGGCAGAGGCAGAAGCAAGCACTTTTACACTTTAAAATCAGCCCTTTTGGAATCACAAGGAATTAAATGACTTGGAGACCTTCTGTCTTTATGACATGGGCTACCTCCCTCTCCCAGCTCTCTTTTGAAATGGCTGCACTTTCTATGGGATAGAGCTGCTGTTTTCCAGTTGTCCTGAAAACAGTTTTGATGGACAGGGAACTATTGAGAAACGCTTGGTAACTCTTCCAAAATAAAAAAAAAAATCTGAGCTGCTTCCCCAACCACCTGAAACTTTAATTTTGGTTTCTTTCCTTCCGTCTTTTATTTGCACAAATGAATACTTAGGGAGGGTGGAAAGGACCCAAATAAAACAGCACTCTCAGCAGGCCTCTGTTTGGCTCGTCCCAACAGGACAGCGAAGTGCCTTCCTTCTTGCTGCTTTGGGATTGGATTTAACTGCCATGTAAACTCCGTGCCAATGGACTGCCTAGTGGCAAGGAGCTAAAATAAGCGAGATTTCAGTTTTCATCATTATGACTTTAAATGATGATTACTAGACACTCCCAGGACAGGCCTGGCTCACCTTGGATGACCCAAAGGTTGTTGGTTCATTAGAATAAATCTGTGATTGCAGAATACTAGCAAAGTATTACCTGGGGCTGGTGATGATTTAGCTTGTTTTTTTCAGTTCTGGTCACAAGCGGTATCCATGGAGCTTGTCCTTATTGTCACTGTGTGCTATTGGACAGTGGAGCCTTTTTTTTTTTTTTTTTTTTTTTGCTTCTAAAGTGTTAGTGTGAGGACCTTGGAAATACTTGAGGGCCCAAAGCAGACCCTTACCTAAGAAATTACTTGTATTGTAGATTTGCAACAGCCTCATTAACATGAACACATAAATATTTAGGTGACTAAGCAGCATTTTGTAAAAGCATAGGTAACTGCTCTCTCCCTAGAAGGGAAGGTGACTTGTTACACCCACATTTTAGAGTATCCAGTTTGCTTCTTAACCTGAAAGGTTCAGCTTCATCTTACAGGGGAGACAACAGTGATAGTGATTCTGGCCTGAAGAAACTGGGAAGCTTCATCTCACGCTTGCCAGTATTACAGGGATAATGCACCTGACTCTGTAGCCTCCACGAGTACAGTATGTGCTGTGGCTTAGACTCTCATTTGTTATTAGAATGGTTCCTCACTCTTAGACTGGCCTGTTTCTGTAATGCTTGGGCCTGTTGGCCTAGTCTGGGTCCCAAGGCTGGTGTAATTAACCAGGATGGGGGCGGTACCATAAAAACACAACAGGAGGGCAGATTCCATTACAGTGAACTTCATAGGGGTATCCCAGTGCTCTGGTATGAGAATTTGGTTGTAATGGTGATTGCTAGAAATCTCAGCACCGCTCAGAACCACCATCCTCTGCCTTGGGATGCAGCTTCTAAAAGCTGCAGTCAAGGAAATCAGGACCCAGGTTTAATAGAATCCAGTCAAGGGAACACCTTTGCAGGAACTAGTCTTAATCAGATTTTAAAGGGTGACTTTTCTGTCCAAAGCACAGCGTCCTGAGTCCGTAGGCCTTTCAAATTGAGAAATACACAGAAGCTGAGATTGAGTCAAATTGCCCCGAGAGAGGAACTGTGGTAAAAATCTTGGCTCGTTGGCAAGCCTCTTGCAAAGTCCAGATTAAGGAGAAAAAGTACAAAATCAACAACTGTCAGATTTCTTTTCTATATGATTTAAAGTTGGCTGCCAGATTGTCACTTTGCACGTGTTCGAAGAGAACAATCAGATGTTAGAGGGTCCCCTCCCCCCAACGTGGTAAATGACTCTTGTATGGACAGGAGCTGGGGAATTGACAGCAGCTTTGTGCGGAAGCTTCGCAAGCAGTGAGACAACTCGAGAGAGTGTGTGTGTGTTTCTTGGTTTTCACTTTTTGGGGCAGGGGATAGGATGGTGAGGATGAGGCATTGAGTGGTCTAGCAGTGATGGGTGTGTTTCTAGAGAGTTTTTTGCCCAAGGAAGGTGCCTTTGATTCTTACTTATAACTTTTAAAGGTGATTTTTATTTTCCGTTGATGTTTCTTCCCCTCTTTCACCATTGATTGCTTTGAGTTTCTTGCTTTTGCAAGGATGGGGTGTGAATAAAAATGGGAAAAGAGACAGACAGAGTTTGCTAGGTGACAGATTTGGCTTCATTTCAGAGTAAGACTTCTGTTTTGTTGGTTTTAACCCCAGACAGGGCCTCTTAGCAAAATGCCTGGGCTTAATCTGCCTTTTGGGTGAGCCCTTCTCCCTTCCCACGGGAGGGCCATCACACAGTCATGTCATGTCAACACTAGGATGAATGCATGGGGGTTTTGGTGTACCGTTCCAGAGAGGCCTCAGCCTGCCTCCTGTGTCCTGGGGGTGGGGAATGGTGAGCTTAGGTGGTGCAGCTGCTCATGCTTAGAATTTTGTGCTACCTCCAAGGTGTTCCCATCTCTTCTCTACCTGAAGTGGGACTGAGGCTTCTGCAGAAGGGAGGAGTGGGGGAGGGGGCAAACATGGACTCCCCTCCCACCGCCTGCTCCCTCTGGGTGTTGCTGGTTTGGGACTGAAGCCAACGAAACCCCTTTGCAGTCCACTCTCCGTGAAGATGGGGAGGGGCCAGCATCCCTCTCCCCTTCTCTTCTGCTAATCACATAGTGGTCTTAAAGGCTTTCTGAAATGATTATCTTGTCTTTAATTTTAAGTGGCTCTTTTGGGGCAATATTTGGGAGTTTATGGAGTATCTTCAGTCATCTGTACGGAGACTCTGAACTGGGAAAACTGGCTCCGTTGGACTCTGTGAAAAGACAGTGGAATTTTCATCTGCTGCCGATTTCACGCACTGTCCTGAAAGTCATTTTGGCCACAAACCTTTGATCTGGGCGTGAGACCGCCCCCACCTCATGCTTCTGGGGGCAGCAGTTGGTGATGGCTCAGACCTCCTTGCTCTGTGTATGTGAGAAAGTGTGTGTGTGTGTGTGTGTGTGTGTGTGTGTATGAGTCACTGTGAGCAATAGCCAAAGAGAAGGGCTGAGTAGTGGGGTGACTGGGGGCTCAGGCGTGGTGAGGGCTTGTAGACTGGGAGTGCACAGCATGTAGTCTTCCTCAGGGGTAAGAAAAGTAGAACAACCTGGAGACAAAAAACAACTTTTCTGGTTTCTTGGTTGTGCCCAATTTCATCCAGGAATGTGCCTGGAATAAAAGGTTTCTGAGTGTGTTGGTTGAGTTAGATTTTGAATGAGGGCAGTAGCCTGTGCACGTCTCTGTTGTGGGCTCTGCGTTTCAGTACGAAACTTGCAGTTGACAGGCAGCTGTACGCTTTCTCACTCCAATCTCCTTAGTGGAGAGGCTGGAGCCAGATTAGCTGGGGAAGAAAAGACCAAGGGGCTTAATTTGATATTCAGTTTCAGCCCTGCAGCCCCCTCCCCCCGCCAAAGTCATATAAGTGCCTGTTCAAATATGGAAGTCTCCCTTCAGTGTATAAAAAGCTCTTTTCAAAAGAGTTTTGACTCCTGTAAGTCTATAAAAAGTACATATGTGTGGACGTGAACTTATTTGCTTCCCACACTTACGGTCTCTTGAGTGGCCTGTTTTGGACAACTTTGTCTTCCTGCCATTGGTGTCCAGTGAAAATGTGCTAAAAAACACGTGTGCTTTTTTTCTCCTTCTCAGCAACTTTTCCTTCTTCTTCTTCTTTTTTTTTCTCCTTTAAACAGTTTTTCTTAACTGCTCAAGAAACAATGCAAGCTTCTTCCACCATTTCAGTCCCTGCTTCCTAAAATGCTCTTTGGCTCAGGGCCTTGGTTCTTAATGTACATTTGGCTTGTAGGGGGAGCGGTTTTTGCTTTCCTTGTAACAGCTCTTTATTTCTCCATGAGACATCTGCATCCTTGCTAAAGTGTCAAGTCAACTTTTGGACACTTCAGAAGCCTGGATTCAGTGTGTATTAGGTTGATCTCACTGCTAAAATGACTATTTTTTAGATATCACCTCTGTCCTGCCAGGTTCTTCAATGGTGTCACTTTTATATTCGATACATCATTATTGCTAAGGGACAGGCATTGATAAAGACTGTCCATCTGTATCCCTGACTGTACAAACACTTGTTACCTGGGCCTGCCTGGCTTACTTTTAAAATGGAGTTCCAGGCAGAGAATGGCAGTAGTGAAAATAACAGGGGTTTCCCATCCCCAACCCCCAACGTTTTCAAAGAAGAAGTTGAGGCTGGTTTCTCCTCCAAAAGGTGTGAAACCCAGAGGTAGAGGTGTCTTTCGGGAAAGCAGGGAACTCATGCATTTTGGGAAAGGACAGTCCGTTTATTTTGCCCTTGCTGGGAAAGCTGTAACAATTGTCCAGACGGTGGAGAAATTGGCTGATAGAGGAAATCCTGGTGCAGACTCCCAAGTGTCTGCTTGGGGAGAGGTGCACTCTTCCTCACTGGTGCAGAGAATTCTAAAATAAAATTGGGGAGAGGTCAGTTTAGGATAAGAGAGTGGCTTATGAACCAGCCCTTAAAATGGGCATTCTGGTGTTTACACTCAGTGTTGTGGGAGAAGCAGAGATGAACAGAATGAGCCTGCTCTTTGGAAAGCTAGCTAGCTCTTGTTCATCTCTCTTCTGGGGTCATAGACCTGAGGCCCAGTTCTTGTCTCGTCCGGCCCCGCTCTGTGACTGTGGACCCATCACGTAACCTCTCTGAGCCTTAGCTCTTTCATCTGTAAAATGGGCACAAGACACACTTCCCATTTATAGTGCGGATTCGATTCAGTAGAAAACAGGCTTCACAGCGCTTAGCATATTGAGTAGCTTCTCCACAAATGATAGTTCCCATCCCCACATCCTTTTCTTTTGTATTTCTTTTGTTGCTGCTGCTGGCCTCTGCTACCTTTTGTTTCCCAGCACCCTGGAAGAAATAAACTCAAAGGTCCAGCATTCCTTCAGCTCTCCCCTTATGGACTGGGAATAAGGCCAACTCTTTTTGACATCCTGCAACTAACTGCGTTTAGGAGTGAAATAGACGTAGTGTCCTCATCCTCCCCGGCCCTCCCCTCACGTGCCCCCCACCCTGCCCCCTGAAGCTGGCAGGCAGCCTTCTAAGTGAGCAGCCCACTCAATGACCCACCTAGAGAGGCCTTCCCAGGCTGGCTTGTATATGCTAATAGGCCTGACTTGTCCTGGCTTGTTTGTAGTGATTTGTGGAGGCATTTATATGCAAATACTATCAACTTGCTGAGTTAATTATCATGTGCCTCCCCCCCACCCCCCCTTCCTGCTATGCCTCCCAGCCTGGCTCTGCGAAAGGGGCTGTTCTCATTCATCCCTGCGGTCTTCCTGTCTCGGCCTCCTCCTCCGTCCTTTGCCCTGTTCCCTTCCTGTCCCTGCAGGCCCGATCACAGCTCCTTGCTACCCTGTCTCCCATCCCTGGAACCTCTGTAGTCAAGGGCGGGCATGCAGGTGGCTGGCCCAGTTGGCATCCTCCATGAATGGCGTCCTTTGCATGCAGGGCAGTCTGGCTTACATTGCTCTGAGTTTTATTTTTGTTTTTATTTTTTTTAAAGTTTATTTATTTATTTTGAGAGAGACAGGGATAGCAGAGATAGCATGAGTGGGGAAAGGGTAGGGAGAGAGGGGCTGAGAGAATCCCAAGCAGGTTCTGAGCTGTGAGCGCAAAGCCCAACTCAGGGCTCAAACCCACAAAACCACGAGACCATGACCTGAGCCAAAAACCAAGAGTCAGACGCTTAACAGACTGAGCCACCCAGGCGACCCTGCTCTGAGCTTTAAACCCCATTTTTTACCTACTAGATAGAAAAACAGAACTACCCAGACCTGTCAACCCTTGACTCTCAGTCCTCAGTCTGGTGAGAGAGAGACTTGTTTTAACATTATTATTTTCATTTGCCACATTGTTGATACCATTCAATCTTGTTACCACTTCTGAGAAACCATTTTGTGAAGGGGTGCTCCCTCCAGCCCCCTGCCCTTGGAGATCTGAGTATTGAAATATGCTTAAGTTGACCTCAGTTCTAGTTGCTTCCTGCTTGTATGTGGGTAGTGTTGACACTTGGGGTTGGCTCATTCTTTGTTGGGTGAGTTGGGAAGTGTCCCTGACTTCTCCCTGCTGGTATCATACCCATCCCTACCCCCAAACGAAAATGTCTCCAGGAATTGCCCACTGTCTCCTGGGAAGGCAGAATCACCCCAGGTTGAGAACCACTGGGACAGAGATTGCATTCGTTTCTCTTGGATAACAAGATGCGGATTCCGGCTTCCTCCTCCAAAGTAGACATGTTGACCAGCTTCTGAGCTTGGGCTTTGACCCAGCGGATGTCAGATGTTGCCGTTTGCTTAATTTTATGGTCTTTTCAGCATTTAAAAATTAAGACCCTTTCCTTCTAGGGGCTGGTAATGGGCTCGTGTTTGAGGCTCTGTCATTTTCATCCCGTTGAGTGCTGTCTTGTAGAAATAGAACTCAAGCCCCATAGATAGCTGTACCTTTTCTAGTAGTTGCACTAAGAAAAAGTAAAAAGAAGGGTACCTGGGTGGCTCAGTTGGTTAAGCTTCCGACTTTGGCTCAGGTCATGATCGCACGGTTCATGAGTTCGAGCCCCACATCGGGCTCTGTGCTGACAGCTCAGAGCCTGGAGCCTGCTTTGGATTCTGTGTCTCCCTCTTTCTACCCCTTTCCCACTCGTGCTTTCTCTCTCTCTCTCTCTCTCAAAAATAAACAAACATTAAAAAAAGTAAAAATAAAGTAAAAAGCAGGCAGAATTAAGTTTAAAATATATTTTATGTGATGCACGATATCGCCGTGACCTTCTTGTTTCAGCAGTTGGGACTCGCCATAGTTCCAGTGCTCAGGAGGGAGTCCTGTGTGACTAGGAGCTATCCTATTGGACAGCTTAGCCCTGGTAGGATTCTGGTGGTGGCCACTATATTGGACAGCTCAGCAATATCTAGGGTGAGTGTAGCCCTTTGTAGCCCTGAAATCAAGCCATTTTCTACTGAGTCTGGGAGAAAGTTTTTTTTTTTTTCCCAAAAAAAAAAAAAAAGAAAGAAAAAAGGCTTTATGTTTATTCTCTGAAAAGTAGGGCCTTGACTGCACAGCTGTAGCCGTGGAGTGAGGCGGAGGGAGCTGGGCCTCTAATCTCTGGGGGAAGCTCCCTCGGCCTCCGTGGGGGAGGCCCTCTCTCTGGGCAGTACTCTGGGCCCTGGAAGGAGGGTAAATATTCCGAGGGCTCAATGTACTCTCTCACACCACACAGACTAATGGTTCAGGTTAATTTTGTGTACAAGGTCCCTTTTGTTGGAGAAGGGGGTGAAAGTCCGCAGCTGTGACCGGAAACAGGGCAAGGGCCTACTGGGATGACCTTGTTTTGGAAAGTCTAATGGAACCCTAATGGCAGAGATCTAAGACGGGTGATGTATGTGTGTGTTTGACTGGGCCTAAAGATAAGGTGAAGAGTATTTTAAAAGTTACTTTAGTGCAACCTCCCAGATAATCGCAGGCCTGGGGCCAGTTACAATTTATGGTGAGCTGGTAGTCAGCTCTGTGTGTTGGCCTCATTTTATCTTTTGAGTCCAGGCTCTGTCGCTTAACTGGTGGTGCTCCGTTTGTTTATTTTATCATTTTTTTTTGGAGGGGGCAGTGGGGGCTGATCAAGTTTTTCAGTGAAGCATAGAGACATGTTATAATGCACCAAGAGCTGTGCGTATTTCTGCTGCTGAGTGCCCTGGGACGCCTCATGCTTAGCTGTCCCTAATAATACTGTGTGCTGGGGTGTTGCACTGTCTCCAGAAGCCTGGCCTGCAGGGCCACACCTCCCACAGTGCCACAGGCCTGCCAAAAGTGTGAGCTAGGGAGGAGGTGTGGAGGCCTTAATATAGCTTCAACCTCTAGGTTTCTTTCATCTCTGAGGTCAGCCTTTTCCTGTTGCCTCTCCAGTTAGTGAAACAGCGTCTCTGGGCTGTCTGGCACACCCAGCACATTTTCCTACTAGACAGGACAGCTGTGTATGTGCACGTGTGGGAGTGGGATGAGTAGTGCTTATCTTCCGTCACCCGTGGTATCCTTGCGGCCCTATGTTGAGCCGTTCCCTAAACACCGCCCTTCTTCCGGTTTAAAGAGATCCCGGAGTTTACAAAGTCACCGCTGATTTGATTGATGCGTTTGAACAGCGACGGGATGCTCACCTTCCTACCCCAGTATTCCCTGGGAAGCACCTTGCACCACAGAATACTCCGAAGCTTTGTTCTTGGGGAAAAAAAAATGTTCTTCAGCTCCCAGGGACTTTGCTTTTAATAATACATTTTATAATGGTGGTGGCATTTGGCTGTTGTTAAGTCTTGCATGGTTTCTTATTTGCAGTTTGACAAGGTATAGTTTTTTTTTTGGGGGGGGTGTCTTTTCTTGAGGGGCAGGAAAGGATAAAATGGGAAGTTTTTCTGAGTTTTGGACTTTTTCTTCAAAAATAACTTCTTTATTGATAGATGGGAGTAGGTTTACAGATACCTTTTTTTCTTGTTTTGAGAATGGGGGATGTGGTCTGAGGCTCCTTCAGACTTTTCACTTTACCTATCCCGTAAGCCACTGCCATCTGCTTTTAAAAAATTTATTTTTTCATTTTAAATCCTCAAAGACAAAGGGACCTGGAAGCTCAGACCTGTCCTGCCACATTCCTGAGTAATTTGGTTTTGATTAACCCAAGGAGAAAAGTTGGTTTCTCCTAGCGACCGAGGGGATCAAAGCACAAGGGGAGGCAGTTCCCCTAATACACGCAGCCCCCCTCCCCTCCCCCCCCCTCCCCCGCCTCCTGCCGCCCGCTCCCCCTCCCTGGCCTTTTCAACCTCCCCCTCTTTAGAAAGCCCAAGCAGGAGTTATTTCCACTCTCTGACTCTCACAGAGGTGGAAGTGTATCATAGAGCTTTGGATGGACAGACCAGGGAGAACTGCCTCCCCCCATTCCTTTCTTCCTAAACTCCTTTTCCCCCCACAAAGCTGCAAAGCACATTCCTGTGCTAATCCTGCTGCTGAAGGAATGCAAATGGCTGTAATTGTGTGCCCCAGGACGGGCCTTCCGCGTCTGTGCTGCTTTTCTTCTTTGAGGAGGTGGCTGAAAAGTTCATTTACATGGAGAAATGAGACTGGCCTGTGATCCCTAGTGGTGGGCTGGGCACTTTCTAATAGGAAAGGGGCCATGTCTCTGTTCTCTGTTCCTCCTCCTCCTCCTCTCCCCATTTTAAAGTGTGTGTATATTGGGGGGGGGTGTAGGTACCAGTCTCCTGCTGGGAATATTTTATGGGGAGGGCAACTAGAAGGGGGACTCTGCTCTTGACAGTAAGAAATCAAGCTGGAGTATCAGGCAGGGCTTGAGATAGGAAATCCTTGTATTACAGCACAACAGCCAACTTATTTTTTAAAGCACACTTTTGGTCTCAGGTAAATTGATGGTCTTTTGGAAGAGGTACACCATGCCACTGACCTTGTCTAGTTTCTGATACACACTTGATCTTCCCACCTTTTTCGCCCCTTATACTTGCAGTCTGGCAGTGGGTTATTTGGATACTAAGAATCTTTGGGGGCAATTAGAAGTTTCACTTTGGGAGTCAGTACATTGTAGCTTTAGCGGGATGTTAAAATAGACCAAAATATTGTCTCAGTCATATTCAATAACAGTGAGCGCTTGGCTGAATCTGAAGTTGAAAGGCGGGCTGAGGTTCTAGAACAGCACTGTTCTAGACAGAAACACAGTAGGAGTCACGTAAGTAATTTCAGTTTTTCCAGTAGCCACATTTAAAAAAATAGAAACTGATAAAATTGATTTTGTTATTTTATTTAGCTCGGTGTGCCTGAAATGTTGTCATTTTAACATATGATCAATGTGGGGGGCCTGGCTGGCTTAGTTGGTGGAGTGTGCGACTCTTGATCTTGGGCTTGTAAGTTTGAGTCCCATGTTGGGTGTAGAGATTACTTTAAAAAAAGAAAACGTATGATCAACATAAAACCATTAATGAGACATTTTGCATACTTAAAATCCTGCATGTGTTTTATACTTAAAGCGCTTCTCAGGACTGGCCACATTTCACAGGCTTACTAACCACAAGGGGCTGGTGGCTACCTCTCGGACCGGGCAGGGCTTACATAAAAGGATGCTGTCCTGGGCTCCTCCAAGGCATTCCATTGATGGAGCTGAGTCACCCATTGTCTCCTGTGACCAGCTGCTTCCATTTACTGGAGTTCAGGGGTACGGGCCGCAACCGCACACAGTGCCTTCTGCAAAAACTGCCTGGCTGCCTTGCTGCCCTCCCCTGACGTCAGTGTGATGCTGGTGGGCAAACATTTTGTAAGTTGCTTCCTGGCATACAGGTGGGAAGTAGAGGTGTCCGCCTGGTGTTGAAGGCCTTTCCAAACAAAGAATACCAGCAGCGGCAGCGAGGTGGGCCAGAGCCCGGTGGGAGGGGGATGCAGCAGAAGGGCTCCCACGGCTGTGCGTTCTGGTGCGTTGATTACAACACTATTACTGCTTTGTACGTCATCCCTTCTTTATTGGTGAGATCACAGACTGGCAGGACTGCAGGGAGCTCTGGAAACCACCCGTTTCACCCTTTCCACGGTGGCTTCCTAGCTTGGGCCAGGACGGGGTGTGAATGTGGGACCTTGGCCATGTGGGTGACCGGCGCACTGTGCTCTCTGACATCACGCAGACTTCCTGGTTAGTTTGCCTGATAGATGAGGCTGGTTGCTTGGAGGGGCCTTGCTTTTGGAGGTTCCAGTGATGACCCGGTGTTAGGTGCAGGAACTGTCAATCCCAGCCAGAGTGCACGCCTCCTTTTCTCCCCTTAGTGTTTATTTTGGATTTCTGATTTCCCACATCATCTTAATGCCATGCACAGAACCCTCTTTTCTCTAGCCTAGGGCTACTGGGCATCTTGAGGTTCAGGAGGAGAAAGGGAAGGACAGAGAGCGATAAAGAAAAATCAGAAACCACCTTGCATGTGAGGATAAAGGGATATGATAGAGACAAGCCCCAGCCTAGACTGTGTGTGTGTGTGTGTGTGTGTGTGTGTGTGTGTGTGTGTTTTAGGTAAGAATAGAGCTGCTTTTTTAAAAAAATGTTATTTTGTTTGTTTATTCATTCGCTCATTCATTCATTCCGTAGGTTCCCCTCCCAACATGGGGCTTGAACTCACAACCCTAAGATCAAGAGTTTCCTGTTTACCAACTGAGCCAGCCAGGCACTCTTAGACCTTTTTTTTTTTTTTTTTTTTTTAAATAATAGGCTGTTAATATTTTTCTCTTGTTCATGTGTGAAGTGACTTCTCAAAGCTTGGTGACTTCTGTCCTTCTAACATAGCTCTTAAAACAGCAAAACCTGGCTTCTGCTGGTAGAGAGAGCAGTGGTGAAGCGTGTCCCACAGAGGATGCGCCTTCTCTCAGAGCGGGGTTTTCTCACTATTGATCTTAGCATTCCTTAGTCGATGCGTGTGATAAGAACAGTTTCCTTTCACCATGGCTGTGCCTGGGGCACGCGGCCAGCCTCTGCCGACTGCACAGCCTCCTGGGGGAGGACAGTGGGATTGGTGCCCCCGGTAGGCTGAGAGGTGGGTGTGGGTTTGGGGTTTTAGAGAGGGAGGTATCTGATTCCTTCCACAGGCTGGAAAAAAAAAAACTGGAAGTGTGAGGCTGAGTGGCCCCCGGCGCCGGCCTCTGCTGGGGACGAAGGAGCGCAGCTGTCTGACCCCGGGTGAAAAGTTCAAATCTGCATTTAAAAAGAGTGCCAGGACCCACCCCCTCCTTCCCCAGTCAAGTTGAAACCATTCGTGTTTTAGAGGCTATGGCCGGGCCTTGCGCTGGGATATCAAGCAGCTCCTAGTTCCCGTCCGCCCTGACCCCGATGGTGCTAGAAGCCGGAGAGGGAGGGGGGCAGCTTCCCCTGGGACGCACTTCTAGGACAACAATGGTTGCTGCACACCAGGTGCCCCCCGCCCCTCCTTGAAGGAGAGGGAAGTTTCTTCTTCCGTCAGACAAGGGGCGTTTAACCCCTTTCTCCGCACGCTCTTGGCACGCCCTTTCCTCTTCCACTGTCCTCCCTCCAAGGCTACCTCGGGCTGTGTGGCGGTGCTGGCAGGACTCCAGGGGACACTGTGTGTGTGTGTGGGGGGGGTAAAGTGATGTCTGGTGGCTGAGGGCCCCCTCCATGGAGGGGATGCTCCCGTCTTGAGCTTGTGGCTTAAAATGCTATGCGGGGCTTGTTTTGGCAGAGTCTGCCAGCCCCCTTCCCTCTGTACCCCATCCTGCTGTCCTGAGCTTTTCTCCAACCTTCCATGGCCTTGAATCAATCAAGATGAGCTGCGAGCGGGGGGGTGGAAGGGACGGGGAACTCGGGCTTGCGGGGGGTGGGGCGCGACATGTGGGGATGGGTGGACAGGAGAGCCGGGCCTTCTCTTCTTCAGAAGTGACCTTGTTAGCCTTGTTCTCCCCCGCTCCAGCCCCCCCGCCCACCCCCACTGAAGGCTGTGTGTCCACAGCTCTGCCCGGAAGCCCCTCCACTCGGGCTCTGATTAGTTTACTTGAGCATTTAGGTGAATGTAAACAGTTCAGCCTCTCCGATTTTATATCCCTAAAGGGTCTGAGTGTGAATACAAACGGGTGTTAGGCCCCTGCGGTTTCAGTGACTTTCTCCACCCTCTTGCATTGCTAACCAGCAGGTTAGAGACCTGCCCGGAGGAAGATACAGCCCTCTGCATGCTCCGGAACTAGGGGCTGCCTCCTTTTCCTTTTCCTTTGGTTTTGGATGCTGAGATTTAAAAAGTGATGTTGGGAGGCCCCTGTCTGTAGGATTGAAAGTTTAGGAGAGCAGAGAGGAAAGCTTCTCTTAAGGAGAAGTCTGGCTGTTTTCATCTCTTATTTGTGGAGGAAGAGAAGTTTCCTATTATTTTCCCTTTATTTTGCCAAATGTACTTAACGAATTTTGACTGTTGGGGTAAACGAATACTTTAGCACTGACCAGGTACTTTGTTTCATTTTTCCTGAATCCTTCTTGTTGAAAGGATAATGAGGAACTTCTCCTTTTGGATCTTCCTCCTCCTCCTCCCTGTAAGAAGTGTGGTGAAAGGGTCTACTTGGTCAGCGTGACACATCTCATTGCTTTCTCCCTTACCAGGGTAGGACGTTTGTATTTGTTTTATACTCAGGGAAACACAGGGACTCAGTCTTGAAGGCCATACTGGGGTCATTTTCTCCACAAGGTTCCAGAAAGTACATTCTGTTAAGGGAGCTAGCATTCCCTTTGAAATCCCAGGGCCCTTAACTTCGCCACACTTCGCCCAACCGGTTCCAGTACAGGGCTTCCTTCTCTACACCCAGAGGACCATCGTGACCTGCAGGGGAAGGAGTGGAACGTCCCCCCCGCCCCCCTCCCTGACCCGTACATTTGCCTTCCGGTTCATGCATTCAAGGCCCGGACAGTTCTTTCTGTTCGCTGTGGTGGCTCTGAGTCCAGTCATGCCATCACAGGGGCATTTTAATTAGCAGTGCCTTAGTCATTAGTGAGTTATTGTTTTTGTCTGGAAACACTTAAGTACTGTTTACTCGATGTCTCAACGAAATGCAAAACAGCAATTAAGCAGAAATTTGTTGTATGAGGCAGGAACCAAAATGGATTGTCAAAAGCAGGTTGTGGTTCCTTCCAACTGAGTAAAAATCGCTTTTTCCCTTTGGCCTCCTGATAACTGGAATGCTCCGCATCTCCCGTCTTCACGACCTGCCCCCTAGAGTTATCTGATAGAAATACTCAAGAACTTTATATCCCTGCGTCCTTCCTTCATTGGTGTGGGCATTTGGGTTTGGTGAAGTGTTAATGTTTACTTTTTTTCTTCCCTGGGTTTTTGGTGTGTGTGTGTGTGTGTGTGTGTGTGTGTTTTGTTTTTTGTTTTGTTTTAGTTTTTTTGTTTTTGTTTTTGGTTGGCTACCTGAGATATTTCAAAACCCTCTTCAAATGAACATTAATTATTTGTGAAAACTTGCGCATAGCTTTCCAATTATAGAACTAGAACATATTTTCTTTATGATTCTTGAGATCAGGTGCCATTGTTAGTCTGATAAAACCTTTGTGACTTCCTGAGAGGACACTATTTTTACTTGAAATCTTGTATGGATTCATGCAAGAGAGGCACAGACTCTTAGGCTTCGGGCTACGGGGGAGCTGAGGAAGCACCAGAGTGCAAAACAGCAACAACAAAAAGGTGTGTGTGTGTGTGGGGGGGGTATGTGCATGTGCACTGCCTGCAACTTTGACAAGAGCCCCAAGGAAGGAGCTGCTCCCTTGTTGAAACAAGCAAATGGCCCCTGTTTGGGTGGGGTTCTCATCCCCCAGAATGCCAGCTTTATGGCTAATGGGATTGCAGGAGAAGGCTGGGGGAAATGCAGGAGGGGGGACAAGTGAACTCTGAATTCTATCATGTCGGCCTCCTTTCCAGGAGACAGGTCTCTATAAAATTCTCCTCACCAAGTTCGTCACTGGGGACCCCGGGTTCTCACTGCCCGGGCTCTGGTCTCACGCTTCCTGTCTCTTTCTCTCTCTCTCTCTCTCTCTCTCTCTCTCTCTCTCTCTCTCTCTCTCTTTTCCCTTCAAACAATATCTTCTGACTTCCAGATTTCTGATAAATTGATAAGAGGCATTGCGTGAGTCAATAGAGCTGTAGACACTTTGCCAATATAACCCCGGCTTTATTGATCTTCCAGTAAATTAAAGTCTTACTTAGAGGCTGCCGATATTTCTAATCTCCTGCCTCACCAATTACATCCTCCCAGCTACCTGGAAGGGGGCCTGGAGCCCTAGACACTTTTTCTGGTGTTGTTGCTCAAGTGGACTTCTGTCCTTCCATGGGGTTGGGGGCATGTGTCTTCCTTACCTGGTAGGAGAAAGGGGAGCGTGGAGAAAAATGAACCAGCTTAACTCCTTGCATGCGATCTGTTTTTATGCTGTAGGCTCATTACTAAAAATTTCTGGAAGGCAAATCCCATCAAGGTGTTGTGTACATTTTAAAGCGACTCTTAAGCCTTGGGTTTGCTCTGAGTTCGTAGGTCAGGTTGACAGTAGCTGCTATTGGAGATTATCCTGGCATATTATTCTCTTTTTCTTTTTTCATTTAGAAATATTTTATTCTTTTTAAAGTAATCTCTACACCCAACATGGGGCTTGAACTTAAAACTCTGATATCATGAGTAGCATGCTCTTATGACCGAAACAGCCAGGTACCCCATCTGTCTCTCAGTTTGAAAAATTGTTGATAGTCTTTCTCTTGCACTGGGAGAGTATGGGAGGCTTTTTTTTTTTTTTTTTAAAGCATATGTCACTTTAAAAAAATGCCTTGAGAGTTTGTGGAAAAGAAGAGAACAGAGGGGGTGCCCAAGATAGGAAAGACTGGAGGCATGCACACGTGCTTGCGGCCTTTTGAGGGTTTGTTTTGTCATTTTGCATTCTTATTGGAGCAGAGGAAAGAGAAAGAGAATCCATTTCGTTGTCTGTTGTAACTTTTGCCCATGGTGCCTCTACTGTCTCTTCTGTCTCTGCCCATTGCTCACTTGTTTGAAGTTCAGTCACAGTAACAACAGTTGAAAGATGCCCCTGCAGGAACAGTGGGGCTCGTAGAGTTCTCTGCTGGGATGCCCACTTTGTGCCATGGCGGTCTGGGCAGATCCTTCGTCTGATAAGCTCCTTTCAAGTCCCGTTTATGTGGTTGGCTTTGAGAAGAAATCTCCAGATGAATGCTGTGTTCTCTCTAATACTCTAGAGCGAAAAATCAATGGGAGGGATAATTCTTTCTCTTGTCCAACACACACTTCTCACGTGTTTCTATCTTGAGCGGCGCTCAAGTTTTTTTATTTTATTATTTATTTATTTATTTATTTATTTTTTTAAGTAGGCTCCATCCCCATTGTGGGGCTTGATCTCACCCTGTCGCTGAAATTAGGACTTGTGTGCTCTACTGACTGAGCCAGGCAGGTGCCCCTCAAAAGTTTTTTGAATGAAAAATGCAATCCTGGAGTCTCCTGTTTCTCTAGCATTCTGAGGAAGGAAGCATTGGGAAGTACCTGTGTCCCAGTTAGTAGAAAGAACAGTGTAGATCCTGTGACCTGGGAGTATTACTTGTCTTCCTCTGTCTTCTCTCTCTCCTTACCTGTCAAGTGGGAGACGTTGATGGAGCTCGGGCCAGGTAATGTGGGAAGCTTGCCAGGGGGTTCATCAGCTGGCTTAGTTACTAAGGGAAATGGAAGGTTCATGGGGGCCCAAGACCAGGTGTGAGGCTTTGAGGGACCCCCCCAAAACCAGGTGTGAGCCTTTGAATGCCCTCCCCTTCTTAGCCAAGGCCTTGCAGAGCTGCAAGAGGGCGGCTAAGATGGCGGCCTGCCTGAAGCAGTGAAGGAAAGCTGCTTCAGGATGGGTTAGGTCTCCTTACATCTGGCCTGGAGACCGTCTCTCCAGGCTTCCCTTGGCTCCCTGGGGCTGAGTGAGTGAAGGAGATGTTAGACAAGGAGAAACCCCAGGAGGTTGGGATCGACTTTCCCCTTTGTTTGGATTGCATTGTGTTGTAGGAGGTGTTTAAATCTTGTTCACACCTGTCGAGGCTGAGGCCTGGCTTTGAGAGCAGTTTGTAACAAGACTTCTGTTGTTGTTGCCGAAAAGGTTTCTAGCTCACAACAGAGGAACTTTATTGTAGCAACTTGTTAATGTTCAATTAGGCAAATTCTGGGTGCCCCAGGGTAGTGGAAGGGCTGCTGACTTTTCCAGGCTACCCCTGCCCCTACAGGGTAGGGAGGAGCAGGTCTGTCCACAGGCTTCTCCAGGGGCAACAGGTGGGCTCTCCGTTGGGGGCGAGAGCCCCTCTGAGGCGTGGGACGTCACGGAGGGTGCAGACAGCAGGTTTGATGCGAGCCTAGCCCCACCGGGCGCCTTCCCCTGTAACAGCCTTCCCCTGTGTGTTGGCACTTGCTGGCTCTCCGCCCATGGGTAGGGCGCAGGCTGAGCCTCATTCACAGTTTTCATATGGGTTGGGAGGAGGAGGGGAGGACCCCAAAACCAGTGTGTGGCAACTTCAGCATCACACCGCTCTGGGCCCTGGAGCCTTCTTATCTCTGGGTATCTGAGTCTGACTGGCCACACCTGGGTATGTTCTCTGGCCTTCCTTCCGGCATGATTCTTCTAGAATGACTGTCCAGCACCTCGATGGGCAGTGTTTTCTACCTTCTGGTGGACTGAGGTCTTGTCGCTGTGGAAAGGGAAAACAGGAAGCTCATTTCTCTAATAGGTTTGACTCAGAGGTGCTTTCATTCTGCCACATGAACGTGTTTGGGTGATAGTTGTCTTCTCATGGTTAGAAAAGGTGGGCGGGGGGCGGCAGCGAAGGAGGAATCGGAGCTGTGCTTTAAAAGAGAAAAAGAAGGAGAAGCTGGGGGCGGGGGGGCGGCCCCATCTGCCCTCCCCTGGCCCACTGTCAAGGTGCGTGTGGGACCCGCAGCCGGAAGGCAGCGGGAAGTGGGTGTTTCCCTCCCCACGGTCTCAGAGAGCCTTCTGTCCTGGCAAGGCCTGGCTGTAAAATATTGCCCTCCGTGGCAGCCTCGCTCCATAGTGTTGAGCGATGAGGAGTGCGGGGCACCCGGCAGTGTATTAAACACTAGTTGAGCACAGGAGGGGCAGTATATCACCGGAGAGAGATAAGCAAAGTTCTCTGATAGTGGATCAATAAAGGTTAGTGACATCATATCTCAAAGTGAGGGAACCTGCTTTCTGCACAGCCATTTATCAGATCACAGCCCTGGAAGGGCATTAACCCCTTTCTGACCAGATTTTTTTTTTTTTTAAACACCTACCAAAACTCCTTCTTGGTGAGGGAGGGGCAAGGTGTCATGGCTCCCAACGCTGTGTTTGAGGAATCTTCCTGTGCTGGTTTTGAGAATGCCTTTTGCAGTTAGCATATTAACCCAGCGGTGGCTGGGGCATGCACCACGTGTTTATGGAAAGTTTCTTAACTTTGAAATTTGTGCAAAGATTCTCATAAAAAGGCAGCATTTCTAACTGAAGTCCTGACAGTGCCAGTGTGTCACAGGTGCGCAGTGGTATCGCTCTTGGACACCGGGGGCTGGGTTTATGTTTGGTGTTTGATGGCAAGCAGTGGGGCTGGACTAGATGATTAAAATTGCAATAAGCCAGAGAATGGTCCTGATTTGTCTTTCTTGGCCTTGTGGTACTCTAGATATTTACGAGTCCCCCAGTGGAATGGCATTGGCCTGTAGGCCTGTTTTTGTATGGTCTGTGAGCTACGAATGGTTTTTACATTTTTAAATGGAGATGGTGGGGAATCAAAAGAAGAATGATATTTTGTGACATAGAAAAATATGTGAAAATCTTGTTTGTGTCCATACATACGGTTTTATTGGAAAATGGCCAGGCTTGTTTGTGTACGTGTGGTCTCTGGCAGCTTCCAGAAGTGGCAGAGCTGAGTCGTGGCCACAGAGACTATGTGGGCTGCAATGCCCAAAAAGTTTACCTGCCTTTTTAGGGGAAACGTGCGCCAACCCCAAGTTTGACTTCTTATCGCAAATCCATTGCTGGGCACCTGGGTGGTTGTGTTGGTTAAGTGTCCAACTCTTTTTTTTTTTTTTCATTTATTTATTTATTTTTGAGAGACAGAGCACGAGTGGGGGAGGGACAGAGAGAGAAGTAGACACAGAATCTGAAGCAAGCTCCAGGCTCTGAGCTATCAGCACAGAGCCCGATGTGGGGCTCGAACCCACAAACCTCAAGATCATGACCTGAGCTGAAGCCAGACGTTCAACCAACTGAGCCACCCAGGCACCCCAAGGGGCGTCTGATTCTTCATTTCCTCTCAGGTTATGATCTCAGGGTTCATGAGTTCCAGCCCTGCATCAGGCTCTGTGCTGGCAGTGCAGAGTCTGCTTGAGATTCTGTCTCGCCCTCTCTCTGTTCTTGCCCCACTTGTGCATGTGCTCTTTCTCTCAAAGTAAATAAATTTAAAAAATTTAATTCAAATCTGCTAACTAGCTGTGTAACCTTGGGTAAGTCACTTTCTCTGTTTCACTGGTCTGTGTAATGAAATCTGTCCCTTGCCTACTCCAGGGTGTTCTGAAAATCAAGTGACGGTGGATGAAAGATGGATTTGCAGAATGACTGGTGTTTGCACAATGCTTATTATTAAATCAGCAGACCCTCCAGTATGTAAGCCCATCTGGGGCTGCTAGGGCCTAGGGATCTACCCCCTAGAAACTTGGTGCCCAGTACGATCACTGAAGCTTTTCAAGGATTGTGTACCTTGTCTCCTTCCTGTGTCGGGTTGGGTGAAGTTTGAGGTCCTTTGACTCTCTGAAAACTTGAAAGCATGCATCTTCCCAGAGTGAATATCTTTTGCTTTGTAAGAGGACATCAGTTGTCCTTTGCGACTGCTGAGATTTTTATCCTAAAGAGTTGGATCACTTTTCTTTCCTTCCCAATTGGTGATTTATAGATGGAGAGTCCAGACCTTTTCCTTGAATGTTTATCTTTTTGGTTGGGCCCTGACAATATGCTGGCGGTGATACCCACATTGGCCAGGGTGTTTGGGGGCAAGATGCCAGTTCCAGGGCCCAGGGGTGGTTGGGGGAGGAGGGAGGCCGGAGATTCCAGCCCAAAGCTAATGGGCTGATGTCCAAGTGGAAAGTGTATTTTCATTGAGGAAGTGTAGGTATTAGTGGAGCCTGGATTACTGTGTGATTGTGCTGTCAATACTGCAGTATTGAGTCTGCGAGAGCCCGCACAATACAGGGAAACACTTAGCTCACTACTGCTGCTTATTGAGAAGCCAATAGCAATTTACTTGCTGACACTTGACATCAAATCCATTCCCAGAGGTGGAGCTCCTGCACAGTATCAGGGGAGCTTTCTCCCCTTCCTGGGGTTCTCGCCTACCTTGGGGGTCTACCGGCGTGTGGTCCAGTGGCTGCCTCCCGGTTGGGGGAGGGAGAGGAGTGGGGTGGTAATGGGGGAGACGGTCCTGTTTAACTTTCATAGCCAACAAGACATTTTCTTCCCTTCCTAATCGTTCTTGTACTTGTCTTCTTTCACCAAGTGCTAAATGACCCTCTCTTCATTCCTCCCTGGGGTGTGAATTTTCTGCATGTGGGAACTTTCTCCTCCTCTTTCCATAAAAAAGTTTGTTCCTTAAAATGGATACATGAGGAAATCATATGTGGGAGAGGGGCGAGGAGTGTCTCATATCCAGGAGATGGGCGGGTGTCTGAGGGAGCAGTGAAGGCTGGGAATGTGCTGTGTTGGGGGGGGGGGGGACAGAGATCCCCCTGCCCCATGGAACCCAGGGCAGGGGAGCAGGGCCTCCTCATGCCCATGTTCTGGGGGCACATGTGACTCCAGGGCTGCTGGGATTGGGCACAGACCACACTGTTGCTTCTGTAACTACTCATGTGGAGTCTGTCCGCAAAGTGTCTGGCTGCTTGATTTACAGTGTCTGCACATGGCCAAGTCATTTAGATGCCTTCAGACCCTCGAGTCTTCTCCAAATAATCAGCTCACAAATCAGGGTAACCCGATTCTGGTAGGCAGAACGTAACACATAGCGATTTGGGGGTGACCAGTCTATGGTTCCCATTGATTCCTTGGCCTCCTTGAATGCTGGCATCATTTGCGTTTTGTTTGGGACCCAGGCCAAACTGTTTTTTAGTGTCTTGCATCGGCCTATTTGTGACCACGACTTGGAGGTTGCGAAGGGAGAATTAGGCTTGGTTGGGAAGGTTGGATGATCTCAAACCCAGTCACCATGGATGGTGCTATTGCCTGTGGGTGGGAGAGCGAAGGCGGAGGAGGAAGGCCTTGCTTGTGGGATATCACGAGGCTCTGTCGAGACTGGCCATTAGTTCCCTGGAGTCTGCTGCCTCCGGTGTCCACCTTATTCTTCCCTTATCCCTCCCTTCCCCCACTTTTCCCTGCCCATCCAGGTAGCTCCTTCCTCAGCCAAAGACTCAGTGATTTCATTCATGTCTAGCAAAACAGAGCTGTGAGATTAGGGGGCTCTATTTTACCTTTTATTCAAGCCTTGACTGTGTCCAGAATTTGATGCAAACGTGGTCAGCGGCCCATGTGTCGTTGTTGTTGGAGCACTGAACTGGGGATGGTGTTACTCCATTATGATAATGCTCATGCTTTGTTTATAGGACAGCTTTTTCTGGGAGGATGACAATGCTCAAAGGAAATCATTCTACCCTGGCTACAGATGGGGCAAGAAAGCTGGTGTCGCCTCAAGTAAGCCTGTCCACAAGTGAAGGTGTCCCTCAGAGCTCTGTTGCTTTTTGTTAGCGGTCACATTGCCCTTGCACCAACACCGTGGTGTGTGTTGTTGGAGCATCCTTCTCCTGGTTACTCCAGCCCTGAGATGGTGGGTGGTGGTAAGACTACATGAAGCCCTCCTGGTGGGTTTGAGGTTGTGAACTTACCTGAGTTCTGATTCCAGCTGGCTTCAAGATGCTCACATTAACCCTTTCCAAGCCCCAGGTTTCTGTATCACAGAGGGACCAACTTGAAGGATGCCTTAGGTGTCCTTCTAGTTCTAGATGATCACAGGTAGGAGTCTGGAGGTGACTGGACCTGTTTGGGCAGCCAGAAGTGCTCTCATTAATCACAGTGACATTGCCCAATTCCTGAGAGAAGTTGGTCACGATCTGGCTGCTCCCTGGCTGGTGGTGTTGGTGGATTGAATGATGGGGGAAAGTCTGCCTGGGTGGCTGGGCTGGTTGCCAACCACTGTAAAGATGTAGAGGCCTTGGCTGTGTCCAGGACAGGTTCCAGGCTTAGGATCATGTGGGCACAGGTTCATGTATCTTCTAGAATTAAGGAAGGGACTTCCTGGATTTATATTCATCTTTGAGAGACTCTCCAAATTCTGCGACTGTGACTGAGGCATTGTGGGAAAGGCCTGCGTTTTAGTAAAGTTTGGGGAGTTGTCCTGCTTTGCTTATCTGATTTCTCAAGTTTCTGGGATTTGGCCCTTTGTTTATCCCCACGTTCACAGGCCTAGTTTGGCCCCTTGTGGTTGAACTACTGCAGCAAGTTCCTAAGGAATCTTCCACCCATTTCTGCGTCAGAGATTGCAAAGTTGTGGCCTATAGGCAAACCCTGGCCCATGGATATGTCTTGTTCAGCACATACTATATTTTAAAGTTTATTTATTTATTTTGAGAGAGAGAATGAGTGGGGAAAGAGGCAGAGAGAGAGGAGAGGGGAGAGAGAATTCCAAGCAGTCTCCGTGCTGTCAGTGCGGGGCCCAGCGTGGGGCTCGAACCCACAAACCCTGAGACAAAATGAGTTAGACACTTAACTGACTGAGCTACCCAGGCACCCCAGCACAATACTATATTGTAAAATTTGGCATATTTCAGTGTAAAAATCTGGATTGGCTGCAAAAATTGGGGAGATTTGGCACTTGTGAGCCTCAAGGGCAAAGGTCGACTAGAGCAGGGCAGTGGCTGCCCCTCCTAGAAGGAGCATGTGCCTTCCAGATCACTGGGGTGTGTGGGTTCCGGTCATTCCATCCCCTTGCACCTGGCCAGCTCGCTCACGGTTGTTACCTGCCTGGTGCTTACACATCTGTGTGTTCTGTGATCGCTCTGTGCGTACTGCCACCAAAGCTCTACGTTTCCATGCTTCTCTGTGGAGACGATTTTGCCTCCCTCCTGCACTGGAGACATTTGTCAATGTCTGGAGACTTTATGGTTGTTGCAACTGAAGGGGGGAGATGCTAGTGACATCTGGTGGGTGGAGGCCAGGGTTGCTGGTAAACCTCCTGGAGTGCATGGGATAGCCACACCCCCCCATCCCTCCGCCCACAAAGAACCGTCCAGCCCCAAAGGGCAATAACCCTGAGGTCAAGAGGTCCTGCTTTCTCTTCTTCTTCTTCTTTTCCTGATCAGGGGCCTGCAGTGCTTCCTTGACACCTAGCGTTTTCCCTCTGCCTGCTAGGACTTGTGAACCCTGCAGCCGCGAGGCGGAGGCCAACTCTGTCCCCTCTGCTGGTTACATTGCTCAAGTTCCCGGGATCGGTGCTTTTGTGGGGGCCGCGCTCCATGCTCCTGCTTCCCCTGGGTGTCCGGCTCCTCACCCGCCCTTGACCTTTCGTCCCATCCTTCATCAGATGTTTGAGAACTTCCTGTGTGCTAGGCCCTGTTCTAGGTGCTGGTGATAACTAGATGCGGGGAGGGGAAAAGTAGAGAAAACCCCTTGCCTTCAGGAAGCTTGCCCTCCCCTCTCTCCCTCAGTATGCATACTTAGTGGGTAAAATGCACGCTTTTACAGCGTGTTCAAGTACTGTGGAGGAAAAGCTAAGGAAAGGAAGAGGGAGTGCTGTGCAGGATGTGGTTTTCAGGGTAAGTGGGCCTGTGAAGGCCACGTGAGAAGGGTGACATTTGAGCCAGGACTGGAGGGCATAAGTGATGCAGAGGCTTCTGGACAGAGGGAAGAGCCCTTCAGAAACCCTGAGTGGGGGGTGCCCAGCATGTCTCAGGAGCAGCGGGCAGCCTGCTTGGGGCGTGGGGGTGCGGAATACCCCCTGCTCTAAGCGAGGTGGCTGTGTGGAGAGGGATTGGTCTGCAGGATGGCGTGACCGCACCTGGGGTGGACAGGCTCTCTCGGGCCGCTGTGCTGGGCTGAGAGCGGAAGCAAGGACACCAGGGAGAGATGATTGCCCCAGCCGGGCAGGCGGTAGCTGCCGCCAGGGCCCTTCTGGTACTGGGGGGGCGAGAAGGGCTGTATTAGTTTCCAGTAGCTGCTGTAACAAAGCGTTGTAAAAGGTGGCTTCAAACAACAGAAATTGGTCCTCTTTCAATTCTGGAGGCTAGAAGTCAGTGTCAGCAGGACCATTGCTCCTTCTGAAGGCTCTAGGCAAGCATCCTTCCTAGCTGCCGGCGGCTGCTGGCAATCCTTGGCATTCCTTGGTGTATGGCTGAATCCCTCCAATCTCTGCCGCTCTTTGTGTAGTCTTCCTCCCTGTGTGTACCTTGGTGTGCCCACTCCGATTCTAAGGGCTCACCTAATCGAGCACAACTTCACCTTAACTTACTTGTACCTGAGAAGGCCCTATTCTCCAAATAAGCTTACATTCTGAGGTTCTACGTGGACTAGAAATTTGTGGGAGGGGGGCACTTCAAAACCCACTATAAGTGGTCACCCTCTGGATATATCTTGAAGGTGGGATATGGGGTAGGTGGGAAAGAAGAGTCAAGGATCCCTGAGACGACTGGAAGGGTAGGATCCCCGTGAACTTGGCAGGGCTGCCCTCCTCAGAGGCCCTCCCTCCCTTGCCCCAGAGCCACCAGCCCTGTGTCTTCAGTTTTGACTTGACGCACCCAGCTAAGCTCCATTGATCTTGTATTGAGTTACTGCATGCCTGCTCAGTATTACTATTTAGGACTCTGAGTTAGCCACTCAAAGATATAACTCTTTAATTCTAAACAGAAAGGAGAGGTACCATATCTGTCGGGAAAACTGGAAAGGAATTTAAGAGGTTTCATTTTCAAAGCCCTGGAGCCTATGTCCTTTGAAGTCACCTCACTTCAAAGAGTAGGGACACATCATTGTCTTTAGATGAGAAAAAGTCAGAGGCTAAGTGTCTTAAGAGAATCACCTAGCAGTCGGTTTAAATCTGAATTTGAACTCCAGTGGACAGGCAAGGTACTGCTACAGACGAGTGTTAGCTAGTGGGATGTGGGTAGATTGTAGGGAGACATTCTCTATTCATCCTCCCCTGCCACCCACCCACCCACACCCCAGGATAACTGAGAATCAGACCAAGGGAGGCCTCAGAACCACCTGTGTGCATGTTATGGGGGGCTTGACTTTTGAGGACCTGTACAAGGGAAGGAATAGGCTACACGCCTCCTCCTGACTTGGACAGCATTTCCCTAATAGTTTTAAGTGTGTGTAGAAAAGAGGGACAAATTGAGTTGAGTTGCTTGGCAGGAACTATTTCATGTAGGGACCCGAACCTTCAGTCAGTGCTCCTGATTAGTTTGTTGGCAGGTGTACTGACTACTCTACCTAGGAGAATGTTTACAGGTCCTTATTCTGCCAGAGTCTCTGGTGACAGAAGAACCAGGGACTGGATTCTTTCTCTGATACTTATAGCTGTATGTCCTTGGGAAAACTACTTGGACTCTCTGGGCCTCAATTTTCCTTGTGGGCAAAATAGAATTGTCACTAGTACCCATCTCCTGGGTTGTCACGAGGATGAGGCAAAAAGTGCAGGTAGAATGTTTACTACCTGCTGCCTGATTGAGCAGGTGTTAATTGTGCCATGAAGCTTAATGCTTTTGTAAGTTTCCTCCCACTTCAGCTAGATTTGAATAGAATAAGACAGATAAAAGACTAATGACCATGCTTGTAATTCCCTGGTCTTCCCTTAAACCAGTAAGTACTTGAATGGAAAAATGTCGAGGACACATAGGGCATTGAGGAATCATTGAGTCAAACTCAACTCTGGAGGTCTAAACTGATCAGTTCCGCTTGATTTCAGTCTAGATAACTTTATTGCTGAGTCATGGCTGACAAGCGGTGCCAAAGTCAATCCGATAGGTCTGGCCAGGACAGCTGGTTTCACAGCGGTTTGTCCCATGTGTCTTACATTTCCCATTTTCTGTGTATTTCAGAAGCTGTCCCATATGGTGAGGCCATTCTTGGCCTGTACAGGCTATGTGGGGGTGGTTTTGCTTTCTGAATTTAAGAGGCAGACCTTTTGTTTTGAAACTTCCTGTAAGAAATCAGAACTGTATCTTGACTTTTTGATAGAATGATAGCTGTGTTAGCTCTCTCCATGGTTTCTCTGGGAAATCTCCCTTTGATCTGATCTAAAATTTGATCTTGATTGCTAGGAAAGTGTTCTTCCAATGTAAAGTTTTGGTATGTGGTTCGTTACATTCATTTCTGAAAAACTTTAAATGAATTATCTGGTAGAGTAATTGGTGTTGATGCCTCGGGTACTGGTAACAGGGGCCTTTCCCACGTTCTTGATATATTCTCTCTTTCCTTATGTGCTCAACTCCCAGACCAAGAATGTGAAGGATCCATGTGAGATGTTGCAGGGTAAAGTGGATTTTGTCTTTCAGCAATGATAAGGAGTGGTGATAGTCCATTCCCATGGAATGTCTGCAGTTCTTTCGAAAAGGCTAAAGGGCTCAACAGGACCCAAGCAAAGTCAGAACATATATTTTTTTAAAAAAAAGTGTATATGCCCTGCCAGGAATGGGAGATAGTACTCTCATTTTCCTTACCAGTAGGCTAAACAAATCAACAGTCCTAGTTGTGGGTAGATGGAAGAAGAGATCTTGAAAAGGCTATAGAGAAAGAGCATGGGGGTGGGTAAGCCGAGCACATCATGAGACGGCCGGGAGAGAGACCAGAGAAGTCTCTCCAGGAACTGGCTCACGTTCTGGTTTGGGAGTTGCTTCCTGTGAGTATTGACGATTTACACTCTTCAGGCTCATGCCCTTTGAGGAGGAAGGTCTCTGCAGGGCAAAGTGGTAATGCGAGGGTACAGAGACAAGCAGTGTGCAGCTACTTAGGGTCGGCGCAGTTTGGACAGGACAGTGTTGTTCCCTCCTACCGCTGTGAGTCCGCGGACGGTGTGGGATGATGGTGGCCTTCAGTGGGCGCATTGGTAAGGAGGGTAGATGTGTGTTCAGGTGCTGTGGGAGGGGCCAGTGTCCTGTACACCACGTAACTCATGATATGCACACACACATGCATGCATGTTGGTGCTGACAGAAGATTCGGAGGCCCCTCGGGGGCTTAGTGTTGTGCCTGCGGGCCATTTTCCTGGGCCTTAAAGATAAAGTGGTGAGCAGACATTTATTTGCTTGCTGTTGGCAACTTCTACAGCATTGGGCCACTTCCCAAGATGAACTGGCCACAGGGTCTTTGCCTCAGAGAGCTCTTTGACTGGAGACAGGATGAGAAAGTGCCAGATGTATTGCTGTTTTACTCTCATGGCCATTGACAGCTCTCAGGACTCCTGCATGATGCGTCTCAGGAAACATAATTATGGGAGTGCCATAGATGGGAGTGCTAGGTCTCTCAGGTGCCTGTTCTTAGAAACCTAGGTTAAAGTCTTTCTGGGTCCAGAAGCTGGCACTGACACTAGGATGTTAACACAACTGGATACTGAGTTCTTGAGGGTCGGCCTGAGGGAGGATAGCCTTTGAAGGAGAAGAATTATAGCTTTGGGGATAAAATCATGGCAGACAAGGATCGGAGAGATGGTTTGACCACTGAATTCAGCGTTTGGAAGTTACGGAGGTGCGCCTGGGTGGCTCAGTCAGTTAAGCCTCTGACTTTGGCTCAGGTCATGATCTCGCGGCTTGTGGGTTCGAGCTCTGCATCGGGCTCTCTGCTGACAGCTCAGAGCCTGGAGCCTGCTTCCGATTCTGTGTCTCCCTCGCTCTCTGCGCCTCCTCCCCCAAATAAATAAACATAAAAAATTTTAAAAAAAGTTATGGAGACAGGCTTCAGTCTCCAAGTGAAAGACTTCAGATTCCCAAGATGAAGAGCATATGGCAGCATACACCAAACATGAGCTGATTTAGTTCGGGAGCCCTAAAAACTTCAATTAAGGACAAATTATTGGCCATTTTTTGCCTTCAGTTAATTTCTTAAATAAGATCAAAACCCATGAAAACATAAGTCTTCCTACCTCCACCACCAAAAATCTCAGGATTTTCCAACTAAAATGGGGAAGTCCTTCCCAGAAGAGGCAAGAGGATGGGCAAGAGGAGGACCTGAAGACCTGGAAATGGGGGCAGACCCAGTGGTCTGAGAGCCTACCGGGGCAGGAGCTCTGCGCAGGCACTAGGCGGCTTGGCCTGTTTGGTTCACTGCTCATCACTATCCCTAGCCCTAGGACAGTCCCTGTCATGCTGTAGCCATGGATGGACAAGTCCCTGGAAAGGCTCTGACTGTGGGGTGCTAAGACAGAAGAAAGGCTCTTTGTGCAGGAGCATGTTTTCTAGCACCTTGGAATTAGAGAAGTCAGCTGATAGGTTGTTCCACAGATCAGAAAGGCTAGGGTTAGCCTTGTAGAAGAGAAGGCAGTATTGAGGTGTGAAGGCAGCTAAGACCAGGGCGGGGAGCCCAGGCACACCCGGCAGAGAAGGGTATCGGTAAGACTTCGATGGCTTGGGAAGGGGAAACTTTGGCCTGGGGTGGTGGGGTGGGAGGTTGGAAAAAAACTTGGAGCACTTTCAGGTAACTCCTTTAAGTTTTCCTTCTCCTATGGCCAATGGAGGATGTGTTCTGGGACGTCTTCCCATGCTCACTTTCCTGAATAAAAAATTAAGACCCCTACTCCTCTTAATCTGAGCATGTATGTAAACCTAAATTCTGTCTTAAGATTGCATGCTAATTGCCGACCCAGCCCACGGTATTCCTTTGCCTTTTTTAAAGGCTCATTAAAGCAAAAGGAGTCTTCAAGTAACTCTCTGGGGATATACAGCTGAACTTGGGTAGGGTCCCAAGTGAGCTTACACTGTAATGGAGAGACTGTGCTCCAGAGCCACCCAGCTCTCACCAGGGTGTGATCCCACATCCGTGGGAGGCATGGAGAATATTCTCGGTTCACGCAGAGGTTAGAGAGTGGCTGTAAATGGACATTCATATAGAAGAAGAGGAAATTACTGTAGTCAGAGCTCTGGAGCAAGGGCTTTAAAAGAAGGCCATAAATTAGTCATAAGCGCTAAGGAAGATGGGATTCTATTTCTAGGGCTCGTTTATTTTGAGGAGGGCATCAGAAGAAGCCATAGGTAAAGAGAAGCTGGTCAAGTAGCATAAAGATTTTGACTCCTGGGCAGATTAGCTGCCTTTTTTTGCCAGAATTCACCTTCTCTGGACTTTGAATATTCAAAGTTGTACGTTTGTTAAGCAGGAGGCTGAACGAGAGCCCTTTGTGGAAGGTCGGTTTATTTATTTATTAACTACTTCACCCTGTTTACAGTAGTGCTTTGTACATGTACACTGACATTGCATGTTTAGATCCCATTGAGTGGTCCTTGTCACTCCTACCTAAAACATTATCATATAATAATACTTCATGTTGATTTTTTTTTATTTTTTATTTATTTTTGAGAGAGAGAGAGACAGCGTGAGCAGGGGAGGTGAGAGAGAGAGGGAGACACAGAATCCAAAGACAGGCTCCAGGCTCTGAGCTAACTGTCAGCACAGAGCCCGACGCGGGGCTCGAACCCACAAACCGCGAGATCATGACCTGAGCCGAAGCCGGACGCTCAACCGACTGAGCCACCCAGGCGCCCCTTCATGTTGATTTTTAACGTAATGGAAACGGGCCAGACTGGGAGCGTGTAGGCAAACTGGCCAGGCAGTTTGGGTTGGTAGGTTTGGGAGAAAGAAGTAGTAGATGGGTGTGGCAGGTTAGGAGGATGGGAGGCTTGACTTGCGATTGAAAGAAAACTGGGGGAAACTCAAGTTAGGAAGAAGACCCTGGAGGGATCTTCCTTTGTACAGTAAGTGAGAGGAGTATTCTTTGCCCAGAGGCAAACGTGAAGCACAAATGCATTCAGTGGCTCTGCAACTGGACGTTCTCCCCTCTCCGCCTGGCCAGTCCTTATGCAGGATGTTCTTCAAGGCTCCATGCCTCGGTTTGGTCAACAGTGGCCTATACCTGTGTGGTTTGTAAAACCTAGTCCTGGAAAGCTGGCTCCGCGGAGGTGTTGGGCAATTGGGGCCGGCCGGCAGCCAGCTTCTGATGTGGTTGGCTGCCTGGCTCACACCTCTTAGGTGCTGGCAAGATGGCAAGATCCAATGGCCCCAGGCTACCATGGAGGTGGGCAGGATGCCACCATCTTCCAGAGCCTTCCTCCTCTCTTTGTCTTCAGGAGCCCAATGGGCACAGGCCCTGGCTTCCCAGTGCCTTAGGCTGGCTGCCTGGGATCATGGCAAGGCATTTGGCTGGCCCACCCGTGGGATCCACTGGGGTGAGATTGGCTTGGCCTGGCTCTGTCCATTTGATTAAAGGAGCTATAGATCTCGGGATGTTTCCCTATAGATTTTTTTTTTTTTAGCTGAGTATCTCCTGTTAGATAAGATATAAATGTCATACGCTTAAATTCTTTGTCTTTCTACTGTTTCTCTGTTGTTTCTGTGGCTTATTGTGGATATTTGTGCATCTCAAACCCAGTAGGCTAGTATGGGAGGCTTTTTCAGTCTACTCCTAAGAGGTCCTGCTGAGCACTACCCACAAGACATAACTTACTTATGGCATCGAGGACCTTTGGTTCTAATTTTTGATGACAGGCAAAGAGGGTTTCCGCTGGCTCATAGAGTCTAGAGGGGAAGGTTGTGTGGACCCTAACGAGGACAACTCATCCTGAAGTTCAGGAACATTCCTGCTTCTGTGTGTCATTGCCACACTTTCCTCTTCTCCAGAGAGGTCAAATTCATTTACTATTGATGCTGAAATAGATTGCCACGAACTTGGTGGCTTAAAACAACGTAGATTGGTTGTCTAACAGTTTTGGAGCCCAACAGTTTGAAATCCCTTTCACTGGGCTAAAGTCAAAGTGTTGCCAGCGCTCATTCCTTCTGGAAGTTCTGAGGGGAGAATCTGTTTCCTTGCATTCTCTAGATTCTGGTACCCACCCATAATCCTTGGCTCATGATCACTTGCTCCATTACACCACCTCTTGCTCCCATCATCACATCTGCATCTGTCTGACTTTTCTCTTGCATCCTTGTTATAGGGACCCTTGTAGTTACATCAGGCCCATCTGATAATTCTGTCTCAAGATCCTTTGCTTGATCCCATCTGCAAAGTCTCATTTGCCAAAGTCTTATTGTGACACATTCATGAGTTGGGGACATTAGGATATGGACATCTTGGGGGGCTGTTGGGCAGCCCACCACAAGGGTCCTGTGGAGGAATTAGTTTAATTGGCCTAAAAGGAAAGCCCCACGTGGGCCTGCAGTCAGGTGGCTAGGGAAATTAATGCTAAACACTAAACCGAGTGTTCTTGTGAAGCTTGAAGCAGTGTACCTGTTCTGGCAAAGGAGATTTCCTTGGAAAGGAGGGCAAGACTTTGAGGGGAAATTGAGTAGCCTCTCCCCTCCCGAATCATGCAGTACTGTTTTGTTAAGTTGTAATATGGTAAGGCACCAAGAGTTGCCCTTGAGAGAGAAAGAGAGTGTTTATAAAGGATTCCCAAGGAAGAATCCAGGCATTGTATGAGTAAGAGCAAAGGTTCAGGGGAGTCTGATAGCATTTGAGAGGTCAATCGCAGGGTACAAATAGCCAGACCGAGATGGTGGGTAGGATGGTGGCCTCCTCAGTGTTCCTTCTACAACCTCAGGGACGGGCACCTCCCCCCACAAGTGGCAGGTCTGTGACATGGGTTTCTGTGTTTTCTGGTGGTATGTCTAGTCAGTGATAATGAGCTTTTTGGCAGCCTCAGAGGAGACCCTGTTCTTAGAATGGGGATATGTTTCTAGAACCATCATGGATGCATAAGTGATACTGTGAATGCTACTTCATTCTTTGGCAGCCAGCCCCTGGAAGTATTAGTTTGAACTCTGGAATTGCACTTTTTTTTTGGATAAGAGTAATTAAATAAGATTATGGAGGCATGTGTTAGTTTCAAGGTAAGGATCTTAAAGGCACAATTTTTAGAACAAGTTGGTTGGGGTGCCTGGGTGGCTCAGTTGGTTGAGTGTCCGATTTCGGCTCAGGTCGTGATCTCACAGTTCGTGGGTTCAAGCCCCGTGTCGGGCTCTGTGATGGCAGCTCAGAGCCTGGAGCCTGCTTCCGATCCATGTCTCCCTCTCTCTCTGCCCCTCCCCTGCTCATGATCTCTCTCTGTCTCTCAAAAATAAATAAATGTTAAAAAAAAATTTTTTTTAGAACAAGTTGGTTGCCCAGCTCATATCATACATGCCAGGATCTCAAAACTTGAGAGAAAAATGGTTTATAGCACATTCCTCTTTTTTTATATCCAGTTGTCAAGATTATGAAAAAAGAGGTTCCAAGGAGAACTTGTGGGATGGTGGCTAGTTGCTGGCATAGGGCATGTGTCCCCCGTCAGGTTGGCCGTGGGCTTGGGACGCTGTCACAGTGCAGAAGGGGACTCAGATGGTAACGTGAATGCATCGTGGAGTTGAACAAGGGTGTGAGGCTCTCTGCCTACTGTTAGTGAGGTGGGGTGGTGTTGGAGACTGACATCAAGTTCTTGGTCAGCCCTGCCTGCAAAGCATAGTTCAGAAGGCTGTTTCTTCACATACATTCTTTGTAAGTGGCTCTGGCGTTGGTTGTAGCTTGCATGTGCTTTGTGCTCAATGAGCTCATTGCACTTCTTTCTCTAAAGACAGTGTTTCAGTATTGGTGGAAGAATCTTCCTCCTCCTTGGGCCTCCAAGGCAGCAATTGGCTTCTACTCAATGGTAGAAACCTACCTGGTGCCCCCAGGGTTTATATGAAACACCCAGGGAACGCCAAAAAAAAAAAAAAAAAAAAAAGGCATCCTACTGTAGGTGCCAAGTTAAAAGTCACCTTAATTCTCTTGCGTTATCCCATGTTATCTTGGGGGTTTAGCTTACATCTTAAAAATCTATCAGGGGACTTGTGATATTAACATGTTCTGTGTTAGCCACTTGATTTGAACACTCTTTAATTTGAGTAGAGCCGTGTGCCGGACAGTCTGGCCTTGGAGGGTCTGGTTTCCGAAGATGGACACGGAGCACATCAGCCGACTCGAGACTTCTGGCTGCCAGCTCAGTCCTTTTATGAGGTGTCCAGAGTCAGCTCCCCTGAGAGGACGAGGCTGAGATGAGGTAACCTGGTTCCACAGGTCAGCAGGGAAGGTTCTGCCTTGGGGCGATGTGCCGAGTGCTCTGATAATGCTCTGATAATGCAGCATTTTCCCTTTAATGCATCTTAAATGTGGATTATACTATTAATTACTGCTGGACAAAAAGGGATTAGTGCAGCTGGCCTGCTTTCCCCTCTGCACTTTTACACTTCCCCTTTGCTAGGGAATGGCCAAAGGGCAGTAGGCTTTCCTGTCATCTGTCTTTTGTTTCAGCAGCAGTGGCTGCTAAACCTTCTGTGCTCACCAGGACGGGAATGAATGGGGCACCGTCCAGAGTCTTGACCTCCGTTTGGCACATGGGCAGTCCATGGAAGTGGTGCTGTTTCCTTCCTCAGAGTTGGGCGTTCTCCGCCAGGCTGCGAGGGTGTCTGAATGGCTCTTCCCAGCAGGGAGAGTTACCCTGCAGCCTTTCAGCTATCAGAATGCCTTGTGAGTGCTCCCTTCGCAAGTGGCCACTCCTCCATGGAGCGCCATAGGTGCTTTCACCGAACGTTTCAAGATGCTTTGTCCCATTAAGAGTTTCTTAAATGATCAGGTAAAGTGCAAAGGATGGTTCTGCCTTCTGCTGTGGGAATTTTGGTAACCGGCACTGAGCTGGTACCTTGTAACTTGATACCTTCTGCGTTCCTAAGCTTTAGTACCCTTATCCTTGCATAAATTGCAGAGATCTTAAGCAATTACATATTCCATTAAGTATTATATATGTCTTATTATATATTAATGATTTTTTAAATATCTTCCCTATATTTGGGCTAGTACACTAATTTTTCATCCATATGGAATAACAAACAGGTGAGGCATTAACAACACCTCAGTAATAATCCTCCTAGGATTCCATAACTTGGTAGTGTTTGCAGTCACATACAGTGTACTCTGTTGTGTGCGCAGGCGTGTGGCTGTTTATTGGCATCCTTCATTATATGGTAACGAAATATAATACACAGAATTTCCCAGTTGCACAAATTAGAAAGCGGGAAACTGGTTTCTTCCACATGAACTGGTAAACCGATTGAGTTTGTTTTTTCTTTTCTTTTTAAAAAAAAGTTGACATTGCAGAATTGGTGGGAAGGACAGGGACATAATGCTTATAATCACAAGTTAATTGAGTTAATTTAGGATTTAAATTCATTGTAAGTCATAATGGAGTAGTCTGTGACAATGGAGATGCCTAATGTGGAACATTCCTGAAATGGGAAAGGCTAGTTGAGGGTGAAGCTAGGAATTTCTCCCATCTTCTCAGCTGTACATTTGTGAATTCAGGTTTTACCACAGTAGTCTGGTTGAAACCTGATGAAGCTTCTTTGTTTTTTTGGATACTTCCTTTTCCTTGAAGCTCTTAGTTCTCTTCTGAACTTGGACGTTACAGAATTAGAAATTATTTTTTCCTCCTCCCTTCTCTAGCCACAGATGTTTATCATCTTGGAGCCAAGTCTTGCTCAATGAAACTAATCTCTAAATTTCATCAAAGAAAGTATGGAAATTTACTTGGTTATATACTTACACAGTCTATCTGGGATGGGTTTAATTCCACTTATTGAGAGATGGCTTTGCTTTTTAAATTAATTATTAAAGAGGCAATACATGCCCATAATAAAATTTTCAGAAGGTACAGAAGAGACTTCCTTTCCCTCTTTCCTGTGCAGTGTGCCCCACAGTCAGTCAGTTCCCCAGAATCACCTGGTGTTACATCCCTTCTAGAAGGTATATATTTGGAATAGGGCTGTGACATCATTATAAAATACTCTTTTCACTACTTAAGTAGTGTTTGCTGCCTTAAAAAATTTCCCCCCTTTGTCAGAGTTTCTTCAGAATTTCTTCATCTTTTATCAGAGATGTTTTTATCCTCTTTAGAATACTTAATATTAAAAACATTAATGAAATCTAGCTACTTGGAAATTTAAAAATATTCTCTTGAATCACTTGGGTGGAAGAGGAGATGGAATTATTGTTACAGAATCATTGAGAAATACTGAGAACTCTGAATACTTAAATGTATGGGTTATTGCCAAAGTTATATTCAGGGCCACATCCATAGCTCTGAATCCTTTTGTTATTATATGCGAAGAAATGAAAATAATTGAATTAAGTCTTCAACTCAGAGTAGGAAAGAGTAAAACAAGCCAAGAAAGATGTAGGTAATATTAATGAATTAGAAAACAGGCAAAAATACTGAAGTGGTAAACCTAAGGGCTATGTATTTGGGGGAAAAATCAAAGAAATAGAGCAAAGCACCCTCATGCTTCATTGAGGAAAGAGAAAACCCAAATACACAAAACTAAAAATGAGTTGATGTGATGGAAAAAAAGAGTAAAAAATTGTAAGTTCTATTTGAAGTAATTATTTTATAAGATAAAAATAACTTAAAATGCAGCAATTTTGAAAATCTCACTTGACATGGCTGTTCTAGGGAGATAACTCAGAAGTCTGAATCTTGAAACAAGGAACTAGAGAAGCTGAACATTAAAAAAATTTTTTTTCACGAAGGACTCTGGGTGCAAGTAGTTTAATGGAGGAGTTCTTTTAAACTTTGGGGGGCAAAATAATTGCCTGCTGAGTAAACTGCTTCAGAGCAGAGAGAAAGAGAGAGTTCCAGTTGGTTTTTACAAAGCTAGCATAACTCTGGGAACCCAAAATCATTAGAAAGATGACACAAAAAGAAGACTAAGGACTGAGGTCAAGCACGAGTATAGATGCAAAAACAACATATAAAACCGTTGCAGATTCAATTCGGTGGCATTTTGAAAGAATCATGACCACATAGGGTTTATCCCCAAATTGTAAGAAGGTCTGTTATTCAACACATCACTGATGTAGAACAAAGAAGAAAAACACCATATACATACATGTATATATGTATATATACATACACACACACACACACACACATACACATATAGAAAGAGAGAGAAGGTCAGACAGAGACAGAGAGACCCTTGCTAATTTTCTACTCTTATTTCTAGTTTGCTTAGATTAAAAAAAAAAATGCCTATGAAGAGATTACATTAATTTGATGAAGAAACCAGCAGCTGCAACCCTCTCAGCTGGAAACTTACTGATGAACCACGAGAGGCAGCAGAATGAAATTGGGAACAAAACATAGATTGCCCAGTGTACTCGTTTCTTTTTTCCTGCCTTATTGAATTGGCCAGAATGTACAAACCAAAGTCAACTCATGATTAAAAAGAAACAACAAAAACCATTGGCACATGTCGTTGTCTTCCTAGAATACCCATTACACACTTAAATTGAATTAAGCATAGAGTTCAGTTACAAAATAAAATTTTAGAAATTACTAGCTTTCTCATAGACCAGGAAAACTCAGTTAGAAGATATTACGGAGCCCACTCAATGGAATGGAATCAAATAGAAATGTGTTCAGTGAAGGTAGCATTTCAAATAAGAGGAATTAGAATAATAAAAGGTCACATTTTTCAGTACTTCTGAGTGCCAGGCATTATGCTAAACACTTTCACATGAACTTAGGTCATTTGATCCACGCAGGAACTGTATGTGGTAGACACTATGAATAGTTCCATTCACTCAGGTTCAGAGAGTTTAAGTAACTTGCCCAGAGTCACTCAGACTTGAGAGCAAAACCAGTGGTCTCTGATATTATGCTTTACTGCCCGTAGTATTATGCATATTGTATATTGTGCAATAAATTCTTGTAGCATAGTTAGATAACCAAGGAGGGAAAAGTTTAATTCAAGCCATTCCTCCCAGCATATAGTACCATAAATTCCAGAGAAATTAAGAGGTAAAAGGAAAACTGAAATCATGAAAGGGCTACCAGGTCAATATTAATCTTAATATGGGACAGAGAGGGATATTAGGTCTAATTCTTCTAGTGAAGAAATCATAACAGAAAAGATTGATTTACTACTCTAAAAAAATTCTGTATGCTGGGCACTAAATACAAAATTTTAAAGGCATATGAGAAACTGGGAAAAGATGTTGAAAGCACATATAGTTGACAGAGTTTGTCTTAAATATCTTTAATATACAAAGGGTCTTAGAATCAATGATAGACAAAGGTAGTAGAAAAATAGCAAAGAATATGCATGGGTAACTCCTAGGAAGGATAAATTCAGATTGCCCATTCCATTCGAGGGGTCAGTTGTTTTAACTTATTTGATTCCTAGAGAGGTTAAGCTTTTTCGTGTGTTTTTCCATGAAGAATTTGTTATAAAGCAAATACCCTGTTATGGAAAAGGGGTGCACACTTGCTGCAGAGTAGTTTGGTAATATGTGTTAAGAAGCTTTAAAATAAAGTGTATTTAAATTTGTAGGTTTTCTCAACCATAAACTTCTGATTCTCCTTACTCTGTCCTGCCTTTCCTTTTTTTACCATAGCCTGTGGTACTATTTTATCTAATAAAATAAAATCTAATAAAATACTGTGTAATTTTAACCTTTAGTAGCCTTGATTGTCTCCCCTGCTAGCGTAAGCTTCACAAGGGCAGGGATCTTCGTCTGTGTTTTCGCTAATTGTTCCCTAATTTCTACAATAGGACTGAACCCAGCACCTTCATTTATAATAAAAAAAAATGTCAGTTGTGCATAAGAAATTTATAAATAAAGACTTTATTATAGACATTTATAATAGTGAAAAATGGAAACAAGCTAAACTTCTCACAGGGGATTGATTTAAACTGTGGTGCATCCATATGGCAGATTCTTATGTTGCTATTTAAAACCCCCGTCTCCCGGTTATGGATGTGGGAAAACAGTGATGTTAAATTAAATTAAAGGAGGCTGTGTGTACCATAGAACTTCAGTTTAATTTTTAAAATATGGCATGGCTAAAGAATTCATATAACAATATTAACTGAGTGGTTATTTCCAGGTGGTAGAAGTGCAGGCTACTTTTAATGTTTTTTCTGAACTCTGAATAGTGAACGTCTGTTACTTCCATAATCAAACATACCTGCGTATAAAAGTTGGTGAGAGTGTAGCATCACTTATATGGCTCTGGTCTGTGGCCATGTCTGGAAGACTTTTGGAGATGATTCAATGTCAAGAATTAGCAAGAGCCTAATTAAAAAAAAATCAGCAAGAATGCTTCAGAAAATGTCCTTAGGTTATGTCGTCATAAATATTTATGATCTCCAAGTGTCCAGAGTGTATGTGTGTACATGTAATGGAAATGTTTGTCAGTGACATACAAGCGTGTGGAATCCTGGAGATGCGAGAACAGCTCTGCCCAGTGTTCCTGATGTAAATGCTGAGTTCTCTTCCTGGTAGGTCATAGAATTTCAGAATAAACTTAGGTTGTGCCTTAGCAAAAACTGGGAATGAGGATTTTCCATTCTCAGATTAACCAAGAGGCACACTGCCTACCGCGTGTGACCCATCCCTGTGCGGAAGGACTTAGGTGGACAGGGGTAGGACAGGGTGCCAAGTTAGAGGGGGAAAGGCAAGGGGATGACGGCCCGCCGCAGGACGTTAATGAACAGCGTTGTGCCAAAAGAGAAGTTCAAGGTTACTGAGGGGATTTTCTTGGCCACCAAATCAGAAGTATGTTCAGCATGTTTGGGCTGAAATTTCCCATATCCCTGGAGTCATGTGGCATTTCGGCCAGCATTTAAGTTCTGTCTTGGCTGCTTTCTGACTACGGCACTGTTTCTTTTTTCGTTAAAGGAGGAAGTTAGACTGGATCGTCTACCAGCTCTCCTTTCAGGTCTGACCTTTTTTCCAAAGGAAACTGATGTCTTTTTATTTTAAGGCATGCATTTTGTTTTGTTTTCAAAGTTTATTTACTTATTTATTGTTTAGTAACCTCTACACCCAAAATAGGGCTTGAACCCACGACCCTGAGATGAAGAGTTGCATGCTCTTCCAACTGAGCCAGCCAGGCACCCCGTTGAAGCATGCATTTCACATGTCTCTGTGTTATCTGTGGTGATGGAGAGGCCCAGGGAATAGTGTCCCTTCATAGCTCTGCGAGCTCTGCAAACTGAAACATAAGCTGGATATTTGAAGTCACATGGTGGAGGGAAAGCGGCTGTGATGGGTGTGTCTGGCCTCAGCGAGAATCTCAGCCCTATTCCTTAGTGTCCCAAACCTTCTCCTTTTCATTTATGAAATGGAGGGGGAAGTGTTAGTTTTCCTTTGCTGCATGACACATTATCCTTAAATGTAGTGGCTTAGTATGGCAGACGTTTATTATCCCACAGTTTCTTTGGGTCAGGAATCTGGATGTGACTTCACTGCACCCTGTGTCTCAGGATCTGTCATGAGGGCCTTGGCCAGGGCTGCACTCTGACCTGAGGGCTTGGCTGGTGGTGGACCTCGTCTGAGCTCATTCACACGGTCGTGGTTGTAGGATTCAGTCCCTCTTGGGCTGCGGGATTGAAGGCCTCTGCGCCTTGTTGGCAGGAGGCTGCCTTCAGTTTCTTGCCACGTGGGCTTCTCCTTAGAGCAAGCAGCACACAGCATGGCACGTAGCCTCTGTGAGGGAGAGGGCGAGAGGGTGCAGAAAACAGACTTACAGTGTCTTTGTAGCCTCATCTCGGAAGTGACCTGTTCTATTCGTAGCCTCTGAGTTAGAAGTGAGTCACTGTGCATAGCCCACACCGAAAGGGAGAGGTTATTACACCCCCATGTGAACACCAGGAGGTGAGGTCAGAGGGGCTTACCCACCAGGGTTAGTAAGGACCGAAAGAGGAGGTGGTCTGTTAGTGTTGGGAACCTCCTAGATGCTGCGTGTTAGCTCCTACCCCCATCCCTTCCCCTGGTTTACAACTGCTTTGCTTAAGGACAGTCTGTGGGGTGAAGACTCTAGGAGTGGGTGGAAGTGTGGGGGTTCTCACTGCCCGATCTGACTGTGCATTCACTGTCTTACACACTTAAGCCTGGAAGTGCGTGTTGGCTGGCCCGTTAGACTCCAGCTCCTCGCCCTGTGTCTGCTGGGTGTGGTGTGTCTAGTGTAACTTGAGAGGGAAATGGGCGTTTGGCTGATGACAACGTCCAGTGTGTGTTTCCTTGGGTTGGGCAACTATTTAGGGAGACGCCCGGGAGCTCTTTGGGACCTGGCGGGTTGAAACGGCACAGCCTCCCGAAGTTGTCCCCTTTTGGTCTCTGAACGCCACCACCTGTATCGGAGGTGTGCCTGATGCAGCCTCTGGTTGGGGACACTCCGGTGGATAGAGCTGGGTGCCAGACATTGCCACAGCCCTCGGAAATGAGTAAGAAAAAAGCTGAAAGCAGCGACCTCCCCGTAGAACAAGCTGAGCTTTGTGCAGAACAGGCTCCAAATATGAAAAGACCATTGTTCCCGGATGGCTTTTTAATTAATGCTCACCACTCACACCCATCAGCCCGCCAAGAAGAGCCGCCTTCTTCCTTCCTCTCTCCGCGTGCTCTCTTCGCCTCCTGCTCCTCTCCCTGTTGCCTTGGGGACAGGTCTAGGGACCCTCGGGGATGGGGGCTGCCAGGAAACAGTGTTGGTTGGCCAGCTGACTTTGTGTGGGGAGCCCTCCACCTGCTGGGGAGTGAGCCTCTGCATTTGTGGGGGGGCGGGCAGTCCTGGAGCAAATCCTGGCCTCAGCCTGTCATTCTTCATCGCGGTCGATGTGCACACTTTCTCCTGCCTAAGCCAGAACTATGAACGCTTTCTGCGCCTTTTAGTTTCTCCTTGATTATACTCCCCTTAGAGCTCAATCCAGATGGATGAGTTTATAGTGGTGCCTAGTTTCCTAGTGTTGCTCTCTACACCAAATCCTGTGCTCCTCTGGATGGGGCCGGTATAACCGCAGGGAGGGGGGCTGACATGGGAGCTGCCGCCAGGGTGATGTGTCTGGTGGGCTCAGTGGGATCCTGCCCTGTTCTTGCGGAATGGGGGTCCTGCGAGGGCCCCGTGCTCAGGACAGATGGAGCCTCCCTGAGCTGTGGTACGTCAGGTGCCCCTCCTGCCAGGTCGAGGCTGAGAGTTTTTTGGTTAACTGCTGTTGAGAACATTGCCTCAACATTTTATCCTCCATGGAAAAAATTTTCTTCCGTTTATAGCAACTCCCAGACTGGTGGATTTGTCCCGAGTCTGTTTGTGTCTCAGGACCCCGCAGGCACAGCCTCAGTGGATTCTTCTGTGTAACTTTGTGTGTATAGTGCATGACGTCTTGTGTGACCAGGGCAGGGGTAATTCAGCATGACCTTGAGTTTGAAATGGAGTCTTCCGTAGCTGAGAACACACCAGCATGGAGGACCTTTATGTGGCTGCCACCGAGTATCGTCCTGAAGATGCTGAGATTTCAAGGTAGAGGGTTGTGAGGATTTTAAATTAAGACCCCCCCCCCCCCGAGGGGTCGAGTTGACTGGTGGACAAGTGGACAAGCCCCGGAGAGAAAATCTGATTGAGCAGATAAGTTGTCCAGGATTCCTTGAAAATCTGTTCATTCCAAGCCCGGCCAGCTTAACTTCTTGACACATCACCCAAATAGAATCGTAAATGCCGTGGGAAAGAATCTTGACGTAGGGGTGGGTTCCGTGAAGTCTGTGAGTGGGAAAAACAAGCATGAATTATTACAGCGAGGCCAGATTAGAGTTATGTTTTAGGTTCTCATGAGCAGAGGAGGCCAGTGCTTTAGATCATCGTGATCTGGTAGCCACCAGCCCTGTGTGGCTGTGGAGCACCTGAAAGTGGCTGGTTTGTGTAGAGCTGTGCTGTAAGTACAAGCACACACCAGCCATCCGGGGCTTAGTAGGAAAACAAGGAGGAAATATCCTAAGAAAATTTAGATGGATTACATTGGAAAGAAGATTTTAGCCATATTGGATTAAATAAAATATTTTATAATTTCACCTGTTTCCCCCTCTACCTTTTTGTAAAATGTGGCTACTGAGAAAATTTATGATTATATATGTGACTCCCACTTTAAAGATTTTATTTTTATTTATTTAGTTTTTATTAGAGACTGCGCGAGCGGGGGAGATGGGTAGAGGGAGAGAGAATCTCAAGCAGGCCCCGCGCCCAGCATGGAGCCTGGCATGGGGCTCGATTCCATGACCCTGGGATCATGACCTGAGCCAAAATCAAGAGTTGGACTCTCAGCTGACTGAGCCATCCAGGTGTCCCTAATTATTTATTATTAACTAATCTCTGTGCCCAAGGTGGGACTCAAACTCAACAGCAGCAAGATCAAGAGTCCCATGATCTATTGACTATGTGGCTCCCATTTTCGATGAAGGATGGCTAGACACGAGAGATCCCAAGCTGTGATCGTTGTTGCTCTGGATCAGTGAACTTTCTGGAAAGTCTAGCCATGCTCCAGTTGGGAGTACTGTAATGAATGCCATGGGAGACAATCTGTGTTTGCTTTTCAGATTCACCCACCCTGGACAGAAATGTGTCAGACTGTGTCCCTCCGGCCATGGTCTGACTGTAAAGTGATGGGACAGATGCCGTGGCTGGGAGAACGGGTCGCCCCACATTCTTGGGAGGCACAAGTGCCATTAGATGTGCAGGGGCTGTGGGCCTCGCCATGGCAAACCTCAGGGGGGAGAGGTAAGCGCTATTGCTCAAGTTCTGGAATAGTCCTCCCGGGTAAAGAACTCTTACCCAATAGAGGGATCTTCAGAGAAGGCTGCTGTTGCTCACATGGGCCTCTGGACGCACTCAGTCTATCGTTCCAGGCCCACAGGCCCACAGGCCCACAGGCAAGATAGCACCCGTTGAATTCTTGGATGGGATTGAGACCTTGCCCTACAGTCATCCATGGGAGCTACAGAGCAGTGTCACACGGAGCCTGTTTGTGAAGAAGGTGTGCCTTTATATAAAGCAAAGTTAGATTTATGTTGGTGATTTCCTTTCCCAGGTTGGTGTGGGAGGATCCCTTTCTGAGCAGGGCCCAACTGTTCGCTTGCAAGAGCACTGGATCTTGCCCCTGTGCGCAGAAAGGTGGGGAGGCTTTCTTGGCAACACAGAACATCCACCCTCGCTCTTGGCTTTTTTTTTTTTTTTTTTTTACCAGTCGAAGGGTCAACGGGTTACCATACCAGTTGTGAGTAATAATATCTAGAGGGCTGGCAAATTGAGACTGGCCCCAAGTGGCTTTTCATGGTGTCTTTCTTGCGATCCTGCATCCAGAGTACTGGTTAAACCAGTCCATATCTGGCTGATTATTATCAATAAAGTAAACTTAACTCTATGGTCAGAAACAGTCTCTAGCAGCCAGTAGCTTAGGTCTACCAGGTGAAACTACCTGACTGACTATGGTTTGCTTTTCACAGAGGGCAATGCCTCTTAATGTGAGAAGTCGGGGCTGTTTCTCCACCGGGTGGGGGGGCCCGAGCCCCCACTCCTCTTGGATACTCACAGCCAGTTATGAGTGGTGTTACGAGGCTGGTCTCTTTGCACAGAGAGCTGGTGGATGGTTGTTAGCACATTGGTGCTTGAGAATAATTGGGTAACTGCATGGTTTGTAGACTCTGACCCTTTGTTGAGAACTTGCTGGGTAGTGACCAGTGGTCTGCACACACTGGTTGACCAAAGATAAAAAGCCACAGCTCCTGCGTGTAAGGAAGCCATGGCTAGTTGGTCTAGTAATTACCCACACAATAACTACCTACATTTAGGGGCTTAGGAAAAATAGAAGAACCTATGAATAAATATTCACAGTTAGGTGGAAGGCAAGGATAGCACTGTGCCTCTTGAACAGAAAATTGAAAAATTCTGGAGCCTTAAGGGCTTCAGTGGCCGGAATAATACAAACGTTTATTTGCATTTTCCGTTTACACTGTTCTCATTTGTGCTTCTCTGACCCTCTTAACAATCTCAGAGGTGGTTTGCCCAGACCAAGACCTTTCCTGGGCTCATGGTGAGGTGCCAAGGTCCTGTGAATGTACGTGATTTGCTCAAGGTCCTGCAGCTAGGGAGTGGCTGGACTCAGCATGGGGTTTGGGGTCCGCTTCTATGTTCTTCCTGTACACTGTGCCACATCCCGTGGCTACAATTTCTGTAGAAGCTTGGAGTGCTCTGAAGGCTGACATAGCCTTTGTAGGTTTCATCCTAGAGGAGTTTGGGGGCTGGCTTTGGGGAGAGGAATACGACAGCTGTAGTTGTGGATGTGGTTGAAGGGACAAAAAAGGTGTCCATCAGAGAGGTTTGTGCCAGAGGCTTAATTTCCTTTATTTCAGGACTGGAAGTTATTTAAATTACTTTATAGACTTCCTGTTTCCTTACAAGAGCTCATTAAGTCCAAGCTGAACGGCAGCATTTGCCATAACGGAGCCAGTAGAACTGCACTTCCCATTTCATCCTCTAGGACACCCAGATTGGAGAGGTATGTGCTGAGAATGGAGGAGCGTTTGGCAAGCTGGTTTATGGTGACCCTTTTCATAGACTTCCAGTTAGGATTGGACATCAATGGTCTTCCTCAAGGGTGAAGAATTACGCAATGCTCCGAACTCTGGAGACTGTTTTCTGGGCTCGTGAATTTCACGAGTCTGTAATGGGGATGTGGCAGGCTCGTCTCATTCGGCCATAGCACCAGTAACCCTGCCTATGTATTGGGCGATTGGAGCACAGCCTCGGACTAGGTGTGGCAGTAGAAGCTGATGTGTATGCTGTGGAGGCTGAGGATTTCCCCAGTGATTAGGAACGAGTGTTGGTATAAGTGTGGATTACCTTAACCCTGTCTTTTACTCAATGGGAAAGCTTTCAGATAGGGATTCCAGAATTGCAGTAAAGCTTTTGAACTGTGCCCAAAGGCACCTCTTGCAGCAATAAGTATTTGACTAGATGGTTTACCTTTAAACTTGCCAAGCAAATAATTTTAGGTGACCAGGAAATACCTAGCCCCATGCACATCTATAATTGTTCCATCAGGGGAAACTTGTCCCTGCACTGAGACCTGAATTTGTTGCAGAGTGCTAATTAGGAATAATAGCAACAACAAACAGGTGCTATGAGAGAACATGAGTGATGTCGACATCAGGAAGCTGTCGCTGGCTCCGTGTGGATGTGTGGGCCAGCTGTGATGCAGGGAAGCCATGCTGTTTACCTGCTACCCACCTGGGGAAAGGTGGAAGTCGGATGGGCTACCACCTCCAGGCTTTACTTGACTCAGTGGCTTTTATTCCTTGGTTTGGAGTTCTGTTACACACCATATACCCCTTGGATATTCAGTACATACTCCATTTCAGCTGGTCTCGAAGGTCTTGGGGGACTCCAATACCTGGGAGTTGGGGTGTGGGGCATCATTCCTTACTAATAGGCAGACAAGAATCTTTCTGAAGATGGAGGTAATACGGCGACTTAAAGTAACCTGAGTCAGACCTGCCTGTCCAAGTGAATGCTGAGTCTTAAATATTCATTTACAACATTAAGGTCTGTAATTTCTTCATAAAGAATTCTAAAATAATAAAGATGACCTGGTAGGCATCAAATCACTTGTATTTTCTAAAAGCTTTTGATAAGGTCCCTCATAAAAGATTGAGAACAAAACCCCAGTGTGGTGTGAAGTCCCTATTGTGGATTAAAAAATGATGAAGTGATAGGGAACGGAAGAATCCTGGCGGAGACCCACTGTTTGTGGTGGGGTTAACAGAGGGGTGTCTGAAGAGTCTGTAGTTGGGGCTGCAGTTATTAAGTGTATTAATTGTTGGGAGAAGGAAATGGAGGGTCAGCTAGTACAGTCGGCTGCTGTTACCCTGGTTTTTGTCACCGGATTCGGCCCAGAGTGTCTGTACTGCCTTAAATATGCACTGGGGGGTCGGGCGGTGCAGGGGCAGAGGAAATGAGGTTTGAGAAAGTCTAGAATGTAATTCGGGTTGGTAGAAAATCTAGTCCACGCCGGAAAGCTACAGTGGCCCCTGAACTTGCTGCCTCTCCTGAGGACAGAAGGTCAGCACTTACCATGAGCATCAGTTGTTCAATGAAACGGCTTTTTCAGGACTAAGCAGATAGAGGAAATTGGGACGCGGTGGGGTCGAAAAGCGAAAGGGTTTCCTTAGGAAGGAGGGGCCGCGCTGTTGTGCTGTTGGGTTCTTACTGTCCTGCTGCATAGGAAGGGGGGACAGTTCCTGAGTCTTTCTGTCCATGTTCTCTTTTGTGCAGCTGTTATTTATTTTTGGAGTCCTGATAGGGCAGCCTGTTGTACCTGGAAACGCCCACCTCTTTCTTTCTCTGTGGGGACGTAGCCTGCCGCTCCAAAACACATTACATGTGTGTTCGCAGCAGACGATCATGCAGACCCCTCAGGGTAGACCACACTTGAATCTTCTAATTTTCTAAGTTCACGCTGGGGCGACCAAGCTGTTTGGGGAGGCCGATGATCCTGAGTTGCGCGGGCAAGGGGCGTGTGCTGGGCGGCGGGTGCCGACCAAGCTGCGGTCCAACAGCCGTCCTGCCTGTTGGCGTTTCCCTTTGCTGCCTCTTCCGTGGCTGAAATGAGAGTTCCTTGGGCACGGCCGTCTGCCTCGAGAGCTTGTACTTTCCTGAATGGGCTCTTCCAGGCAAGTCATGGATTTCTTTCTTAGTAACTCCCCTTTATTTACTAATTTCCTTTTGTAGCTGTCTCCTTACCTGGGTCCCACTTTAATTAAAACCTGGAAAGTGCTGGCCTCCCTCAGAAATGTTGCTGAGTCCCTCCTTTTGGCTGTGAGCAGATGCCTTTGTGTGGGTTGGGGTCCCCAGCAGCAACCCACCCCCAAGGGAATTTTTGCACTCTTGGTCCCACATAGTTAGAAGCTGCAATTACTACTTGGTCGCTAATTACCCTGCCTAACATTAGATCAGTTTACAGAGGGAGCTTGGAGCCTGTCAGCAGAGGTCAGCCTGAGGTCCTCGCACTAAACAGCCCTCTTGTGATAGCTGCTCAAGGAAGAAGGCATTAGCAGGGGAGGCTGGGGAGCCGGCTCCAGGCCTCAGGGTCCTTGCTGGGGGGATGGGAAGAGGAGAAGGGCCACCGATGACCCGAGGGGTCAGGGAGACTGATAACCCTTCTCACAAGCTTTCTCAGAAAGCCTGGAGGGAGGTGAAGCCCTTTATTTCATCAAGAGGCGAGGCGTTGCTTGAGAGAGGGCTCGATAGACACGATAGATACGAAGAGGAAACCAGGATGTGCCGGTTAGTGACTTTTACTGGTCGACTCTATTAGAAGGGACAGTTGAGCCACGGCCCCTCGAGGGGCAGCAGGGCCTACGAGAGAGCTCCTCGGACCTGTTATATCTTCTTACCACCCGGACTGTGTGGTTGGTTCTTTTTCCTTCTTTTCATGGGCTCTCCTAGTAAAGCTATGAATACCTGCACTAGCATCGTCCCAAGCAGCGATCCCCGACGAATCACAGGCTGGGCCTAATTGTATTGGTTCACATATTAAATAGGTAATGATTCGAATTTAAAATGTTCAGCCCCATATTGCCCACCGTCACCCAGCCTATGGCTAGTGGTGCTGGTAGTAGATGCTGGAAAATAGCAACAGAAGAAACTAGACTGGCAGCCTGGGTGTTTGTTCTCAAGCCCTATGGGGCACATGTGATCTCAAACCATTTATATGTCTGATGAACCCAAAGTAGGTTAAGAACTTGTAGCTTTTAAATGGCCTCTGTGCTGGGATGCCAGCTGAGGGCCCACGGCTTGTGGCCTGTTCTGTGCTGTCTTACGTCTTTTTTTTTTTTTGGTTACTGACCCACCTCAGAGTGCTTCTCCTATATCTGCCTGTTGGGCACATTGTTAGAAAAAAGTCAGTTGAAATGGGAAGGACTGGAAAGGAAAGAAGGCTCAGTTTCTCTTGGGTGGATCTCTGATCTCTGTAAGCGGCCGTGGCACCGTCCTAAGCGCTCAGGTCCAGTCAGTTGTCTGTGTGGCCCATCACTGGTTGGGACAGGCCTGGAATTCACTAGGGTGCTGCCCCTTCACAGGCAGTGAGATCAGTATGCAGTCAGTGGGGGCCTCCGGGGCAGGGTTACAATGTGTAAGGTTCTCGCAGCTTCGGAGCAGTTTAGGAATTCCGTATCCGATCTTGTCACAGGTACAGTGTGTCTTCCTGGCATCAGAGGCTCTGGCACTGCCAGAACCCAAGAGGATGCTGTGTCCATCCGAAATGGCTGAGGGACAGCACAGAGAGGGTTAGCGTTTGTCCCTCCATCACCATCATTCAGTGCGTGTGCGCCCCTCTTTGGACTGAGTCTGAAATGGTCTGATTAGTGTGACAAATGCGTGGAAAGGAAAAGGACCCTGTGTTACTCGATAAGTTAGGAGGATCTGGCCAGAGGGGTCTAGTGAATGGGTTCTAGTGGGTTGTCAGGGGATGGTTTGCAGCTAGAACCTGGGCCTCTTTGTTATCCTGCGTTCCTGGCCCAGAGGAGCCCCAGGCCTGTGCATGAAAGATGCTTTCCCAAATGATTTTCCTGAAGTTCCCAGCCTCTGGGTGCCGACAAACACCACTCCCCCCATGTAACTTCACGTTCTTGTAATTGACATATAATTTGATACCTAGAAATTCATGCTGGGTGGAGCTGGAAAGGATTACTCAGCTTTTAGCCATTTAGACTCTTGGGTTATAGAACTCTGTGTGCTGTGTCCTGGCTCTCCTATTACTGCTAACTTGTTTTGCCAATATCCTTGCTACTTGTTTCTTCCTTCTGTCCTGGGCAGATGAGTGACATGGTGATACGGTATGTTTTTGCATTTAAAACAACTGAAGGGGTGTTGACTTTTTACACGTGGACTGCCTGCTTCTCCACTGTGTGTTCTCAGCTCTCCCCTCTCGCCGGTGGACTTCGGTTGGGGCCATAGTTTATTTTCCTTGCTGCTGCTTCGTCAAGGCAGTGCCATCAGTATTAAAAAATGCAGGACGTAATTATCAGGGAAGAATCAAGATGAAAAATTAGGATGATTTTGCAATTGAAATTTATTTAGAGTGTATGCTGATGGTTATGAGTTTTGTTGGAGAGATTATTTATTGTGTTGACACATGTATTAATGTGTGTGTGTCGTGGGGGGAGGAATCCTGGTTCTTAATATATGACTTGCCCATTTAAAGATAGGACAGACTAGGTGAACTCTAACCCGGGGCTGAGAATCAACATAGTTGAAATCCCACGAGCATATCATGAAAATAAATCTGAATGTCCCCATGGTTTGAAAGAGGACATTTTGAGCATTGCAGATGGGAAATTGCATACGATGTAAACTCAGAGGAAAGGAAAAAAAAATGAATGCCTTAAACTACGATGGTAAGTGGTGTCTGACTTGCAGGTCGACTCTCCAGTCTTGATGGTCACAGCTTCCTGATCCAGTGGGTTGAGGAGGATCTTGAGCCCTGGTCCCAGCTGATCACGCTCTCAACAGTAAGCTGTAGGGAAGGTAAGAGTCAGGAGTGTAGCTCAGAGGCTGGGCATTTGTTTCCTGCCAGGGAATGTGCTTTGTGAGTCTTCAGGGTTTGAAAACTTGACTTTGGAAAGCTTCTAAATTTGTTCCTAGTGGGTTGATTTATTTTGTTGAGGTCAAATTAGAGCTAATGGCCCTAATGGTTTACAGTGCTCCTAAATGGTTCTTAGCACTTAGGCAGGCTTGGCTGGCCTTTTTGGGCGGGTTTCCAAGTGTGGACCATATCATTCTGAGGGTATATTTTTTGTTGAAGTTATTATTGAGAGTACAACTTATATGTGTAAGGGAGGCTCAAGGTAACAGCAGACTCAGTCGCACTTAATATTCAACTTTCTCTTGGTATCAAATGCAGGGAGGGATGTGTCTGTTCACATGGGCAGCATGGGCATATGGTGAGTGAGCATGGTGTCCAGCTGGGAGCTCAGTAGTTGGTGATTGTTCTCTGCCACTTTGCCTAGGAGTGTATTGTTCATGAAATGTGGTAATAGGAAGGCTCGGATTTTCTTTGGCTGTTCCTGGTTGCCAAGTAATTCTTGTAAGAGCAGGTAACCAGGTTAAACTACTCTTGGTGCATCCCTTCCAGCCATGCTGTGATATCTGTGGGTTCATGGCAAGGTCTTTGGCAAGAGGATTTTACTTTGCATAAAACTGGCTCCTGTCTCCTGATTTCTATGTGATTGGGAGTAGGCGGGGCAGACAGGTATCTGCAAAGGAGCTGCGAGTCTCTACTGGTTCACAGAATTCAATCATATGTATGTATGCCTGGTCAGGCTCTGTGGGCAATGATCTCCCAGGGCTGTGGGGTACTGCTGAAAGGGAAGAGAATCAAGAAGTTGGGGTCTGCACTTCCTAAACTGAGGTGGTGGATCAAGGTAGAGGCAGGAGCATTGGCTAATGATTTCTCTAGACTTTGCTTTCTTTCTTTTTTTTTTTTTTTAATTTTTATTTATTTTTTAGAGAGAGACACAGAGTGTGAGCAGGGGAGGGTCAGAGACAGAGAGGGAGACACAGAATGTGAAGCAGGCTCCCGGCTCTGATCTGTCAGCACAGAACCAGATGCGGGGCTTGAACCCATGAACTGTGAGATCATGACCTGAGCTGAAGTCGGCCGTTCAACCAACTGAGCCACCCAGGCGCCCCGATTTCTCCAGACTTTGGAAGGAAAAAAAAAAAAAAAAAAAGAAAAGAAAAAGAAAGCTTCCTTCAGATCCCTTCCTCTTTCTTTGGCCTGTGTATTTAGAGTAGTGCCCCCTAAATGGCTTTGAAGGCCAAGTCCAGTTAGATTCTCTCATAGGTAAAATCCTAGTGGTCACTATGGAATGAGTCAGAGCTATTATCAAAGGTTGAATGAGGGATGGGGGTTTTGCCTTCTGATTGCTAATGGAATGGCTACTGGGTTCTTCTCAGAACTTGGGTTCCATTTTCCCCCTCTTGCGTGCTCTGGAAACACACATTTAGTATATTTGCAAGCTTTGCGGTCCTGAAGTTACCTCACTTATTCTCAAGACAGAATAGGTTTTCCCTTGAGCACTTTAAAGAACGTAATGCTACCTGTGAGATGCCTCCTTCTGTTGAGAAAAATCTCCACATTCATCTAGTTCATCTTGAAAATAATGTCATAATCATCATCAACAGTGCTGTCCATCTAAAAGCATTGGGTCTCAAGGCAGATGGCTGTGTTGGTGACCAAGAAGGAGTTAATTTCCACCTTTATTAATAAAACTAAGCCATTGCATTAGGCACAATGGAACTTGAGACGTGAGCCCAGGGTAGCAGTCAAAGTCACCACTGGGTTGTGTCTGTGGCAGTGTGTTCTCAAATTGGCATTTGACCGTGTTCAGTTAGTTCCATGGCCACCAAGTTCTCCAGAGAAGTTTTAATTACAAACCAAGGTGATGTGGTTTCTTAAATGTGTTGTAACAAATGGATGTTAGTCCAAGTAGCCCTAAACAGCCCCCTCCATCAATAAAACCCCGTAATTATCACATGGCGGGCTCTGAGGAGGAAATCTCAATGCCCTGAGTGTCTAGTCGGCTGTGCTTCCGGCCTCCCTTTCCTGAAGTTGGGGGCAGGGCGAGGAAGGTGTTGAAGGAGAGCCCTCTCCTCGGAGGCCCCAAGAGGGATGATACACCCAGGACAGACAGGGATGCTGTCCCATGGAGGAACATGTTAATAGCCTGGGGGTGAGGTTGGCTTTTTTGGTGGTGGGCCAGGGGTAGGTGTTTGGGGGAGGGAGGGTGGTGAAAATGGAAGACCTTGAAATGGCAAATCTTTATTAGTTTTGTAAACAGCTTTAGGAAGCGCTGGGAGCATCTTCCAGGGACCCTGCAATTATCATAATAAACAGTTTTATCATCTTCTTGGCAATCAATATTGTGGCTTATGCTGCTTTAGTATCTCAGTGGTATTGATTACCTTAACAACTGTGCTGCGGTCAGCTTCCATTAACCCTTGCTCTGCTGGCTGGGCCTGGGCCTTCCATGGTTGGATGGAAGACTGCTCTGGTCCCAGCCCAGGTGAGTGCTGGAATTTGACAGCTGGCCAGAGAGTCAAACAAAGCTTTTATCTTGAGGCGCCCAACAGAAGGAAGGGTTTTAAACAGGGAATCCTGAGGCTAATGCAACTTTTCAGTTGGGTTTTTTCAGTTTTTGGAGATAGTGTATAAAATAGTTACAGTAGTGAGTTTCAGCCGTGACTCAGGAATATGAATGCTAAGAGTGAAGATTGTGATCCTGCCCTGCCTCGGCTGTGTCCAGTGTTCCTCTCTGCTCTTCCTGCACTCTCCCCAGGGGAAGACGGACAGGTTGTGGAGGTGAACTGAGAACTGTAGCATTTACACCTTTGTGCAATGGGCATTCTGGGACTCTGAGCATTTGTTTTATCCACATTTTAGAGAGAATCCACTTATTTGGGGACATCTAGTTCTAGGATTCAGGTTCTGCTGGACCAGTGAGTGTCTGAAGTGCAGTGGTCAATCATAAGCTGACGGAATGCTGGAGACAGAGTTTGGTGCCATTTGAGATTATATCACTGTCACTGGCCGTGCCCCGTCTCTGGTCTGGTTAATGTTTACGTTCCCCTTTTCTCTTGATGGAACAAAGGCAACAAGGACACTTTGCTGTAGGAAGCATCTGGGATGGAGTCCCCAGACCAAGCCAGTCCTTAGGGACTAGGAAATAGTAAGTGACAGTCATCCAGAAACTTTTGCGACAGGATCTTGCCAGCAATAGGGGTGATGGTGTGTGTGTTTGTGTTGGCTTTCTATGTTGCTGTATTTTTCTTTTAACTTCTCTGATTTGTTTTAAATATGTATTTGTATGTGTGCACATGTGTATCAATAAATACGTACGAAGTTGGGGGTGAGCTTGCACGCCATATCCAGTGGTTCAACTCCTTTGGCCTAATGTTAGTGACATAGGGGTCTTTAGCATTACATACCCAACAATAGGTGCTGTTGAACCTGAGTGACATTGACCTTTAACAAGAAGCCAGCGACCACATCTAGGAGTCTGTTTGTAAAGTTGTTGAGTTTCACATTGTCTCCGGGGAGTGGAGGAAGAGGAAACAGCGGCAAGAGTTGGACAAGGAGGAGAGCGAATTGTGTTAGCTGCTGTCCCCTTCCTGCCCTTCTAGCCAGGCTTCAGCCTCTGGTTTCCTTATCCTTCGTGGCTGCCCAGGAAAAGCCAAGAGTGGAAACTGATCATATGGGGAGGAAGCCAGTGGGTATGTGATGAAGTTAAGGGTTGTGAACCGAGCTTGGGAAGTACAGGTAGGTACAGGCAAGGGGGTCGCAGGTGTATGGAATTCCTGGCCATCGGGTAAGAGTCCAAACAAGAAAGGATAAGGAAGCCAGGCCACAGAGTCTGGGCAGCAAAAAGGTAAGGCTATAGGCTTTATCTGGTAAGGTCCAGGGTCATAATAACAAGACTTGACCTTTGTACCAAGCCATAGGGCTTTGCTGAGCAGGGCTGAGCTCACAGACAGTATGAGTGAATAGACTTATACAGGTGAGGGAAGGGTCCCAGTGGGTAATGGTAAGTCTTTTATGTCCAGAGTGGAAGCTGGTGGGATTGTGTCTCCATTCGTGGTTGGAGAGTCTGCCTGAGGTCATGGCCTAATAAGCCTTCCCTTCTGACCTTACCTTACCAAGTCACCTGGGATGTCAAGGGATCATTGTCACTGTCTTGTATTCTGGACCCACCCACTTCTGTCCTCATTCTCCTTCTGCCCAGTCTCCATTGGTTCCACAAATTGCAAAGTTTTATTTTAAGCAAAATGGTCTTCCTAAAAATGTCCCTTAGATCAGTTAGGCTCAGAGGGTGGGTAGTACTTACTAACTTGACCAAAGCTCCATTGGTTTCCCTTCTGATAGGGACTGTAGCTCAGAGGCCTCCACCGTGATAGCAGAAGGTGGACTAGACTGCTCGTAACCACATAGTATGCCGCATTCATGATGGGAATGACTAGATTGCTCGTAACCATATAGTATGCAGCATTCACGATGGGAATGACTAGACTTCTTGTAACCATATAATATGCAACATTCATGATGGGGATGAAGCCAGTTCCTCAGATTTTGGTTTTACATAGATTTGTGCACTTGTAAGTTGTGAAGATGGGTTATGAAGCAGGAATACGGTGGCCACCATCACTCTTTACCCCACTGGTTCTTAACTTGATCTCTGTGTTGGTACTAGCTCTTCTCAGTCTGAGCTCATTTGTGAGGATCTCTTAGACATTGACAGCATTTTACTTTCTTCTTTTCACAAATAGCTTTGGGAGCTGAGTGGTCAGACTGTTTCACTCAGGAATATCGTCTGCGTGGTCGAGAGCATTTTAGAGGGAGTTGTACTCTGCCTGCTGATGTCTTATATTTCGTTATGGCCAGAGATCCTTGCTTCAGCATTTGGCGCTTTACTAGGTGCTTTTCCAAGCCGTATAGCGCTCTGATCTATGTAAAATTTTGAGACTTAATGTCTTCCATCAAGGTTCTTGGCTGCATGGCACAGCCCAGTATTTGGTATTATGTGCAACTCTGCTATTGGGGTGTGAGCAGTGAAATAATATTTGGAAGGAGTTGGTATATTCAGATTTTTTTTTTTAAGATGAAATGTGATTTTGAAGGGTTTGGAAAGATGATTCTCTTTCAGAAGTGATATCTTCACAGAGAAAAGAACACTGGTGTAGAAACCTGGAGATGGAGTCCTGGTCCCTGATTGGCTACTAACCAGCTAGTGACCTTGGGAAAGAGTGACTCATAGTAGTTACTGTAATGTTTGATGAATCTCTTTAAACCTATAAGATCTAAATTGTGGTTCCCATTCTGTCTACTTAACAAGATAAGATTGTTGGAGATCAAATGAGAAATGAATATAAGAGTGTTTGAAAATGTATCTAACATCATGTAAATTGACAGAGTGTTGTTATTTGTTCCTGGGAAGGTTGGTGCTGGGTGTGACTGTTTTCTTGGTCAAATACTAACGCTACTATGGAAAAGTCCATTGCAAAGAGTGTTTCCCAGAAGCCGCATCACAGTGATAGGTGTGTATGGGCCCACATGTGGCAAGAGGCCCACTTGTCATCGGGCCATGTAACTTGCACATGAGCCCAAGAGAACCAGCCCAGTGGGAAGCAGTTCAGCTCAGACTTTACAAAGCAATTAAGGTGACTTATTAAACATTCATACTGAGATGAAAGACAATGAACTCAAAAACAGTGGTTGGCAAATATTGCCTTATTTTGTAAACTCACTGAAAGTGTTTAAAATTATTTTATAACCCGTTAAATCCATAAGTGGAGGCTTTTAACTATTAGTGGATATGGTTTTCTTAGTCACAGTTTGGCTCCAAGCTCTTACGTAATCTGGGGCTGTGAATTGGGGCCCATTTTGCTCAGCGATGATAGTGATAATTACCACATAGGAACGTGGCCAGTACCGAGCCCAGAGTGTGAAGTTGTCTCCTTCAGTAATGGCATGGTAGTGCTCGGTACCTTCTAAGGGTCAGAGCAGGGGTAGAGTCACCAGATGGTGGTTTTTAAAGCAAAATATAGAGATAACAAGGGTGTTCAAAGGACTTCTTAAGAAGCCCTTCAGCTCTTCTAAGGAAAGGAGAACCCATTTTTCTTTGGAAAAGAAAAAAAGGCTTAGCTTGCCATGAATGTGTCAACTCAAGGCTGAGAAGCTTGATTCCAGCCAGTCCTGTGCCTTCTTTAGAAGTTGCTCCCGACCTGGGTAAAGCTTCCTTCTTTTAAAGAAAAGAAAAATGTATTCTAAAAAATGGAATAATAGGATGAACCCATCATCTAGATTTAACAACAGTACACTTTCTGTTAGATATGTTTAATCTTTTTGTTCACTGGCTTTGACTTTAAGGCCCATTAGAGATACCATGAGGTTTTAGAACTTTTTAAGGTGATAATAATAGTGTATTTACATAACAACTAACAACCTCTTAACATCATCCAATCCCAAATCAGCCTTTTAAACACTTTCAGCACCCCCCCACCTCCAACTCCAACCTCCATGTGCTGCCACGCCCCCTGCCCCACCCGCCCATGGAGTTTGAAGGATAATGGAGAATGGCTCTGTGTGGTAGGAGGAGCCCTGGTAGTGTGGTGTCAAGATACACCCAGCTCCTCTTCCTAGCTCAGCCACTGATGAGCTCCCTGACTTTGGGCAAACCCCCAGCACCCTCTGGGGTCATTATTCTTGCCCATCAAAGGAGGCCGTGAGACTGGTCTCCAACTCCAGCATTCTCCTTATGACCTCCGCGGAGAGACACAGGGTTGCGGGCACCTTCTGCTACCAGTCCTTATCCCAGTTTTTGTAATTGAGAATTTATTGGTACTAAATATCGAGCAGTTGGCTTGCTCTTTTTCTCTTGGCCACTGTGAATGGTATACCTAAGACAAGGCTATTATATATATATTTTTCTAGACTTTTAGAAAGTTTAGAGCCAAATTTATTGCTCACTGTGTTGATTTGGACTGTATCCCATACATTTAAGCTTCATTTCTGGCTCAAGTTTTCCTCCACTGTTTTTTTTTTTTTTCTTCTTTCTTTCTTTCCTCTTTTGCCCTGGCCTCAATTTAGGCTCTGATGTTGTATTGTGCATTCTCGCAAGCAGGATAAATAAGTGACTGCGTGCTGGGTATTCTTGTGTGACTCTTAGTTTGTAAGCTCATGGAGGCCAGGGGTCCCTTCCTTACGTGTTCTCTGCTTTGTTGAGCCATAGGTTAGGTGCTCAGAAAAAGCTTACTGACAGATTTTGGTTTGACCTGTTGTCATTGCTTATGCACTTAGAAGTTTTCTATTTTAGTGTTTGGAGCAGTGTTAATTCTGTGACCATGGCCTGGTTCTGCTCTGATTCACGTTTCATATGGCAAAACAGCCAAAGGAAGTCTGTTGAGCCACTCAGATGGCGATGTTTTTTGTTTGTTTTTGTTTTCTGTAGAACTTGTCTTCCCAAGTAGCTCTTGGCTATTTTCTCCTCCTCCTCCTCCTCCTCCTCCAGCAGTATTTGCTGGACCAACAGTTTGGGCGTGGGGGGAGGGTAGGGGAAGGGATCTTAACTACTATAAAACAGTAGCCAATCCATGCATTCTGAAGTTCACTTTTGGTTCTAGCCCTGGACACAAGGCTGTGTTGTTGGGATGCCTGGGACGATGGAGATGGGTGAATCAGAATCTGTGCACTGCCATCTCTGGGAAATCATAGATCAGACAGTCAGAAGTGCTGCATCTTAGGACCCAAGTGTGAGTGAGCAAGTTTTCTCATGGGCTCTCACTCAGCCTGCCTTTGCTGTTGGTAAGAGTCTTGCAAACCTTCAGTAAGGCATTGGTCCCAGTTGGCTCCTTCCCTCACCTCCCTGGAACTCTGCCTCCTCCACTGTTCAAGAGAAAAGAGGGATGGATGTTCATCGTGGAGTGTTAGGGGAGGATCTGAGTTTGTGTGTGACCACTAGCACAGTGCCTGGTATGCAGTAGGCGCTCAAAAATGGTAGGTGCCTTCAGGGTAATTTCTGCGAGTGGTCGGGGGATATTACAACTATTGCTTCGTGGCCTTCTCTTTTCTTACTGGTTGACCCTTGGGAAGGGATCCTTTAAGCATTGGTTTGAGGGGCTATGGAGCATGATTCTGAGCGCTCCTGTTCTGGGTCCCTGGAAAACTTCTCCATCATTGACGGACAAGAGCTGAGATGCCCCTGTTGGTTGAAGGAATCCAGTTGTTGCTCTCGCAAGCCAGCGGTGTGGGATTTATCTTCCTGTTGCCATGTTGAAGAGAGCACTTCCCATCCCTGTGTGGACTTTGTCCAGAGGAAGGCGAGACCCCTGGAGGGGTGGGGGGGGGGCGGTGGGGAGGGGCTTGGGTGTGGCGAGGAAGTTGAGGCTCATGGCTCGCAAGTTTTCTTCTAATGGAATTTCCCATCACTTACTGCCCTGCTGATTTCTGATCAATGGAAATGAAATTGCATCACCTCCTCAGAGGCTCCTCTTATGCCTGCTGCTTCCAGCTGTGTCAGTTCCGGTAAAATAATCTCATCAGGCGTGCGAGAGGGTAATAGGAAATAAAAATAAAAACCCACAATTAGCAAGAGGCCTTGCAGCTGAGTAACACTTTCCATTCCGGAGGCAGAAAGGGTTGGGTAGTGAATGCTTGGGAAAGATTCCCTTAAAAAGAGAGAGAGAGGGGGGAGAGGGAGAGAAAGAAAGAAGAAAGAAAGAAAGAGAGAGAGAGAAAGAAAGGAAGAAAGAAAAAAGAAAGAAAGAAAAAGAAAGAAAATTCCCAGTCCACTTTCTTCGCCCCCTTTCTTCCCCCCTCACATCCCTGAACAGTCTCTCCAACCCTTACATGTGGATGATTTAAAATTACGCACACAATTTTCCTGCCCTACTTCTGAGGGCAGTAGAATTGTTGTGTGATAGGCATATACACCCCGGGTGGCATCTGCTTTTCTTTCTCCCGAGTCGCCCACGGTTAGACACCAAAGGAATAACAGAAACCACAGCTTCTCCTACTGGCCTGTGACAGGGAACCAGATGGTCGGGGTAGGGGGGTGATAGCTGGAAGCCAAGGGAAGGTTGCTGAATAGACTTTGCAGAGCTGGTTCATTTGAATTTGCAGACTTGATGCTTCAGTTTGTCAGCCCATCGAGAACAAGACTCCCGCCTTCCCCCCACCCATGTATGTCCCGGAAACTCCCAGTACCGTGTCAGGAACAGGAGGCTCCATGAAAGGGCATTGTTTGGTCACGTGGAAGCCCGGCCGAGCCACCTCCCTGTGGAGTGCAGGGAACGTGGGCTCATGCCAACCCCAGCACCTCTTGATAAGACTGGGGGAGACCAAACACTGCCTCCGGAATATTCTGCCACTTAGGTGTGTGGAGCCTGTAAAGTCACCGAGTCCAGCTTAAAGAGGAACTGAGGCCAAAGAAACCAGGATGGGGCATAGTATGGGCAGGTGGAGGAGGTGGGAAACCTGTTGGATCACCGGCGAGGAGCCAGTAGAAACGGAGTCGGCCCATCTCTTGTCAACTTGGCAGCATCAGAGGAAAGTAAATGCTTGTGTGAAGGGCATTCCATGCGTCTGGGAGTTTCTCATGCCCTTCATCCCAGGGTGGGAAAAATTCTGGACTGTTGGGAAATGGTTGATCTCAGACATCCCTAATGTTCCTACAATCCGTCACCTCCAAAGGGATTGAAGGTGAGACCCCCCGGGAGGGATTAGTATAGCTGGGGGACGTCCTAGGGATACACTGAAGGGTGGGGGCAGCGATGTCCCCAGCACCATGGGGTCTCAGGGCAGTTTCAGAACTTGGCAAACCATGTGTTGGAATAGTCAACCATGTTTTTAAGTGCAGTGGACCTCAGAGGTCATCACAGTACATTTTGGTCAGTAGAAGAACAGATTGTGGCAGTAGAGCAGGAAGACTCTGGAGCAGCGGGGAGCAGCACCCTGGATGGGTGTTGCTACAGTGAATCCAGTGGCCATGGGAAGTGCTGAGTCTGTCACTTGCAGTGTCCTCATGATCACTGTCCATATTCTTATTTGACACCTCTGGACTCTAATGAGAGCAAGCTAGTAGGTCTCTGTATTGCTAGGGAGGATGCTGTGTATATTATAAGGCTCTCAGTCAATATTTGTTGTGTGAATGAATAAAAATCATTAGAGCAGCTACTGAGTTTTGGGCTTAGTATTCTGCAGAGGAGCTTAAAACTAAGACGAATAGGGCCAGAACCCCAGGAGCCTCTGTGTTACTGTGGCTTGTTAACTGGCCAGGTTGGAGTTCCCTGATCTTAGCCTGACTTCATGTGGGAATCTTCTGGAGATGCAGAACCTGTTTCCACAACATTCTCTGGTTCTGGTGCTGTCCAAGATCAGGACGACTGGCTGGAAGTTGTGGAGGGCCGAGCAGAGGTGTAGGGGCGGCGAAAGGAGAAGCTGGTGCCTGCTCAGGACGGAAGCTGAAGTTCTTTAGGTTAACATGCATTTTTCATATGTTTGTGTGTTTGTACGTTTCTCCTCTCTCCTCTCAGACACTTAGCACAGGGTCTTGATCTACATTGATCACATTTTATGACTCGAACTGGCAATTCGCCCCCAGGGATCAGACCTAACCAGGGTGTTCAGGAAGCCATTAAGGAAAAATATGTAACCACACTCGTTCCCAAACTCAATCGTTTGGTCTTAGCCGTGCTTGGGTAAGAGACTTTGAAGCATAATTAATCCAAGTACTATTTAACGTGGACCTTGGTGAGGCTTCACAGTAGCTATTGACCCAAAAGCAGCATTTGGAACAGCAAGAGGAGAAAGACCATCTGGGCCTTTTTTTTTTTTCTTTCTGAGTTTAAGAGGGTATAATTATTACCCACAGTCATTTAGTTCTCTGGCCGGCTTCCGGAGGGTTGAGGAAGTGCGAACTCTTGGGTCCTTGCACTTGAAGAAGAAATTTTCCTTTGTTGTTTTGCCTAATTCCCAGGGCCACTCTTTGAAGTGGCCAATGGTAACTGTGTCTCAATCTGTTTTTCTTGATGAAAAGTAACAGTGCACATAATGGATTTCCTAAACACCACGTGGGATGGGGAAGGGGCTGCGAAGAATAGGCCGTGTCATTCAGTTTCATACCCACCCGGCTGTGTTTTAAAGCTTTGGAATTTGGAAGTGCTTGAAGCACACTCAGAGGGCAAACAGACTCTTGAAGTCCTTCAAGGTCCTGATGACTGTTCCTCGCTGCTCTCCCGCTTTGCCGTAAGGAAGGGCATTGGCATTTGAAAGAGCTCCTTACGCTCCAGGGATTTAAGGACTACCCAGTATGAAATAGGCACCTCTCAGATCTTCAGTTGAGTAAAAACGAAGCTGTTGAGGAGGAAATACTGTGACCGAGATGCCGACTACAGTCTGGCATCCAAATACAAGGTTGGGGGAATGCTTGGCAAATGCAGCCCCGAGGGACATCTGAGGGCCACCTGCCATGACACACCCTTCCTGAGCGACCCTGTGTGGTGGTTTCAGCTTTGCATGGTGATCCCTTCTTCATGCCCTTGGCAGTGGCCTGGCCTTATGGCTTCCGGCTTCCCTTCCTGCTCTGTTGAGTGGTGCCTCTTGCTCCCTGCTGCTCCAAAAGCTGTTTATGCTAATGAGCCAGGGGAGATGTGAAGCGCTTCTGTGCCTGCGCTGCTGACCCTGTGTGTGTGTGTGTGTGTGTGTGTGTGTGTGTGTTGCCCCATTAATGAGCCTTGGAAGGGCAACTCTTGCTTGTTTTGTCATGGTGCCAGTTCTGGAGCCTTATGCCAGCACGTGCTGCCACCGGAGAGCCCACCGGGTGGCTTTCTTCCTGCTGAGAGGGAAAGACACCCCTCTTTCAGAGCCATTTTGGAGACGCTGGTGGAGGGAGACTTTCCTCCCCCAAGGCCACCACTCACCTCACCTTTCCTGGGCTTCCTGATGGTCCCTGTACAACAGGTGAGAGAGTTAGTGGAGGGCATGGATCTCCTCTCTCCAGGAAATTCGGATGGGGCTTTCCAGATGCTGCCACAGACCAGAGAACAGCAGCTGTAACATGTTATTCATCTGTTCCCACGTAGATCAGATCTGTATAAAAGGAGGCTTAAGGCCTGGGCTGCTTCTACCTGCATTCCTTTCCGGATGGCAAGTGCCAACAGAGAGTCTGCCCAAGTGCAGTTTCTCGTGGGTCTGTACAGCCTTGAACTGCAGCAGGTCCTCCTGCTATTCAAATGTAGTGCTCTGTGAAGAACTCCCTAATAAGAATTCAGGAACCTGGGTAGACGCATCATCCTATGAAACTCGTGAGCATGGCTCTGATAACACTTGGCATGTGCAGAAACCTTGTGTGCAGTCACTAGTGTACCGTGCCTGACTCCCCTCCCCCCGAAAACAGAATTGTACTTAGGGATTTGTCTGGCTTCCTGGACTTCTGTTTCATTGCCGGAATGAGGGCTGCCTCTGTAGACTTGAGGCCTTCTGTAATTTTGGAAAAGGAAGTGAACACTATAAACCACAGAATGCTGACATACTCAGCTATTGTACCTGAGCCTCAGAATTAGGCTCATTGGGTGTTTGGTGATTAATTACAGGTAATGTTGAGATGAACACGCTCCTACTGTTATTTAAGGTGTTTCCTAGAAAGTGTGCTGTTAATCAAGTTTTTGTCTGTACTACATGCTCAGGTTTGTGCTAGGAAATGAACAGAAATACAAGCTGATTTTTGCCCTCAAGCAGCTTAAAGTCACTTGTAGAGCTAAAAGTGCTCCAGGTGAGATGAGGAATGGTAGTTTAGTGGCAGTGTGGTGACGATCACTGTGGTAGGACAGAGAGAAGGCAGATCTTGAGTGATCAGAGGGGTTTTATTGCCTGTGTGAGACTTGAGCCTCTTAAAGGATGTCCAAGGTTTGGGTAAATATTACGGAAGAGAAAGGACATCTGAAGGGCTTGGGGCTGCAGAGGCAAGAATGATGGGGAGAGACCCTTCTATTAGAGGGAAGTGAGAGACGTGACTGAGTAGTAGCATAGAGGGGAATGCTAGAGTGATTTAAAACCCGTGTGGAGAGTGTAAGTTTGACTGTTTTGGCAGTGTGCTATTTTGGGGAAAAACACTGGATGAATAGGACATTGGGAAGGCTAGACCCATCTATCCTTTCTGTTTTCTGGAATCAAAGATGGTACCAGGAGTTCCATTCAGAGAGACGAGGGTGGTCAGTGATGGGCACGTCTGTTCAGCCGTGTTGAGCCGTGCTGAGTGTTGAGTGATACAGACATCTTGTGGTCTGCTGAAAGTATGAGGCCCATATGCAAGCGATAAGCCAGGAATGGATATTTTTGTTTCGGGAGTCAACACATAATTTCAGTAATTGAAACCACAGAAGTAGTTAAGGTAGTTGATGTACAGAGATAAGAGTGGAGTGCCAGGGGGGAGAATATGCTGGTTAAACATTTTGGAAGAACAGAGAGGAGACATTTCTGTGGGTTAAAGCAATAGGGAATCTTATGAAATAAGTGGAAGAGCACATCCATGAAGAGCTGTGGGAATGGGAAGAGAGGCAGGCAATGCAGAGACCAGAGATGAGAGAGGTAGGAGGGGAGCCGGAGAAGGATGTCAGAAAACGAAGGGGAAATCTCGAGGTGGGGTGGTTGGCAGTTTCGATTGCAGGAGAGACTGAAGAAGTTGAAAGTAGAAGAGGAAAAACTACTGGCTGATTAGGGGACATGGGTGACCTTGTAGAGAGGACCGAATCTTGGAGATGTAGGGCCTTCTCACTCACTTGAAGTGATATCCAGACAACCTGATCCTGCATTCTGGATGGAGCTGGCATCTGTACGTGTCGTCACTGAGCCCCCCAGCAGAACTGGAGCAGTGCAATACAGCTCTCTCTGAACTCGCAGCGGAGGTGAAGGTCACCTGGCTTTAGAAGATGGGTGTTGGTGAAATAAATGAAGCAGAGGCCAGAGTCCACTTGTTTGAAGGTGCTGAGGGCAGATGGTTGGAAGGAAGAACAGAATGTTGTCTGACGATGTGAGTGGGTCAGACTCTCAGCCAGGAGCCCAAGGGTAGTGGAATGTGGTAGAGTCGAGCAAGAGATAGCCCCAATAAAATCCTATTATACAGCTCTCCTAGTGATCATCAAGGAAAGGACAACATGCTCCTGCGGTAGAAATAACAGGAAATTCACGCAAGAAATATAAATTGCCAGTAAGTATCTGCAGATGGACTCTGTCTTATTAGCAAAAAGTTTAAGTTAAAATGAGATACCATATCTTGCCTGCCAAATTGACATTTTTTAAAAACAAAATAAGACCCACTAATGACGAAGGTGCAGGAAAATTGATGTTCACATGCCATTGGGCAAGAGTTGGAGGGCTTTTTGGCATATGCCAGAGAGCCTAACCTATTGTTAGCTTTTAGGCCAGCAACTCCACTTGCAGAAATGTGTCCTAAGGAAATAGAGATGTAATGTCATGGGTAAGTTCCTAGGTTTTACAATAGGAATGAAGGCTTACCTAGATTCAAAGACCCACTTAGCTGGTATGTGACTTATGTAAGATACTTAACCTTCTAAGCCTCAGTTCCCTCATCTTATAAAATGGGGTGTTGTGAGGATCAAGTGAAATGATTTACATTTAAAAAGTGCTTAGAACTATGCCTGGCCCTACTGAGTGCATTAGCAGTGGAGCTGCTACTTATTTATATTAGCGATTTTATTAGGATATATACAAAGATTTACAAGAGTTTATTGTAGCACTGACAGCAAAATATTAGGAATATACTAAAGGTCCAGTAATAGAATTTAGTGAAATTTTATGCTATGTCCAAGACATAAAGTGTCTAGGTAGCCATTAATTCTGACTTACGAAGAATATTCCTGGTCCTGGGAAACTCTCATGCTAGATTCATTTAAAAGGGCGGCTCATGTGAGGAGCAGTGCAATCTGAGGTTGGTAAAGAAGATCAGTGTCTCTAGACATGCAGAGGGGGAAAAAAAAACCTTAAAACTACCTTGCCTGCCGATGACTCTGACTGGTGGAATTATAGGTGATTTTTATTTTAGCTAGTGAGTCTTTCTGCACATATCCATTTTTTAAATAATGAACTCCCACTACTTTAATCAGGAGAAATTATTTAAAATAAATTTAACATCATGAGATGCCAGATTGAAACTGTAATGGGCCAGATGGCACAGTTTTACATCGTCTCCAAGCTTTTCCTCTACAGCCCAGCAGCAAGAACGGAGAGATCAGAAATAGGATCTTCGGAGAGGGATTTTGAGGAAATTGGGAGGAGATGAAAAGTTGTGGGTGCTGGCAAAGAAAACCCTGAAATAATTGGTTACAGTTAGAGTGGGAAGGGATCCCATTTAGCCAGGAGGGCAGCAGGGGGTGGGTAGAGATGGGGTGGGTGAACTATGCACAGGTCGAGGGGGCAGTTTATGCGGTAAGGTGGTTAAAACCATCACGTATGGTGAAAGGAGGTGTTGCTTCACATCTGGGGGGTGGGGGGAGTCAGTGCTTCATGGTTTGAATATAGGTCAGGAGAGAACCACCGAGGCCAGTGATGGCCAAAGATGCTGCTCATCTGCCTTCAGGATATGGTGGAAAGCTGCAGCAGGGGCACTTAGGTATTTACCAAGTTACTTGATACAGTTACTTGAATAGCTGGTTCAGTTGCCCCAGCGATACTTTTTCAAACAGGGCAGAGCCTAAGGAATCGCTGGGAGAGTTTTACTTTTTATAATTGTGGTCATGGCTTTGGTAGTTGTTGTGTATGTCCACCACATGGTTAGTAAAAAATCCTATTCCTCCAATCCCAGCTCATCTTTCCCAGCACACACAGAGTGGGCTCCTTGCCTGGCTCTCCTTCAGATCGTGCGACACCTTCTTCTCCCCTCCGCGACTTGACTGTGCCCAGAATATCGCAGTAGTTATGCATTCCCTGCAGAATGGAATGAGCTAGCGGTTTTCACTTCCAGGCTGATTTATGTTCATGCTGGAAAGAGCACAGATGCACTCATTAGCAAACATGAAGCCCAGGGCTAGATGATTCTCCGGGCCTTCCAGGCAGTGGACCTCCTGCAACACGAGGGACCTGTTCAAGCATGTATGTGTGCTCTGACCTTGCCATAGTTACAGAATCATTCTTAAAGCTACTGGGAAATTGCTACGAAGCGATGGAATCTTACCTTTTTACGCTTTCACACTTCCTGACTTCCACACAGTAGCAGTATACAAAGTTGTTATTGTAGAAAGCATAGAATGGAATTGGATATGGTTCTTCGGTGGATTCTAAGCTAAACAGATGAGGGTATTATTTCTTTGCCCCTTGAATGAGTTTTCTACTTATCTCAGAATCTGGGTTGCCTTTGGGTGTTTCTTGGAGGGCGGGGAAATGTGGGGATGGTTTATTCATTGCCGTGTTTTTCTCTCTTTTCATTTTTCTCTCTACGTTTTCCTCTACATTTAGCAGTGCTACCCTCTGCAACCTGCTGGGATTCTTCTTTTTATGGTGGCTGCCCTTGTCCTTGGATTTAGAACTTCATTCACCAGGTTACGGAAATCTGTTCTGATCTAGGATCATGCATGTCTTGGGTGAATGGCTTTCAACGATGTGTTACTTGACATTCTGCCGAAGTCAGAATGGTCATTTGACTTCTCCAGCTAGAGAGCTCTGTCTGGAACCTCTCATCTAGGGGTAGGGAAGCCCAGTTTTCTGTTTTTGTCTCTCTGCACCTCACTGTCCAGCCTTGCAGCCCGCTTCTTCCCTGCAGCTGTGCCAGCAATGAATTTCATATGAAAATAAGGAGATGGGGATCGGGGTGGGCTCTGGCTGTTCATGTGTGTTTTTGGCATTTCAGTGTGGGGAGTTCTTACGCTAGATAGTGACTCTTTTCTTTTTGTTTTGACATAATCTTAGGTGTACAGGAGAGTTATAATAATAGAAGAAAGGATTCTCGTATACCTGTCAGTCAGACTTCCTCACATTAACATCATCTCATATTCTATCTGTACAGATGTGTGTATGTATACACACACATGCTTAGAGGTGTTTTCCTAAGCCACTTGAAAATTGAAACATCATCTCTAAATAGATCAGCGTGTTTTTCCTGAAAAAAGATATTCTTGTATATAAATAACCACACCATAGTTATCAAAATTAGAAAATGAACAGTTATCAAAATTAGAAAACAGTCGTCAAAATTAGAAAATTAATCTGACCTACAGACCTTATTCAGATTTTGCCATTTGCCCCAATTTTGCCCTTTAAAGGAAAAAAAATCCAGATTAGGTGTGATGTTCATTTGTCATGTCTCTTTAATGTCCTTTAATCTGAAACAGTTCTTCAGTCTTTCTGTTTCATGATGCTGACATATCTAAAGAGCGTAGGACATTTTGTAGACTGTCCTCAATTTGGATTTGTCTTATGTTCCCTCATGATTAGCTTCAGGTTTTGCATTTTTGGCAGGAATGTCAGGGAAGGGATGTTGTGTTCTTCTCGGTGTAACCTCTCGGGAGGCACATGATGCCTATTTGTCTCATTCCTGGTGATGGTAACTTTGATCATGCGGTAAAGGTGGTGTCTGCCAGGTGTCTCTACTGTAAAGTTACTGTTTTTCCTCCTGTAATTAATAAGGATCTTGTGGGGAGATACTTGGAGACTGTGTAAATATCATGTTACTATTCAAACTTGCATCCACCAGTTTTAGTATCCATTGATTCTTTCCTGAATGGATTATTATTATGATAGTTACCAAATGGTGATTTTCTAACTCTGTGATTCCCTCTGCATTTATTAGTTGGATTTCTGTTCTAAGGAAGAACTTTCCCTAACCCCACTTTTTTTTTTTTTTACAATTTATCAAACTGTGCAATTAAGGATTCTTATTTTATACATTGAGTTGTAAACCTTTACTCTCATGTAATTTTCTTGCTTAAATTGTCCCAGTTTGAGCAGTGGGAGCCCCTGCAGCCTCCTCCTGTTTCCTTTCAGCACATTGCCTCCATTCCGAGAGCACCTTCATATGTTCTATGAAAGATGCTTCAGGCTCATCTTGGCTCTTCCCTGCCTCAGCCCAAGAATTGGCTGTTTATTCAAGGAGCCCTGGTTCCACTTAGTAGAGAAAGGTTATGCCAGACATTTGTTCAACTAAGGGAAAAAGAAACAGAACATGTTCAGAGATCATTCCCCCCACCTCAAGTATTAGCATGCCTCCCAATACCTTAATTTTCCCTACAGTTTGGATGTGGAAGATACAGAGATGAATGAGGCGTGGAACAGACTAAATACAGAGATAGACCAGTCAACAGGTAATTATAGCAGTGCAATAACCCCAGAATTGCAATGTGTTTCTATATGCCAAATGCTACTGTGGAATCGCAGAGGAGGAGGTTAAAGTTGACTGAGTAACCAGATTGAAAGGTGAGGCATCTTCACCCTTCACAGGACCTTCATAGCTACCTGATGGAACCTTTGTGGCCACAACAAAATCCCTTTGTCCATTCACAGGACCAGGGAGTGCAGTATTTCACAAAGTCAACATTCCATTTGAGAACTTTGATAATCTTGAGAAAGACTTTCATGTATATGAAACTGAACTCGAATTCCTATTCCCCTCATTACTCGTAGTTAAACCCTGAAGCGAGGTAGGTAGAACACATGTAACTAATCCTTACTGTACGTAGTAGCAGGCATAGTTGAGGAGAGTTGGCTTGCCCTACAGTGGGAGTTCTCTCTTCTCTCTCGGGCTGTTCCTGGTCCGCCATCTGATCATGCTCTGGTTTGTCAGTACCCCTCGTATGAGATTCTCTTGAGTGGACTGTAACATTCTTCATGCAGAGAGAGAGAAAATGATGGACCTGTGAACCCTACTGAGTTTCAACAGGTGTGGTGTCAGAGGTCACATTTCTGTCTTTGGCAGCCATGTCAGCTTTGCACTTGCACTGAATATGTAGCGAGGTAACAGCCCCCGGTATTTTTTGCATGAACTCTTGCTAATCCAAGTCACTTCTAAGGTCTGTTGGTTTTAGTGATTGCATGAACTTAAAATACAGGGCTTCCTGCTTCATCTTCCAAAATTTCATCTTGTTTGTTTGGGCCTGTCATTCCAACTAGCCAAGATCTTATTTTGAGTCATGATGCCACCATTTAGCATAGGGGTGAGTCCTCTTAGCCGTATATACTTAACATATTGTTATGTGTGCCTCGTCTCATCCCTCAAGTTGTTGGTGGGAGTGAAGGGAACCAGGGACGAGGCAGTATGTTGAGGCACGCCACGAGACACTGACCTTTGAGTGGATACTTTAAGTAATAGCATCTGCCAGCTGTAAAATCAGCTAGACTTTGTTATCTGAAAGACATTTTGCTCTCCTGGATACAAAGATACGGTAAACTGTGGGATACCTTATTAAAATCAAAAAGTACTCTGGGGCACCTAGGTGGCTTGGTTTCGGCTGACATCATATCTCACAGTTTGTGGGCTGAAGCCCTGCGTCGGGCCCCATGCTGATAGCATAGAGCCTGTTTGGGATTCTCTCTCTATCCCTCTCTTAGCCCTCCCCTATTCTCTTTTTATCTCTCTCAAAATAAATTAATTTAAAAAACCAAATCAAAAAGTACTCTCTAATGCATTTCTCAGATCTTTGAATCTAAGTAAAGCTACTTTTCAGTTTACTTTCTGTGAACGTTCTTACAGAACCTACATCCAATTGCTAATTTCTCAGGACCTCCTTTTGAAAAAAAAAGTTTTTCCCCTTAGATGCTATTCAATAACTGTTGAATCTGTTCTAAAACTATGGGGAACTTGGAGTATGCAATCTCCCAACGTGTCTTTTTTAAATCTAATATCATTATCCAAAATGATGTACACACACATTATTTTTTCCTCTTATCTTGCTTTATATTATTTCTAAGTGCTTTTCAGCACTTAACATTCTGTTTCTTTGGGTCTCTCCCTCACGAGAATATACACTGAGATCTATTTATCATTGATTCCCTAGCATCTGACACAGTAGGTACACAGTAAATAGTGAGTGAATGAATACTTTTTTGACTTATAGTCTCTGGAATCTGCCTTTTCCCCCCCCTTTTTCTTTGTTTTAAACGTTTATTTATTTTTGAGAGAGAGTGCAAACAGGGAAGGGGCAGAGAGAAAGGGGGACTGGAGGATCTGAAGTGGGCTCCGTGCTGACAGCAGTGAGCCTGATTTGGGGGTCGAACTCATGAACCGTGAGATCATGACCCGAGCTGAAGTCAGATGCTCAGCCGAGTGAGCCACCCAGGTATTCCTGCCTTTTTTTTTTTTTGTTTAAAAAAAAAAAAAGAAAGAAAGAAAAGTCAGGATAACAAGCTGCCATTCAGTTCCTTGCAACACCTCCCCCAATTCTCATGACCCTTTCTGTGTAAAGACATCCAAGTAACTTTCCTCCCCACCCACTCCAAAAAAAGAGGCATGTGTGTGAATGAGTGGGCATGGTTGTCTTTTAACTGTTCATTTATTTTGAGAGAGAGTGCAAACAGGAGAGGGGCAGAGAGAGAGAGAGAGAGAGAGAGAGAGAGAGAGAGAGAGAGAGAAAGGGAGAGAATCCCAAGGAGGCTCTGCGCTAACAGAACAGTGAGATCATGACCTGAGCTGAAACTGTGAGTCAGATGCTTAACTGACTGAGCCACCCAGGCACCTCGAAGGGGCATGGTTTTTCACGTAACAATCCTGGATTCCCATGATCTTAGAACAGTCCTTAGGTACATAAAGATTGAATTTGAATGTGGGATATTTCTGGAGTTCTCTTTGGGAAATAGACATTAAAGAAAACTGTAGTCGGGTGGATAAGGAGACAGACAGACTTCACAGCCAGATTATGGATTTGTCATTTGGGCTGTATAACTTCCACAACTCTGTTTTCCCTTCTTGAAAACAGGGATATAAAGAACCTCCATCTCACACAGTGGTTATGAAGGTGGTGTGGTGTCTGCAGGCCTTCCCATGATGCCTAATTCTAGAAGCAATGGCCTCCCTTATGATGGTTTTAATTTTAAAATGCTTTGGGAAAGAAAGGCAGTGAAGAGGAAAAGAAGTTGCCCATAACCTCATCCCCTAGCAATTACCATTTAAAAAGTTCTGATACAAATCTCATGTATTTTCCATGTGCAGACCTATAGATGCTTCATTCACTTAACATCCTCTCTGATCATTTTCCCATGCCTGTAAGTAGTTTCTTTAAACAGTGATACTTTATACTGTCTTATGGAACTCTGTGCAGTATCATTTATTGAGAGAGCCCCTTCTTTTGCCAGATGATTTTTATCTTCTTTTTTTTTTTTTCCTGTTGAAAATGCTGTGATGAATAATACTGTATCTCCGTGTGTATCTTGGGTTGTTCCTAGAATTGGGGAATGGCTGAGTCAAAGGGCATGCGCGTTTTTTGAGGCTTTTGATATCTGTTGCCAAATTGCCTTTAGGAAAATTGTGTTCCCTGACTGGCCCTCCAGCAGAGCACGCTGCTCCTGGAAGACGGTGCTCCCTGAATGGCCCTCCAGCAGAGCAGGCTGCTCCTAGAGGATGCTGCTCCCTGACTGGTTCCCCAGTAGAGTAGGCTGCTCTTGGAGGATCGTGCTCCCTGACTGGCCCTCCAGCAGAGCAGGCTGCTCCTGGAGGATGCTGCTCCCTGACTGGCCCTCCAGCAGACCAGGCTGCTTCTGGAGGATGCTGCTCCCTGACTGGCCCTCCAACAGAACAGGCTGCCCCTAGAGGATGGTGCTCCCTGACTGGCCCCCCATTAGACCAGGCTGCTCCTGGAGGATGCTGCTCCCTGACTGGCCCTCCAGCAGACCAGGCTGCTTCTGGAGGATGCTGCTCCCTGACTGGCCCTCCAGCAGAGCAGTCTGATCCTAGAGGATGGTGCTCCCTGACTAGCCCCCCAGTAGAGCAAGCAGGCTGCTCCTGGAGGATGGTGTGCCTGCTGCTTTACTTCTCTCTGGTGTGCAGCGTGGGTTACTCGCGGAGGCAACAGTTTCTTGCAGTCTGGATTCTCTGTTTTTCTTTTCTTCCCCTTTGTTTCTTTTCTTGGTTTTCTGCCAAACAGCCTCTTGTGAAAGGACTGCCTAATTAACCCTGTGCTAATTAACAATTTAAAATTACACAGTGTGACTGTTCATGTTTAATTCTCTGGGAGCTGGAGCAACAGTAGGAACCCCCTTCCCTCCCTAATAACTATATCCTACCCCCCCGCCCTGCTTCCCAGTAACTGGTGCTTTATACCCAGTCCTGTCTCCTTAAAGCAGTGTCAGAAAACTGTCCTATTACATCTTCTTGGTTGAAAGAGGGAGATGAATGACTTTGTTAGCGGTGGGGCCCAGGGTAATATGGAGATTTATCATTTTACACAATCTTTGGGAAATAAAGGCTGATGCAGGGGAGCTATCCAGGTAGGTTCCAAGGGAACTGTAACTTGTGATAGGAGCAGGTGTGTGTGGGGGGCTCTTGGTGACGATGTTGGAACTTTCTGTACAAGACTACTTTTCACAGATTGAAACACTAAGAGAGAATGAGTGGGAACCAGATCGTTGCTATATCTTCCCGTTGAACGTCTTACTGGAAAGATGTGCTCTTTTGTTATCTAACCAACGTCTTAAAACCACACACATACACACAGACACCATGTTGAGTACCATACTGGGGGGTCAGGAGTAGCGTGTGTCTGTGTTTGAAAAGGAATTTGGGGTCACAAGCAGCAGAAGAGAAGCAGGCTGCAGGAAGGGTTGTGGATTTGTGTGCGTGAGCTGGCCCTGGCATGAGTGAAGGGGGAGGAGGGGGGGTGCAGAGCCGAGGGTGGGGTATGGGGGTCTGAACAGAGGCTGCTGGTGGGACTGCGTGCGAACGCGTGGGGACCTGCTGGGTTCCCAGGCTGCCCTCTATAACTGAAGATCATTGATTTTACGGGAAACCATGTTTACAGACAGAGTGCTGATCGACCTGCCGAGTTGACTTCTGCCTCCTTAAGTAAGAACTACCTTTTTCTTATTGACTGGCTGATAAACAGAGCAAGAGGGACAGCCGGCCGGTTGGGAGAGTTCTGGATAGCCTGAGGTCCTTGAGGTGAAGGATCGGGCAGGCTTAAGAGCTTGCTTCATCTCTATCCTCAGGTCCCTTCTCGTCCACCCCTTCCCTGCACTTCCCCAGAACCGGTGGGGGAATCCAAGACTGACCCTGCCTGGTTACCTAGCAGTTGAGGCACCAAGCATGGGAAAGATGGCAATCTGGTGAAGATGTTGCGAAGCAGAGAGTGTCTCAAGCTTTAATGCCTGTCCCCAGGGGATCATGTTAAAATGCAGATTCTGATCTGGAGCAAGGCCTGAGAGACTGCATTTCACAGGTGCCCCGGTAAAGAATGATGCTACTTGTCCCAGAACCACATGTTGCTTAGCAAGGCTATAAACGGTTCTGCCTGTTGTGGCCAGCATGCATCGAAAGGAAGCGCAGAGCAGGCAGCCTCAGTCCTGGAGTACCCTTCTTTCCCGCTGGTGTCTTGATGGGCTGGTTGTCACTTGCTGTGAATGAGTGGTATTCTTTGTGTCCTCTCTGATGGGGCAAGTGGCACCACCATGGGGTCATCTGTGTTTCATAGGTGGCCACAGTGCCATCCTTTCTTGACACCTTTTGCTTGGGAGTAGAAAAGTTAGGCAAGTTTTTATAAGTCCCGACCACTTAGCTGGATGGTTTGTGGAGGAGGAGGAGGTAAGAGAGAGCTGAGTAAGAAAAGCCCACCAATTAATTGGTAAACGCTTGCAGGTTTCTCTGGCCTAGCTCAGGCTGGAGAGGAGATTGGCTTTGCTGTCGATACTCAGGTCCCTAGTGAAGCATCAAAGCTGTTCTCCTTTATCAATCGTGGCCTCCCCTTCCAGCATGTTCCTGTAACTTACCAAGCATTTATGACATTGATTTTACAATTGGGCTGTTAACCCTCCCGCCCCTTCAGCCTGCCAACCTTTTTGGCCTGAGCTGTCAATCAGATGTCATCTAGCCAATCAGGCGCATCCTTAAGAAGAGCCACCCTGGATTCTCACCTGTATCCCAGCTAAGCCTTCTGAAGTCCCATCGCATTTGCTGTTTGGTTTCGTTTGGTTTCGTGTAGTTGTCTCTGTTGAAAATCAGTGTGCCTTTTCTAAGGCACACGAAACTTTGTTGTAATGCAGTTTGAGGTTATAAGCTTGAGAGGTTCCGTGTGTGTGTGTGTTTTGAACAAAACAGGACACGCTTTTCCGAAATTATTTCTCCAGAGACTTCTGGTAAACCTGCCTTCCCCATCTTTTCCCGAGGGGGAGCTGTTGGCTTACTGTGCAGGCAAGAATCAAGAAATAAAAAAAGAATGGGAAGATAGGGGTGGGGTGGGGAAGGAGAGAGACCAAACCCAGCCAAAACCTTCCTCCGATGTGTATGAATGAGATGTTGGGTGGAGAAGCAGCCAAATGTTCTCCAGGAAGGACGTGTAGGGGGGAGGGTGGCCTGGGATTTGCAGCTGAACAATCAGGGCCATCCGAGAGGCTGAGTTGACTGTAGGTTCCATGCTGGGACAGAAGAAATGCCCCTGTGATGATGTGGCCACAGGAGCAGAGTGATGGCAGGGGATCTGATGCCTCCCGCCCCAGGGATGCGAAGTCTCAGAGGGCACATTCAGCTCAGTGGCACTCTGGAGTCGGAAACGGAAAAGCCCCGGGGCTGAAGGACAGCTGCTTGAGCAGCTACTAATAACTCCGAGGCAGGCTTGGAATGGGGGCCAGCGGAGCCCAGCTGCTGTCACGGCTTGCCGCTAAGACAGCAGAAACCACTGCCAGTGGTGCCCGGGCTCCATCCAGACAGGGCAAGATCGACGCTGCTGGAGGGGGAGCCTGCCAGTTGAGAGTCTTCCCAGATATGTCAAGCTCAGAGTTTGCACCATCATGTTTTTAGTGTGAAGCCAGCTCACTTGCAAGGAGGGGTGCTCTATAGGTTTCGGGGGAGGGGGTGGAGATGGGATTTTGGAGATCTGCCATCTGTTCCACAGTGTCGGGGCGGCATTGAGCCTGTTTGTAGATTTAGCTCCTCAGTGTTACTGTTTGTGCAATGGGATGATGTTTTCCAGACCCGCAGAGGATGAAAGCAGGCACAGGCCCTGTCGAGGGCCTGCAGAGCGTGTCTGGGCCCCGCAGGCTCGCTCTGTGAGCCATGCAGCCCTCCGTCACTTTCCTTTGAATTTCTCAAACTAGACATTTGGCCAGTAAGGGCAACAGCAGCCTGAGCTTTACCTCTATATCAGTTAGCGTATCACCATGCCGGTTTACTAGCCTTTCTCTGGGGGTGCAAAACCTTCCTCCTCTCGTCCATCCCTCCCTGTTGGTGTTCCCTTGGCCCACAGACAGCGCGGGCAGGCGCCAGTGATTGGCCATCTCTATTCAGTAGGCCCCCATTCTGCATTCTCAGCGGGGCCTGGCAAAATGACTCGGCCCTCCTCCTCTGCTTCGGCTTGTAGCCCTGCCCCCGACTCACACTGTGCTTGCAAAGAATGGAAATTCGAACCTGTCTCCAAGGGGAGAGGAGCCTACAGTCCGAAGACAAGGAGGGAGTCTCCTGTCTGCCCCCGTCCCCATGCTCCCCACTCATGCATCAGATCCTGGCCGTCGTGCCTGGGGGCTCCCACCCACCCTCTGCGCATTCATTGGACGGCGTGGGGGAGATGGCCGGGGTCCCTGCTGCCCTGGCAGTCTCTGTTGTGGGTGTGGACAGAAGCCTGTTACAGTGCTCTGTGCGGGACCTAGCCTCGGCCCTCCTAACCTCTTTCCTTTCTCTCTCTCTTCCCCGTCTCTCCCTCCTCTCCTCCCCTTGCCTCCGCTCTTCAGGTCCGATCCGTACTGGGTGCAATGAAAGCTCTACGCAGGCCTTACCATGGAAGGCTGTGACTCGCCCGTCGTCTCGGGGAAGGACAATGGGTGCGGTATCCCTCAGCACCAGCAATGGACTGAACTCAACAGCACCCACCTCCCCGACAAACCCAGTAGCATGGAGCAGTCCACAAGCGAGAACCACGGGCCCCTGGACAGCCTGAGGGCCCCCTTCAATGAGCGCCTCGCGGAGAGCACCGCCTCGGCCGGCCCCACCGCCGAGCCCGCCGGCAAGGAGGTCAGCTGCAACGAGTGCTCGGCCTCCTTCGCCAGCTTGCAGACCTACATGGAGCACCACTGTCCCAGCGCGCGTCCCCCACTGCCTCTGAGGGAGGAGAGCGGGAGCGACACCAGTGAGGATGGGGATGAGGAGAGTGATGTGGAGAACCTGGCTGGGGAGATAGTCTACCAGCCCGACGGCTCGGCCTACATTGTCGAGAGCCTGAGCCAGCTGACCCAAAGCGGGGGCGCCTGTGGCAGCGGCAGCGGGCCCCCCCCCTCGCTCTTCCTGAACTCTCTCCCTGGGGCAGGGGGCAAACAAGGGGACCCTTCTTGTGCTGCACCAGTCTACCCACAGATCATCAACACTTTCCACATAGCCTCATCCTTCGGGAAATGGTTTGAGGGCCCAGACCAGGCTTTCCCGAATACCTCAGCCCTGACGGGGCTCAGCCCTGTCCTGCACAGCTTCCGCGTGTTTGACGTGCGACACAAAAGCAACAAGGATTACCTGAACAGCGATGGCTCCGCCAAAAGCTCCTGCGTATCCAAAGATGTTCCCAACAACGTGGACCTGTCCAAATTCGATGGCTTTGTGCTCTACGGCAAGAGGAAGCCCATCTTGATGTGCTTCCTGTGCAAACTGTCCTTCGGGTATGTCCGTTCGTTTGTGACCCATGCAGTGCACGACCATCGAATGACCCTGAGCGAAGACGAGCGGAAAATTCTTAGCAATAAGAACATCTCCGCTATCATCCAAGGGATTGGCAAAGACAAGGAACCCCTTGTAAGTTTTTTGGAACCAAAAAACAAAAACTTTCAACATCCTTTAGTTTCTACGGCTAACCTCATAGGCCCCGGACACAGTTTTTATGGGAAATTTAGTGGCATTCGGATGGAAGGGGAGGAGGCTCTCCCAGCCGGCTCCGCTGCGGGCCCCGAGCAGCCCCAGGCTGGTATCTTGACCCCCAGCACCCTCTTGAACCTTGGCGGGCTCACCAGCTCGGTCCTGAAGACCCCCATTACCTCAGTCCCCCTGGGGCCTCTGGCCTCCAGTCCTACCAAATCCTCAGAGGGCAAGGACTCTGGGGCAGCAGAAGGAGAGAAGCAAGAAGTACGAGATCCGGATTGTTTCTCTGAGAAGGCAGAGCCAGCCGAGGAGGAGGCGGAGGAGGAAGAGGAGGAAGAAGAGGCGGAGGAGGAGGAGGAAGAAGAGGAGGAGGAAGAAGAGGAGGAGGAAGACGAGGGTTGCAAAGGACTCTTTCCAAGCGAGTTGGACGACGAACTGGAGGACAGGCCCCACGAGGAGTCTGGGGCTGCGGCAGGTAGCAGCAGCAAAAAGGACCTTGCTCTCTCAAACCAAAGCATTTCTAACTCCCCCTTAATGCCTAATGTGCTCCAGACCCTGTCGAGGGGCACAGCTTCTACTAGTTCTAATTCTGCTTCTTCCTTTGTTGTCTTTGATGGTGCGAACAGGAGGAATCGTTTAAGCTTTAACAGTGAGGGCGTCAGGGCCAATGTGGCAGAGGGCGGCAGGAGGCTGGACTTTGCTGACGAAAGTGCCAATAAAGACAATGCCACAGCACCGGAACCAAATGAAAGCACAGAGGGCGACGATGGGGGCTTTGTCCCCCATCACCAGCACGCTGGCTCCCTCTGTGAGCTTGGGGTTGGGGAATGCCCCTCGGGGAGCGGCGTGGAGTGCCCCAAATGCGACACGGTCCTGGGCTCCTCCCGCTCGCTGGGCGGCCACATGACCATGATGCATTCTCGTAACTCATGTAAGACACTTAAGTGCCCCAAGTGCAACTGGCACTACAAGTACCAGCAGACACTGGAGGCTCACATGAAGGAGAAGCACCCGGAGCCGGGGGGCTCCTGTGTCTACTGCAAAAGTGGGCAGCCCCATCCTCGGTTGGCACGAGGTGAGAGCTACACGTGTGGTTACAAGCCTTTCCGCTGTGAGGTGTGTAACTACTCCACAACTACCAAAGGCAACCTCAGTATTCATATGCAGTCCGATAAGCATCTCAACAACATGCAGAACCTGCAGAATGGAGGGGGGGAGCAGGTGTTCAGCCACTCGGCCGGGGCCGCGGCTGCGGCGGCAGCAGCGGCGGCCGCGGCGGCCAACATCGGCAGCTCTTGTGGGGCCCCCTCGCCCACCAAACCAAAAACCAAACCCACCTGGCGGTGCGAGGTGTGCGATTATGAGACCAACGTGGCCAGGAACCTGCGCATCCACATGACCAGCGAAAAGCACATGCACAACATGATGCTGCTGCAGCAGAACATGTCCCAGATTCAACACAACCGCCACCTGGGCCTCGGCAGCCTGCCCTCGCCCGCCGAGGCCGAGCTTTACCAGTACTACCTGGCCCAGAACATGAACCTGCCCAACCTGAAGATGGACAACACTGCCTCGGACGCCCAGTTCATGATGAGTGGATTCCAGCTGGATCCCGCAGGGCCCATGGCTGCCATGACGCCTGCTCTAGGTGAGGCTGACTCCGTGTTTGTTTGTTCTGGTGACTTGAGTTTAACTGGGGAGAACTGAGGATGGACTGAGGTCCTGTGGATTTAGCTGATGCTGATTTTCTCCAGAGTGGTGGTGTGTAAACTTGAGTGTCTGACCGTCAGGTGTTTCTCGCAAGGACCCCTTGTGTGCCTGTGGGGGATCGTATGTATTCAGCAGACCCATGGTTATACTCTTGCTGCATAGGCTGGGATTCAAGTTGAGGGGTTTCCTCTTGTCTTTGGCTTCTGGTCAACTTCCCTTTCTCTTCCCATCTTTTCTTCCTTCATCTCTTTCTCAATTTGAAAAATCGCCCCAATTATCTGAAACTTCTGGATTCCATTAAATATTTACTGTACTCTACAGGAAACTGCCAGTTCAAGTAGTAAATAGGGACGGTCCTCTCCATAAGAGAACTCAAAACCATAGCGTACCTTACTCAGATAACTGAAGGCTGGTTCTGTGCTGAGCAGGGAGCCATCCAGATAACATTTCTCAAAGTTCTCCAGTGTGTTCATGAGGATCTTGATGAAAGAGACGAGTTCCTTTCTTTTTTGTTTTGTGTGAGTTGTCACTGTTAAGTGTAGTTGGGAATTAAATCGCCCGGGGCACTGTAAAGAGTGGTGTGCTAGATGAAAAATGAATACATTCTAAAATTGTACATCAAAGAAGGCTGAGTTCTAATATCTGTAAGATGCTGGTTAATGGAACCTCTGTCGGCCATGAATAAACAACCCACATTAGAGAAGGTGAGTTGACTGTATCGGGACAGTAATTAAACCAACTGGCTTAATTGACCTAGAATCAGATCAGTAGGATAGGATTTGGATGCCCAAAACCATGAGTCTTTGCAAAAAAAGAACCGTGATCACTTTTAGGGCAGAGCCTGTAGAGCAAGAGAGTGTACAAATCACTTTCACAAGGACCAGTATGATGGGGGCTGCTCTTGCCACCACCACCTGTGCCTCAGACAGGCACTACCTGGTCTCTACCCCCTGACCCGGCTAACCTCTTGGGACCAATGGTGCTGGCCTGGATTAAGCAGTATTCCCTTACTGACATGGGAATAAGTTGTTCTCAGTAACAAAGTGTGAGCAGGTACTTTTATTCTGGCAGGGTTTAGGTTAATGCCAGGGGCCAAGCGTCTCCAGTTGGCACATCTTTGTATGGTGTTTCAGCGCTAATTGCTGCTGCTGAGTTATATTTCATAGCATTTAATTTGTTTTTCCTGCTACGCGTTTAAATTTGAATCCTTACTACTTTAATCTTGTTTTCTATTTTGGAATATTGACCTGTGGATCCTTTATTACCAAACGATTTGAAGATGTTTTACCAACTGGTTAATAATGGGTGCACAGGGATCAATCATCTTATCTGTCCCCAGAGTGAACCATAAGGTTGCACACCAAGGGATGGCATCATACTGTGAGACTTTTCCTTTCTTTTCTTTTTTTTTTTTTAAGCCTATGGGAATTGAGGTTTTCTCATCTGGAGATTTAAAATCTTGGGGAGGCAGATCTTGGAGTAAATCAAATATAATGTAGGTGGAATGAAGACACAGAAAATGGATAGGTTCATACTGGGTCAAAGTGAGATCTTTTTAATTACGTTGAAAACCAGTAATTCTGACTAAGACTTGAATTAAGTGGTAGAAAAATATTTTGCTTTCACACAAGTGTCTGTGAGTCTGCGGGGCATCATGTATCATGGGCATATGCAGATGGAAAAGAAATGGTAGACTAAATCCTGGTGTTCTGGACGTACATAGAAGATCCATACTTTTATTTCTTAAAGAGACTAGAGCTTTTCCTTCTAAGGACTTTTTTCAGGTCAGCCAAGCAAAGGCGCTTGAATTTTTCAGGGTTACTGCTTATCAGCCAAGGTAAGTCTCTGGAAACCTTCTGTGCCCTTAGTCCACAGAGTTGCTAAGATGGAGCGAGAGTCCCAGATCCTGGAAGCTGGAGTGGGTGTGGGTCCGAGAGCACGTGTCCAGAGGACTTAGGGTGTAAGTCATAGGACCTCTGTAGAAGTGAGAGTATCCAAATGTGTGTATCCAAATGTGAAAGAGCCAAAACGTTAAGTCCTGTCTGCAACTCTGCCGATCTTTCTTGAGGCCGTTTGTGAGAAGGCTGTAAGTGTTACTAGATATTACTGGGCTCTGCAGGGGGAAAAACGTTTTTGTGAAATACATTCCTGCTTACAAAGTTATTGTTCTCATACCTCTTTTGACAGAACCTTCTTTCTTGTGATACCAAACAGATGCTGCTTCTGGGAAGGCTTTCTTTCTGGAGGGCTTTAAGGAGAGGGCTGGCACCCTTTGGTCTGGTCTGGTTGGATTTTGCTACCATTTGTAGATAAGATATTAGGCTTGAAGCTCTCTGAATATTCTTCCAGACATCCCTTTAGATGATGAAGCTTAGCACAGCACTGAGAAACTGGTAGCAGGGGCATCTGCTTTCCCAGGTAGAGGTTTAAGAGGTCCTCTGCTTCTGCCTTTTGAGTCTAGAACATGTCTTTTAATGCACGTGTCTCTCTGGCGATGTGCTGATGGGTGGGCTCTTGTGCCAGGGTGTAAATTCTAGTGTTAGGCTTGGGTGCATGTGGGGAGGTGCCCCCCCCCCCCCAGATGATCTCTCAGGTGTAACTTCAAGAGTAAACACCTGCTGAGTTCTCACTTACAAGGGCTCTCTTCTAACTTCCTGATAAATGGGTGAGGTTCCACCACTTCCTGGAGGCTGAATTAGTTCCTTCTAGCTCTACAAATTTGTAGGATTCTGAGCCCTGCGATCATTCCTCCAAGGTAGAGTTCTCGGAGGGAGTTTTGGCTTGCCTGTCGCCTTCATTTCACTGTTTCTCTGTGTCTGTCTTTGATTTGCATTTCAAGAGCTCAGAATGGGAATAGGGACTTATCTCCTCTGTGTGTTCGAGGATTTCTCATTTTTACTTATGCATCCAGCTAGTGACAGCTGAATTTCTCTTTAGAGCAATATTGATGTGCTGAGGTTAAATTTAAAAAGTGGAGAAGATTTGATGCTTCCGGTGGTTGGCATCAGAAACAAATATATGTTTGCTCCTTGTCTTACCCTCTGGGCAGTTTCCGCTTTTACTGAACACCGCATACGTTTCATGGATGCTACCTGGCCTCTGTCCCCATTAAGGGATGGAGCTTTTAGGCTTTTTCCCCCCTCCTCTTTTTCTCTCTTGTCCTAAAAAGAATGTCTTAGTTAAGGCTCCTCTCACCAGGGGAGATGGCAGGGGAGAAGACAAGCAGAAAGCTTCCTGAGCCTTCTGGAATGCACGTGCAAAAGATTTCTGCGGCTTGCTAGATTGTTCACAGGCTTCAAACACAGCCAGTCTGCTTGGTGGAACCTCCTAACTGATCTTCTCACACTAGAGGTGCCTCATGTAGCATAAATAAGAAGACCATTAAAAAAAAACTTTTATTTGATTAGCCGCTAACTTGGATTATAATCAGTCACTAAAAAAACAAAATAAAACAAAACCTCAGGCCAACCACATCTAAAAGGTCAAGTCTGCGTATCAGTTGGGAAGGGGCAGGGGCAGACATAATAGCTCATGTGTGTGTGTGTGTGTGTGTGTTTGGGGGAGAGGCAAAAAATAGAAGCCAGCGATCAGCGTTCTGCCTGACTGTATGCTGCTGGGTAATGGAGAGAAAGCTGCTCTTTCCAAGCCTTCTTTTCGGTATAAATAAGAGCTTGCATATGAATTGACCACTGGCAGATGAGAGTCCATCCCCACTTTGTGCAGGGCACTGAGGGGCTGAAAAACAGCCAGGGCGATGAGGTCAGAGAAGAGCTTTCTCAGACCCTTTTTGGGGACTGTGAACTGACCTTTGCATTTCATGGCCCATCTTGATCCACTTCCTGAACCTGTAACATTCTGGTTCCCCTTTAACCTTGTCCTGCACAGCATCTGTGTAGGGGGCTGGGCACTCTGTAGAAGTTCAGCCCGGAGAAGCCTGGACCCCTGCCCTAAAGAGGCTATGCCTTGATGGGGACACCAGGCAGCATGCGGCTCTGCATGTGGCTGATGATGAAGGAGAATGTGACGTGTCCCATAGCAGACCTAACGTTTCATGCACTTTGGGGGCTCAGAAAAGGGGAATGATTGTATTCTTGGGGACATGCGGGAGGAGCTGGCACCATTGACAGGCAGGTAGAATATTGACCTGCGGGGTGTGATGAGGAATAGGGAGACCATCCCCTAAATCTCAGATTTAGAGCTGCTCTCTCCACTGCTGGAGTCACTAGCCACATGTGACTATCGTGAATTAAATGAACTAAAAATAAAAAATTAAAAATTAAGTTGCTTGCCTGCAACTTTGCTGTGTTTCAAGTGTTCACCAGCCACACGTGGCTAGTGACTAGCACACCAGCCAGTGCAGATACAACCTGTTTCTATCACTGCAGAAGGTTCTGTTGGGCAGTGCTGCTTTACATAAATTTGGGGCCCGATTCTGATCTACCACGAAGGCTTCATCTCTTAGATTGCGGCTGTAACTCATTTCCAATGTTAGGGGTCTGGAGTTTCAGATTCTGTTATGTCTAGTGAATGATGCTTATTCCTATCTTTTCTTGGATCACAGCGAGGGACTGGATTAAAATATTCAAGGGATTGTGGTTCTAGGTGTTCTTTTCCAAAGTGGGGGTAAAAACATAAAGCTTTTTGCAAATTTCAGAATGTCCACAGGAAAGATCTGAATGCACAGTGTTGATTTTGGGGGGGGGGGTGCGGTGGTGGTGTTTCCAGTTAGTACCACCTTGAACCCTTGAAATGGGATCTTTTTTTCTCCTGGAACTGGGGCTGAGGGTCAGGGAGGCTGGGTGGTGCCTCAGCTGCAGCTGTGAGCCCGGCCGCTGATGCTCTTCCTTCTCCTTCCCCACAGTGGGCGGTGAGATCCCCCTAGACATGCGCCTCGGGGGCGGGCAGCTGGTGTCGGAGGAGCTGATGAACCTGGGCGAGAGCTTCATCCAGACCAACGACCCGTCTCTGAAGCTCTTCCAGTGCGCCGTGTGCAACAAGTTCACCACGGACAACCTGGACATGCTGGGGCTGCACATGAACGTGGAGCGCAGCCTCCCGGAGGATGAGTGGAAGGCCGTGATGGGGGACTCGTACCAGTGCAAACTCTGTCGCTACAACACCCAGCTCAAGGCCAACTTCCAGCTGCACTGCAAGACAGACAAGCATGTGCAGAAGTACCAGCTGGTGGCCCACATCAAAGAGGGCGGCAAAGCCAACGAGTGGCGGCTCAAGTGTGTGGCCATCGGCAACCCCGTCCACCTCAAGTGCAACGCGTGTGACTACTACACCAACAGCCTGGAGAAGCTTCGGCTGCACACGGTCAACTCCAGACACGAGGCCAGCCTGAAGCTGTACAAGGTGAGCCCCGGCCTGCCTCTGGAAGGCGTGCCTTGCATCTCTAGGTGCTGGGGATGGGGGATGGGCCGCGTCACGGCAGGGCTGGTGGCTGGATGGTAACCTGGTGTCAGAAGGGGTGTTGGCCTCCACTTCTTGCTGAAGCTGCGATGTGGTGGCAGCTTCTGGTACCTGAAGGTTGTCTTGGAGAGATGCCCGTTTCGGAGGGCAGGTTTTGGTGACAGCAGCCTGATACTTCCCCATCGACAATGTCTTTACAATTGGCTTTTTTCACCTTGCAGTTGTTAGTTGTGGCGTTTGTGTCCCCTTGTGCTCCTGTGTTGTCCCTTTCTCCTGCATGCTCATGTTTTCCCTTTCCATCTTGTCCGCACCCCGCGCCCCTTTGTCTCTTCTCTCCTGAATGCCTCTGGAGAACGTAGTTCATTTGTGCTTTGATTGATTTGTTCATTCATTCATTTGTTCATCCATTCATTCATTCATCCATTCAGCAAGTACATATTTAGCTCCTGCTGTATACCAGGTGCTGTTCTGGACACGTGCCCACTTCCATGCGCAAAACAGACAAGAAAAAAAGTTGCTGCCTCATAGCGCTTCCATTCCTTGCAGGGAGATGGGTGATAAATACAATGAATAGTTGAGTAGAAGGTGGCACATGCTGTTGGGAAAATTAGGGTCAATTAAAGGGGCTCCTTTGTTCTTTTTCCCTTTGCTTCCTTGTTCTGTGCCCCTTTCTCTTTCTCATATTCGCATTTCCCTGCCGAGCTTCTTCCATCCTCTCCCTCTCCCTCTGTCTCCCCTCTCTCTTCCTTTCCCCTCCTGACCCCTCCTCTCTTTCTCTCCCTCCCTCCTACTGTCCCTCCCTTCCTTCCCTTCCTCCCATCCTCTCCAGTCTTTCTCTCACTCCATAGACGGTAACAGTGAGGAGGAGGTGCTCAGATACTGTAAATAGTCCTTTCACTTGCGAGGCAGAATTGCTCCAGACGTTTCTATTGATTTTCACTGGACTTAAAGCCTCACCTTTTTCTCTAATCATCCCATAATGGCTTTAGTATGAACAATCAGGTACAAATCGCCATAAATCTGCCCAGCCTCCTCCCACACACCTTCCACACCCTCACTCTCTCTTTGCATTTTCCTCCCTTTTATTATCAGCCTCCCCTCTTTCCTTTCACACCATTTCCCACATCTTCGGGGCTTCCCACATCTTCGAGGCCAGGGGGCGTTTGTGTTGACCCTGAACTAGTTTTAATCCCCTTTCTACTCCTGGTGATTTTAAAGGGAGACTTCAAATAGGAAGACTTCAGGTCCTTTCCCCATATCATTCTCTGTCGAGATTGATAACTGTAATTCATTTTACAATTGCTCATTTTCAGCTTGGCGAGAGGCCTGGTTAGAGTGGATGAGAAACCATTTTAGGGAAAGGAAGAGAAAGCAGAAGTGAGGCAGTGGGAATAGAGGGTTCTGGAATCGCCTGGCGACTCCCGCCTGGATGGGGTGGCATGGTGCAGTGGGGAAGGTCTGGACACCAAGCGGCTCAACCCCCTGGCTGAACCTAACTGGATGGCTTAGTTTTGTGTCCCCATTGACAGCAAAGGCTCCTGGTGGTGAGTTTAAGTTAGAGGTGTCACGTGGCCAAAGGTGGTGCTAATTGTGGTCAAGAAAACCTGTTGGAAAACCCGTAGGAAAAACTATCTCCAAAGGACCCGACTAAGCAGAATTAGTTCGGAACACTCCCCGTGGCCATGGAAGACTGTCTGCAACTTTGATGCAGGTTGTTTAGAGGGGGCAGGAAGCTGTCCTCTTCCATCTGGGGGAAAAAGGCGTTTAGATTGATTATAAAACCTGCATGGAGGCATGGAGGCGATGAACTTTCCATGCTGCGTCCTCCAGGAAGAGTGTACCACGCCCTTGGCTTTGCTTCTGAAGGGCCTGGAGTCTGGAGGATTCTCTAAGATTATCCTTTATTTTGGTCCCCAAAACACCTTCACACGTCACACCTAGCGAGTCCGGTTCAGGCAGTTTCCAGGGTGGATGTCAGAAAGCATTTGTGTGTTTCCATTTGTATTTTGCTGACCTATGGGCACACATCCTCCCTGGCCTTATTACTCCTCCCGCCCCCTTGAATTTAAAAGATGGAGAAAAGTCCTGGTCAAAAAAGGCAGTGCAGGTGGAAGGGCCATGATGTTGGAGTGCAGGATAAAACTGGGGAACCAGCACCTAAAGAAGGCCTCAGACAGTGCACTTGGCCGGCACAACCCCAGGGGTGAATGTCCCCCATATTCAGAGCAGAATTCTATGTGTCAGGAGCCGTAGGTCATTAGTCTGGTCTCATTAGTCCTTGGGTAATGAATGTCCCTTGGCTTGCTGTGGCTCTGCTGTGGGGGTGGGGAGCTCTGTCACCCACCCCTGAGTGACACAGAGATGGGCTTCTTCCAGTGCTTGTGCCAAGCCTTTCTGTCCTGCGGTGTAATGAAGACAGACTTGTCTTGCCGCTGAGGGGGCTCACTGTTGCAGGGTGTCACGAGTCCATAGATTTGGGGTGGGGACTGGAGGTGGTTGAGAGTCAGTTTTTCTCTAGGCACTGGTGTGGCCTGTAGTAAATGGAGATTGATTGCATGTGATTTTTCCTCTTGCTAATGTAATCCATTAGCCCAGCACATGCATAATCAGTTTAGAGCATAGTTAACTGGATGTAATCGAGTTCTTTACTGTCCGCTAGAGAAACAGCTCCAGATGCTGCTGACCTGGGGAGGGCACCGGGCTTCTCACACACAGCCCTCCTTGCTCTCCTTACTCACCCCTTCCCCACATCCCACCCTTGCCCCTCAACCTGTCCTGGTCCCCACCCTGCCCCATCCCAGTGCCTTGGCAAATTAGACATCATTTGGTCAGCGGAAGTCCCAAACTTGCTTTGTGCTGCTCCTGCTCGAGCAGCCATGGTGTACTGGACTTCCTAATGGGTCTCCCAGCCCTCTCTTTCAACTGAGGTCTTTATTCCCTCCTCTTCCTTTTTCATGTTGGAGGAGCTAGAACAGCCGTCTCAGGAGATGCAAGCAGAGGCGTAGCTTTCTGGTTTGTCATTTGACCTCACACCAGTCCAGAGTCCATTCTCTTGGTGTCATAAGTGCTGGGACGTACGTTGCTGTATTAACACTGAGCTGTCTGAAAGCGTGAGAGAATTTCCAATCTGGACTGAGAGAGGGCTTCATTAATCCAGTACCCCCACCCCCCCCACCCCACCTCCCTAGAGAAGAACAGAAACAAATAAAAAATCCTGGTGATATTATCACCCTTGCTTGCATAGAATTGTCAAGTTGTGATTGTTTGAGAGCAGTTTTTCACCGGAGATTAATGTCCAGTGAATTCTTCCGCCCTGCCTCCTAGAAGTGGAGGGGAGTTTGGAGGGGGGTGGGGGCTAGAGAGCCTCAGGCATCAGATGAAAGCTGTTCCCTTTCTCTGGGTCTCCAGGTCACTTTGTGAAACACTCATGATTGAATTCCTTGAGTGGGTTTTTTGCATGTGTCTTGGGCTCTGGGCCAGCCCCTACTGGTCCTTTGCCCATATGCTCACCCCTGCCATGATGGAGCACTGTGGTTGATCGTCCCAGTGGGAAGGGCCAGCAGCCCCAGTCCAGCTTCGAGGCTGGGCTCTTGGTTTCTGTCTGTAGTGATTCAGCTGAGCCAGAATGGAAGTGTGTTGTGGGAAAGATACTTGTCTCTCATCAGGGCTTGAGCTCCAGAACTTGAATTCCACCCCTTTCTGCTTTCGCTCATAAATGAACCACTCCTGTCTTTGGAGACCTGCTCACTCTCCTACTCCTTGCACCTGTAGAGATGCGGGGTGCCTTTCTTACCTTAAACAGGGGAGTGGCAGGTGCTGACAGATGCCTGCCCCCCTCTTCTCCAAGCTAGCGTAGGTCCCGAGTCCAGAGTGTGTGGGTTCACAGCTAGTGTGGGCCCTTATGTGTTTATCTGGACTTCCCTGCTATGTGGTGTCCATGGTGAGCTCCCTAAAATTTGTAGTGTCTTCTGCTTGAGGGAGGAGAGTGCAGAGAGGACAGGTGGAGATCAGTGTACACCTGTCAGCTGTTAGGATCTGCTTTTCCCTTTGATATTTTTCTTCACCCGAGAGTCATTGTACTGGAAATCCATCACCTTTAGCAGATGGATTAAGAACTGCCACCCCCCCACCCCAAGAATCTATTACTCAAAGAGTTCCCAGTTGAGGTACCTTTGATTAGACCAAGCTTGAAGGTTTCATATTAATCTTAAATTATACACAGAGGAGGTCATCTCCCATGGCGCTGGGTCTGGGCCCTATGTGAGCTGCCTTGGGCCAGCTGGGCAGACGGTGAGACACCAGCTCTACTTGGCTTAAAGTAGACCTAGAGTATGCTACCAGTTGACTGAAAACACACACCCACGTTTTCCACATAGTCGAATTTAACACTTGCCACCTGTTGGGATCTGTCAGGTGGGAGGAAGTAGGAAACTCTGTCAGACTCTGAGAATCCACCTTCTCAGTTCTTTCCCAGGCTCATAAACTTACTGGGGCTCTCTCCCAGCAGGGCCATAAATTCGTCACAGGGTGGATGGACAAATCAGAAGGTGTACAACAAATCTGACAAAGATTTCCTCTTCAGTCTGCATTCTTCATGCTCCTTGTACACTTGGGGGGCAGACTGTCTTGGAAGACAGCTGTGTGCTTCATGCCTGTAGGTGGTGACCGGTAGCCTTTGTCTTGCTTGGAAAGCAGTGTGGATCATCTGGTAAGCTCCACCTCCCTCCCTGTCCTCTCCTCCCTGGCGAGGCTGCCATGTTTGAAGCACTTGGTCCAGTGTCATCTAGTTTACATTGTCATTCTGAAACCAGTTTCTTCAAACCTTGTTTTCTCATTAGGTTGACTTTTTTTTTTTTTTTTTTTTTTTAGTGCATACTTTTGCCTTCTTCTTCCCATACCTTGTGCCTTCATCCAAAAATGAAAGGAGGCGGATGTTTTCCTGTGGTTGATTCAGAAGGTGTGAAAAGCCAGATGTTTTGGTAAATTTTAGCCCATTTAGTTCTCCATGCCCTCTGTCTCCTAGAGCTGCAGGGCATCTGTTCATTTCCCTCCCTTGATTGTCAGGCTCACAGATGTGGACCTCTTGGAGCAGGGCTGAGAGACTCCCTGTGGGCCCCCTGGTCATTCCTGAAGAGGCTGAGTTGGCTCTGGTGGAATTTCTGACCACCAGTTTACTTAAAGGAGACTCTAGGAAGACGGAAAGGTCAAATCTTTTTAGGAGGGAGTGTTTGTGCTGTGACACGGTTAGTCCTTCGTTGCTGTAGTAACTGTGGCCAGTGTGTGGTACAGGAGCACATATGGCCAGTATATTGCCCGTGTGTGTATTGTGAACGGTAGACATGTCTCTGCAGAGGTTCCTTGCCGTCCTTTCCTGTTAGAACCATCCCACCCACCTTGATCTGAATCCACGCCCCGCCCTCCTCCACCATGAGTATTAGTTCATTCAACACGTTCATTCGGCTGATTGGCTGGCTTTATGCACAAGCTTTGCCTGGATGCCCGTGGTTATAAAGCATTGCACACAACCTCATGTCAAGAAGGTAAGGTCAGTGGTGCCTTCATGCCTTAGATACCGCTTCACAGAACTGAGATCTTATTAGATGTGCTTAGTTTAAAAAAGTCCAGTCCTAACTATGCTACATTGAACAACCATAACACTCGGTGTAGCACTTTCTTTTTCTTTCCCAAGTGATTTTTAATATTTTTGTTTAGTCTTTATTTTTCCCTTTTTAAGTCTTTTTTTGTGCATGGTGAAGAGCTGATAAGACCCTTTTAGAATATTATTGTATTCTTAATTATTTTGTACTAGACTAGCATTCCATGTTTGTCTCAAGTGTAAGCTACTGATAAAATGTGGATTCCTTAAATTTTATGGCAAAATAATTAGTATGAGTAATCTGTGTTCACTGTAGAAAATTTGGAAGATTCAGGGGGAAGCACAGGAGAAAATAACCATCAACCCAATTCTTCTGTGCAGCAGTGTATATTTATTTCCTTCCTTTTGTGTGTAACAGGCATTCTGCAGAACCGGAATCGGTGTGCTACAGTGTTGTACCTGTCGTATCTTATAATATCTTTAAGTATTTTTCAATAATTTAAAAAAATTTTTAATGTTTATTTTAGAGAGAGAAAGAGAGAGGGAGACAGACAGAGTATGAGTAGGGAAGGGGCAGAAAGAGTGAGACACAGAATCTGAAGCAGGCACCAGGCTCTGAGCTGTCAGCAGGGAGCCCAGTGCGGGGCTCGAACTCACGAACTCTGAGATTATGACTTGAGCTGAAGTCAGACGCTCAACCAACTGGACCACCCCGGCGCGCCAGTTTTTCAGTAATTTTTTAAATGGAATTCCTTTTTCTCCTCTCCAGCTCTGCTGTCCAGAAACAAATCACCGTGAGGTTTAGATTATATCCTTTGAAGCTTTTTTTCTATGCTTATGGTGATAGAAATGTCTGTACTCACATACTATTCCCTTAAAAAAGCTTTACAGACACAGGTTGTGCTTTCACATAACTTATTATCATGAAAATCATTTCAGCTCGGCACAAGCAGATCTAGTTCACTCTTTTATATGGCTGCATAGTATTCCATTTAGGAACTGTCAGGAAAGCTTGCCGGCAGACACTCTCAGTCCTTTGCTACAAGTTTACCAAAAATTGTCATGTCTTTTCAGTTTAGGACTTGTAAAAAAAAAAAAAACAAAAACAAAAAACCTAGCATTTTAGAAAACATCAGGACAGAGTCGGTTTTGTGCAAAGAAGAAGAGAAACAATAAAAGAGTCCCACTGACGTACAAGGTTGTTTGTCATGGTTCGATATCAGAGACCGTGAGGTAGGCGACCGGTGTGTACATCTGTCTCTACGCTCGTGCTGTCCCAAGAAGTGGGATCGCTGGATTCCAGGATGTGATTAATGCCGACAGATACTTTTTACTGCCTCTTCGGACAGAAGGTGACAGTTTTATCCCCTCCCTGTTAGGTTATGTTCAGACACCCCTGCAATGACCGCCATGATACTACTTCTCTGTTTTCCTCAGATTGGCAAAGTTTTTGTAGCACGGGTCTCCCTAATCACTAGAGACGGTGAACATTCTTTCGTGTATTTATTGGCCGTTTGTATTTCTTCAGGAGATTTCCTGTTTACAGCCTTTGCCCTTTGATTTTCTTGGTTTGTTCCTTTCCCTGATTGATTGGCAAGAGCTCGCGGTCTATCAGGGCTGACGGTCCTCACTGTGCCGTGGATGTTGTAGGAGATTCTTCTGGTCCTTTGTCCATCTTTAACATGTAGGAAATACTCATTTGTATGATGTCCAGTCTGTGCATCTTTTTCTTTATGTTTCTAGCTTTTCTCTTTTCCCAGGAAGGCTTTCTCTTTGAAGTATTGTGAAATTATAAAAATAATAACACCTATATAGTGTTTATTACAAACGGGTGCTGTCACACTAGCTTTATGTACATTAATTGATTTAATCATCTATGGATTAGCCTGTTTTCAAGTGGAGAAAGCAAGGCAGGGGGAGGTTACAAGGATCACAAGTTAGTGAGTGTTGTTGGAGTGTTCAAACCCAAGCAGGTTGGCACTACTTAACCAATACTTTCTTCAGTACTTTTTCCTTCCATGAAAGTTTTTAATCTGTAAGGAAAATATTTTGTGTGTGGCACATTGGAGGCCTCTGTTTTTCTGTATTGTGATTTAGGACTGTATTTTCTTTCAAAGTGGACGGTTGATCGTCCAGTAATTTCTTCAATAACTGTCCTGCCCTAGCTGATGTGAAAAGCCATTTTTATCGTCCCTGTTTCTCTAAATCTTACAGAGCTGATTTAGATCAGTCTGAACATATTTACAGAGTAGTGTTTGCCGAAAGCACTGTGGAAGGAGAAGAGGGAACAGAGAGAGACCGTTCCCTTTTCCAGGCATGTGAAGTCCTGTGGATGAAATTTCTTCCTCCGACCTTTTCCTGTCTTTCTCCCGCATATTCCCCAGTGTGAAGTTTCTTGGTTTAATTACTTTTGTCAAATTCACTAGGATGAAGGAATCTGCAGGAGAGATGAGGGTTTGAGAGAGGAGCTGAGTTTCTTTTTGTTCCTTAAGGGAGACTGGGTCTCACCATTTGTCTTTAAAAAAAAAAAATACATAAATACATAAATACATAAAGACAAAACAAATACTGAAACTTCTAGAAGTTCCCTTTTTTTGAAGTTCTTATTCAGATAACGAGGAGACAGTGTGGCTCTGTCGACATGTTTCTAGTATGAACTGTTCTCAACTAGGGGTGATAAGTCTCCTTTTGGATTCCAAAGGTGTGCTGCTTTCCTGACTCAGCCGGAGGAGCAAGAAGGTCTAATTTCAGATAATCTAATAACTACCACTTTGTCAAAATATTTGAAAGCCTCCACCCAGCCCGAGTCCTCAGGACAAAAGCCCTAGATCTTCTTATGAGACGAAAATCTCCAACCGTCAGCCCCCTCCAGCCACGTAGAGGAAGAAGTCACAGTTGAGGAATGCTTTCTGCAAATGCCACCTGCCATCCTCGGGGCGCTCTGTAACCCTGAGGAGGATTTTGCTGCGAAGATTCCATTGCCTCCGCATTCCAACACAGTTCCGTGCGTTCCTGCTGTTCTAGGTAAACCCAGTCTGGAAGGAATGCGGTGCCCATAGATCGGGACAAAGGTGCGAACCCAGTTTCCAGTCCTTCCAGCTTGCTGAAGACCTGGTCTAAAAGGGCAGATTTGAATACATTTAGTCCCAACAGGTGTTTCTGGCTTTGTTTTGGTTTGTTTTGTTTTGTTTTGAAAGGGATTTTGTGAAGGAACAATTAAGCATTGTCAGGAACACTGTCAGGAGCAGGCAAGAGTTTCTAAATAATTACATAATATGCCTGAACCGTGGTCTTTATTTTGTTCTCTGCATAACTGGAAACTACAAATGCCATGTGAGTGTAGGGTGGGAATGACTGTTAATCTGAAAACTAGCACCGAGTCATTTCATACTTTAATAAAATTAGGTTTCCAGCTGTTTTTTAAAAAATAACCAGCATATAGGGTGAAAGGTAAAATGAAAGTCCAAAAATGTTGGACTGAAAATCTCTTTTGCTCACAGAAATGGTGGAGGTTATTGAAACCAGGGGGACATGAGGGTGGTGACCCTGGGGAGCATGGAAACAACCACAATGGAAGCCTCCAGGTAGAGTCACCAAATTTAGCAAATAAAAATGTGGAATACCCAGTTACATGTAAATTTCAAATAGCAAATAATGTTTTAGCATAAGTATTTTCCATAAACTATAATTACATTTACTTATCTGAAGTTCATACTTTTTATATGTTTGTTTATTTTGAGAGAGAAACGGGGAGGGGGGGGGAGAGAGAGAGAGAGAGAGAGAGAATGAATCCCAAGCAGGTTCCACACTATCAGTGTGGAGCCCAGTGCAGGGCTCGAACTCACAAACCACGAGATACTGACCTGCGCTGAAGTTGGAACCTTAACTGACTGAGCCACCCAGGCCCCCCTGAAATTCACATTTAGCTGGGCCTCCTGTCTTTTACTTGGCAACCCTATCTCTGGATGGAGAAAAAATTCTCTCGGGGTTCTGCTGACAGGCTCAACCAGAGCGTAGAGAGAAAGAGAAGTGGCTTCCTTGTTGGTAAACCTCTTTTTTTTTTTTTTCCCTGTGAATCCCAACAAAAGAGGAAAATTACAATGCCTCTAATGATGATTTCCAATTTTTGTTATTTATAGAAAGCTGTCATATCAGATTTTCACATTTTCTACATTAAATAAAGTGCTTTTCCTATAATGAAATCTGAAATTTTCTCCAGAGCTATTTGTTAAAATTTGCTTTTCAACAATTTTTTCATTATTTCCTTTTACTGGAGTGCTTTCATGTCACGCGGCCAGACAGACGTCAGAGTGCCAAGCCTCCCGCAGCTGTGCCAGATGCTTCAAGTGTCATCGCTCATGCTCAGGCTGGTCTGGCCTCCCTCTGCACTTGATCTTTATATGGAGGTGATAGAAATTCACAGGCCTTGAGCATGGGCTGTTGTACACAGAAGACCCCAATTGCTTACCTTGGATAGGATGCTAATAGGAATTTTCTAAAGTAGATTTGAACTGGGACTAATCATCAAGAATAATCAGGGAACTTTCCCTAGGGCCCACATCCTCATCCTATAAAAGGCAAACTAGTTAGAAGGTTAGAAATGTTTATCTACTGATAGTGTTTGGTTTGTCACCTGTTAATTAGCAGGGCAGGTTCTCAGACCCAGAATGAGGGCCTCCAAAGCATATCTGGTCTCTTAGGTCAATAGTTTTAACCATCGTCTCGTTTGCCAGGACAGACTGTTTGTTGAACTTGGGGAAGGCATTTCCCATCCACTTGCTGTGCCTGTTGAGTCTTGCCCTCTCCGGTGACAGGCTCCTTCTTGAGGATCACTGGGCCTTTGTGACGACTCCCAAGCTGACCTGTTGTACGAGTAGTCCTCGTTTCCCTGCCCCTCGGAACGAGGCGGAAGACTGGGCACAGGCACCAGCGGTTCTGGGACGGGAGGCGTCCCTGGACCTGTCACTTTCATGGGCTTTCCTCTTGCTGGTTGAGATGCCAGCACTTAGGACAGCATTCCCCTGTGTGGTCTCCTGGGCACAAATGAATGGGAAGAGAATTTCTTTTCTGTGTCAGCACTTATTGAGTGCCACTTTAGTGCTGCGCTCTGGATAGGATTTTGTGTAGATTCAGGATAATGAATCTTGAGCACATTTTGTGAAAAACCCATCTTGTGTGGGAAGTCCTCCGTGAGCTGCACTCCGGGAGTGTGGTTCACCCCCGGGGTCTGTGCTCTGGGATGGCTTCTGTTTGCCGTTCATGCTGCTCTGCTTCTGAATCGTCACATGGTCCAGAGAGATGAGCAGCTACCGGGCGTGGTTCTGAATTAGAAGATTCTTCTTCCAAAGACTTGCAGCTGACAAGCCCTATCTGTGTGGGGCTGGAACTGTTTTCTGATACATTCTCATTCCTTTATATCTTCTTCCAGCCCCAAAGCTGGAAAGGTGTCATAACCTGCCACAGCCTGGTGGTATGTGTTTCTTTGACAACTGAGGAGGACGGAGTCCTGAATGACCTCAACGCTTTCCTAACAGGATTCTGTCGCCCTTACCTGTCGGAGGAGCCCGGGCATCACCAGGCTGGTAGTGGAGGGTGTGGTCGTGGTGCACACGTGGAGATTTCCTCCAGTTTGTTGTTGGCTTTTCTGTAGGTGCACCGCATGGATCTTTGGGACAGTGGAAATGATAACGTCGGGGTTTTGTGTTTGTCGCCTGGTTGCCGTCGGCCCTTCTGAGGACTGTGGAGAGAGCTCATGTCATCGCAGAGGTCCTGCAGATGAGATATTGGTGCTCCTGAAGATCTGGGAAAGGCTCTGATTTTATTTACGGCAGAGACTGGCCTACTGGAATGATCCTGTCGAGCTTTAGAACTCATATTGCCGATTAAAACTAGGGCTCGTGTGGCTGCCTGGGTGGCTCAGTCGGTTGAGTTCCAACTTTGGCTCAGGTTATGATCTCGGGGTCTGTGAGTTCGACACACGCGTCGGGCTGTGTGCTGACAGCTCAGAGCCTGGAGCCTGCTTCAGATTCTGTGTCTCCCTCTCTCTTTCTGCCCCTTCCCCACTCGCACTCTGTCTCTCTCTCAAAAATGAATAAACATTAAAAAAAAGAATTAAAAAAAAATTTTTTTTTAATGTTTTTTAATTTATTTTTTGAGAGACAGAGAGAGACAGCGAGAGCAGGGAAGGGTCAGAGAGAGGGGGAGACACAGAATCTGAAGCAGGCTCCAGGCTCTGAGCTGTCAGCACAGAGCCCGATGCGGGGCTCGAACCCACAAACCGTGAGATCATGACCTGAGCCGAAGCCGGACGCTTAACCGACTGAGCCACCCAGACGCCCCCAAAAAAAGAATTTTTAAACTAGGGCTCATGTGAGCTAAAGACTTCATGTCTCAGGCTCTTTTTGAACCTTTGCTTATTATGGGCCAGGAAGGCTCCCGAGCAGCATCACGTGTTTTTCCTACATTTAGGGCCCTCTCTGTGTATGTGTGGGGGAGATAAAGGGCCACCCCAAAGGCTCATCTTTGGCTCTGGACCCCCCGCCCCCCCCCACTCCAAGGGCAGCATCATCTTCTCACCTCTGCTCTGCTTTCATGTTTCTGTCTTACCTTCTATTACCACATCTCTTGTTTTTGAAAATGATTAAAGATAGAAGCAGCTGGGGGGAGGGTCCTAGGCTCCTCCAGTCAGCCAAGCCAGGAGGCGTGGGTCCCCGAAGACTGCCATTTCCTCGGTGTCCTAGACATTCGTCAGCGAGTATGACTGTAGCCAGCTCTGATTTAGGAAGTGCCATGGGGAGTGACGTAGCTGGAGGCATCTGCTTGTGTGTTTGTTCACTTTCTGATTCCCACATTAGGATCTGGCCGTTGGTGTTGGTGGTGGTGTTCTTATTATTTTTGCCCAGACTGGGTTCCCATTAGTAGTGTTGGCCACAGCCGCCAGTATAGGGAGACCAAACGGTTTCTCCAGGGATAAGAAGTCTGTACTTTGTCCAGTTAACATGTCCATGCCCCGCTCTGTCCATCTCCATTATCCTGCCTCGGTCATTTGCACATCTGGGCCTTTGGCGCTTTGAGTTTATCCGAAGTTCAGACTTTTCCTCTCTGACTTTCTAGCTCCCAAAGGACCCCAAAAGTCCCCTACATGCTCCTTTTGGCTTCTCACCACCTCCCACAAACACGTCACCTGCTTTTCTTTTTTGCCTGGCCTGTTCTTTATTCCTCTTGAAGTGTGGCATTTAGAATAAAATCTCACCTGGAGAAGTCTCCGCAGTGACAAAGCCCAGCTCCGCCAAGGGGAGACTAATTACACAGCTAATTAAGCCAACAGCTGTCATTGCGAGTGCTCATTTCCTTGTAACGTGGATGCACACACCCCACATTGCCGAGATGGGCTCTGGGCCTCTTGCGAGATGTCTTCTTTGTTAATGAACTTTAAGGACTAGTATCTTTCCTGCCCCTCCTTTATGGTTTAGTGACATGGCTCTGCTTTTCCAGAATGCTGTCTCCTGCTACCACAGCCACAGATGGTATCTCTGCCCTGAGTGCATGCCACACCATTCGGTACCAAGCTGGTCTCTTTGTCATGTGTTAGTTTGTTTCCCCAGCAGGTTTGTAAGGCTCTTAAGCATATGAGCTGCCTCCACCGTTGTGGGGCTCTCCCGGGCACGCGGCACGAGACAAGACAGGTAGACACCAGGAGACGGTACAGGTTTCCTTCGCTGCCTTTCCTCAAAGCAAGTTCGTTTGCAGTGAAAGTAGCAACGGAGTGTTTGAAAGGTGCAGTTTTGATAAGAGTATAGAACAACCATGATTTTGTCAGCAAAATTGAACAACTCCTGTGTTGTGGGAAATATCAAGGTTCTTGGGAGTAGCGGGAGGGATGTCAGGAAGCAGGAGGGAGATGGGGTTTTCATACCTGCCCCCATCAGCATTAAGAATGGGACAGACAGGTTGGAGGATGCATTGGAGGATGCATGCAGGTGGCCAGGGGGAGGCTGTGGGGTGTCACTGGTGGCCCTGGAGCTCAAGCCGGCAGTCTGTGCTAACAGAAGTGGACTGGTTCCCAGTGGGGGGTGGTGGCACCCGCCCAAGGGCATGTTGACTGAGTTTCGTTGCTAACAACCCCTTGTCCTCAATCATGCCTGCTCCATGAGTGAACTCAGTGTCCCCTCCTAGTCTCTGGATCTGGAAGTGACATATTTCACCACTGCTGTGACACGTCACCAGTGGCTCCCATGTTGCCACATCTGTTGGCCGTGTTTGAACCCCCATGTGACTGTTCAGCAGCCTCTGCCACACTTCCTCTTCCTCCTTCTCCCTCTTGCTTGTGTGATACCAGGCTCGTGGTGTGTCTAGGCCCTTCTCTGGCCCTTCCTGGTCTCCTTGCTGGTTTCTCTTAATGTAAATACTGGTTTCCAGGGCTTGGCCCACATGTCCTCCTTTTTCGTGCATGTGACTCCTCCTGAGTGTCTTGTTTAATCCAGTGCTTTCAAATCTACCTTCTGGTGACATGTGAATCTAGATCTTGAGCCCTGATGTCTCGCTTTATCTACCTGCCTACAGGATATTTCCATTCGAATGTCTGATAACCGACTCCTCAGACTAAGTATGGCCTACAGAGAAGTCTTGATAACTCCGACTCCCAAACACCTTTCCCCTCTAGGCTCCCCCATTTTGGTGAGGGCCATTGCCAGTCTACCATTAGCTCAGGCCAATAAGCCAGAAATCATTTGTGGACCACTCTTTCGTTCACTTCCCTGTAGCCAAACCATCAGTGAGTCCTATTGACTCCACGTACAAACACCACCCACCCCATTGTTTCTCACTGTGTCAGTTCTCTCTCTGCTTCTACTTTTGCCCCCTGTAACTCACTGTATATACAGTGATTTTATGAAGAGGAAAATCAGATCATCCCACTCCTCTGCTTTGACCCAACAGTGGCCCTCCATGCCATATAAAATAAAAGCCAAACTCATTACCTTACCAACTCCTTTGTGATCTGTGCTCCATGCACCCCGCCAGCAAGGTCTTGTAGTACCCTCCCCTCTGCCCCCCACACTTCAACAACACTGGCCTCCTTTCTGTACATGCAGTATGCCATGCTTGCACCTGCCACAGGGCCTTAGCACCTGCTGTTGAACTGCCTAGAATGTGCTTCCCTGACCTTGGTGTCCAGCTCTCTTTAAATGTCTAGTTCTTCAAGAGGCTTTCCCTGCCTACCTAGTCTCAAGTCACCATGTCTTCACTTCACCGAGTTTACTTGTCTGCATTGATAATTATTACCTTCTCTTCTTGCTTGTTTGTATATTTGTCTCCCAAAAGATTAAGGACCTTGGTTGTCTTCTTAATGGCTGTATCCTTGGTGTTTAGAACAGTATCTGACACCAGCCCAATAAGCATTCATTGGAGTGACAGAAGTACTAGCAGAATGTACCCATGGCTTTCCCCTGACTCCGAGATACGGTACAACAGCCCTATCTGAGCGCTTGGCTTTTACAGTTGAGAGTCCCGAAGTGTATGTTGGAGTGAACCGAAGGTATTTCAAAGCTGTCCATAGCCATGTCATTTACCATGAGTTCTGTTACACACCTGTGTTGACCCACTGAGAAACAGTCCTAGTACTGTTGTGCGACTCGCGTCCAAGTATTCTGAAAATTCCCATGTGCAGCTGGCTGTGGCCCAGTATCCCAAAATTGTGCCGGTCCGAATCACAGCTCTTTGTACTCAGCAGTCCTAGAGATTGATGTTGTGGTAGAAAAATGAATGGTGCTTTGGCCCTTTTACTTCATATTGTGGTCCATTTTTAGAGTAGTCTCTCTTCTCGACTCAGTTATAAGACCTTCAACAGCAGGATGTGTTTATTCCCATCCAACTTTGTGAGCTTCCCAGTGTCTTGAAGATGTTAGGTAGACTGTCAGTGTCAGTGGATGATTTTATACCCAAAGATGGAATCTTGAACATAGAAATGTAAGGATTAGGTTCAGCCCTGAAAAGCCTACTCTGATTTCTTTAGAATCTCCTCTTCTCTGTTTATTCCCCCTCTCGCTGGGCAAATGTCCGTGTCTAAATGATGCTAATTAGTCCCAGATCTGGTTGTCCCCAAGAGAACCATGAGCCTGGTGGCAGAATATATTCCCAGTAAGAAAGGAATTCCAGTGTGCTTCTCGCTTCTTTCCTCCTGCCCACCCCCCTGTTGAAGCCACACACTTTTGAGCACCTGCTGTGAGCAGGACTGTGTATCAGCTTCTTCAGGGCTTTGGTCCTAAGCTTTGTAAACTTGGTTGACTGTGATTCCAAAAGAGATACATTTTACATTGGCGATTTAGCTTACTATATATAGAGAAAGATTGTGTATGTATTATTGAAACTAATTTTTACAATTCAATTTTATCCTTCCTACATGTGCTGCATGTGGGTACTTCCTAGTCTATCCTTTTGTTTTACATAAATAAAGGTTCTACTCACTGCATTGATTTCAAGATCCACTGAGGCACTGACTCTCAACCGAGGGAGTTTTATAAACAAACGTGCAGGCCTGGCCCGACCCAGCCCACGGAGGTTCTGATGTCGTTCACTATGAGCTTCTAATATGCAGCCCTAAGTTTAAAACCATTGCACCCATGGGTCACCACCCACAATTTAGAAAACATTGCCACGTAAGATACAAAGGGGAGTTGCTCATTCAGCAAGAACAGTGAAATGTACACATGAGAGTTATCCAAGTGAGGAGGGAGGGAGGGGGAGGGAGAAATCCCATCCAGCTGGTTCGATCAGAAAAGACCCCCTGAAAGAGAGGGACACTGGAGTTTGGGCAAAATTTGAAGAGGGAGAGCTTTCATAGATGGGCAGAGGATAAAGGTAGATTCTTTTCTCCTTATCAAACCTGAGGCCGTGTTACTAAACTGATTTGAGTAACTAGAGTTTCCTTTCTTGCACTTGTGGTTACGGTACCTTTTCAAAGAAAATCAACTATGGGCTAAACATTTCATACTAATAACTCATTGGAATTGGGGCCTTTTTAGTGTTCTACTAGGAAGGAGGTCTGTTCAAATGATCTGTTGAAATAATAAAAATACTAAAAAAAAAACCCATAAACAAATAGTGAACCACAGTTAATGCTATATATGCTGAAGTATTTAGGGCTGTAACGTGTACTGATGTCTGCAGTTTACTTTGAAATGCCTTAAGAAAGGTAAGCTGCACTGATAAGTGGATAAACGAACTGATAGACATACAGCAAAATATTAGATTTAGCATCTGGGTGGTAGGTATGTAGGGGTCTCCTAAATGATTTTTTTCCCAACTCTTCTCTGTAACTGAAAATCTTCCTGATACAGTAGGGGGGTAGCATTCTAAAACCTACTGGTTAGGTCATCTTTTGCTGTGAACTTAACCATGTCGAAGCTTTGTGTTCAACATGAGTTCTCTTCTCCACCTCCACTCTCTTCTCTTTGCCTTCCCATGCCGTGAAAAGAGTAATACTGATGTTTGGTCACGTCTCTGAAGACAGGGCTCAGGTGAGTTATTTGTGTTTTTTCCAGACAAGGGCATGCATTTCATTGGAGGCAGGAGCACGCCCAATTGAGAGCCCTCCGACCACGGCAAGAAGAGAGGCAGGGGGTTGGGGTGGCAGAGTGGGGGAGTCCAGGAGGCTCTTGGTCATTCCAGAAATTTGAGATGCCCACCAGATGACAGGCATTAGAAAATTTCAGGATAAGATGCCTGAATGTGTTAAGGGAAACCCAGGCAGTTTTTGTTTGGAGTTTATTTTGGAGACAGAGAGAGAGAGAGCGCGCGAGTTCATGGGGGGCGGGGAGAGTGAGAGACAGAGAGAGAGAGAAACAGTGAGTTGGGGGGGGGGGAGAGAGAGAGAGAGAGAGAGAATCTTAAGCTCCAATAGGCTCGATCTCACAATCACTAAATCATGACCAGAGCTGAAATCAAGAGTCAGACGCCTAACCGACTGAGCCACCCAGGTGCCCCCAGTTCTTGGGACTTTTAAAGAAGAGAAAATCTCTCTGGTATTAGGCTGCTGGGGTTTGCATTCCAGCTCCTGTCTTTCACAGCTGTGTGCCTTTGGACACGAAGCTTATTCCCTGTCTGCCCTTTGCTGTAAATGAGCTAGTAGAACAACATGTCTGCTAGGATTGTTGAGTGAGTTAAATGAGATAATACACCGGATGTGTGTCTACCGTGTAGTCAGCATATGGTGCAAAATGGTGTGTCTTTATGAATACTGTTTTTCTGCATCAGATTTTCCACTCTTATGCAAACCACATAATTGAAGTTATTTTATTATTTGTCTTTCATTAGCTTTGACCTTGACACACTTTGGATTTAGAAGACAGCAAGGCTAGTATTTGTTTTGTTTTTTGTTTTTTTGGTTGGTTTGGAGGAGGGAGAAAGAATTACCTTTGAGAGAAATGTGACCAGTATGTAGGGAAATGACCTGGGCCAGTAATTAACCTTGGCCAGTCATTTGTGGTCTGATCTCAAGAATGGGGGGCTTAGAGAGATCACTGAGTTGTCTTCAAGCCCCGAGTGTGTTCACAGATCTTTGTGGTTGTGGTGGCAGTTGTTGTTGTTGTCTTTTTAGGGAATACTTCAGTCTCTTCTCCTAAGTAATAGAGCCACAGGTGGTCTAGTGAGGTACTTGGGAAAGCTAGAAAGTAACCCCAGTCCAGCTTTATTTCTGCTACTAATTCTTTGATCCCTTCTCTGAGAAGTACTTAAGAAATCTTCAGTTGAGAGAAGAGTGAGCAGTGAAGTTACTTTTACTGACATATTTTTATAATAATTATACTGCGTAACCTGGGGGACTTTACTCTTTGATGTAAAATTTTTTTATCTTACTTATTTTATTTTTTATTTTAGAGAGAGAGAATGTGCAAGTGGGGGAAGGGGCAGAGAAAGAGAGAGAGAGAATCTTAAGCAGATTCTACACTCAGCGTGTGGATCCTAATGCGGGGCTCAATCCCCTGACCCTGGGGTCATGACCTAAGCCAAAGAGTCAGACGCTCAACTGAGCCAGCCAAGGGCCCCCGATTTTTTCTTTAATAGGACTTTCCTGCAAGCCTGCAAGCACACCCATATTTCCCTTATGTGACCAAAATTAGATGCAAGTACGAATTTAAGCTTGGAAACTGGTTCAGAGTACAGAGCACACTCAGAGAATTTCTTTTTATTTTTTCTTATGTATCAGAAATATGTATATATTTCTGATTAAAGCTAATGTATAGTCACCCTCCCCCCACCAAGAAATTATAATTCATACGCCCAGCATGGAAGGTAGAGGTGGAAAAGTGAAAGTTACGTTCAAGTTAGCCTAGAGTACATTTGGCCTCGATGTTTCTTGATGTTTTGTTTTTGTGTCTGTTTACATTTGGTCGCCTTGGCAATACCACAGAATATCGTAAAGGGGGAGCAGCCTCTGAACCCAAGTGAAGGTTTAACCAGCGCTGCAAAACTGCTGTACCCACCTGACCTAAGTGAGTTCATTTATACTGGAAACCACAGTGCTGGCGGCATGGGTGACTTAACATTGCCTTAGGAGTCTTCCTTTAGTGTTTACGTTTGTGTCCCTGCTTGTGGTGGTACCGTCCCAGTCTCCATTCACTGTGGCAAACACCTGCAGTCTAGTATGCAAAACTGTTTCCATGGCAGTCCTTTGTTATCCATTGATTTAGAATATTCCAAAATTTTTCTTCAGCTGAAACTTTTGTTTTTTAAAACAGTGCATGCCTCCTCTTCCCTTATTTGTACATTTCGAGTTCATCTCCTTGGCTACTCAAGTTCTGGATGTGTTCCTCCCTACCCCACCTCTTTTGAGAGTTGACTTTTTGGGGGGTGGGGGGGAGAGTTTAATGAAATAAATGGCAAAACCTAGGATCTCCGATTACAACTGTGAGTCAGTAAGTGGGAGGAGATGCCTCCCTCCTTGATTTGAGGGAAGCAAAACTTAATGTGAAACAATCTTTAACATCTGAAATGATGTGCAAAGTATGTGCAACAGAAAACTCTCACCAAGTTCATTGCCTGCCTGATGATTAGATCAGCATGAACAGCTCTGGAAAGTATTGTTGAGAAACAGAGCAGCTCTTTGTCATTTGAATGATGAATTTAATGGTCACTATGAGGACTGAGTTTTGGCAATGTGAGTTTCATGCTGATGTCAAGGGATGTGTAGGGATCATGTCCACAGCTTATGTTTGGAAACACCTATGAAATGAAATGCAAATCAATGGGAATAACATGCTAAGGTTGCAAATTGGAACACAAATGAGCAAATGCAAAATGAAAGCTTTGCATAGAAACACTCATTTCACATATGTGGTAATTATTACTACCAAATATGATATCCTCATGACCAGGATCTGGGACATCATTACATCCTATAATTATGACTCCTTGGGCAAATTTTTACAACCATCGTATGCAAGTCTTTTGCATTTCTGACACATTCAGATGAAGGGAGTGATTCTGGCATTGACCGTCCATATAATCAAAACCTTTGTTACTTTTAGTACTGTACAGACATTATCTTTGTTTTCTTCCCTAGTCGGTTTTATGGGTATTTCTAAGTGTGTTGATGCCGAGCTGCTGTAAACATTTTGCAGTAGCTGGTGAAGGCAGGTGCTAGTTTGGTTTGGTTATCGAAGAGCTTGAATGACTATTGTTTTCCTAACTCTTTAGTTTTTGCTCTGTTCTTGGTAGTCCACGAGTAACTTGTGTCCTGGTCATTTTGGGTGTTAGGATGAAGGACTTTTGTTGCCCTCACTGTACTCTGGACCTAGAAAGCCTGGACTTAGAAAGCCTGTCTGTGAGAGCAGACTGCTCAGATTTCATCTCTTCTTCTGCCCCCACCCCTTTTTAAAATAAATCACATTTTTCTTTTTTCCCCCCTAACTCTAAATTGTTTGGCAAAGATTTTTTTTATATGCAGAAGAATCTCAAAGGAGTAGTTTATCAGATGCCACTCCTCTCCCATGGGGTGATAGAAAGAATGGGCAGGAAGCTATTTTTAACGGGACTGGGGTGTATGCGTGAAGTATATTGTATGTATGCCTCTTCATGGAGCACGTTTCCTTTCCTCTTTTCCCCCTTCTCATGTTGGGGGCCCGGGATCCCAGCGCATCCCTGTGACTACACTTGATTCAGCATAATTGATGTGGTCTCATTTCCCACAGCTGATGAGGATTATATCAGCTTGGTTTAACAGTCTCATTTTCTGCTCCCAGTGCACACTTGTTTTAATGTGTTTCAGTTAATGAGGTAGAAGAGAGAACGAGGTGTTACTGTTTATACACAGACAGCGAGCTTGTGCAGAGAGAGCCTCCGCCACAGCCCACGTGGCCCTGGGTGTCCTCAGGGGCAAGTCCCACAGAGCGAAGCCACCTTTTTGGTACATGGGTTTTTCAGGGCTTATGCAGATAATGATTATTACCCATAAGCTTTGCCAGATCATCTTATTAATACCACTTCTCTTTTCTCAATGTGTCTTTCCTAAGCCATGATTAACAGATGGTAACTTGGCTCAGAACTTGGGGTGTCGTTGAAGGGGTTGGTCCACCTTCTCCCAAAAGACTTTTCCAGCTCTGCCTGCCTTTCACCAGCCCATACCCCTAGATGGGGCCCTCCACGAGGAAGGGTCTGGGCATTTAAAACAGCACAAGCGAAACCAATTTCAGAAGTCCCAAGGGGAACCATATGCTGGTGCGGGGGATATTGGAGTCTGAAATAGGCACTAAGAATGTGTATTTCTGTGTTCCCTGGGTCTGAGCAGTGCTGCTGGTAAGGACGGTCGAGGAGCCAGAAGAAACTTCCATGGGTGATTTTCTATGAAGGGGATTCTGGTTTGGGTCATGACTTGGCTCTTGCTCCTTTGGGGTTGGACGGCACAGTAATGGAGGTGCCGATAATGCCTCTCTTTCCTAGACCTGCTTAGGGTGCCAGGAAACCAGGGCTGGGTGGGCCTTTTGCATGTATTCAAATCTCTAGCCCCTGGACATGTGAACAATAAAGGGAGTTCCAGGGGCACAGCAGCACAGGAGACCTTTCCCTCTTTCTGACCAACCGGAGCCATCTTGTCAGCCACATCCACACTTGTGGAAAGACACGCTCTTCCACTCCCTGGCCCCTCTGCTGCCACATTCACTTAAGCTCTCTCGTGTTCTTCTTTCTCTCTCTCAACATGGAGTGCCCTCAGTGGTTAAACCCAGTGCCTGGCTTTGGCACGGCGCCAGCCCCGTGGGGCGCTGCGCAGGCCAGAGGCCCCCAGCGCATCCCAGCTTCCCGAAGGCACAGCGGCCGTGGGTTTCAGCAGGAATTAAACAATTACTAAGTCTTAGTCCTCCCCACCTTCCGTGGATTGACTCCATAAATTGTCAGCCTGTTGACATTTTAATGCGAATTATGTCATGTGGTATCCCCTTTGATTTCGACATGCCTCAGTTTGTAAATACATGAGCCACTCAAAGGCTTGTGGTTAGCGTACACTCCGGAGGCCTCGGGGTTTTTGGTGGGGGAGAGAGCGCTGGAGAGTGCACAAGGCTGGGAGTGTGCCTGGCCTGGAAAGCCTTTTACAGTTACCCAGGGTGGCTGCGAGGGCGGGCTGGCCCTGCAGGGGGCCTGCTGGGGGCCCCAGCGCTCAGCCCTTCACCTTGCCATCCCTCCCAGGGCACCAGGAAGGCCACCACCTTTGGGTCCGAATCACAGTATATTTTTACTGGATGCGCTGATGGCTGAGCATTTACCCAGAGTTTCTGTGCAGCTCTGTCCCTCCTATTGTAGAGCATGGTGTCCCTCCCCCCATCACCAGCACCTGGTGAAGAACCGACTGACTCTAGATTTCAAAGCAAATCTGGAGGCCAAGGGAGCGTGACGGGAGCAGGTGTTTTCCTTCCACAGGGCTTGGCCATCCCCGAAGGAGAATGAATGGGAAAGGAATCCGAAGGGTGTGCTAGGTGCAGAATGAGATGTTGAGGAAGAAGAGCAGGAGAGTAAGGGTGGTTAAGATGTGTGGAGGAAAGGGGTGCCTGGGTGGCTCAGTCAGTTAAGCATCAGAGTCTTGATTTCAGCTCAGGTCACCATCTCACAGTTCCTGAGTCAAGCCCCACATTGTGCTCTGTGCTGACAGTGCGGAGCCTGCTTGGGATTCTCTCTTTTCTCTCTCTCTGCCTTTCTCCCCCTCAAAATAAGTAAACATTAAAAAAAAAAAAAAGATGTATGGAGGAGAAGGGAAGGCTTGGTATTTGTGTGGGAGAGGAAGAAAGAGTAGAACCTTGAAGCTTCCAGATTCTCAAAGTGAAATTCAGGAGAGGAGATTTTGAAGTAGATTTTAGGAGGCAATTCTGCAGTGAGTGCCAGACCTTCCTCCAGCACCTTATTTTCTAGCTTTTCATCTCCTTATTGAGACTTTCCTTTATTTATTTATTTATTTATTATTTTTTTGAGACTGCTTTAAAATGAATATTCTGAGAGGACCTGGCTTCTTGGTGATCCGTTGGGTGTAGAATGTCAGTGCTCAAAAACGTTAGAATCAGCCATCTTGAGATTGGATGTGTTGTGCCCAGAGGAGCTTGGCCAGGATGACATCATCAGTAGACACTTATGAATGGACCAGACATAGGAAGGTTGGTTCCTGCTTTGCACAGAAGGAGCACATGCTCTTCCCTCCTCTGAGTACAGCAACTGCTGGGCCTACTGTCTGTGCTGGAATTTGGCTGACTTACAAAAATGTCATGGGATCTTTAATGGCCATGGGTGGTCGAGACCTCTTTCCCACGTGCTGAGTAATTCCAGTTTCATGTGTGAATAATGCCCATATTAAAGCAGTTAGAGCTACACATAATCTGAAAGGGAAGAAGGGACCCAGATTCCTGTTGGTCAGAGACACTTCCAGCTCCTCGGTGTCTCTGGTAACTTCCATAAGTGCTGGAAAAAGTTCTTCGATGGACTCTATAACTTAATTTATTTTGAAAAAGTGGTGATACAAGCAAGTGTGTTTGAAAAGTGGGGTCACTGCAGATGACTCTTCTTTTGCCTCTTCCGTGGATTTATGTGGCTTTCATTACTTGGGGAAGGAAGTGAGTGGGAGGGTGGGGCCAAATGAGAGAGACAGGGACAGAGAGACCCAGAGACAGAATGCCCAGGGCTTGGAACACTATTGAATTGGCTACTAGGAGAAATTATACTTGGTTTCTCTTCAGCATCTAGTTAGAGTTTAGTTGTAAGAGTGTATATGAAATAAAATGGTAAGACGTTAAAACAGTTGAAGGTCACAACAACGTAAGTTTTTGTTAATTAAAAAAAAATGTTCCGATTGATGTTTTTTCCAAATTAAAACTAACATTGACTGCCACGGTAGGAAGTGAGTCCTGTGCTTTATTTAAAAAAAATCATAAAATGCTGTTTACAACATATACATAGGCCTCAGTTACCTAATTCTTCATTGTCGTAGTGAATAGAGCTTAACTGTTGGAAATATGATTTCAGACACAAATGTAGGGTCGCTTTCAATACATGGTGATGTATTTCTCTAACTTACTAAGGAGTGGGAAGGAGCAGACTGTGTCTCTTTTCATTCATGTCTTACAGAGGATATAAAACTTGTGGCCACTGGCTGCCTTTGGTTGACACCCATTCTCACTTCCTGGATAATTGGTCAGAAGGTGACACTTGGTTTTCGCAGCCCCATAAATGAGAATTCTGGAGAATTGTAGAGTCGAAGGTGGGGGCAATCAGTGTACTTGCTTTGATTCCTTTCTTCCTTCTTCTTCAACCTTATTCCTTCAAAAGTAAAGGCAACTCAGTGGTGGCTGGCTGGCTCAATCAGTAGAGCATGTGACTCTTAATTGTGGGGTCATGAGTTCGAGCCCCATATTGGATGTAGAAATTACTAAAAAATAAAAATTAAATAAGATAAAGGCAACTCAATGTGTAATGAAAGGTAATGGGGAGACACAGGAATGGGGTAAGTGGGTACAGGTGTGGTCTGCGTTTTAGTACACGTGGGGAATGTCAGAATCACCCATTCCTAGCCAGTGGCATGTGTACTTGCCATTTGCTGCTATGGTTGGGGGGGGGGCTGAATCTGACCTGCAACATGTTCAAACTCCCTGAAGTTTTCTGACACTCCGGGGGCGCCAGCATTCTCTTGCCCTTTATAGAATTACGGACCTTGAGATTCTGTCCATTGGACTTTATTAATTAAGATAAGCATACCTAGGTAGCTACAGTTATGGAATAATTGTCAGAGCCAAGAATACACTGGACTCAGGATGGCCAAGGTGAACACAGAACTGTATCACTGGTGGCCAAGGCTTGTTCAGAAGGAAGATGTCAGCCAGACGATGGGCAGCAAGGGAAAATGGGCAGCTGACTGATCCCTTCCTATGGCACAGCAATGGCTTTGTGTTAGCTCCATATTCCAACTGGTTCCAGCCTCACCGTTATTTGCATAGCATACAAACAGCGGATTGTACAATGCATACAGGTATCAATGGCATTGGCAGTGGACCATGAAAATGAATGAGACCTGTCTGTCCTTGTTGTAAGACCTTCCCAAACCACCCCAGCGACTGCCTGGAAGAAGTTCAGTCTTGCTAGTGTGTGTGTGTGTGTGTGTGTGTGTGTGTCCCTGACCTATCTTTGTTCTTACTTCTGGGGTCTGAAAGTAGATTTACATAAAGGGTAGGAGGCGATGGGATTAAAATCCCATAGGAGAGAAGTACCCCGAGGAAGAAAACCCAGGAGATTCATTTAATAAGAAGAGAAAAATGGAGGAAGTTGAAGGGAGGTTGGTTGGTGGCGGGGGCGGGGGGTGTAGTAAATGAGAGAGTGAATGAGAAGGGTTTCTGACAATTAACTAATTCTCCTTGCTCCAACCCATGACAGAATTAATCACACATTAACACACTGACAGCAAAATTAATGTCATATGCAAATTAATAGTGTGGGCTTGGCATTCAACAGCCTGTTGGCTTTTTAAGGCTGGCGTTGTGGTTACACCCCCAGCCCCAGCCCATAGGTGGCTGTATTGGTGCCACCCCACCCTCTTTCTGCCTGAGAATACCCACTGCCACTCTGGAACAGAGCGACATCCCCTCGGCTGTCTTGAAGCAACTTATGTCAAAACCTGTAAGCGATGGTGCCAAGTCAGGAATAAGGAGTGTGGTTGGGAACCTTTGGGCTCTGATACTTTCTTACCTCCACCATATGGGAAACACTCCTAGGAAGCCACCGCACCGTTGCTCCCCAGGTGTCGTCCTTAAGAGATGCGTCGAGTCGGAGGGAAGGAGTGTTGAGTATAGGTCCCTCAAATCTAAAGTCATTCTAGTTTTCGTTACGAACTACAAAGTGAAGATTGTTTTATGTGGCTTCCAGTAGGTTTGATCTTTTGAAACCAACTCTGAAAGAGAAAATGTGAGCGTCTCCTTGATGCTAGCGAGTAAATAACCAGAAGAAAGAGTAGTTTGTTTTTCAATATTTTGATGGCTGAACTTTCATGCCTGGGGCAAGTGCGAGCTAGCCCCGTTACAGCCGATGACTAACCCGCTTGTGAATTCTCCATCCGGGATAATTATTATTTTGACACTTAATAAGTAACAGCGTTGTGAAGCAGGCGTTACACAGAACATAAAGACATGATCCTGCCCGGGAGGCCCTTTAGGAAGGACGAAAGCAATTCAAAGTAGGGTAAAAACAGTCAACTGTTTATGTTGATTTCGAATGAGTATTGGCATTTTCTTAGTGGTGCTGATTTCCTTAGCTTTTTCATTAGCTCCCACTTCATCTTCTACCAAGGAGAAGAGACTTGAGATTGATGAGGTCAGGACAGGGACCTGAGAAGCAGTGTTGCTGGCTGTGGAATTAGTTTTAGTTCTGGGGTGTGATGGTTCTTCTTTTCGTTTTGTGTCTAAAACAGCTGTGGAGACCAAGTCATGGCCTAAATCGGGCCGTGGACATTGGGACCCTGGAAAACCGTTAATGTAATATTTTGGTTTTACAAATGAAGTGAGGAGTTCTATATATATAGTTCTATCTATAGCTTTTATCCTTGACATCCAGACAGATGTATATACATACATAAATATACATACATATATAAATAGACATATATCTATGTATATATATATATTTGCTATAATTTTATAGATGGTAGAGTGTCTTAGATACTGCTATTTCTGTTGGTCCTTGTAGTCTTTTTAACCCCACAGAGACCCTGGTGTGGACAGAACAGAGAGACAGGCTGGAGGATAGGATTCTGTTCTGTTCCTATATCTGTTGCGTACCAGCCCCAGACCTTGAACGTGTGCTCTAATATCATCTGTAAAATGGAGCCTGTTTGTCTCCCAGAGTTAACAGCATTGAGTATCCTGATAGAGGTGCAGGAGTTGTAAAAACTGTGCAGCACATAGTAATTGAAAGTGAGTATCTTAGGATTAATAGCTCATTGCTCAAGACAATTTCATAGGTAAAAACCAGGTAGTGGGCGAGCCCCTGGGGTGACCCGGAATGTGCTTGGCCACAGTCATGCTTACCTGGCACTCATTTTTACTCTAGTCCCTGCATTGAAGGTAGCAAATCAGATGGATGTCCTTGCTGTGACTCTGAGGCTGGCCTTGATGTTGGCCCTTTTCCTATACGTACCATAGGGTAAGGAGATGTTCTCATCTCAGTTGTCACCTCCCACTTGGTGTCATTGGCATCATGGATTGAATAGGATGTGATGGATTCAGGCTGAGAGAGAAGGAACAAGGGACAGTGGCCAAAGGGAAGGTCGTTTGTCCGGAACAGGTGGGCCTGAACTGGTAGCATGGCCTTGAAGTCCTGCTGGAGGAGATGGGAGAGTCTGTGCAGCTCAAACCCTCTGAGAAGCAGGTGTTAGCAATGGGAACGGGCTTGTCGAAGTAGCTTCAGAGAGAAGAACTTGAGTGCAGAGAGAGTAGTTAAGATAGAGTGCTTTGGTGTCCTTGCCTGGAGTCTGAGTTCTCAGAAGGACAGTGACACATGCACGTTTGGTTATTTGCACTCTTGTCATGGGGGAACCTTGCCTGCTGTTTGTGTCCTGTGAGGGCGGGGCGGGAGCTCCCAGGTGTGACTGTGTTCTGCAAAGTGCTGCAGGGCTGAGGAGAAGGAAGTGCGGCCACCTCCATAGCCAGTCCCCACCCCCACTCCCCAGATGCCCTTTGGGTGCGGCTTGGTTTTGGAGCTGGCTCCGAAATGGGAGTTGGGCCTGTTTCGGTTTTGCATCTGTGCCTCTGGCCGTTTAAAATTTTCCCTAGATGGCCTTGCCTCTGACAGTGCCTGCGAGGGTTGCTAGGAAACCGGCAGAGGCCTGTCTTCTTGCTCAGGACAAGGCCCCAGCCAGCTTCCTGGGGCCTGGAACCAGCAAGCATCACAGGAACACAGAGCAGAGCCAAATGCACACCCCTTCCCTCTTTGCTCTCTGCCCTGGGCCTCTCCCTCAGGACACCTTGACTCCTTTCTGTATGTTCAGTGTCATGTGGAGCCACATGGAGTGTCCAGAGGAGACCACGCAGCATCCGTGCTCTGCTCTGCCTGTCCCATTGGTAGTCACGTGACTTTATCAGGGCACAGGGGCGGCCCACAGTCCAAATGAATATGAGATTCTAATTTTTTTTCCCCAGGGCCTTGGTCAGGTCACACCTTTCAGTTCTCTGTCCTTTTCTCTACTACTTCTCCCATGTGTCTTCTGCTTCCTGAGCAGGGCCTCTTGCCTTTTGAAGAAAGAAAAGCTGGATGAATTTTTGGCCATGGCGTTCTGGAAGACAGTAGCCCTGGTTGCATTTCTATGAAGAACTTGTCCAAGTTTCTAATACCTGCATCCCCCAGAAGCTTTCTTGATCTGTTGCCCTGTTACCTTCCTGCCGTCCGAGCCCGGTGGTGGAGTGTGGCGGGAGAGGTAGAACAAGGGCTCTGATTCACAGTTGGGCTCCAGAGTTAAAGAGGCAAAAGAATGCTCCTGTGTTCTGCAAGGAGAGTCCTCTGACTTTTGTTGGATTTGCTTTACACCCTAAGAAAGCTGTCCTCTTACTCTTGGGGAAAGTGCTTTGCAGGTTACACCCAGACTGGCACTTTCCTCCCTAGAGGATCATTTCACATGGATTATTGTATTCCTAATCATGAGGGAGTCGATACACTTGTTCACCCTGTTGGTGAGCAGGGAGCTTACTGTTTTCTTTGCCAGTGCCTGTCCAGATGTGAAGTGGGCTTGCTCTTTGATGAGACATTCCCAGGCGTTGATAGGTCTGAAATGTTCTTCATCAGAGCAGTATTCCTTCCTTCGTCCCTCCATCTCTCCCTCCCTCCCTCCCTCCCTCCCTCCCTTCCTTCTTTCCACTTTGTAAACCGGTCAGTTGGACTGGTTAAAATCATTATAGCAAGTCCTTGCTGTGGATTACTATGCAACTGTTAAAAATGATGTTGCATATGTACTTAATAGCTGGAAAGAAAGCTTTAACATACTATAAAAATGTTACACATACAGATTATTCCATTTATGTCAAATTGTGATATATTGTATGTGTAGATTAGAAGTGTCAAGATGGTTGTTGGCCAAAAATGATTATCTCAGTGATAAAATTTAGTGATTTGTTACATTTTTGTTATTTTCTGTATTGCCTTAAAAAATACCATTTCTTGGGCGCACCTGGGTGGCTCAGTCGGTTAAGTGTCCGACTTTGACTCAGGTCATGATCTCACGGTTCATGGGTTCAAGCCCCGCATCAGACTCTGTGCTGATAGCTCAGAGCCCAGAGCCTGCTTCAGATTCTGTGTGTCTCTCTCTCTCTCTGCCCCTCCCCACCTTAAGCTCTGTCTCTGTCTGTCTCAAAAATAAATTTAAAAAAATAGCATTTCTTAAAATCTATTAAAGGTGTCATTTTCCCAAGGGTTCCCAAATCTGTTTGTGCATCAGAATCAGCTGGTGAACCCTGTAAAGTAAAGATTCTGAGGTTCTGACCATGAATTGATTCTGTGCATCTGGTTTGGGGAAATAAAAGGGGTCTGTGGTTCTAGTAAACTCCTGAGTCACCTGGTCCTTGAAGGACACTTAGGAAATAGTGACCCTGATGAAAGAATATCTTATAAAAATATTTCTAAGCAATGGTCTTTCAGATTCTCTGAATGTTTCTAGTTTCTTCACATAAATGAGTCTAGGGGTACTTCTAATTGGTAAAAATGCTGTCTGTTGATGTATTGTCTGTTTCCTTCTCTGCAAAGGTAGAGACTATAGTTTCCTGTTCCTGTAGGGTAACAGAATCTTCCTTATGATATTACTGTTTTATAGAATGTAAATGGTACCCTATGTATTTTGTGAATGGCTTCTTGGAACTATTTGTGTTTTTTTGATGTCACTAAATATTTTTATACCACATGATTTTTACCAGCTGCACAGTATACCCAGGTGTGAAAGTGCCATAGTTTATTTCGCCACTGCCCCCTCCTCTTTTGTTAACTGTTACTGTGCAGGCACCTTGTGTGTTCTATTGAGTACACATCCCTGGCATCTAGTTGTTGGTATGAAGTGGATCCCAAACTCCTTACCATCCCTGTCACCTGCTTCTGACCTGCGTGTCTCCTGGGTGACGATGCTCATTATGGGATGGGGTGCTCCTCATGGAATGGTGAGACCTCATTGATTACAAGGAATCTTTCTCCTTTCCTTGATAAAGACCCTAAATAATTAAACTTCTGTTCTTTCATTAAACAGCCAAATCAGACCCTTGGCTGATCGAGTGGAACTTGTGTTCTCCTGCAATGATGAGGGTTTGGCTTGTGCCTGTGTTTTCATAGAACTGATAATTAAAGCAGGTCTCCTTGTCCCCCCAGACCTGAGGACAGGACTTAATGTAAATGGCTGTTTTCTTTCATCCTGCTTATTCCACTGTTTTGGAGTAGCTGGCTGCCCTTCCAAATGTATCTTATCTGGAAATGGAACAGTAAAGTTGTCACATTTATGTATTTTTTCATTTATTTTTATTTTTGAGTTCAGAGGTATTTCTTGTCCATTGTAAGACAAACAAACAAAACTTCTGGGAATGTAGAGAAACTTAAAAAAGAGAATCATCCCTAACCTCACTCCCCCAAGATGGTTTTAATTTTAAACATTTTAGTGTTTGTGATTTCAGCCTTGTGTGTACAGATGTGACATTATTTAGTAGAATTTAAATGATGTTGTGTATATATCTTGTAAATGGCCTTTTTAAAAAAAGGTTTGTTTATTTTTCAAAGAGAGCATGAGTGGGGGAGGGGCGGAGAGAGAGAAGGGGACAGGGGATCTGAGGCAGGCTCTGCGCTGACAGCAGTGAGCACTAGGCGGGGCTTGAACTCATGAACCATGAGATCAAGACCTGAGCTGAAGTTGGATACTCCACCAACTGAGCCACCCAGGTGCCCTGAAATAGCATGCACCTATCTTGTAAATGGCGTGTAAGAACTTGACAGTGTTTGATTTTCTTGGATATCCCTAAATATTTTGCTACCATGTGATTTTTCATAGCTGCACAGTGCACTGCTGTGGGAAGGTGCCATGAATATTTATCTCCTTCTCTATTTGGTTGTCAGGTTTTTTTTGTTCCCAGGTTTCCACTCTAAACGATAAAATTTTAGTGAGTACATAATATAAACAAATAAGTTAAAAGTGCTCTTTTGATAGCAAAGACATGAAACATGTATTTGCTCTCTCTTAGAGTTCCATGGCCTTCTCCCTTCATCCTTACCTTTTACTGTTGATGGTATGTTTTGAGATTCCAAAGCTTAAAATTTTTGTATCCATCGGATCTTTTCATTTCTGTTTCCTTCCCTTTTGTTAAGCTTAGAAATCCCTTTACGCTGCCAAGATCAAGTTCACTTATATCCCCATTTAGTTCTTTTATGGTTCAATGTTTTGACACTAAACTCCATAATCCATCTGGAGTTTATTTTGGTACATATTGTGAGGCAAGGATTCTTCCATGTTTATTTTTTTTCTCAATTAGTTGTCCATCGCAGCCCCATTTACTAAGCAATCTACCCATCCTTCCTTGCAGTGCTTAGAAATGCCACCATATCACACACTAAATTCGTACTTGGATCCGCTCCTAGACTTTCCCTTGTTCCATTAATTTGCCCTGACTTGAGACCATACGGAACTGTCTTAGTTCTTTTAGTTTTGTACTGTCTGGTGTTAAAGTCTGATAATTCTCCTCAGTGTCCTTTTTAAAATGTTTTCCGGTTTACCTATTCCTCTCTGTGGTTTTTAAAGAGTTTTGTTTTTATTTATGTTTCTTTGTTTCTTTAGTTTTAGTTTTTGTTTTTTGGGCGTTGATGTGCATGACTTCTGTCTCTATGCACGTCTCATTAGAAATGTTAGAGAAGAGAAGCCCATAGGTAATGGTGATCCCCTGTAGACCTTTTCCTCCAGACTGACTTTGACACATGATCACTGTTCTTTGGGTCAGTGCAGAGACACCTTAGCATCCTAATAGCAGAATCACATCCTGCTATTTACAGGTTGTTCACAAGAATATCATGAGAGATAAGATCACATGTCAGTAGGTTCCCTGTGGTAGTCCCCTGATCTACCAGTTCAATATTAGCAATTACAGCAGTAGGGACATTATTTGGGGGGAAAAACAGGGGAAGAGTTAAGGAAAGAAGTCTCTTGTTCTGTACTTGGTGAACTGGTGTTTATTTCTAGTGATTCATTGCTTTCCTAGGTGCTTACAAATATCTGCTCAAAGACTTCAGATTTTTGCCACATATAATGCTCCAGGCCATAATTCTCAGGGTTTGGCTCCATTAAAAATCAGGAAATGTGTCCCTCTTGAATGCTGTTTTATTTTTTCTGGGCGATATAAATCATGGAAGTAGTGCATGGAAGAGAATACCTTGACATGTTAAGGAGTTACCTCTAGGGTGGCTGGTGCCAAATCTTTCTTTTTAGAGCAGCCCTTAGATAGAACCATGCCTGGCAGGTAGTGAGCACTCAGACACCAGCTGCTGATAACAGCTCTCCTCTGCATTTAAAAAACTGAACATAAAGCTTTTAAAATTTGCACCGAGACCCTGTTTTGAGAGGAGGCAGTTCTGTGTTCCTTAAGATCTAGCTGGGTAGATAGGTTTAAACAGAGGCTGACTGTGTTGACTGGTACACTTCTGTCAAGAGGAAAGCCAGGGACCATCCCTGCTTCTCTCCTCTTCTTTGACACTGGGTGTTGATGGATGATCTGCTCTCTGCCCACTTGTCACGTGGGATCAGCGTGGTGGTGGGATAATTTGTGTGATGTGCTTCTTTGTTAGTGCCATTTTAAAGGCAAATTTTTGTAGTTGAAACAGAGAACAAAGCAAGGCAGGGTTAAACGGAGAAGAAACGAATGCCAGATATTTGGAGAAGACAATGTGGGCTGGGTATCCAGGACTGGAGCATGTATTGCTTCCTGCTCAGTTCTTAATCATTTTTTTTTTTTTCTGTGTGGCAGAGGACAATGGTTAGGATCAGTGTGGGAACTGAATAATGTGGGTACTTGGGGGGAAAGCAGCAGCTCTTCTCCACACTTGCCTATTTTTCTAGAAGCAACTCATTTCTTTGTTTCTTTTTGATGTCAGAATATGAAATCATTAACAGTTGGGATTAAACAAGCCCATGTGATAGATCTTGGGGTCTTGGGCCAAGTTTCCCCACGCTGTCTGGGCTGTTGGTCTCTTTCTGTCTTGGCATCCTCTCTCCCTCCACAGCCAGGCAGACCTGCTCCAATCCTGACCTCTACTTTATTGCTGTCTGTGCCACAGTGAACCTCAGAAGAGTTGGAGAAGTAAAAGAGTACGAGGCAGTTCCCAGCTTGTCTCTGTGACAGAGGGGCTAGGCTCTCTGTAAGCATCGTGGTCCTTAGATTCTGAGCACCTGGCATACTTGTCGATGGGGAGGTCCTTTGACCCGTTCGGGTGCTCTGTGTTCCTCGCTGCGCTGTGAAGGTGGAGGACAGTCGCCTTCTGTTGGAAACCCCCTCAGAGCGTGTCGGTTTTGTTGACCCTGTGAATGCCCCCATGAGTGTGCTTCTGTCCAGAGAAGCCTCTGTCCCCTTTGGTTCTTGACATCTTGCCCCATGTCACTCTTCTCTCTCAATTATATCTTGCTGCTCCGTTTAACTAGCTTGAAATTTTTGAATTGTATGTGGTGAAGCAAGAGAGCACAGAGCTTTCTAGACAGTGTGATCAGTAGAGCCAGGAGGCCTGAGTTTGAATCCTGCCCCTGCCACGTAATAATTGTGTTAATGTGAGCAAGAGATTTCACTTCCTAATTTGGAGTTGACTGTTGTCATGTTACGGCATCCCCTTCATCAGGCTGTTGTGAGGATTAAGTAAGCTTCTATGTGTAAGGATGCAGAACGCTGCCTCGTGTGTAGAGCAGGGACTCTGCAGCTGTGGGCATTTATTCATCTGTGTTGTGGAGAATCCAAGCATTCAGAACAACAACAGCAACTCTCAAGACTTTGTAGATAGGCATTTTCACCAGATACTTTTTTTGCATGGAAAAGCTTATCTCTGTGACAAGATATTTTATTAACGACATAGTAACAGAAGTGGAGTGTTATTCCCCTCCTCTTGACTGTGGAGTGGACTTAGTGAATCACTTCTCATGATTACAGCATGGAATGGGAGTAGGGATGGCTTGCCAGTGGGGGAGCCTGGCAGGAAGGGGCCCTCCTTCACTAAGTGTTGGACAGTCACTTGTGATAAGTGTTAAGTCCGGCTGATGTCACATACCCCTGAGATAATGCATTGGGAAGGGTACTTTCCAAAAGATCGAGAACCTCACTATATTCCTAACAAAACATCAGACAAACCCCGACTAAGTGGTGCTTTTATAGATACCTGACCAGAGCTCTTTGGAAGTGTCCAGGTCACAGAAGATGGAGGAAGTGTCAAAGTTTGGAGGAGCGCTAAGTGCAGTATGGATCCTGGTCTGGATCCTGGAACAGAACAGGGGCGTGAATGGAAGAATAGGTGGGATCTGAATAAAGTTTGTTCCTTAATGATAGTATTGTACCAATGTCAGGATTTTGGTTTGGCTGGGTGTGCCAGATGGTAAGATGTAGGATGTTAACTAGTAGGGAAGCTGAGTGGAGGGCACGTGGAGCTCTTTGCCCCTCTTCTGTACATCTAAAATTATTTCAAACCAAAAAGCTTAAAAAACCAAACAGCTAAAAACCTCACAGTGTTTGCTAGTTTGAAAGATGTTTAATCAGTTTAAAAAGAACATGAAGAAAACAGTGGAAACCCCACCCCCACGTCCCCTTGTCTGTGACCACGCCTCCTAAGGGCAGTGACTCTTACTCGGTGGTGTTCCTTACAGACCTTTTTCTAAGGGCACATAAACACTTTTATTAAAAATCTTAAAAAGCCTTTTTTTTTTTTTGCTCCCCTTCTGATTATATGCCTCAGACGTTGCAAAACTTTTCATTTTAGCACAACTATTTTCCAAATAAATTCCTTTTTGGACGTATTTTGGCTCTTCCATAAGACTTACTTCAAGCGGTGTTTGTTGAGCCAGTGCTTAATTTTATTTTCCACTCCTTCTTCTAACCCATCCAGGTCCCGTTTATATTGCCTCTGCCCTTGCCAGTCTTTCTAAAGCCTCCCAAATTAGCATCATCTGAGAATTTAATTAACTTGCTGTTTACTAACCCTCTCCTTTCAAGATAATTAATGAGGATGTGAAGTGCCACTGGGCCTGACACCGCCCCCAGTGGCACCGGAGCTGCCCCCTGTGGAGCGGGCCCCTCGCAGGGGAGGGGGCGACTTCCCCCCTTGTTTACCTGTAGTGGGCATCCAGGCTGTGTGGCCACACGAGGTACCGATGGCAAATGTTTACTTAGAATCAGGCTTTCTTGCCTTGCCTTTTATCCATTCGTTTTCTGCCTTGTTAATTAAAAACCTTCATTTTACTTAGAATGGAATGCGTATTTTTTGTGCTATTCCCTAGACAGGGTCTACATTGCAGGGCTTGAAATTAAACTAGCTGAGTGAGTCAGGTGTTCCAATTCCCTTTTGTTTCTAGAAAAGGTGGCAGTGTAGCCTTCCCTGCATTGCCCTGCTCCTGGCCCCTCACACAGCTTTCTGCTTAATCCAGGGAACTAGAGGTCACCATGGACCGAGACGCACTGCTGTCCGATAGAACTTTCTGTGATGAGGGAGCTGTTCTGTGTCTGTGCTGTCCACTAGTGGCTAGTCACATGTGTTTATGGAGCACTTGAAATATGGCATGTGTAGTAATGGAACTTCTTATTTAAGTATAGATAGTCACATGTGGCTAATGGCCCACCACGTTAGACAACCACTGTGGGTGATCTTTTCTTTGCCTTGGGTTATCTGTGGCAGGTCTGAAGCCCCTGGTGGTTTCTGTACCCTCCCCAGCAGCTTTCTGCTTTGGCCCAGAAGGTAAACTGATTTCACCTTCATATTCGGCAAGCTGTAATTAGGAAGGTAAGTTTTCCGAAGGAAAAAGATGTTACTTTCTAAATCCAAATGTAAATGACTTGGATTATCCGTGTCACTGAGCGCTTCATTCATGCAGATAATTGAGAATTGACAGTGTCCTTTTCCCTCAATTACTTCCTGATAGTTCCATGTGTTACAATGGGAGAAACATAGAGCTGTTTTTAAATAGCTATGTTAATGTCCTCATTAATTTTACCTTTTTCTACCAATTAGGAAATATTAACTCCTTGGCAGAATTAAGTTGGCTTCCCTTACGAAGCCACATTCATTCTCAAGTGCCTTACCGCGAGAGCCGGGTGCAGCTCAGCTCTCGCCTCGTGCTCTGTGTCATCGCGCTCTGTGGCTCTACTTCAGCGGGCACTGTGTTTCAGGAGGGTCTTTGTACTGGCTTATTCATAGGGTGGCACAGTATGGTATGACCAACACTAAAGCAGGACTTGAAGGCCTAGGGACACCTTCCATGGCCTTCACTCACAAGCCACACTGTCTGGCACACATGGCACAGCCCAGGCACCTACAGGGGCGACGCACGTGTCGTAGATGGGCATCTGTGTTGGCTTGGAAAGCGCCTGCTACATCTCACCTAGGGGTTGTCGAGCTGAGGGAACGTCCAGCCAGCCCAGCCAGATCTTTCTTCCTCCCCTCCCCTCCCCTTCCCTTATTAAATCTTAGTTGTGTGGGAAATTCACAGGTTTTATTTAAAAAGAACTTTTTAACATTTATTTATTTTTGAGAGACAGAGAGAGACAGGATGTGAGCAGGGGAGAGGCAGGGAGAGAGGGGGGCATAGAATCTGAAACAGGCTCCAGGCTCTGAGCTGTCAGCACAGAGCTTGACGCGGGACTTGATCTCACAAACCGTGAGATCATGACCTGAGCCGAAGGCAGACGTTTCACTGACTGAGCCGCCCAGGCATCCTTAAAATTCGCAGTGTTAACTGTTAATGAAGAATCTTGTGAAACTCTCAGAGTTTCGTGATTCATACCGGCAGGCGCCCCCACCTGCCGCCGTTTGCTGTCTGCGACTTAACTCCTCTGTCCACTAGACGGCCAAGAAAGGCTTCTGTCTCCACGTAATTTCACAAGGCAGTTGTGAGAATCATTTGAACTAATGAAGGCCAAACTCTTTGAAATCTATGCAGGGCTAGATACGTGGAGATGGTGTTATTAAGAGAAGACTCAGATATTTTCTTTTTCTAAATCCAGCCTTCGTGACCACTCATTGTTGGATGTCAAGATCATTGCTGGCATTCTCCTTTCCAGAGATGCTCAGAAATTAAGAGGATGTGTAGGAAGGTACACAGGGATGAGAGCGACGTAATTTTTCCCTTTTTCGTTTTTGCTCTCTTGATTTTCAAACCTTTATTTTCAGCTAAGGGCATAGAAGAAGCTTACTCTTTTGTTGTTGTTAGTAACTCTATTATTAGATTAGTTAAAAGTTGACTCAGTTACAGGTATTGTTTAGTACTGGATAAATATATAACCGTAGCTTACTCATGTGGCATTATTCACCATGTTTATAGGATGAGATGCAGCATTGGAGAAGGAGTGCTGTGGGTAGACAACACACTTACACGCAAGTTCTTACGTTTGAAAGCATGAAAACAAGGGGTGAAGTTTTAATTGTTCTGGAGTCATTTCATAATTCCCAGTTAAATGGTACTTGAGTTACTGTTGACCTTCACTTTGAAACTGCTTATTTTGATATCAAGTTTGCAAGCCTTGCTCTTGCTCTGTTTTGACAAGTTGGAAGGAAGTTATTTTGCTCAACGAAGTGTGTGTGTGTGTGTGTGTGTGTGTGTGTGTGTGTTTTCTCTCCTCTCTTCATTGATAGCGCAAATGAGTAAATTTTACACAAGGTTTTTCATCAGGAATCAGTACATCCCTGCCAGAAGGGGGAATCCAACTAGTCCCTGGTTTTTATATAAAGTTTTATTGGAACACTGTTACGCGTGTTATTTTAACTGTTGCCCAGCACCACTTTTGTGCAGTGATTGAGCAGAGTTCAGCAGTAGCAACAGAGGCTGTATGGCCCTTCAAGGCCTAAAACAGTTACCATCCAGATACTTAACAGACTCCTGGTCTAGATGATAGAAACATATCTTTTAAGAGATTGTATTTTTCTGGATTCTGGGGAAACTATGGATCAAGAAATCATTCTATCCACATGCAGTTATGGTCAGCTCGGTTGGCCCTGGTTTATTTCTGTGATCTTAACAATTTGCTTATTAGATGTTGAATGCAGTGACCCTGGTTTCATGGTAACTAAACCTGCATCAGCTTCTCGCTAATGTACTGCTAGTCATTTGATTCAGTAGACTGAGTAGCTTTCAATGTTTCTATGGGAAGGACACTGCTCATTAGCGGATATGTTCAGCCTTCAGTTAGGCAAAAATCTGAATGCTTTCTCAACCTGAAACAGTGGGTATTATTCTAAATGTTAAGTAATATAGCTCTCTACAAAGACAAAGTGCTTCCTGGTCATTATGAGCTGTGCGCCATCGTCATTCCTTACGATAATGCCATGAAGGAGGTTCTTAGTATTGCCATCCAGATTTTTATCACTGAAGCAGGAAAGGAGGGTGACTTGCTGAAGGTCACATAATAACAAAGCCCACTGGCAATTTGTGTCATCTCATGAGTCATGTTGGTGCTGGGGAATGCAGCTGGCACCGGCAGTCCTCACGCCCAGAGGCAAGCCAGTCCTCCTAACAGGTTCTGCCCCTGAAAAACCCATGATTTCATTAGCAAGGTAAGTGAACAGGCTGTCGAGTAATTAATTCATCTTTGTGTAGACTTAGGACCCCAATGAAATCAGATGGTGGGGAAGGTTTTCTGAGTCTTCAAGTGCTCTTTCCGACCAATTCCCATCACCTGAGTACTTAAAAAAATTTGGGGGGGTGGGTGCCTGGGTGGCCCAGTAAGTTAAGCTTCCAACTTCGGCTCAGGTCATGATCTCACTGTCCGTGAGTTCGAGCCCTGCATCAGGCTCTGTGCTGTCCGCTCAGAGCCTGGAGCCTGCTTCAGATTCTTTGTCTCCCTCTCTCTCTGCCTCTCTCCTGCTCTGTTGCTCGCTCGCTCTCTCTCTCTCTCTCTCTCCCTCTCAAAAATAAATAAAGATTTAAAAAAAGTAAAAAAAATTTTTTTTGCTTGGCCCTTTAGGAAGTACAGTCATACTGATTTACTCACTGGATGGAGTCTCCTGGCCCCTCATTTTGAAGTGGTGTTATTCACAGTTGAGGAGAGACTTAGTGTCACAGCCCCCTCTCTTCTGCGTGGCTCCTGATCTAAGCCCGTGTTCTTGAACAGACTAACCTGACTCTTGTGTGTCCAGGAGGAGGACACATAATCTCTGTCTTCAGGAACCTTCCGGTCTCCCTGGAGAACATGCCACCTACGTAATGCTGATAGCCAGCACCTAAGGTGTCATTGGGAAAAGATAGGCTGAGAGATGAAGTCTCTGAATTCAGAGAAGGAAGTCCTGTAGACAGAAATAGGATGGGGGATGGGGATAGGGTTCTCAGAAAGGGGAGTAGAATTTGACTGAGCTGGAATGGAAGTAGGTACAGGATGGAATGGTATGAACCGACTCCCCCCACCTCCACATACACACACACACACACACACAGAGAGAGAGAGAGAGAGAGAGAGAGAGAGAGACCACTGAGGGCCCGAGAAGGAGACAAGGGTGGTACCAGGGAGTGGTGGGTGAAAACCATTTTAGTAGATGACTTTTCTTATATACACAGAATGGTGAAAATAATGTCCTTGACATGCCTGGGTGGCTCAGTCAGTTAAGTATCCTACTCTTATTCTTGGCTCAGGTCATGATCTCAGCATTAGTGAGTTTGAGCCCCACATCTGGCTCTGCGCTGTTCTCTGTCTCCCTCTCTCTGTCTGCCCCTCCCCTCTCGCTCTTTCTTTCTCTTTCTCTCTAAACAAACAAACCAACAAACATTAAAAAAATAACATTCAGAGATTAATCATCCCTTCATTGGTATGTGAGGAAACAAGAAACAGGAATATGGACAGACAGATGGGGAATGAATGAATCCAAAGCTGAAAGATCGTTAAAGACCATAAAAATAACAGGTTTTCCCAGAAACTGGGACTGACTGTTGGTTCCTTTGGCTTTATGTCATCATGACATGAACCAACCCTGTTGGTTGGGCCTTCTGAAACAACATGAGCTTGTAGACCATGAGGAGAGGATGATTTGCTCAGTGTAGACTGGGGTAACAAAGAAAACAAAACTCAAACCCACAAAAAAATCTCCCTTATTACCACTTAAAATAAGCTTGGGGAAAAAAAATCTCACTGACTAGCCTCACAGCCACATTCCATTGGGAACCTGAGAGCAGAAGCAGGAGGCGGTGTCGTTGGACCACGTTGCTCGGAACCTCTCAGGAGGGTCTGGCGGCCAGTGAGCAGGCTGGGGGGCCTGGAGTTAGGGCATAGCCAGAAAGGGAAAGCAGCCCATCTGAGCCCAGGTGGAGAATGTTCTCTTCTTTGCGGGTCTCCGAGTTTGGAAATACATGAAAGTAGATGTAACCAGCTCCTTAGGGAGTGACAGGAATCGAGGGTCCAGGCCACAGCCACTCTCAGGCTGCCATCAGTTGTAGAAGAAGATGGAAAGTTTGGGAAGAAAAGAAAGATAAGCGTGTGTGCATGTTTTTTTTTTGTTTGTTTGTTTGTTTTAATGTCCTTATCCTGACTTTTCCAACCTGGAGATCAGCAGATGTCTCAGGAATACCTACTGAGCCATCTCCTTACGGGTGTCCGTGTATGGTCACACGTCTCCACTGGCTCTTGGAGACCTTGTATGTTTAGAACTAAAATATGTACTCAATTATTTTTGTCTGTAAAGATGTGGTGGACACTGCCAACTTGTTGTCGGAGTCCTCATGGCTTGAGTCACTGTCCGCTGGGAGGCATCTATTGGAGTTTGCTCTCTGTCCCTGTCCTCTGTGATCTTATTCTAGCTGTTTCTCAACACACCGAACTCTTGCAGTATTTGTCCGTTGAATAGGAAATGAGCTCTCCTGAAAGAGCATACCGATATTAAAGCTCTGTAAATATGTAGACAGAAATGGAAGGATACAGTGATGCTGACCAGATAAGTTGTTCTCTGGCTGGGGGACATTTTGGTGGATTCAGAGTGGAGAAGGAGAAGGGCTTCTGCGATTCATATGCTGAGAAATGAAGTCACCGAGTACAGCCATTTACAGTAACGATATCCTGCCATAAAATCTTATCCAAGCAAGCAGTAATTAGTAGAATAAACATGTTTATTCTCTCAGTCCCAGCCTCCTGCTCTCAGTCATCAAGGAATGTAGAGCCCACGTGGAGGCCAAGTGAAGGCTGTGCCTGATAGTGGTACCCATAGGTGGGGCTCCCCTCCTGCCACAGGACCCCAGAGGCATGGAGATGAGAGTGCTAGCTGAGGTGTGATGGGGGAGGACTTCCAGATAGGGGTGCCATCTACCTGCCTGCGGAACTGGGCTGCGCAGCAGCAGGTGGAGGGGGGCGTTCAGGAGGGTTTCCACTCAGGAAGAGCCACCAAGACGAGAAAGAGCAGGGTTGGTGGGTGGGGTGGAAGGTGCCAGAAGGCTGGTTTTATGTCAAGTGTGGAATGGAGTGGAGGGTTGAATGCTGAGGGGGGAGGGGGAGTGAGTCCAGTCTAGATTAGAGGTCGGCAAGCTAAAGACCAAGAGTAACAGTGAAGCATTGAAGACTTTCCTTGTTTACGCAGACTCTCAGCCATCCATTTTCAGGAGCCTACTGTGGATCAGGAGCTGTGCTGAGACAGAAAGGCTCAGCTTGGTCTCCTGGCCTGTGACTTGCTGTTCCCAGGGCAGCAGAGAGGCAGGTGGTGGTTTGTAGCCCAGGACAATGAGTCCGGCGTGAAGGTTGCTCCCAGTGGGCTTCGGGGCCCAGAGTGGGGGAGAAAGGTGCAGTTGGGTGTTAGGGAAGGCTCCGGAGAGGGAGTGGCCTGTGAGGTGGACCTTTGCACAAAGTGGGGTCTGATCTTCCCAGCTGTATATTTGTTTTCTTATATTCTGCTCATCCTGACATCTATACAAAGACCCAGTTATTCTCATTTTACTTCAGTCACATAATGAGACTGTTGACTTTTTGCAATTCATTGGTATGGCCCACTCGGTGATCTTTCTCCACTAATAAAATGGACTTTTCACACGGGCCTCATTCCTTTGGTGTCATTGCTTCCAGAGGCTTTGCGTTCTGAAGCAGGTTGGTGGTGGGCTCTGATCCAAACCTCAGGGAAAATACGCATTTCTGGCTACGTCTTAGACGTGGAACTGTTTCTGATTTAGAAAGGACCAGAAACACTGTTTTCCAGATCATCCCTTCTCGAAGCTGCCTTATGTAACCCCCCCGTCTAAGACAATGACCCTTAAATGGGCTTGCGTGGAAATCATCTGGAGAGCTTATTAAAACTCACATTGCTGGGCCAGGCCCCTGGAGGTCTGGATGAGGTCTGAAGGGGTTTCTAGGGAATGCTGGTGCTGTTGGTCTGGGAGCCAAACTTTGAGAACCTCTGGGTTTTGGGAAACCCAGCCTCCGAGAGAAGGAACTGTTATATTCTGGGTGAGACCTTCCCTTAGCATGGTCTTTCTCACAGACTTCCACGGGGGCGCTTTTTCCAACCAGTCAGTGGGAGCAGATGCGACCCTGCACAGTGGCCTCAGGGAGGGAAGCTAGCTCTTCAGCCTCCCTGTGAAGCCCTCCAGATTATCCTTCTGAGAACCCAGAGTTCCTCAATGCATATGTGGTTTGCAGAGGGTGCTGGGTCACGTGAAATGGGATTCCAGACTCTTGACTTTTCTACTTCTTCGGTGAGGGAGTAACCATTCTTAAGACCAAGACTTGATCTCACAAACAAATGTCGGCCGTGAGGAGTAGCAGCTTTGTCCTTGTCCGTCGTCAGTTCTTGGCCCTTCCATTATGGCTGTCAGATTTCAGCCACGTCTTCATACTCTCCTGCTGATGGGTGTGGGGACCCTTCTGTGAGGGGCTTCCCTTGTGATCTGGAAATGGTGTTGAGGTGAGGGCGCTCATACTGAGTGGTAACCAAAGGAGGTTAGCAGAAACCCAGAGATCCTACAGCCCAATGGTACTCCCATTCTTTGAGCTCATGTCCATTGGAGTGATTAATTGGTGTCCTCCACTCTCCTGGACAATTAAGGAAAGCAGAAGAAGGAGGGAAAAGTCTTCAGTTAGACCTAATTTGGCACCATATTGTTTTCTGTTAATCTATTTTGTTTTCTGTCCGTCTGTCCCAAGGGATGGATGTCTTGCTGCTTGCTGAAGCATGCATAACTAATGTCCTCATTAAGGACTGATCTGTTTATCAGGGCCATGCGAGGAAGCCAGCCTGCCAAACCTAGGCGCAAGCTGGGGGCTGTTACCTCCCTCTGGGCCTTAGCCCCACCTCATTAAGCTGGTCCGGGGTATTGATTGGGATCCTGTGTTTGGAAGAGTCTTACTTACTCCATGCATTATCTTGACAGATTGATCAGACCTGATTGAGAACCTCTTAAAGGAACGAACAGCTGTAATGGGAAAGTTGGACTCTGTCATCCGTTAGGATGATTCTGGGAGCAAGAAGAACAAGGCTGACATCTTGGAGCAATTGTATTTACAATTAACATGGCTGAAAAACGATTGCCTCTATTGATCCCCCCTTCCTGCAATTACGGCCCCATTGTTTACATTCCAGCACTTCAGTTATAAAAAGGAAATTCAATAATTATTGCATTATTTAAAGTTAAAGTGCCACAGAGTTTGCTGGCTACGCTTGCTGGTTGATTTAACATTCAGTAAAATCCATGCGGAGCTCTCCATCTTGAGGCCGAACAATATCGGCTTTTAATGAGACCTACGGGGGGTGGGGGGGAAGGAGAGCAAAACCCAGTGCACTGGGTGTTTGTCTGGGTTATTTATGGGGGGAACCCAAAAGCAGGGCAGTGAAAGTAGCCGTGTCATCGTTCGCAAAACTGTATCCCCTCTTGCCGAGGGGCCATCCCCTCTGCAGCCGGCCATCTCCTGGCCTCTCGGCTCAGACTCCACTCTCCTTCTCAGAGAAGCTTCTTTCTCCTCTCCCTCACTTGTCCTTTTTTCCCCTCCCACAAGTGTCATCGTCGTCTTCGACTTCCCACAAAATCCATGGAATTTAAGGAGAAAGGATCCAAGGCTTTCGCAGCTACAGTGACCAACATCAGAGGCGTTTGCTCAGAGGGAACTTGTATCTCCTGCCTTGTCACCTTCCCATTTTCTCTTTCAAGGGAAGAATGAAATAAAAATGAAGCACCTCAGGGCTCCTGGGTGGCTCAATCGGTTAACTTCAGCTCAGGTCACAATCTTACCATTGTGAGTTCGAGCCCCGCATCAGGCTCTGTGATGACAGCTGGGAGCCTGGAGCCTGCTTCGGATTCTGTGTCTCCCTCTCTGCCCCTTCTCTGCTCATGTTCTGTCTCTCTCTATCAAAAATAAACATAAAAAAAATTTTTTTTAATGAAGCACCTCTTACAGTGGAGAAGTCAGTCAGCCCTGTGTGTGCTCACTGCCCCCACCCCCACCCCCGGGTCCATGTCACCCTGGCTGCCTGTCATCTTCCTCATAATGAAGGTGATGAGGGTATTTGTCAGCAAATCATGGGAGCTTAAGAGAAGCCTCCAGGTTTGAGCGCCAAATTCTTGCTCTCAGCAGCCAGAAAGTTCCAAGAGCGTGGGAGGAATTTTAAAGACCGTTTTATTTTTTCTTATATTTGCTTGGAATTCTTTCGTGGGCTCCATTCCAGCAAGACATCTGGACAGGTGCGCTCAGCAGGATACGGAACTTACGAGGAAAAAGTGATGCCTCATGCCTCGCCATCAAGAGTCACGCTTTCAGCGACAGCCCTAGGAAATTTTAGACTGCAGGTGCAGAAGTGGGGAGAGAGATGAATAGGGCCAGCTCCTACTTTTATGAAGTATCTGGAGCAGGCCGGTAGCAGGCAGCTGCTTCCGTGTGACTTGTTCATTAAAGAGGTGACTTCTTGTGTGCCGGCATCACATGATTTATCTAGTGCAGTTTGCTGGAATCAGAAATACTCTTTGGGAAAAGGCGGGTGCAGAGATTTTAGACTCTGGAAAATTTTTTCCTTACAGGGGAATATCTCCATGTATTTTTTCTGACTCAGGTTTCTGTTCCGACTCAGGTTTCTGTTCCATGGCAGTTGCTGTCAAGAGCAGCGGTTCTCAGAATGTGGTCCCAGACCCGCAGCATCAGTGTCTCCCCTGAGGTTGTTAGAAATGCAAATTCTTGGTCCCCACCCCAGGCCAGCTGAATCAGAAACCCCTGGGGTGGGCCCAACAGTCGAGGCGTAACATGCCCTCCGGTGTTCCTGGTGCACGCTCTGGTTAGCGAACCAGCGAGCTAGAACACCATCTCATTGGTAACAACCAAGCCCATGGTGTTGCACCTGCCAGTCAGGAGTGAGGAAGCAAAATCTGGGCTCAGTGTAGAGAGATGATGACTGTGCCAAATACTTGGGTAGTCCTTCACACCCTCTGAAGGATTTTCACATTTGTTTTCTCACGTGGTTTTGAAAATTGCCCCCTGAGGAAGACAGGGCAAGTATAAACATCTTTATTTTACAGATGAAGTAACGCACCTGTTTTGACCACCAGGCACATGTTTTCTCTTCCATGTTGACTGTCACGGAACTGGAGACAGAAATAAGCAAATCCTTCAGAGCGGATCTGGGGAATCAGGGAGGTGCCTAGCAGCCATTTCAGCTGAGCTCTTCTTCCTTCACCTGGTCTTCACCTGGGATGTCGGTAGACATGATAAAGAACATGGTTCTTGATTTTCGGTATATTGGCACCGCCACGGGGAGAGAGACCCAGTAAAACAGATCTGGTTCTGGGACAGGGACATGGGCTTGGGGTGTGGATCCTGGCTGTGCTTGCACCAGCAGCATGACTTTGGGCAAGTGACTCAAAATTAAGCACCTCTTACAAGGAAGAAGTTGGTCCTGTGTGTGTTCATTATCCTCTCCATGTTACAGTTTCCCTAGACCACAGTTTGTCTATGGTCAACCAGGGATTCCTCTGTGGGGCTGAGGGGGCTGGAGGCAAGGTCCTAGGGAGTGGGGAAGGCAAGATTGGTTGTAAGAAGGGAAATACCAAATAAGTAAATTTAGCAGACGTTTATTTCGATCCCTAATCCCAAACCTTAATTTAAGAAACAATGATAGTAATAGTAATAGCCTTATCACAAAGGCTTGTCCTGCATCAGGTGCTGTATTAAGAACTTTGTGTGCATTATCCCATAGATCCCTCCCAACAGTGCTCTGCAGAGGCTCTGTTATTGTTGCCTCGTTGCATGTGGGAGACCCAACAGTGTATATAACTTGCCCGAGGTAGGACAGAGTTAGGGTTTTCCATCAGCGTATCTTAATCCATGGTGGACCTTAAACAGCCATTATTGGTGACATTTTGGTGTGGAGTTGAGGGGAGACACGCTGGAGTAGATGGTGGTGTTTATTTTTACTTGGGAGTTGACAACGGCAAGAACTGGAAGGTAGCATAGAGAAGAAATGGGTCTTAATGAGTGGGGGAAGGGGACCGTCACCAGTATGTTATCGTAGTGAAGGGCTGATCTTCAGATCCTAAAAGCTTTTGGTTGATTCTGGAGGGTGGTCAGTTTGATGTTAGCCTTGGGGGACCCACTTTGTGGTTTCACCCACCACATACCTCTTTCAAGCTTCCGAGCTGTATGTGTAGAGGTTTCTTTGACCGTCATGGAAACTTGCCCTCATTTGGCTTGTGACCTGATGCTCCAATGGGCCCCTTCCTTTGGGAAAACCCCTACATACCTGATAAGCTTCCTCTCCTTTCTGGAGTTTCCCTAACAGAGAGAAATGATTTCTGTTATGTGAAGGTATCAGCATTCTGCAAGAGACCGTATTTTGGATTTCTTGTTGTTAGTTTCCTTTGAGGATGTACTGTATGTCTCTCAAGAAAATGCTCATATTAAGACTTGGAACCAGGAGATGTCATTCCAGTAAGGGAAACGACACAGGCATGGAAGTCTCGCCTTCAGCTTTGGAGCTCAAATACTGAGAATGAACACTCATGGCTTGTCCAGGGCATAAGGAGTCTGGCCTAGAAACCAGAAAATAGGTCAGAGTAACGTAAATGGAATGATCTAAGGGAACATTTTTACTTCCTTTCACTTGCTCTTATAAATGATGGTTGGGGCTTGTATCTTATGGTGTCTGCAGGGCTCCTACAGTGAAATAGGACTAAATTAGCATGTGCCAAGGATGAGGGCATGAGTGGGTGAAAAGCCAACATTAAACAGAAAATATGTATATATTTAGGTTGACCTTCGGGAAGTCTTCCTAAGAATGTGACATTAAGTTTGAAACTGTAACACAACCACTGATTAAAAAATTAACTGCCTCCATTCCTGGTTGTGTTACACCTGTAACAATTTATTTTCTAGGCATTCAAGGTGAATACCTGGGTATGGGGAATCTGCTGTTCCAGAATGACCCCTGCAGTCAGTGCGGAGTAGCTGGACAGCTGTGGACTTGGCATCAAGCCCCTGGTTTCAGTCCTGTTTCTTCTGTCTTCTGTGAGACCTCGAGGGGAGTCACATGACCTCCCTGAGTTTTGGGTTTGTCCACGCACAGGAGCCAAATGCTACCCACCTCGTGAGGTGAGCCCTCATGAGATAAAAAGTGTCTGTGGGTGTTTGCTCAGTGGTAAATGCTGTGAATGGGTACAACGGCCACTTATATGTGGGGAATCAGTAAACTGACTCTCATCTTCTGGTTCCTTCTCACTGGAAGTGCTGATGACTTTGTAGTCCCTGCCTGGAGGGGAAAACTGGAGCCCCCGGCCAGGCGTGCTGTGGTTAGTAGTTTCCCCTCCAAAGGCCCTTCCATCCGCCCTGCCTAGATGACTTCCCGTGTTCCTCAGCAGGTGTCTCGGGGTTTGTTCTGCGTGCCCGCTGCCGGGATTCTCCTCTGCTCAGCAGGAGGTGTGTGGCCTCTCCTAGGGCAGCCTGTTTGCCCAGAGGGACGCCTGGGAGCTTCTTTTCCTCATCCGTCACAGAGTTTCACTTGCTCAAGGAGTAGAGGTGCACTGTGTGTGTGTGGAAGAGTGGAAGAGGGGTGGGTGAGCGTGTGCTTGTAATCACAGGTGTTGTTCCCCTGAGGAGGCTTCATTAGGAGTCCTGTGTGTTTTCATTCGTGAATGTGTATGCGTGTGTGAATGTACTTTGTCCATTTCTACTTAAAGGGGAGGCTTTGACAGAACCTGATCAATATTTTGCATTCCATGCATGAAGAACCAGATGTTAGAAGTTTCTATCACTGGGGAGGAGGAAGGAGCAGGGCCCCTCCAGATTTACAGAAATCAATGTTCTCTGACAGAAGTTGGTTAGTTTTCCTGGGAAACAAGTTACAGGAACACACTTTTTTGATTTTCACGATGAATTATTTTCTAACAAGAGTCCTCTTTTCGTCTCTTTGACTTGCAGTTGTTGGCCGGGGTGAACGAGCACCACATACTAATGGGTAGAATCCCACAAAGTAACGTGGGCTGGCTTCCTTCCTCCCCCTTCTTTTTTAATTATTAATTTGCCTTTTGTGCTTGGATTTACGCTCCACGTTCATTATCGAGGTGCTTCTGATTGCAACGATGGCTTTTCCTTTCCAAGCTATGCCCCCACCCCCACCCCAAGTTAGACCCACAAGGGAAGATGTGGGGCCTTCGATGCTTTCATGTCCGGGGCACAGGACACCTTCCAGCTAAACCGAGATGGGACAAGCATTTTATATTTTACATTTTGTATTTTATTTTTTGGGGGGAGGATGAGCATTTTATTTATTTATTAAAAAAATTTTTTTAGTGTTTATTTATTTTTGAGAGAGAAAGAGTGTGAGCAGGGGAGGGACAGAGAGAGAGGGAGACACAGAATCTGAAGCAGACTCAAGGCTCTGAGCTGTCAGCACAGAGCCCGACGTGGGGTGTGAACTCACGAACCGTGAGATCATGACCTGAGCCGAGGTCTGACGCTTAACTGACTGAGCCACCCAGGTGCCCCTCGATGAGCATTTTAAAAGAGCTCTAGCAAGATCAGAAAGAGGTTCAGGAAAAGGTCCCTGAGCAATACGAGTGAGCCCACACTCCCTTTTTTAATTATTAATTTGCCTTTTGCGCTTGGATTTACGCTCCAGGTTCATTATCGAGGTGCTTCTGATTGCAGCAATGGCTTTTCCTTTCCGAGCTATGCCCCCACCCCTACCCCACGTTAGACCCACAAGGGAAGTTGGGGGGCATTCGATGCTTCCGTGTCCGGGGCACAGGATGTCGCCCTTGTTTTCACAGTATAAGGTACTGACCACCAGTGTGTGTAAGCCACATTGCTAATGGCTCTTGGTGTGGAGAGCCATACCTCCTGCACTGTTTAACTTGGAGAAGTTGGAGATTGTTGAGCTCTTCTACTTCCATTTATGAGTCAAACTGGATACTTCTTAGAGGTCATTGTACTTCTTTGAGCTTTCAGAAAGTAAGTCATATTGCCAAGTATGGAAGTTTCTTTCTTTGGAAATGACTGTACATTTGCAGTTCATATAACCCAGCGTTTTGCAAGCACTTTTTAAACCAGCCAGTGACGTTGAGGAAAATCAAGGAAACCCTTAGGCAGGTTTAAGGTTATAGGTCACTGGCCCGAGTGAGTTTGGGTAGACCTCAATTACCACTATTCTTTAGCTAAGTTGATCTTGGTTTCTTGATTTATTAGTTGGTCACGATTCTTTATCATTATTAGTTTGTGGATAAATGGCAGTTTTTCTTGAGTAAGCCAGTGATTTTCAGTGTTCCAGCTGGCATATTCTCACGATGATATTCAAGCCAAAGGGATGCCCTTCTCATATTGCCTTTGACATGTCCTCCAAGTCACCACTGTCATTGTCTTAATCATCTGCAGGTTAAGCCCTGGGGTAGGTAGGGCGTGTTTGTGTGTGTGTGTGTGTGTGTGTGTGTGTGTGTGTGTGAGAGAGAGAGAGAGAGAGAGAGAGAGAGTGAGAGTGTTAGCATAGTGTCTAATGTGTTGTAGACACTTAGAAGCGATTCAGAACCAAATCTTGTCCAGTGGGCTTAGCAGCTGGTTTTCTTTGGGTCCATGTGTAATATGTGTGACTGACAGCCTACTAGCCACAGCTGAAGTTATTTTGTTTTCTTTTTTAAACTTTATACCTGACCTGGGGCGTCTGGGTGGCTCAATCAGTTGATCATCTAACTCTTGGTTTTGGCTCAGGTCATGATCTCACAGCTTGTGGGTTTGAGCCCTGTATTGGGCTCTGTGCTGTCAAGGAGGATTCTCTCTCTCTCCCTCTCACTCTGCCCCTCCAGTTTTTTCTCTCAAAATAAATAAGTAAACTTAAAAATTAAAAACAAACAAACAAACAAACAAAAAAACCTCTGCACTTGACCTGATAGAGGTAAGCAGTTAAGAATCTTGAATGCAGAGTAAAGTGGAAAAAGTAAAGCAAAACCTACGCCCCCCCTCCCCAAGAATGGGAGGGCCCTGTGATAGAGGGGGAGAGGGTTGCAGAGTTGAAGATCTGCGTGGGAGAAGAATTCCCTCCCTGGCATGAAGAGCAAGAATTCTGAACGGGGGCAGCTCCTTTATTGAGTGTTCCCCTGGGATTTGTGCCTTGGTGGATTCTTCATATATTACAGTGAATTTAATTAAATACATTGGGATCCCAATTGAGGGTAGTCTGATTAGCTGGATCAGGAACAAATTATTCTCTCTCCTTCTCCAGATGAAAACATCTACTCTTTTCTGCAGGGGAAGCATGTCCTGGGCTGACGGCTTCCCTTTGTGGAGTCCTCATTGGTCTCTCCAGCCCCACCCCTTCCTGCTGCTGCTTATTAGGCGGGTTCCCAGGGTGGAATCCTGGAGGCACGACCAGTGACATTTGGGATGGAGAGGTTGTCTGGCTAATAGGTCAGGGCACTGACCCACTCAACATCTGGGTAATGACCAGATGGTGTGGAGAAGGTCATAGAAGATAGGACCCTACTGCTAGTTTTGGATCCTCTTTGCTCCAGGTTGGGCAGCTTGGGAAGTACCGAGTGAGAACTTTTAAAATTTGGTGTGAGCAAGATCTCTGACATGCAGGTACACTCAGGTTGTGATCAGATGTTTGGGTTGTGGAGCACCTGGGTGGCTCAATCAGTTAAGCGTCCAGCTTTGGCTCAGGTCATGATCTTGAGGTTTGTGAGTTCAAGCCCTGTGTAGAGCTCTCTGATGTCAGCACAGAGCCCACTTCAGATCCTCTGTCCCTCTCTCTCTGCCCTCTCAAAAAAAAAATAAACATTAAAAATATTTTTTAAAAAGTTTGAGTTGGGATATAACCTTTATAAGGTGTTTCCTAGCAACCAATAAATAATTTATTCTGGATTTTTATTTTTTTAGTTATTGGAGAATGAATCCAGAGTGCAAAAGCTGGTTTGGAATTTTGAATTAAGCTTTTGTACAGGCCTTTAAGAGAAGATGCTAAATATTCCCTAGACCAGGATCAAGGGGAGAGGCCATGGATCTGCTTACCTTGTTTCCTCTTATTCTTTTCTCTACCATTTGTAGCATGTACCAATTTCCCTTCCAAAATGGCTTTCAAATGGCAGACAAAAGAAATCCTGGTGGCACTTACCCCCAGGAGTTCGACTGTAGAATGTTTTTGGAACATTTTCATCATATAGGTTATTTTTAAAGTAGGAGTTCCCAGTATGATCATGCAAATTCAGGATTTATATAGTTCTATCACCCAAGAGCCCATGGATTTGAGGACAAAAGACATTTGACATCTCAACTCCCATCCAACTCTTTTTGGCCCCATTGTCCTCTCTCCTGGCTCAGAGATTGGAAACCCTAGCCATTTGGAAAAGAGCCTTCATATCTATATTACAATTTTATGTTGAGGATTCAGTGCCTTATTGCAAGGAAATCCTGTCTCAAGGGAGGGTAATGGGAATTTGGGGGTAAGGCTTTAATGATTCTTGATCTGAATTCATAGTTTATGATATTACCAAAATCCCTCGATAAAATCTGTTGCTTTGGATTCCATGGCTATTTTCCCTGTTGTCTTTTATTTCGTCGGTTGTTGTTGAAGCTTTAATAAATGTAATTCTTTTGGTCTTAGAGACCTAAGACAGCAGTACAAGTTTCCCCATGCTGGCTCTCATACAAGTTTCCTGCTCCTTAATCCCAAGCCAAACCCCTTGCTCCAGAAAAATCTTAGTCCAGTTTTTGACTTTCTGGAGGGTGAGAGGACTCTGTGGAGACGTTGGGGGACAATGAATGTGGGCGAGCGTATCCTTTTCCTTTATATCTAGCCCATCAGGCTCTCCTCCTCCCCAGGGTTACAGCCTCTGGAAAAGATTGCTTTGGTGAATTCCACCTTCCTGAAATCCTCTTCAAGGACCCTGTCTTGAAGATAAACCATTAAAAATGAAATCAGCTCAAATTTATTTCTAGAAAAGTAGCTTTTTATAATCAGCTGTTGTAGTTGCCTTAACAGTTGACACTGAGTTTGCTGGTTCTTCGGACTCCTTCTGGTTGTGAAATAGCTGTAGGGTGGCTGTTACTGGTTGGGATATGGTTTTGTTCCAAACTCTGCACCTGAGTGTGTCAAATCATCCATTTTTGGGGGATTTTTCTGTTGGTACCTATGAAGCCCTTCCCATTTTTACCTATACCTTGGCCTCAGAGCAAGAGATAGTAGGGAGTCGTTTAGCCAATTTACATGATGGAGAACCTGAGCGCCCCCCCCACCCCCCACAATGATTTTTCTGCAACAGTCCATTGGTGCATTCATACTTCCGCCTTCCAGTAAGGCTCAAACGTGCTTCTAGAATTTTCATACTTTCCTAATGAACAAAGAATGTGTCCATGTGAGCACCTGAGCCCGGAGCTGTGTCATTCACTAGGAAGTGCTGGAAGGGCCGCTCTGGTATTTTCCTTGGAGCGCAGGGCATTCTAACTGCTCTGCCTTCTCAGTGTCTCAAACTATAATCTGGACAAGAATGCTATTGAAGCAGGAGGAGCAACAGTTACTGCGGCATGGGCACTGACAAGTGCAGGTCAGAGAGGACAGGAACAGCACAAAGTAGTTTTGGGGCATTTTTTTGTGTCTTCCCTGTGTCTTCTTGAGGCAGGTTCTGGGGTCGGGAGATGGGGGTGGGGAGAAGGAGGGCAGGACAGGTAATAGCACACACACATAAAACACATTATCTGAATTTCCTCCTTTAAAAGGATGCTGGGGGAATATGAGACCCTGGTCCTTGTTCCCTGTCTCCCACAAACTAGCTGGCTTACCTTGGGTCATTCACTTAAGTTTATTGGAATTGTTTCCCCTGCTTTGTAAAGTGCAGCCAATAGAAAAATTCCCTCTTCTCCTAAAATGAGGTCATCTGAAATGAAGATTATCCTTTCTATACCGGGAGCTCATCACTTTCCCAGCTGTTAGCGAGAAGGGCCCACACCTTTCATCGTTTTCTCAAAGAGGCACACAAACTTTGTGAATTTCATCCTTGGATAATCTCTGAGTCTTCGGCACACAGAAGTCTGGGGTCTGCTAACTGTTCCCATGACCTCTCCTGTTCTTCCACCCCTCACTTTAATCCAGGTTTTGGGCTTCCTTGTTCTGGAATCAGAACACACAAACACAACAAAGAGTGTGATTTTGACCATCTGATGCACTAAGCCAAGTGACCTTCAGATGTTGGACAGGCAACGAGTCTGGAGAAGTTTATTTTTCTGTCATTTTTTTTTTAATCCAAAGGAAAACCTAATTTTAGATTCTCCTAATAGACTGTGGTTCTAAATATAAAAACTTGACCTGTCCTTCTCATAGAAAAGCCAGACAGCAGCTTTTGCTCTGTGTTACTGACCTAGGGTTCTACACAGAGAGGGTGACCATGTAGGCAGTCACCTAAGCACGGGTTGACTAACCTTTGCTGTAAAGGGCCAGGTAGTAATATTTGAGGCTTTGAGGCCCATGCTGTCTCTGGTGCCGCCACTCAGCTGTGGCACTTGGAAGGCAACCATCATTAATATGCAGATCTGTGGATGTGGCTATGTTCTGTTAAAACTTTATTTATAAAATTAGGCAGCAGGTTGCAGTCGGCCCACGGGCCATTGTTTGCAAACCCAAATCTAAATAAAGCAGGATGCTTTGGAGTGTGCGAGGAGGAACTTTTGATTATTGTGCCAGGAAGACCCAGATCACACGGGGAGGGTCTGCTCTATCAGCTGCATTAGCAGCTGCGTGGAAAGCTGCCGGGGAGGCGACGTTCAGGGGAGTTGGGGACGGGAGTCTGCTGGCTGCTGGTCCTCGAAGTGCTGCTGGAGGAAGAACGTACATTGGGGAAGACAGAACAACCCCTTCCGGGAATCTCAGCCCTGGGCTGCAGCCGGGAATGAGTGGGCTCGTGGTGGTGGTGGCTTCGTGTAGCTTACCCACAATGTGTCCCTCTCCTCTGCCCCTTGCAGCACCTGCAGCAGCACGAGAGCGGAGTGGAGGGCGAGAGTTGCTACTACCACTGCGTCCTGTGCAGCTACTCCACCAAGGCCAAGCTGAACCTCATCCAGCACGTGCGCTCCATGAAGCACCAGCGCAGCGAGAGCCTGCGCAAGCTGCAGCGGCTGCAGAAGGGCCTTCCCGAGGAGGATGAGGACCTGGGGCAGATCTTCACCATCCGCAGGTGCCCCTCCACCGATCCGGGTGAGTGGTCTCGTGGGCCCATTGGTGAGAGGTCTTCCTTGGGGGGCCTGGTGTGGATCTCCCGAGGGCTTTGGTTCGCTGCTGCTGGTCCTCGTGTCCATCACCGACCTCACAGATGGCCATCGTGTTCTGGAAGGAACATTACGTGTGTTCTTGCTGATTTTTGAACTGAAGGATCTTCACCTCACTTTCTTCAGGTGTCACAGGCCACTGTCCACTGAGGAGGACAACCGGAGATGCTTTGTTTCCTATCCCCAGATTCCTCCAGTGCTTACTCTAGATTCAATTTATTGGTCCAGATGGACGTAAAGCAAGTGCTGAATTATGGCCTGCTCGGTGGCCATAGTCCAGTGTGTGAGAATGAACTTCAGAGAGGATCAGAACAGCCCACGCTTGTTCTAAATGTTTTTTCGTTGGGTTTGAGAGTGCCTCTGCGAGTTGTGGCCCAGTGCTGCCTGCTTCTCCACCGAGTCGGGGCCTTCCAGTGGGACCTCGCCATCTCCTGGCTCCCTTCCTGTCTCTCACCGCAGTCCCCTCTTTCCTTCGCTCCCACCTCTTTATGATTCTCTTTCCCACCAGGACCTCACTCTGTAGAATATTCCTTCTTCTGTGTTTTCAGCCCTTCCAATCCCTTTCTCTCAACTTGGAATCACAGGGCAGTCAGGGCCTCTTTAAAAACAACAGAACAAGAGCTTTCCCATAATCCTGTGTCCTGCTCCTCTCTCTGTAATAGAATCTTCAGGGTTCTTGAAAGAATAGCCTGTATTGGTCATCTCCAGCCCATGCCTCAGCTTATCGTAGCCTGTCTCCCCCCATCAGCAAACCACCCTTGAGAGGTCACCATTGACCTTGGATTTACCCAAGCCTGTAGCTACCTGCTGTCCCTCCCTGTACTTCCTTCTGTGGTCTCTGAAAGTATTGCATGGCCCCACCCCAAAGCTCCCTTCCCTGAGCTTCCAGCGTGTGTTTCTGTCTTGTCCTTGTGCTTCCCTTGACCATACTTCTCTGCCCGGCCCAGCCCCCGGCTCATGGTCATCGGCCTGCCCCACATTCTGGTGTCAGCCAGGTGTTAGGCCCTGTTCCCTGGCTCCCAGTCCTTTAAAGCTTTGATCTCCTAGTGTTATCAGATACGCTTCAGACAGCTCCCTGAATTTCTCTTTGGTGCCGCGAGTATGAGTTCACCCCTGCCCCGCACCCCAGCTTCCCTCTCCTGGTGGCATGTTGTTAAACCACCTGGCCAACCTGGAGACTCGAGGCCATCCTTCATCTGTCTGTCACCAGCGGTACCTTCAGCCATTGAGCTGTAGTGGCCGCATGGAGTTGTTAATCTTAATTTTACATAATTTCACATTTTTATAGTTCTTAAAGGCCAAGAAGTTATATAAGCCTTATGAAAAATGGCATCCCCCATCCCATTGCCCTGAGCAGTGGCTTTCAACTTTCAGTTGTCTATCTTGTTATTTATTTCCATCTTTCTAAATGTGCTTCTCCTACTTTTTCTTGTTTGTTTTTTTTTGTTTGTTTTAGACACTATCTATTGGCTTTCTACTCTGAACGATGAGGCTTTCACTAGTATTCCATTCTACAAACCACATGCTCCTATTCACACACACCCACCCACAAACTCACACGTAGACACCTCATACTCCATACACTCCCCCTGCCCCACATACCACCCTTGCACCCCCTACACCACACTCCCCAGCCTCCCCCGTATACCCAGTCTTCCCCTCCCTCCATCTTCCATGATGATTAAATCATAATTTGGGGTTATATTAATATTCAGTGTTTTCATTATTCTAACTCTATAAATATTAATCACAGCTGAGCCATGTAGAGTTTTATAATTTCATTTACCTTCTTGTACAACTTTTTATTTTCCCTGGTTTGCTAGGTACCTATGATTAATTCATGGCTAGCCCTCTGCCAGACTATACATTTCCTGGTCTCTGAAGGCCCTGCCAGATCACTTGTTCTGTCAGCTTCGTTTCCTCCTGGAAGTGTCCCTCCTGAGCCCCTCCAGACCCCTCTGCCCCCTGCCCCTGTCCCTACTCCTTGTGGCTCCTTAGCTCTCTTCACGTAAATGAAGTGAGCGGCTATCTGCGAGGGGGAGCATGTGCCCTCCCTGTGGGAGTAGCTGACATTCAATTCTCAGAGTGGAGAGGTCAGTCCTTCTTTCTGCAGGAACCAGGGTCATTTCTTGGGTGCCAGCATAACTTTTGTCACCTCTGGGTCACTGCAAGACTGTCCTTTCCCATGTGTTTTTCAGATGTCTCTTCTGGTTCAAGTTCAAATACCAGAATCTCGGGCTTCTGCTTGGTACCCGACCCCGTCCCTCCATCTACGTGCGCTTAGGAACGAGGGGCGGGGCCGGCACCCCAGACCTGTCTGTGCCCAGACGCTGAGTCCGTTGAGCCACCTGCCTGTGGGGGTGCCTGTTCTCCACATTTTGGCCTATGTTTGATCCTGCCGCTTGGCCTTATTTTGCTAGGGCTCCATTTTACAGGATTCTCCTGTTTCCACCCATAAATGCAGACCTATTTATTTCAGGGCTTTTTTTTTTTTTTTTAAATCTTTTTTTTTTTTTTTTTGCTAGCTCTGCATACGTCATTGTTTTAATCTTCCGTTAAAAGCTGGTCCCTTTTGCCCTTCAATTCTTTCTTTCACTCTCCTCAGAATTCCCTTTTTATTAATGAGGTGCCCCAAACTAAATAGTGTACAGCTGCCATTTCACCCGGGGTCTATGGACTGGAACAAACAGTTCCCTGTTTTATAATGTAATACTTCTATTTATGCAGTCCGCTCTGGAATTGCTTTCTTACACCATTGCCTTCTGGGTTTCTCTCATTTAATGCGTATTAAGAGTTATTTTTCCCCCTGAAGTGTATGAGCAACTTTAGTCTGGATGATAGACTTCCTTTCTGTATTTCAAAATCCTTTTGTATTGTCTTTGGCCTGGAGTCATGTTTTTGCTTTCGACCCTCCTCCCTCCCCACCCTGCGCCCTCCTCCCTCACATACTTGGGCTGAGCCCATAGTCTTCACTAACGACAAAGGGACAAATTATTAGGTAATATTCACGTTGACATTAAAAGTAACTTGGTGCCATTTTAGAAACACCTTTAAGATAACTCATCTTAAAATGTGTCCTCCCTCCCCACAAGGATTGACTCCTAACTTGTTGAAAGAATGTTTTCAAGGAAAGGTGAATTTAAGACACTGAAGGTCATCAAGTTCAAATTTATCAACAGAGACTTGATCAAACATTCCTGATCTTCTCTTCTCTCACGTAAGAGGACGTTAATCTTCAGCTGGAAACGTCATTCGTGTAGCAGAAGGAAGCCTTAGGGAGGTCTTTGAGCACCTTGTGGGGACCCTAACTGTAAGCGGCGTGTAAATGGTGTGGTGTCTGGAGTTCTCTACGCTGGCCTCCTGTCAACAGCTAGTTAAATGATGGTTTTCTTTCCTTTCCGCCTCTGTTGTCCACACACTGGAAGGTTGTACAAAAGAAATAGCTTTCTTCTCTGAGCTCAGGACCTCAGACCCCAGTCTCCCGTCACCTTCTACAGGTATCCAGACTCCCCTTGCTGTGGCTGTCGGAGAGAAATCTAGAATAATTCCTCCCTGTGGTTGACAAAAAAGATCTCTTCAGATTTTCCTTGTTAACTTAAAGCCAGTATGTTTTCCAGTCAGTCAGGTTCACCACCTAGCCTGCCAACCTGCGCGAATTTGTAAGTATGGAGAAGGAGACACTGTGAAGCTCTCCTCTGCCTTTCAGAACTTTGTGGTGGTGGCCAGGATTCACACCTGTCACTGAGCGTGTTAGCCCTTGAGAGGCCTTGTGGCCAAACATGACACACCTAAGTCCTGCCCTGCACCAGACCAAGTGTCAGCTGCTGGAGGTGCGCCAGTGGTTAGCCACTGCCCCCTGCATAGTCCTGCCTGTCTGAGGCTTTATCCTTACGCACGTGGGCAAGCTAGGCCCGGTATCATATTGTCTTTAACTTAGTGTCATAGTTGTGTGCTTATGCTTGCCACCCTCACTCTCACACTAGACAGGAGGCAGGCAGGCATGCAAGTGTACACGCGCACGCACACACAGACACAGACAGAGTGGGACTTCCCATTTAAAAAAATGGCTTGGACATATACAGCTCAGAGAAAAGGAAGTAATTTAAACAGGTGAAGTTTCTCCCCTGCCTCCCTGCCCAGTTTTTTGGTTATGGACTTGAGTACATTTTCTGCAAGACCAAGTAGTCTCTTGACTTGCTTGGGATTGGGTCTTTTCATTTCGTCCCCACACCCAGGTAGAGGTAGAGAAGGCCCGTTGTTAAGCGCTGACGCACTGGGTTCTATCTCTTTGTTGCTGGCACTGGCTATTTACTTCCCCTTAGTTGACCAGAAGCTCGTGAAAGATGGAAAGCTCTCGTAGGTGGGTCATGTGGAGGACCGCTCCCCTGTTTGCTTATTAAAAAGGCATTTCTGGCTCCTGGGTGAAGCTGTAGTTAATTTCACTGTATTAGTGCCCTGGGCTTCAAGAAGACAAGAGGCCCTTTGTGTTCCTCCTGTCTGCCTGCCTTCTCCTCCTTCTCTTCCTATTTTCTGTCTTACCCTTGCCTTAACTACTTTCTCTTTCATGTAGTCCTAGATCTTCAAACTTTGCACATAGGTAATGTAACGGTTCTTGATCGCACGCTGACTACACATAAGACTTTTTATGAGTTGGGAGACGCCGCTGATGTGTCCTCTCATCCCTTGATGTGGATACCCTGGCGGATGTGCTAGCCCAGGCATTCGAGGCAACCAAATGATGACTCAGTTTACAGAGGGCGCAACTCTTTGGAGTTTAAGAGAGTATTTTGTTTGGAACGGAAGCTGGCATCCCCTTTTACTGACATGTCTTTGGCGCCCGAGGTAGTGAATTCCTGGGGTCGGGAGGCAGAGGCCTGCCAGGTGATAATGTGGATTTGGTGACAACCTACTCTGAAACACTCACTGGCTTCTCTTGATGGATCATATTTTCATACCAAGTTTCAGGGAGTTTTTGCTTTTAACCTCTGCAGCTTAAGAGAGTAAGAAAATGTTCTCTTTTCAAAAGTTTCTCATTTTGTCCTGTTTTTATTTTTCAAAATTGGTATGAGGCTGCCTTCTAACTATGAAGTACATCTTTTTTTCTATAAGTAGCTAAATTATATGCAATTTTAATTTTTCTCATAGCATTGAAATATGTTATGGCCAGTTCTGTAATTCGAAAACATTGTTTTTGTAAAACCAAACAGCTGTGTTCTTTTTTCCTTTTTACGGTAGGTCTTGTTGGGACTTGGGGAAAGGCATAGGGATAAACATATTTCTAACTAAAGACATTACATGTAAAAAAAAAACTTCACAACAAATTGGGGTGAGTGAAATTTTATGTACTTGCAGAGGAGTGGAAAAAATGTGACTTTCTCTGATTTAATATATTCCCTGATGAGGACTGTTTGGACAGTAGGATTATAAACTTCAGTGTGCTTCTTGGAAAGATGCTTTATAATGCATGGACAGAGAGAGATCATTATGTCATAGCGTGAAAGAGGGCATAATACCATTAAAGGAAAAATGGGGTTTACAGAATAACATGATTTGACTCTGTTAGGTTGATCACTTTGATTCTATTTTTTTTAAAGTTATTTTTCTTAAAGCTTTTAAAAATAACCATTCTCAGCAAAGTTTGTAATTGGTGTCTCTGGCTGTTTTGTGGGTGGGATCTACCCCATGAAAGCTAAGAGAGTGTCGGGCACATGGCAAGAGGTCAGATATTGATGGCACTTGTACGTAGAGATACCAGCATGAGAACATACCAAGGAGTAAATCTTGATTGTCTTTTGTTCGTAGAGACAAGTTTTCTGTTTGTCACTGTAAAATATACATAGTTTGATTACTGTCTGGTCCTCTTGCATTTTGCATCTACATGGAGAGGACAGGAGTAGTTCTTAGGGTGTACACGGTCTTGTTTTTCTGTTGGAACAGAGTTTCTGATTTGCCTTAATTAGTCCTCTAACAATCTACAAAGGTCAGTGCCAATTGCCTGTTCATTTACATTTGTAATTGTGATGGCTTCTGATTACATATTCCTTGTCTTAGTCCTTCCTCGAAGTATATGCTAGTGTGCCCTCTCCTCCCCCTCCTGCCGCACCCTGCACATGCAGCAGACCAGTGTGGAAGCCGAGGATCTGACTCTTCATACAAGAAACCTTTGTGGGGATGATCCAGCCATCCCTTAAATTTCAGTGTCTGTTATGGAAAGGCATCTTGGAGAGACTTTTGCTTCTAAGTTAGGAATATAATGAAGCCAGAGTCAGGGAAATTATGTCGATGCCAGGCAAGAAATCTGAAAGCCATTATCTAGGAGCCTTCTTGAACTGGGTAATTAAGGGCAATTAAACTTTTCTGCTTGCTCTCTGCAAAATATGCTAATGATCTGGTCTTTTGGAAGGCGGACACATGCGAAATGTGGTTTCATTGCTGTCCCATGTTTCTGGTCTGGAAGGGTCTCTTCAAAGAGGATGAGATATCATAGTAGTGGCTTCGGCACTGGGTCCAGGGTCTCCAACCTCCCATGTAATCTCTTTCCTCTCTGTCTTTTCTAGGAGAGACTAACATCCATACCAAGACATGGACCTTTCAGATATTATCTGAAACCTGCCTCCAGTAGCCTGAATTGCAGTGATTCTTATTCACCCATCCTTTCATTTTCTAGATCTGCCATTCACTAGTTGATTTATTTTTATGAGCTGATCAAAGCTACCAGGGATTTGCTTGTTTTATTTCACTGTATAAATCTGGAGCATACATTGCCCTCTACAGTGGGCTATACATGTGGCTACACATGTATGGTAGTCATGGCCATATATGGCTATCTTGGTCGGGGGCTCTAGGCTGTCTTCCATACTGTCCTCTGGGGTAGGTAGTAGTGTGTGTCCTCATGGCCACCTAGTGCTGCCCACTCTGAGAGGCAGCAACACCATGGCCACTCTCCTCTAGGAAGGGTGATAACAAGGGGCACTGCTCAAAAGAAAAAAAAAGGACCTGCTGGTGGTTACTGGGGTGTGTGTGTGTGTGTGTGTGTGTGTGTATTCTGTATTGGGTGGTGCCCTGCTGAAGGATATGAGCATGCCAGAGAGCCCAGAAACACAGGAACCCCCCGGGGGAGACTTAGAATATCATATCATACCAAGTGTTATTTTAGGGAAATCTTTATGCCAAGTTACCTTTGAAAAGGGCTATCTAAGGAACTTGAAAGTTTGAAACTTGACCTTCAGGTGAACAGGGATTGTTAGCCAGTGAGTGGGTGTTCTTGCTAGGTTGGGGTTTGGGGATTTCATTTGAGGGGAGGGGCCTGCTGATGACCACTGTAGCAGGAAACAGCAGCCCTGTGTGCGCGCGTCCCGCACCCCAGCCTTGGCACTTAGTACCCCTTGTGTTGCTCGTGTGTAGTTTTCAAGAGAAGTTAAGGCTTGTATTATTTGCTTTGCCCTTAGAAATGTGCAAAGAATCCATATTTTGGGCTACTTAAATTCTATATTAAACTTGTTCCTGACCTTGGTTGGGGGCCAGGGAGGAAAATAGAACCTGCATCTCTTTGCTTACAGAAATAGCTCAAAGGCTTCTCAGACTTACAGATGTTAAGGAACCCCCTTCAAACTGTGACCCAATTATGAGAATTATAGTCTCATATGATTTTTTTTAAACATTGACTAGAAGTGAAAAGTTTTGTGTCCTTTCAGATCAGTATAAGTCATTAGTTTCATGGTCGTTGGGTTTCTAGATCCCTTGAGAGCAAAGTGAACGTCTCCAGATCCGTGACTGCCCATCTAGTATGGTAGTCATGGCCATATATGGCTATTTAAGTTCAAATTAATTAGCGTTCTATAAAAATTTTAAATTCAGTTTCTTGGGGCACCGTGGTAGCTCAGTCAGTTAGGCAACCAGCTCTATCTTAGCTCAGGTCATGATCTTACCATTTGTGAGTTTGAACCCCACATCAGGCTCTGCATTGATGATGTGAAAGCTGCTTGGGATTCTATCTCCTTGCTCTGCCCCTCCCCCACTTGTGCGGCACCCCCCCACACACATACACACTAAAAAAACAAAACCTAAAAAAAAATTCAGTGTCTCTGTCATACTAGCCAAATTTCAAGTGCTTGATAAGACACGTGGCTCATGGCTATCTTAGTGGACGGTATAGATTTATAAACCAGCTGAGAAAGTTCTTTTCATGTAACTTATAGAATAGTTGATAAAGTGTTGGGGTTCTCACTGGGATCCCTTAGATTTCTGGCAGGCCAAGGCTGGATTTGGGCTGCATTTTTTATAAAGTTCTTTGATTTCCATTTTAAGGAATATGGTGCTCACTTACCACCTGCTTTCTGCCAGTCTGGGTGGTGTATATTCTTTATTGCACCTACCACCTGCTTTCTGCCGGTCTGGGTGGGGTATATTCTTTATTGCTGTCCTTTCTCTCTCTCTTTCTGCTTCCTTTTCTCAGTTTTTCTCAGTACGAGAGCAGTATGCTTAAAATAAGCATGTAAGCCTATTCTATTAGCAGCGTTGAGGGAGTTTGATCGGACTTTCTAAAGATGCATCTTGCAGCATGCATGTTAAAGAGCTTTTTATAGTTCATATCTCAAGACTATCTTGAGACCTTTGGTGTATATGTTAACAAAAGGAGCTATTGATTGCTTTTAAAAGATCCTTGACCTTTGCTCTAATTAGAATATTAAAAATTGGACAGTGTGTGATTTTTCTTGGAACAGACCTGTTGTTTTAACTTAAAATTTGATCCCAAACTGTTGTCTTCTCATGAAGTAAAAAAAAAAAAAAAAAAAAAAAAAAAAAAAAAAAGTGTGCTCTTTTCTTCCACTGTTTCCATTGGTTTAAAATCCTGAGCTCAGGACAGACTTTTTTCTTCTGGACTGCCGTACTTTGGTCAGGGCTGCCATGACAAAATACCATAGACTAGGTGGCTTACCTAAGAGAAATTTGTTTTCCCCCAGTTCTGGAGGCTCAGAGTCCAAGGTCAAGTCATTGGCAGGTTTGGTTTCTCCTGAAGCCTCTCTCCTTGTCTAGTAGACGGCCGCATCCTGTTCTCATATGGCCTTTCCTCTGTGTGCGTGTCCCTGCTGTCTGTCTCTCTGAGGACACTAGTCAGATTGGTTTAGGACCTCCTTTTACTCGAACAGCCTCTTTTTATATGATCAAGGTTTCAAAGGCCGTCTCTCCAAACATACACACACCTGAGGAACGGGGGTTAGGGCTTCAACATATGAATTTTGGGGGAACACAATTCAGTTTGTACGATGGGCTTTCCGAGGACATCTGAGGCCTGTTTCGTGTGTCTTTTTCCATGGTCCTTTGGGTGTGGAGGGAAAAATGGGATGTGGAGGTGGATGCAGAGGTGACGGGAGATTGGGGAGACCCTCCACAGCTCCTATCCTCCGTCCTTGCTGAGGCCCCTGGCAAGCGACACAGGGCCAGCTCCTTGGAAGGAGACTCTAGAGGAAGGCAGAGGTGCTGGAGGAAACTCGTCAGGACGGAGTCGGGTTGGAGTACCATGCCCGCTGAGCTCGTCTCTCCATGAATTTTTTCTCACCTGTCCTCACACAGTCTCCACTCATACCTCCCCCTGGGGAACCCCAGGGAACAGGCAGCCAGCCCTGTGTAGGGACGTTTTCATGCCTATGAAACGTGACAGTCTCAGCATCAATAAAACCTGCCCTTGTTGGGCACTCCAGCAGGCCGGTCGTGTAGAAGGTTTGTGTGGGAGGGATTGATAGCCATACTGACTCCTTACTGTTGCTACTGGTGCTTTCAGGGACAAGCAGAACTCACCGGATTTGTGGATAGTGTTGGGTAGCCCTGCTTTTGTTTTGTTTTGTTTTGTTTTGTTTTGTTTCTCTGGTTGGGGTAAATGCCCCCAGAGCAAGAGCCTTGCCATATTCCACAACCTGTTATGGTAGAGAATTGTGTGTGGTGTAAATTGGTTAGACTTCCATCTAAAGGATTTGGGTTGCTGGGAAGACCCGAAGGACCTTTTATTCTTTGATTTTACCTTAATCTGTATTGAATACTCCATGCTTGACATTATCTAAAAGTCCCAGGGCAGAAGTTTTCACCCTCACTAACTTTCATTGAGGGCCTATCCCCACCTGTCTGTAGGGTTGGCACATTCTCATTCCCAACCCCCATCTTTCCGAATGTGAGCCTGGGATGTAGGCCTCAAAGCCAACTTCCAGACGGGCCTTCCTCGACTGCCGGGGGCGTGAAGCAGAGGTTGTTCACCCATTCACAGCCAATTGTAGAGATCTCACGTCTCTAGGTTCCCAGTGTTCAGGACTGTTTGTGCTCAGTGCCACATGTGACTCGTGGCTGCCATATTGGACATTGCAGATAGTAGACATTTCCTTCCCTACAGAAAGTTCTCATGGACAGTGCAGCTTTAGACAGCAGCACAGCTGGGAGTCAGAGCGGAGGCTCAGGACAATACTCTTCCTGCTGTGTCTTCCTTCCTTGTTATGGGTTGACTGACTCATCCAGGAGATAAGTAGTGTTTTGGCCCCAGGACAGGACTTTTCATATATAGAAGCGAATGTGGTCCATTGCTCGATTCTCTCAGTATGGAAATGGGGAAACCCATAAGACTGAGGTGAGAAAAAGGGCAGCACTTATTTGTGACATCAGAGTGCAATCCTTCATCTTCTCTGGGACTTGACAGTGGTTTGCATGGCTTTCCTAACACTCATGGTCTTCTGTGCTTCTCTTGTGTGAGTCAGTCCCAAAAGCATTGAGAAACCTCACAAAGTGGAAAGAACAGCTCTGACCCAGTCATCTGGGGCAGGGGTCTTTACTTGAGCAGGTTCCAGCCCGTCATCAGCCACAGAAACCTTGTGAGGGACTGCTGTGTTGAGGATGTGGCCTGGCCCTCGGCCCTGCAAACTTGCATCCACCCTGGGCATTGTTACGGTCATGACTGGAATATTGTAGTACACATTAGCTGGAATTTGGGTTGGTGGGTCTTGTATTATTAACAGAGCAACAACAAAGACTATGTTGGCAGTAAAAATCAGAACGAAACAAAAATAGGGCCATGATTCTTGAAAAAGGGTGGGGTAGGGAAGTACAAAGAGGATGGGCAGGTGCTAAGGTCTTTGCAAATGAAGAGGCATCAGGAGGGGAAAGACCATGTTTGACCTTTCTTGCTTTTAGAAAAGAACCTTGGCTGGTGAAGATGTGACTGATTTGAGTCCAGAGGTGGAGCTCTTGAGTCCTGCAAATATGGACATGTCCTTAGCATGGCCAGGCACCACTCTAGGCTCTGGGGAATCTGCCAGTGGGAGGAGAACACGGAGTCTGGACTTCTCCCTCTAGCTGGGGTGGGGGGAAGGGGGGAAAGACACCAAATAAACAAATACAGAATGTCAGGTGTGCAAGGTGCTATAAGAATAGAGCCAGGTGGGGCATGGTGAGATGGTGTAGTTGTTTTATTTAAGATTCTCCTGGAAAAAGTCTCTCTGGGGAGGTGACACTGGAGCTGAGTGGAGGACAATGAGTGTGAGCAGTCCTGGCGGAGGTCCAGCAAGTGCAAAGCCCCTGGGCTGGGGGTGGAGCAGGAGGGCAGGCAGAGGGCTGGGAGGCATGGCTCAAGCAGCCCAGTCCCCTGGGGGCCCTGGCTGTGCATGGGGGGATTTGAATTTTGCTCCCATCAAGATGGAAAGTCATTGATTGGCAGGTGTGAGCAGGGGAGGTGACGGTATGACTTACTCTAATCAGCTTGCAGTGGAAATGTACATGTTCACCATAGTCCAGATGTAAGGTTCTCCCTCTCCATCACCCCCAAGTAGAGTTGTCCCTCCAGGCAGGGAGGAGAGGGGTGATTGCAGTTATCAAGGCGCCATTGACCCCTGAACTGCTTGCTTAGAGGCTGCTCCCGGGGCTCAGCATAGCACTGTGGAGTCTTCTGCTTTAGCCTGGGGGTCAGCAGCTTTTTTTCCAAAAACAAAATCCTTTCCTGGTGACTTACTGCTTAAGTGTGAAGCACAGGAAAGACTTGTCCTTTCGACTTGAGGATGCGTTGTCTCTACTACAATGTAAACAACACGTACAGGAATGAGAAACTGTCTCTGGTCAGGGTATGTGTTAGGATGACCAAGGCAGAGCATCCGAATCTTTCATCTCCTGCTACCCTGCACCTTCTTCTGAGGGGCATTCACATTCCACAGAACTTGTTGTATAAGATTGCGATGTGTATCTCTGGGACAGGAATTTCATTTCAGTGCCTACCACTGTAATCCAAAAAGAGCTCAGGGCCCTAACACCTTTGATCTTGAGGTGTCCCTGGTGCTGCGTGTCCAGAGGTCATTATCCCAGTCTGGAAGGGCCGATGACCCAGCTCTGACTTGGCGTGTCTAGCCAGCCTTTAACAGATAGGCCTGATCTAATTCTGCAGCCATTTCATTCTCCACGGACATGTGCCCAGATCTCAGGCGGATCTGAAGACTTCTTTCCAACACCTAAGACAAGGGAGATTTGCGCTATAGTGTACTGTTTCTCTGGGCTTTACTTTAATCAGGAATGTGGACTGGTTCCCGTAGATGGTGTGCAAACACAGGACTTTTAGTCCCTTTTTTAAGACAGGTTTTACATAGCTAGTTGGGAAATAGTGACTCTTTTTCATTAACCATTTTAGGGCCACTCCAACCCCCTCAGAGTCCCTCTTCCCTCAGGGTTGTCAGGCTCATGTTGAAAGACCCCTGGGGGGAAGGATGTTGGTATATATCACGGATATTTGGAAAGCATTTTTCAGCCACACCTGGCTGCCGTGTGTGAGGACAAATTTAATTTATTTTAAAAATCTGGCCACAGGCAGCCTTTTCTGTTTGTTTCCTTTGGTTGGGTTGGGGGATGGATTGGATTGCATTTGCTTTCTTCCAGATTTGACCAGCCTGCAAAAGAGAGATTATCTCTAAAGGATATGAAAGGTTTAATCATTTTAATTTTGTTTTTATTAAAGTTTATCATAACTTTTTTTTCCCCAATGTGCCCTGCTAGGACAGAAGGGAGAGAAGAGGAGGTAACATAAATAGACACAAACCCTCAAGCATTTGGTTAATGAAACTGTAATGGGTGGCATCACGTGGGGAGGAAGTGGTTGGACGGCTGGGGACAACAGGCTGACCAGGCATGCTGTGACAACTCTGAAATGTGGCTGGCATCTCATGAGCTCCCTGTCCACCTCCAGGGCACCCTTAACTGTGGGCACCTCATGGCTTTCAGGAAACAGAAAGAGAGCATGTGGCCACTGTTGTCTTATCCCCTCTTGGTTCTCAAGGGGACTTGATCCCCAAGCCAGAAATGTAAATTTATAGAGAACAATAGAATTAGCTCTGTTAGACTCTTCATACCCCTTATCAGAGCAGTGCAATATTTGAACCCAAATAATCTGAAGACTTGCTTTTGGCTAAAACCTCTGAGGTTGTGCACATGCACTTTAGGAAACATCCCTAGTCTTTAGTTTTTGAACAGGAACACTGTCCCATAAATGATGGTGAAACAGAGTAGGCAGGATCCCAGTTTAACAGGACTCATTTTCCCTTTCGGGCAGGAAAATAAGCTTGTTTCAAAGTTAATCCATTTGTCTGGCATCCCCTGGATGCGGGCTGGAGACACCCCGGGCCCAGTGCAGTCTGCCCTGTCCTCTGTGGCCACGAAACTGTGCAGAGGCAGGAGTGCTGGGGATCCTGGTGCGGAGACCAGTCAGGCCGCGGCACCCTCCTGAGACTGGTGGAATCGAGTTCACCATTCTGTTTTCACAAAGGCTGGAAACTTGACTTGCACACTTCAGCCGTTTCTTTAAGCAGCGGGATTAAAGCATTGTCATCTCGTTAAACCTGACTTAAGCAGGTAGTTCACTGAGCCCTAATGTATACCAGTCTTAAGTTTTGGCTACGTGAGGGTTTATAGTCCTTTGTGTGCTGTTTTTATGGGGGAAATGGTTTGGTCGTCAGTAGAGAAGCAGCTTTTCTAGGGGCAGCTGTGATTCCAGTTCCTTGAGCCAAATAGAAACTGCATCAACACTTTGGCCCAGCTGCTGTGTGAGTGAATGTTCTGGTCCCCAGCAGGCCGTGCAGTCAGTCATGTGTTACATCAAGGCTCCTTGGGAGTCTGGGGACCCCCTGGGCTTCTGGGCTCTGGCTGGTAGTGCTAGGGCTTCCAGCAGGAGCTGTGTTGGGTGAGGGCTGAGTTCAGACCCAGCCGGGTTTCTCCTCTGAAAAGGAGACTGGGAGCCCAGACCCTGTTCCAAGCTTGCAGGCATCTGCCCCACCCTGCTGGCCGAGTTCCAGGCAGGAGAGTGTGCCAAGCCGACCAGCAGCCTGTAACTTTGGAATTCTTTTATGGGAGTTACTTGAGCCAGTGAAGGGCAGCTTTCTTGGTCACTCTCAGTTGCAGGAACACTAGAAACGAACAAATGCCCACATCATTCCAAACGGGCTTCTTGAGTAGGGCTTGTTACCCACAGGTTAGGCAACCCTTGGTGCCGGTCCCCACTGCCAGACTCACAGAAAATCTGGTTTGTATGGGAGGGCTTGGTTCTGTACGTTTTCAAGCTTTGTAGATGATAAAGATAGTAGAAGGTGGGGAAACTGACAAAAATAGTATTTTATCGCATAGTATTAAGCCGCAATTTACAGAGAGACATGCCAAGAGTGGATTAAACGATTTAGAGTTTTCATTTTCCTTGACAGAAGTGACTTGAGAGGACTGCAGTCAAGTGCAGGAGGGAATGCACCCACCACACCTTCCTTACCTCTTTCTATGCAGCCATCCTCATGGTCTCAACGTGGCTGCTCCACAGTCAGGAAGAGCTTGCCACAAAGCCACACCCACTTGCTTCCTCTTGCATCTCATTGGCTGGAACTTGGTCACATGACTCTCCCGTTCCTGTAGAGGCTGGGAGAGGCTGGGAGATGCAGTTCTTAAAGTGGGTATTGCTGCTCCAAATGAGGAGTGTTCCTTCACCCAGGAAGAGCAGTTATTAGTAAGGCAATTAGGAATCTCTGCCACACATCTTTTAAAAGATAAGGAGGGCATTAAGTAAACTGTTATGCTTATGTGGTGGAAATCTGGGTAGCCATTAGGAATAATGTTTTTGATTAATATTTAAGGATACGGATGAAGCTCAATAGGGACGCAAGACACAAAACCGTATGTAATTGTCCTAGTTTCCTTTAAAATATATATAAATATACTGAGATATTATCACTGTGGATGGTTTTTATTTCCTTCATACTTTTTTGTATTTTCAAGATTATCAACAATAGGCACTTACTGCTTTTATGATCAGGGGAAAATGGCAAACTTTAAGTGTAAGAAGTGGAGAACTTGGTAATTACTACCTCATATCTGAAATATGCTTGATGGAAAAAATAAAATGAGTAATAAAGGGGAAATCTATAAACATGTAATGATAATGGAATGATGATGAGTAACCATAGTGCTATGGGTTCATCAAGAACACATCCCATCATACTAATAAGATAAAATGAAATAACGTACATGAATTCTCATTGAAAAAGGAAGTTGTGTTGTACAAATGCAAACTTATATTCTGGGGACTCTAAATGTACTTCAGAAGCATTCACCGCTCTCCCTAAGCATTTTTTCAAGGTTACTCACTGGTAACTCTTCCCTCACTTCTTGCATTGGAAACACTGGGGCATGTGGAGCTTTGCAGCTGTTTGTTAAGCACCTGTTAGTTGTAAATGCTAGTTTCTGTGAGAGATTATAAAAGAGGAGAAGAAATGATCCCTGCCTGTGATCTTCTTTGGAGATATGAGACACACACCCACATACAAGATTAACGGGGTTCAATATGACCCACTGTAATTACCAGGTAGTAGGGCAGGGCAATAAATAGCCCAGACAATCCAAGGTGTGAGGAAGTCTTGAGCTGAATAACTGGGAAGCTCCAAGGAATAGGCCTACCTGTTCCTGGAAGGATGGATGGGTAGGAGCAGGCCAAGGAAGAGGACCCATGGGTGTTGGAGTTCAGGAGGTTGGTTGAGGAGTTGAAGGGCTAGTGAGCAGGTCGTTGTAGCTAGAGAAAGGATGTTGGGCCAAGATTAACAATTGCAGTCCCATTTTCTTCCATCTTTTCTATCTAGCTTTCTCTGCTTTCCCGTCCACTATGCCAGTCTGCTTTTTTAAGAGGATAGAATTACAAGTGTGACTATCATAGATTTATTAAAAACAAACACACAGAAACTCCTGTGTTTCCTATAACCTAATCAGATTCAGAGCCTCAAGAGAAATTTTTGCATGTGTTAAACCTTCACATGTGCTAAACCTTGACTAAAACAAAGACTAATAAATAGGAATAATACATTGATTTCTGAGCTGTTTGTGTTGAGGGGAACTCCAAATGCTGGTGAGAGCTCTGTTTTTATTTAATATTTTCATTAGTAGTTTGCAAATAACAAATAGTAAATGAAATTTCCATGCAATCTAAAATATTTATGCAATAATGTGTATAATTAGAAATACTTAACAATAGAAAAATTATACAATTGAACTAGAAGTGTTAGGAATCTTAGTGTTTTTCATTTTAAAATTGTACTTTTAAAAAAATTGTTGATTGAGATAGAATTTTAGGTTTACACACAAGTAAAGACTGAAAAGAATTCTTACATACCTTTATCCAGATTCCCCAAGTCTTAACTTTTACTACATTTGCTTTATCAAGCTCTCTGTTTCACACCCTCTCACTCCCTACTTCCATGTGTAAAATATAGATGCAGATATGCACATTGTTGCTGTTCTGTTTCAGAGTAGATTTTAGGGGTATCTCTAAATATATTAGTGTATATTTTCTAAGAACAGGAACACCATCTTAAGTAAACACGCAGAAATTACCCAAATCAGAAAATAGCATTGATACCAAAATTCATGATAATCTTCAGATCTTCCTCAGATTTTCCCAGTAACGCCCTTTTTATGAAAGAAAACCACAGATCACTAGTTGTATTCATCTGCCCTCTCTTATGTCATTGAATCTGGAATAGTTCCTCAGTCTTTCATTCTTCTTTTACAACCTCAAAATATTTGATGAGTACAGATCCATTAGTTTGTAGGTGCCCTTCAATTTAGGTTTGTCGGGTCTTTCCTTATCATTAGAATCCAGTTTTGTGTTTTGGAAGGGACATGCTACTGATTTGTCTCCACATTGATTAGTTTTAGTGATATTTTATAGTTGATGGTTAAACTCATGTAAGGTCAAAGATGAGGGGGGATCTGGGCTAGTGGAATGGGGACTTAAGGGTTGAGCTACTTACTGGTGTGGTTCCATGCAGAAGAAATAGGGAGAAAGCAGCTAAGGTGTCTCATGTGGGTACTGAGGTGGGTCCTGATGCTCCGAATGGGAGAGAGCAAGTTGAGAAGCCGGTGTGGGTAAGAAAGGAGTATGAAAAGGACCTTATCATTGAAACCACACATTCTTCTCTCGTCTCCCACTTTTCTAAGTCAATATAATGCCAACTAGTACCACAGAGTCTTATGCATAATTATAATTATGTGCTGTTTATTTATCTCTTATTGTTCAGAAAGGTTTGACAACCTTGTTTGGCTGACTGTTTAATACCTTCTTACTGTTCCTCCCTAAAATCTTAAACTTCTTTGGAGCAGGAATCGTGTCTTATGCTACTTCTTTCATGGGTACCTGGTTCAGGATCTCTCCTGTCAGTGAGTAGCTCAGCCAGTGAGCTACTTGGGTGCCGTCTTGCTGGATTCCTGTGGATCCTGCACTGGGCCCTGAGCCTTCCCTGTCACACACACTTACTCTGCTCTGTATTCTTGCTCTTGTTGTCTTTTTCCTGCTGCCACAGTCATTCAACCCTTTTGATGATTAGTGAGCACTAGCCCAGAAAAACCACCTTGAACAAGTTGGTGCATGGACCCAGGTTATCGTTAGAAGAGGAGAGCTGCTGCCTTGAGAAGAAAGTGCTTGGTCATGTACAGCCTCACTTCTCTTTTCTTTTTCTTCTTTAATGTTTACTTACTTATTTTGAGAGAGAGCATGAGTGCAAGCAGGGGAAGGTCAGAGAGAGACACAATCTCAAGCAGGCTTCATGCCCAGTACAGAGCCCAATGCAGTGCTCCATCCCATGAACTGTGAGATCATGACCTGAGCCGAAACCAAGAGTCAGAGGCTCAACCGATGGAGCCACCAGGCGCCCTCCTCTTTTGTTTCTGCAAAAGATCCTACTCTTCCTGGATCGGTTACTTTCTACATTGGCCAGAGAGTTGACAGGAAGTGACCACATGAGCAAAAACAGATAAGCCAACCAAATAAATGCGGATTCCAGGTTTAAACTAGTGTCTGCAATAAACAGAGGAAGAGTCCAATTGCTCATTGACTCCAAAGGGCACTAGCTCATGGAATCCTGGTATAGCTCCTGACGGCGTTCAGGCTTGGGCGTGTTTTGTCTTCCAAAAGTTGTTTCCTGTGTCCTTCTATCCTCTGCATGGAAAAGGTGTGGAGGACACACTGTTTAGAAACAATACTTTGTCTTCCTACTTGGAATCACACCAAGTACACCTCTTTATTTGATAAGGTGCACATTTCCAGGGTTCTGTTATCTGGGTGACACCATTCTGGACTTTGCCCTTACCCTGCTTAAAATTGCTGGTTTTTCTGAATTTAGTGTAAGTACACAGGGTAATCACATAATATGCTACTCTGCCATCCTTTTCTTTATGGAATAGAATTACTCCTCTCAGCAGGGTCACACATGACAAGCTTCAGGTATGTTCCACGCTGGTGCTGAGAATGCCAACTGGGTGGTCTCATGCTGGGTTAGTGAGACTCAACACTGGACCCTCCAGGTCATTTCTGTTCAGCCCATTGCTGGGAAACATTCATGTCAATGAAGTGCATTTTTAATTAGTGTATACGCAGTGCAGTGCTCCTCCAAAATCGAGAAAGCAACAAATGCTTAGGATGTTTTAAAAATGCCATGTTGTATGGGGGGAAGGGAGGTTGGGAAATCACACAACCCTGAAGGATAAGACATCGCCCTCTCCAAAGATAATGACCTTTCATGTTTTTGGAGAACTTCCTTCCAGAAAGACTGTAATTTAGGGAATGTGGATATTTACTGCTTATTCTGTCATTTCCAGGTCATTTTTTGACATCACGTAGAGCTGTGACTGTAGGTTAATGAGTCTATGCCCGTGTCATTGATGGATAAGGCCGCTGCATTGGGTTCCATAAGAAAAATGTCACTTCTGTAACTTTGAATGTGTTCAGAGAGGTGAAATTGCTTTGAAGATCCTCTAGAATAAAATGGAAGGGCCCACGAATGTCTTCATACATCGTCCTGTGACCCAGTGTCCATCCCATTTCCTTCTGTGGCTCTGGAAACTCTGAGGAAAACCTTCTTTGGTTCTTTTTCTTCGTTTCTCATGCCAGTGAACATTGGAGACTCTCAGATCAGTCCTGTTTGCAAGAGCTTTCATTTATTTGTTTTAATTTTTTGTTTTTAATTTTAAAGAGAGAGAAAGCACATGAGCAGGGGTGAGGGGCAGGAGGTGAGAGAGAGAGAGAGAGAGAGAGAGAGAGAGAGAGGGAGAGGGAGAGAGAATGAGAGAGAGAGAATATCAATCTAAGTAGGCTGCATACTCAGTATGGAGCCCAATGCAGGGCTCCATTCCATGACCCTGGGATCATGACCTGAGCCAAAATCAAGAGTTGGATTCTCAACAAACTGAACCACCCAGGTACTCTGAGCTTTTAAAAGTTACATGGGAATTTAGGGGCGCCTGGGTGGCTCGGTTGGTTAAGCATCTGGCTTTGGCTCAGGTCTTGATCTCGTGGTTTGTGGGTTAGAGCCCCGCATTGGGCTCTGTGCTGACAGCTCAGATTCTGTGTCTCCCTCTCTCTGCCCCTCCCCTGCTTGTGTGTGTGCATGTGCTCTCTCTCTCTCTCTCTCTCTCAATAAATAATGTTTATAAGTAAATAAACATTCAAAATATGTTACATGGGAATTTAGATCCCAGCTTTTCAGAACTGGCTGACTTTGGTCAGGTTACATAACCCCGAGATTCGTGACCTTTTCAGGTAATCTGATGAACGAAACGATCTTTCACCTGAGAAAAATGCATACATACGACAGATTTTGCATGTTTAGTTCAGGCTCCCAACTGTGCAGCTCTAAAGTGTCAGATCTTTCATCTGTGGAAGAAGATGGCCCTGTGCATCTTGGGGGTCTGTCTTATTAATTCTCCTGTGACAGTTAAGTAAGAGAATGTACATTAGCATGAAGCCTGGCACATTCTTTCTGAACCTCAGTCTTCCATTTCTCTCCCTCTCCAGGTCTCTGTCTTCCAGGTGCTGTGCCTTGACCTACAATACATTTGCCAAGGGAGAAAAGTTAGTCTCAGTTCACTTTTGGATCATTCATTACGACAGAGCCCTGCCAGATTTTCATTTTATCTGTCCACAATGATGTCTTTGTTCCTTTTTTTCCCCTCTCACCACTTTGGGCTTCTCATGGCCGGAAGCATCGCATTATCTTTCTGGTCTGCAGCTTCAGTACACCCATTTCCTTCCTGTGGGAGGGGTCTCATGTTGGTTTTAGCTTGGAGAAGCCTTAGGTCTGCCTCTCCCACTCACAGCCGCCCTGGAGTTCTGCAGAATCTTGAAGGTGGCATTTCCTCTGTCCTTGAAGGCAAGGGAAGCCATGCTCCAGCTTTCAGGCTTCAAACAAGCATGGCCTTGGCCCATAGGCACTCAGCTCCAGAGAGGGCACATACCACGGCCTTCATCAGTGGTGGATTTGGCAAGAGCCAGCCCTGATGGTGGAAGACTTTGTTGTGGGCTGGAGGTAACCCTGATCACAATGGTGACTTGCCTCCTTGGACACGCATAGGCCAGGAGAGCCCCCCTCCATCTCAGCAGCAAAAAGCCTGCCTCTCTCGCTGTTTCTTGTACCTCATCCTATAGATTTAAGGTCTGGTCTCCTGCCCTGGCACATTGGCTGGGGACAAGGTCCGAGGTCATTTTTGACACTCACTAGAGAGCAATCAATGCAGTAGTGCTCAAAAGGTTTGTCACAGCCCAGGTGGCTGACATGACCCAGAATGGATCCACCTTCAAGGGGAAGGCTCATCCGAAGCACCCTGGCCTAACTCAGGACCCAGTGTGCTTGTCTGTGAAGTGAGAGCCCACCTGGATTAGAGTGATGGGACCTCAGTGAGATTCTGCACAAACGCCTTCTTCCCCTTGGCCTCTTCCCCTTTGGGTCTGCCTGGTCCTTGGTTTAGTCCTTGGTCTTATCATTCGATTCCAGCTCTGCCTGGACACAGGGCAGTCCCCACCCCTGGTGGAAGGAGGCCTTCAAGTCATGGGTTCATTTCAAGAATGTAAAAACACTTGTAGGTTCTTAAGCTAATGTTCCATTTGCTATTTAATATAGTGATTAAAGTGGTACAGCTGGCTTTCACTAGCCTGAGGGTAGGAAGGAATCCAGAATACACTTGTTAAAATGTTCTGATAGGTAGACAGATGTTGGCCTCACCTAATGCCTGCTCAGGCTCTCCCAGCTGGAAATACACTGACCCCCCCATCCTCATGCACATCCTCCAGGATTCCAGAGACTCATATTTCAGTGAGTGTCATCACGGCCTGTAAACTGAACACCACTTCCATTGGGTCTCTGTAGGCTCCATCTTCAAACTGTAACAGCTGGATGTTTCCGAACAGCTTCCCATGTGCATGACTGATGGCTTTCATTCCTGGTACAGATTCTGACCTAGGCTACAGGCATTGGAACTGGGGTTTGGTAGCTCTAATGTGCAACACCAGTGTGACTTAGGAGCATTGGTGGCCAAGAAGTTAGGCTCGGGGAACATGGGCCACCTGAGAGGTCAAGCGCCTCACTACCCGCACAATTCGGCACTTCATTCACAAATTTATAGGAAGCTTTCAAAGTTTTAAGTATGTGCCTTTAGATACATGACAACCTGTTTCCACGATCTGATGTTCAAACTATGGGAGTGACATGAGAATACTTTGCATCTTCTTAACACACGTGGTAAGCACGCCCTCACAACTGCTTACAAATACACTGCATACACATACAATAGTAATTTGAGTTGCTACTAAATAATGATATGGTTGTGTCTGTACATATGCCTGTATGCTTTCTAGTGTATATTTAATGAAGCTTCCTCTGTGCCAGGCATCTTCAGAGCCGTGCAGATGTGGCGGTGAGAATCGGGTGGCTGACTGAGGGCCTCTCTGGTGCAAAGGCCCTGGGGCAGTAGGAAGGCTGGTGTAGCCGGTGTGTCCTGGGGAAGAGGAGGCAGGTAGCATAGCTCATTACACCCACCTCTGTAAACAGGGCCCAGAGTTGGGGTTTGGATGCTCTGAGAGGAGGAGTGGCCTGACGTGGTTAGATTCACCTGAAGGATGTGCCATTTACACCTTATCCACATAGAGGTTTCTGTCTCAGGAAGTGGAAGACACAGAAACTGAGTCAGAAAATAGTTACCTCTATTCTTGTGTGAAATCTTTAAATCATAAGGGACTGTTACTTTCCTTTATCTTTTGCATCTTGGTGATTTCACTTTTTTAGAGAGAATTTTCTTCCAGTCCTGGACTCTGGTTTGCAGGGAAACATCTGGAGCTGCCCTAGGGCCTGGGTTGTCCTCCTGCTCTCCCGGGACTGAAACTCCGGAGGGCGTATGGGATTCATTGGTGTAGCGAAATGTGTGTGTGAACAGGGAAGTTCTCTCTTTTTACAGATTATGAGGACTGGTCCGAGATCCAGGGTAGGACCCGTTCTTGCATCGGGGGCCTCAGGGATGCCCACGTTGATGGTGCTTGAGCTTGCCCAAAATGGGGTGGCCTGTCCATCCTGGTCCTGGGGATTTGGTTCACTCTGCACTGTTACTTACATGACAGTTTCCACTCAATGCTTAGAGGAAAGATCTAGAGCCCCTTTATCTTGACTGATATTATTCTTTATAAAGACACTTAAATATACAGAAGGGGGGCATGCTGTGTGACGTGTGCAATAAGACACCCCCTTGGCTGCTGGGAATCTTAGGTACCAGGCACTTCCAGAGAGCAGTGTAGACATTCGGAACACAGAGGACGCGTCGCCTATCTGCCAGCTGGACAGCTGGTGGGTTGGCAGAAGGGAAGGTACAAGAGAAGGGCATAAGCGGACTGGTTGCCATAGGCCAGGAAGGATGACAAGATGAAGAAAAGTGGAGAAAGTAGTGTTTGTAATTTGGGGGAACCCTGAGCTGATTTCATGCAAAAAATAAAATTTATACTCTTTAGACATTAGAAAAGGGGCAAACTTTCGAGAGGCAGCAGGGAAACAGCCAGGCTTGGGTAAAGATCTGGAGAGGAAGGGTGGTTGAGGGTTTAGCCAAATCCTTGCCCTGCATGTGAGGGAGAAACATGGGGTAGCGGCTCCAAAGGTGACCCAGGAGTTTGTAAATTATGAAGAAGGCAGAGAGGCAGATATTTGTTAAATGATGAAATGGGCAAAAAGTGTACTTTGCAAGTTTTTTTTTAGACAGCTGATAAACTTGTGGATTGGCAGCTTCCCACGGGAAGATGGAGACATTCAAAATGATTCCTGATGAAACAGGAAAGGGATATCTGTGCCCCGTCCGAGACCTACTCCTTCAGGGGTGACCCACTAGAACGGGCTCCATGTGTTCCTCCCTGTCTAAACAGAAAGGAGGCTTCCTGGATGGGAATCCAAATGTATTGAAAACAGTGGGCGACGAAAGCAGTATTATGTATTTAAGCTTGATCCCCTGAGAGGGAGGACTCGGTCCAGAGAGAAGGCAGTGCAGGGCTGCAGCTGCCGGGGAGTGTTGCCTCCCAGCCAGGCGAGGGGCCACAGACATCCATCACCCCAAGGGGCACCCAGGTAGGAACTCTCCACCCCTTCAGAGATACCCACGTTATGGCCTTTAAAGCAAGCTCTTCTTGGAGTTCAGTCAGCTGAGCGTCTGACTTTTGATTTCAACTCAGGTCATGATCCCTGGGTGGTGGGATCGAGCCTCACATTGGGCTCTGTGCTGAGTGTGGAGCCTGCTTGGGGATTCTTTCTCTCTCTCTCTCTCTCTCTCTCTCTCTCTCTCTTTCTCTCCCCCTCTGCCCTTCTCCCTGCTTGCACTCTCTCTCTCTCTCTCCCCCTTAAAAAAACAAAACAAAACAAAAAACCAAGTCCTTCTTCTCCCTGTTTTTGTTGTTTTTTTTTTATCACTCATTTCTGGAAACTGGCCTCGGGACCTCATGGCCTGGCGGCACAACTTCTGTGGAGAACGTTGTTGGAGTAGGCTCCTCCCTAATAAATAAACTCCCCGGGCTTCCAGAATATGAACCAGGAGCGGCCAGACAGGTGTGTTCTTACGTCCGTAACCAGAAGTGGCCACAACCAAACTGTTCCATTTTGTCTAACAAGCACCCTGCTCATGTTACCACACAGCTGGACATGCTGTTGGCAAAACTTGTCACTGCCCAGAACTCTGCCTAAATTCTAGTGAAGACCGTCAGCTTGACCCTATGGTTTCTTCTGTTGTAATTTGGAGGAATTTAAAGCTGTACTCTAAGTTCCCGGATGTCTTTTTTCTCCATGTCAGGCAGAAATAAGTAGGGTCTTGTGTATGAACCGACAGGTTTCCAGAGATTTTGACCACAGGGAAGCTGGGAGAGGAAGCTGAGGTGGGGCAGTGACAGTAGGATTTTGTGCCTTGCCTCCCTTTGGCCTCGCTGAGACGGACATGGCTGTTGTAGAAACCCACCCCCACAGACAGTCCTTTGACCCATTTCCACCCACAAAGAAGGGAATCCAGAGAACTTTCCTGCCTTCTGGACGTGAAGAGAATGGCTGAGTTGGTAAGAGGGGAAAAGAAAGAGACCTGGCTTAACCGTTTATTTATCTGAGCTGGTTATTTCTAGAAAGAGTAAGTCAACATGATCTCTTTGGTAGAAATGCCCTTCTGTGGATTGCTGGGGGGAAAAAAACAGCTGAAAGATGGCAGTTCTGTTCCCTTTTTGGAAACATGAAGCTGTGCTGCCTGGTTGGAGAAGCCCAGTGGACGTGGGGAGGGCTTGCAGACGCAGGCAGAAGCCAGCGGGGAGAGGCTGTGGAGGTGGTCCGGGGAAGCCCCTGCAGTGGCCAGCCCGGCCCGCCTGCCAGCTCAGTGGACACAGAAGCTGAGTCTGAGAAGCAAGCAGAAGCTGAGGCCGAGCTGGGCATAGCTTTCTAGATTAGCCCTCTGCAGCGTCCCTGTTTGCATTGGCCTGAAGCTTGCACAGGAGGCCTGGCCAGCTTTCCGAGGGGAAGCTGGCCTGTCAGCCGGGCGGGGATCATGCTTCCCAGCGCCTCTGCCCTCCTACCTCGCCCAGGTTGCGCAGCTTGTGCATAAATGGGGCAGCGCGTCCACATCTCTCCTTCCCTGTGCACAAATTGGAAATGACTAACCTTGCCATATTTAGTGCAGCGCTAACGGCCACTCGCCTCTGAGGGGTAATCATGCAGGCATAAATTCGGAAAGTTGCTAAGCTATGAGCAGTCTTATGAGCATTAAAAGTGTCCTCTTTGCCAGAAAGGTCATTCATAACTTGGCTACCCTGCTGATGTACAGTCAGTGATATTGATTGATTAATGTATAAAAGCACTAGATCCATTTGCTTCTATGAAAGAGAATAAAGTGCAGTCGACTCTCTCTTTATTTTCACCTCATCCTTTTGTTTGAAGGACATTTTTCCCCTTCTTTTTGTTTTGCCGGCTAGGTTTAAGGGGGTTACAAAAAGCCAGTTTCTGCCAAGTAATGTGTTCACAAAGAGAACATTGATTCACATCAGTGTCGCTTGAATTACCCTTAAAGGTTTGCCAAGGAGTTGCTCTTATATTAACCTTCTGTTCGTGGAGGAAGAAATAAATAAATAAGTCATAAAGTCAAACTCGTTGCTTTGGATTTCATTCGGGGCTTGTTCTCAAATAATTCTTTCCGTGGCTGGCTGGGGTAAAGGACGTTGCCCAGAAGGTCCCTGGTTAGGTTTTGGGGCATGAGGTGCGGGACGCCAAGGGAGGCAAGCCCGCCCCCGCCCCCCACCGCTCGAGCCCTCCTGGGGACCAGATCATGGAACCAACTGAATTTACTTCCAGCACAGAGATTAGTTCTGACTGGCTGCCTCGCATTCAGGCTGAGGAGCTGCCGTCCCTTTTCTTGCTCTCTTAGGCAGTTCACACAATCAGGTGGTGGAAAGGGCAAGGAAAACCTTTCTTTTGTCTGAGAGAGGAAGGATTCTGGTGGGGAAGGCAACTTTGTTTTTCAGCTCTGATGGAACGAATTCGTTATAAAATTTCCCAGTTCTCTACAAACTTACAGGGCCACATCGAGAGGATGGGGAAGAAGGGCTCCTCTGCATATCCAAAGCTCAAATGAAGTTTGTTTGGTTGTTACTGTTTTAATTTTTCCATGATCAGATAGTCTGAAGACTTTCCTGTTCTTGAAAGCCCAGAATGGTGTTGGTGGTCTGTAAAACCTAGAGCGTATTGATTACCCTGTGATCTGATAAGCCTTGAGTATTCTAGGGGTTAGAGCATCTTGCCGACTAATGCGCTCTGTTACTAAGGTTTTCTCTTCAGTGATTTTCTTTTCTGGAAGATAGCTCAGTGCTAGGCACAGACGAGGTCATTGGTCACTGTTAGCTGACTGGCCATCTTGGATTCTTCAGCATTTGATGTGGCCTTTTTCAGAGTCAGAAGCAGTTGGAAACAGCGCCCCAGCGTGCTGGGAAGCTAGAGGCATGTGGAGTTATGGCACCCAAAACTGCGCTTAGTGCCTGGGGAGGCGCAGTCTGAGGCACAGCCTGCACGTGTCACTGGGGAGGTCTCCAGGCTGGCTGTCCCAGGGGTGAATGTCCTTGGGAACCTTAGAATGAAAACTGGTCACCCCACCTGTCTGTTCCTGTAAGCCAGACCCCACGCACTCAGCAAAATCTGTTTGACCTGGGGATGAAGACGGTCCACCTGAAGGTGGCTACCTTCTTTCCATCAAGGCTAACACATAACACAGTTCCTGGAACAAGGAGTTTCATATCAGTTCACAGCTCTTGAACAGGGAGGGTGTTGATGGCTGAGAGTCCCAGAAGAAGTCTTCCTGGGAGTCTGGGCTGTTGGAGCCATGTGTATCTCCCGCCTGCCCATGGCCCAGGCGTATAAAAGCAGCAGATGAAGAAGTAGGTTGGTTTTTCCCCTCCCATGGTTTTGGAAGCTTGCAGGTATCTAAGCTCCTATGAATTCTTCTTAGTTAAAAGGGGCTCTCGGTAAACTGGCTGTACCTGGCCAATGCTTTGATGGAGAAGCAGTTCTTCACTGGGAGACATAGGAAGCCCCCGGTGCCACACCCCCGGCTTTTGCACAACACTTTGAATAATGTCTTGTGTTCAGCTGCAAGCTGTACAGGGTTACTGGCCGCATATGGTCTGACCACAGTGCCATCGCTCCTGGCAGTCACACTGGCTGCTGCTTCGTTCTTGGACATGGCAGGGGAGCCACAGACAGGTAGAGTGTCCAGCTTTGCCGTTATGTGTGTACTGCATCACCTGTCGCCCTCCCTCCACGCCAGCTGGAGCTCATTGCCCAGCTAACCCTGGGACTCAGGTGACACATGTTGGCCCATATGGGGAGCCAAACTAACTTTATGTGATTGTTTAATTAAAACCTTGGTTTTCTAATTGCAGTCTTAACACAGGTGCCTTTTGTTAATGAAAGACGACCTCTGCCCTTGGTGCTCTTGCGCACGGACATTTCTTTTCCATTTTTCCCAATTTGAAAAGTGCCATTTTTGTTCCCACCGTCGGGCAGGGGGCGTGTCTTGGCATTGGGGGAAATATCCCGCTATTCCTTTTGTCAGCCCGTGTCTGCATCTTATCTCGGCTGTCGTCACCTCTCTGACTTCATATTGCAGGAGTCAAATTCGTAAGCCCCTTCACCTGCCAGAGTAATCTGAAAGCCCGAGGAATACCCCCACGTTTCTCCGACATAAGCATTATTTTCCAAATTCCTGATGCAAGAGTTGAAATGGATATATTTTAATGTTCACCTTTGAAAGGAGGATACCTCCCCTTGATTTCCAGTTGAACCTCGGCACCTTTATCTCCCCTCCTCCCTCTACTGAGGCGATAGGAGCTAGCTGAGAGGAGATGCTGAGAGTGAATCCATTTTCTCTTCCTCTGTCTCCGCAGAATAAATTAGAATTTGCCTGATTTAATAAAATGGCTTCATCTCTCTCCCATCTTCCCCATCTCCAGAGTATTCCCTCCTTAGTGGCCTGCTCTCCTATAATGGATCTCCGTGCCGTATCTCCTTCTTTCAGGCCAGTGACTCCACAGACGATGCGCTCACTCGCTCTCACGCACACACCGCTTCACACATGTGTACGTGAACCAGCTTTGGGGGATCCTGAGGGTCGAAGGTGCGGAAATTTGTCACCAGATCTCATTTTCCCCATTGTCAGGCGTGATGGTTATAATTGATGTGGAGGTCGGTGCAGTTTGCTGTCCCGTCTGCCATTAACTCCGCCTCCTGGAGTTGGCGTGACCACAGTGTGGAATATATTTTGAGGGGAAAGGGGGAGAAGTGGATGGTGGTGTTCGCTCTACCCCAGCCCTTTCTCTGTTTAATTGGAACATATTTATCTCTGGGTATGGAGGAACATTTTGCTGTCTCCCCATTGCTCCCCGTTGGACTGATGGGGGTTTGTTGTTTGAATTTGGAATGGTGTTTCCATTTGAAACACCACCGCCCCCTCCTAAATTTGTGGTTTAATTTCTATTTCCTGGGTTGGTTTTTCCCCCTTTGCATTCTGACACTAATTATGCCAGCCGCATTGGGAGCCCTCACTGCTGGGAGGTACCCAGATAAGGGTTAAGAAGGGTTTTAAAAACAGGCTGAACTCCTTCTTAATGAGGCTCAATCGGGCTCTCCTCCGGGTGGTTTTGTTTTGCTGATCTGTCAGTTTTTCAAGGATTTAATTGCACTTTTTTCGTATTAGTCTTTGAAATTGGCCTATACAATCTTTCTATAAAATAACATTAAAAAAAAAAAGCAAAAAGTTAGTGGCTTTTGTCCCCTCCACCCTTTATTGTCGTTGGGGGATTTTCTTTTTCACTTTCTCTTTCTAGGACCATCTTTTTCTAGGCACTCTTGGGAGCTGGCTGTAGTGAGGGGCCCAGGGTGAGTGGCAGGAGGGGCCTCAGAGAGCCTGGATCTCCCCGTTTCTGAAGCCCTTCCGTCTCTCTGGGGCTGCCCTTGGCCGGGGGCAGGAAGGCACAGGCCCGTGCGCACAAGCTCCGGCTGTTGCTTTAGGCCTGCAAGTGACAGATCCCGTCAAGTGGTGCCAGGCCAGCTGAGCAGCACCTTGAGTCCTCAACTGTGGGGGGTGAGGAGAAGAAAGAGTCCACAAGACAGAAGGCAGAAGTTGCCAGGCAGGGGAGGGGGAGGGAAGCAAGGCCATATCCTTTATGCTATTATCTTTATGGCATAGAAAAACATGCTCGAAGCAATCAGCATGAAATTCTTAATTGCTTCGCTTACTCCTGCTCCCCTCATGGGACAGATTGTGCAAGTGCAGGAGCTGCCAGGACCCTCACGTTAGCACTCTGTCCCTGCTGCACACACTATTTTTAACCAGTGCTTTGTTTTGCAAAGATGCGCAAAGCTTTTCCTCCTCTCTCTCCCTCCCTCCCTCCTTCCCTCTCTCTCTCTCTCTCTCTCTCTCTCTCTCTCTCTCTCTCTCCCTCCCCTTCCCAAGGATGCTAATAAACAGCAGAGGCAATAAAGAGCTTCTCTAGACACCCTGGCAGCAGCCACACTTGATGAGGCTGTGAGCCTCGCTCTCTCCCCTGCCGCCCTCCCTTCTGCTTCCCCTCTTTGGATTTCATCATTCCTTCCCCTTTCGGCACAAGTTTTGGCTTAAAATTTTTTTTTAAATTTCTCTCTCTGCGTTTATTCCGTGAACAAACTAAGTTCCCTTTTCCTCTTCCCCTTTCTCCTGATTCTGATTTACATCCCTCTCCTCCTCTCTGATAAGTATCTTCCTCTTGGAGATTTCCAGTCCCCTCTCTTGAGGGTGTAAAATCCAAGAACCAGATCTCAGAGATTTCAAAATAAAATAAAAGTAAACTCTGCTTAAAAAACACTTTAGCAGGAAAGCCAGGCTAATTGTAAATCAATGGGTCTTAAAATGCAGCATCGATCTCCAGTTAGAAGTTTAAAGGGGAAAGCAGTAATTACTGCACCAGAAGGTAGTTTTTTCCTCTTAGTAAGTTCTGGGCAGAAAGAAGGCTCATTAGGGCCGCACTTCGGAATCCGAGTAATTAGTTTAAAAAGTACTTTTGTGGTGTTATTCCCTTGGCTAGAAATTATTGGAGTCTTCACAGATTTATAGTTCAATTCTGATAAGATTTGATTTATTATTGTGTTCGGTGTGGATGAACCTTGATACATAATCACCCAGGTGAAGATTCAGGGAAGCATGGGCCAGAGCTTTGGGAAGGAAGAGTCGTTTCAGAGTGGACGGGGTTTGATTCTCTTCTGTTTGATTTTCTACTGTTCCCGGATAGTATTGAGTATGGCCAACTTCGAATCCTAGCATGGCAGCCCTGCCAAAACATCCAAGGCCAACCTTGTTATCCCTCAGGTGAGCAAACAGAGACCTAGTAAAAGAGGCAGTGTTCTTGTTCAAGTGCATGTCAACATGACGGCTCAGTGGTAAGATTGGATGTATCTCAGCCATCTTCTGTCACCCAAGGTGGGTCTGCTAAAGAACAGGTCCCATGAAGGCAGGAATTGTCCTTCTTGTCCAGTTGGGCCCACAATGCCTAGAACCTAGTAGGTGTACACTAATGGATATGTTTAATGACTTGGTGAATAAATAAATGAACAAATTAGACAACCCCTCTTTTCTGTCTTGGGAGAGAGAGCTTCCAGGCTCTTGTCTTTGGGAGGGACTGTCATGGAAGCTTTCTGTCTGGATAGAGTATCAAGACAAGGACAGCTGCCATTCTGAGTGCCCATCTTTGCACAAGAATCAGGCTAACCCTTTCTTAAAGGGACTTGATTTTTGCTTGAAGAGATCATTCTCCCGCTTCACTTTTTATTGTAAAGCGAATACACAACCTAAAACAGTACTTTTAGGTCTGCTGTCATCTTACCATGACACAGTCCTCCCCCCACAGGCACATTAGCTTCCACGTGCCTGCGTAATACAAATAGTGAATTAGATGTGTGTCAGGATGCTTTGTCACCTTAGGGCTGTGAGTTTTTACATTCTTACTTGAAACTTTAAATTATCCATGTTGCTTCTACGAGAGACTGTCCAAAGAGGGCACTCCACTTTTCATCTAGTGCGGTGCATCAGGCAAAACCGTGCTTTGTGAACTTTTATTAGTAGAGCTCTCCTTTCTAAAATAGGAGATCTAATTTTCACCCACTATCTAAATAATTTTTCTGGAAAAGCTTTATAACTATGGTTATTTTAGGAGTTCAGAGTTGTCACATTTGTATATTAAAAGATGAGAATAAAGCAGAGTTAATCAACATTTTGATCAAAATTAAAAGTTATCCGGGTGCCCAGGTGGCTCAGTCAGTTAAGCGCCTAACTTCTCGTGGTTTTTGGGTTCAAGCCCTTTGTTGGGCTCCGTGCTGACAGCTCAGAGACTGGAGCCTGCTTCAGATTCTGTGTCTCCCTCTCTCTCTCTGCCCCTCCCCTGCTCATATGCTGTCTCTCTCTCTCTCTCTTTCTCTGTCTCAAAAATAAAATAAAAACATTAAACAATTATTAAAAATTAAGAGTTCTGGAAGGTAGTTCAATTCTGTTTGTTTATGTATTTCGGTTTGATTCCATTATTGTGCAAATCATTATTCTTGTGGAAGTGGTTCCAAATGGGACCTGTTTTTATAGCATTGTGTCTTGCAGTCCACGGCCTGTCCTCCAGTGTGTTACTTTGACTAGGTTTTCATTATTAAACATTCGGTAATCACCAAGAATTTTATAAGCAACTTAAAATAAAATTGGAATGAAACTTTGCAGGACCCCTTCCAGTATTATGGGGTTCCCGAGGGAGGAGTTCCGACACCATCATCCTGTAAGAGCCACACCTTACAAGAGCCCTGGGACTCCTGCCGTGGGACGACCCGAGGGCTGCTCTTGCTGAACAATTCCCTGCGGTGCTGTCATCTGGGTACCCCCGTCACCTGTGTCCATGACCACTGTGTGGTGTGCAGCCTTCCGCTTGACTTTACAGGTTGAGGGGGCCTCGGGCTCCCCTGCGAGGCTTCGTGCCCCTCTTCTCTCTGCTGTCAGGCTGCATCCTGAGAGGGTCACCCCTGGCCAGGGCAGCTCTCTCTGGCCCCTGCCTTGGTCTGTTCAGAACTTGACTCTGCCCTGTGACTATGGAAGTACTGATGGTCCGCACAGAAAGATGTCACTTTCTTTATTTCTGAACGAGAGGAAGGACTTCTCCTGGTTATCACAGGAGCCCCGAGCTATGCTTCCAATGCTGAGAATGATGTCTCTGAGCCATGGCCTTGGTCACCCTGTGCTCCGTCACCGCTCTGCCACAAGCAGATTGCTTTCCTCCTTGTCTGCTTTTCACCAGTTCTGTTGCTTCTCCCCTCTCTCCTTGAATTAAATGTTTGTGCTTGCAACGTTTATTAATAGCACCAGCACCGCCGAGTAGAGTAGTGATTTTCTTCCTTTTTACATTTAATTTATTTTTGGCTTTTAGAAACAAATCTGAAATAATATTTCAAGTGTCTCCCTTTGGGGGCCAACTCCAGGTAATCCTTTTTAAAGCATGTCTTGGGGGGTCAGGCATTCCCCACCTACCCTCCCAAATCTACAGGTCCATCAGCTCATCCCCTTTGCCATAGCGTTAATGCCCTGGTGTTTGCTAGTCATTGGTAAAGTCCAGCTGTAAATCCTAGGTCCTCTGGATCCACCCACACACCCAGTCCCTCAGCCTTTTTAAAAACAACTTAACTAAAGATATGTTGCTGCCTAGAGAAATTTTTCCCAGACTGTGACTTTATAGGGATATAAGTGCTATTGAACAGCTTTATTGTATGCATTTCAACAAACATTAGAACACCCCCGTGTTGCACAGCTTTACTGGGCACGTGATGGTCCCTAATGTGAAAACTCCTTTCCGGTACCGGAGCTTGGGGTTTCAGATGACCACGTGATGTTTTCATATAGGCCCCGTCAGTCAGAGGCACTGAGTGAGGCAGATGCTGTTAGGTGTGGCCAGCAGATGAGAGGGTGCATCCAGGAGGTTGGGGGCGGTGTGTGTGGAGGCTCCCCCAGGTGGGCAGAGGGCTGATGACTGTGGCTTATGTTTTCAGGCCTTGTGTGGTCATTGTCCAGAGGCCAGTCTGGGGACTGAGAAAGCTCTCTTCTTTCCCCCACCTCTCCTTTTTGCTTTAACAGTCCCCAGGCCCCTCCTGCCTTCCTTCCAGCTTCTGTATCCTGATAGGGTAGGCCTTTTGTCACCAATAGGACATGGAAAGGTGATTTTCAAATGGAAGGGTAGGTGTGATTTGTTTTTTGTTTTTTTTAATAGATGAGCCCCAGTGGCAGAGACACCACCTGGAGGTCACTTGAGAACTGGGGACTCTTAGTAAAGGCACGCTTGACATGGCTCTGTCTCCTACCCCTGAACAACCAGAGAAGCGAATGGCAGCCTCTGGCCAGGAATTGATTGCATTAATTGATATGCCAATAAGAGAGCTTGTTATATCCGCCATTGGTTAGGAGGCCAGCTAACAAGTCCACTGATCAATGGCACCAATAAAGATTTCATCCATTAATGAGCAACATGGTAATTAATGTTATCCATAAACCAGTTAGCCTGGCTAGCTAGTGCGCCAGCCTGTGCGGTGAGCGGCAGCACCGAACGTGGGCAGGCCACCAACCATCCGGCATGGAGTTGGGTCTTCTGGTGGTTTCATGGGGGTACCGAGAGAGCCTGAGACTCCGGAGGGTTTGTTCCACTGGAGAACGTGAAGAAAACTGGGAGCACTCGGAGCCCCTGGCAGAGAGAGAAGAAGGCAAACAGAGTCCTCGCCGGGCCCCCGGGTTGGAGCACAGCTGTGCCCCACTTGTCCCCAACACCTGCTGGGGGGACAGAGTGGAACACACTTTTCTCTTCTAACTCCTGTCTGCCTGCCTTTCCCATGCAAGTCTCTCAGGGGCTGTTAGGGGCCTGTAATGGAATGACTGAGTCCCCGGGTCACTCTGGTCCCAGCTGGGCACGTTCTCCCTGGGGACACCCCCATCAGTGGCTCACATGAACTGCCTTGTGTGCTTCTGGAGGGAGGGCCGTGGCCTCTTCTGGGAACCATGAACGAGTGGTAAAGTAATTAACATCCCTCCAGCCCCCTGTCCCCATGTTGCATTTAGGAAGAAAAAATTTGTTGGAGGAAAGAAAGAAGGAGAAACAGATGATTTGAAGCTGTGCCTTTTTCCTTCCCCCCTGCTGGTTTTTTTGAAATGACATCAGTGGGTTGTTTGCCAAGCATAACCTGGCAGCCTGGCGGCTCTGCCTGACTGCCTGAGATTTCTGGGGACCGTGCAGCTCGCCAGCTCCAGCCGTGGCAGCGTGCCAAGGTGACGTTCCGTGACTAAGCAGAAACGAGGGAGAGGGAGAGAGGGAGGAAAAAGGTATGTGTGGTTGGGGAGCTGGGGAAAAGAGTGGTCCCGGGTCTGGGTGTGGCATGGGGAGACGTGGAGCCATGGCCTGGGGCACTCGATCAAGAGGGCGGGTGTCAGGGGAATGCACTTGGCAGGCCACGGAGTGGCCCTGTGGCCCTGGGTGGGGGGAGGGTGGGGGGGAGTTCCAGGGCAACCGCCACAGATCCAGCCCGAGAGACTGCTGACCGAAGGGGTCTGACTTAGGAGGGAACCAAATGAGCCAAAGTGAAGGTGACAGCCCCGAGGGCCTGGAACTGTTGAGAAGGAGGCTTAGGGAAGCTTTTATCAGCACCAGGCCCGATACTCCTCAGCGGAGTTTCCTTTGCATTGTTGGGTATTGACCCTCAGAGACCCCTTGTGGATTCCCTAATTGAAAATTAATACTAGATCAATGCCATGGGCAATTTGCATATTGATCATAAACAACTTTGAAGGCACCGAGTGTGCGGCAGATCAATAGGGCTCCTGAATAGGGCTGCAGAGGGAGCACCTCCCAGTACAATGCACTCCGAGAAAGGTTAATGATTTGGGAAGTTCCTAACTGCTCGGCACTGGGAATGGCCCCCACACCGCACAGCATCCGCAAGAGCAATTAGTAAGGGTGGAGCCGCCTCCCCTCACCGCCCCCACCCCTGCCCGCCCCCCCACCAGTGGAGGGGAGGGCGCCTGCTGGTGTGTGGGAAGGGGCCGGCCATGAGTGTTTTTACAGTTGCCTTTTTTGGTGATGGATGAAGTCTTGGGGCAGTTTATTCTGGGAAGTGTACTGTAAAAGGCAGCAACCAAGTGAAGGCTCCAGTAATTGCTCTGGCCCCTTCCCCAAAACACAGTTCTCTTGACGACTGGAGTGGAATGACCTGGAGAAGGAGCGACGGCCCCTCAGGTTCCTGGCCACTGTGGAAACCCGAATTCATGGGCGCTTTAAACTGTGATGGGTTTGGCCCATTGTGCACCCTGTCCCCTTCAGCTCCCGGTTTTCTGGATTTTGCCTCCTTGCTCATCTCCCCTGCTTGGCGCCTTCTTGTCTCTCTCTGGCCTTCGGCCTTGCCTTTCTGGGCAGTCCTGGCGGCTCCTGTGGATCCCCAGCAAGCCCAGAAGGGCCTCCTCCACCTGCCCCCTTCCTGTTCCCTCCTGGCTTCTTTGTGTTTTCTTCGGGGCTCCTCCCTCTCTCCCTTCTGGCCGAGATCCAGCTCCTCTTGTCTCTTGGCCAGAGAAACAGTGACCAGACCAGCTGACCCATAGGTGCTCCGGATTTACCTGTTAATGTTTAACGACAGGACCCAGAACACTTGAGGGCTCACCCACTTACTCTGCCTTGGAGGCCCCAGGGTACTCCGAGGTAGCTGGTGTGAGGAGCGGGGCCAAGTGCGGCCTGAGGAGACTTGTGATGCCGGTCCACCTGCGCCTCGCTGCCTGGCTGTAGCCCCGAGACAGCCCAGGGTGGCGGTGGGGCAGCCTGGAGCGTGTGCGTGCGTGCGTGTCACTAGGGGGAGACCCCTCTTCTGTTGCGGCAAGTGGAGCGGACTTTTTTCCACAACGGCCCTTTTAAGAAAAGTAAAGCCCCCTCCTCCACCCTCCAGGTCCATCTTGCGCTAGGAAGAGCTGGCATCGAAATAGGAGCCCTGTTGAACTTACGTAGCTTTATGTGATTATTAAGTTTGCAGAGTGCGTTGAAGTTCATTTATGTGGAAAGGCAATAAAGTTTCTGAGAAGGGCCGTGTGGAATAGTCGGTGACATCTTTCTAGCTTGTAACTGTGGCCCTGCTGAGCCAGGAGTCCTGAGCCCTTAGCTTCTCAGGGAGGGAGGGGCTTGGGAGCACAGTGGTCGGGGCAGGTCCTTCTGGTGCGATGGTATCGAGACTGGCCACGTGCTGCAGTATGGCCGGTGGCACAGGATGGTCGGGGTCCCCTGGCCCTCTTTGCATTTATTCAACTCTCGGTCAGCTCCTGCCCACCCCCGAGTAAAGGGAAAGGCACAAGGAAGTTTTATATACTACACACACGCAGATTTGGGGAAATACCATAGCCTCTGTACTGGAAAACTCTTCCAGCATAACTGTGTGAAGCTGAGCAGGAGGTCTCGCCCACGCAGCTCCCCGCTAAGAGTGGGAATCCATCCCAGCCTCTACTTAGCAGGCAGGATGGGGAGTCTGAGGCCACATCTGCCCAGAGGAGGGCGTGCTGAAGAGAAGCGCCTTGTTCTGATTTTCTTAGAAGCTCCTTAGGTGGTAGCAGTGCCTCTGGCCTGATAGTGACCAACAAGGCCTGCAGGAGCTCGTCCTCGAGACCTGTCTGACTCATCTTCTGGCCCTCCTTTTTCTCTTTGCTCCCACCTTGGGCTTCGGCACATGCGGTTGCTCTGTGCCTAGAAGGCCCTTGTGGCTCACGCCCTCACTTCCTTCGGGTCTGTGTTCAAATGTCACCCTTACCTAGCTTCCAGGAGAAAATGACCCCTAGTATGGCTTTTTCCCCTTTCCCTATTTTATCGTCCTTCCCCATCAGGATCTGACTTACAGTATGGTCATTTGTTGGACAGCTTTTTGTCTTTCTTACTCCCCCACCTTCTTTCCTTCTTCTCCACCTTCTTCCTTACCTCTGTCCTTTGAGAGCAGGGACTCTTCCTGTCTTGTTCCCAGCTGTATTGTCAGTGCCTAGAATAGGTGCTTCATGAACATGTGATGGATGGATGGGTGGATAGTTGGATGGATAGATGGATGGGTGGCTTGGTGGGTAGATGGATGGTTAGCATGAGAAGAAGTTTAAGTTCTCCTGGGAAAGCATGCAGTAGCTCTAAAGGTATTCATGAAGAGCATGGGCCTTGGCTTCAGTTCTGCTACTTTTGGGCTGTGTGACCTTTGCCACTAATTTAACCTCTCAGAGCCTAAGTTTTCTCATCTGTGAGATGGGAATAATAATAGAATTTACATCTGTTGTGTGACAGTTGTATTCCACAGTTATTATATTATTATTATTACATAGTAATGATTTAGGCAAATGGCATCTTTCTAGGCACATGGTACTGGTTTTTATGATCAGACTCTTTGCAGTGAAGATTTCTCAGGCAGCAGAAAAGGGAAGTATCATACATTTTATACTGACCAGCCCCACTTTGCTAGACCCACCCTTCTTCTTCTTGCAATTAGGGCATTTGTGATTAGGTCAAGAAAATGGCCCCCAGGCTTCGAGGCCCCTGGGGCAGAACAGGGGTGACCTGACATGGATCATGGGAACACATGGGGTTGGGGGGATCGGAGAGCCGATGTCAGCTTGATTCAGGGCCCAGCAGGCAGGTGCGGGGCCATCCCCGTGCATGTGATTACTTCATTATGGAGCCTTTCATTGACTTGGCTGCACTGTGCTGATGAACTGAGACTGGGGACAAGAGCTCATAATTGAGGGAAATAAATTCCCATCACAGGCCTGGCTGCAGCCAGGAGTCTGTGTCCACCTCCTCTGGGTGTGTGATGGAGGTGGGGGTTCGTGTGCAGGTGTTCACGCCTTCCCTCTGCATGCGTTCCCCCCTTCTGTCCTTCCCTTCAAGAACCTCACGGGCATTGGCTGCAGGCCCAGTGAGCAGCCTCTTTGCAGACCTGCCTCCGTTTCTCTTGCTTGGAGCTGCTCTTCTGGTAGCAGGCCTCTTGCACTTGGATGTTAACCCTCTTGCCATGCTCTCTGAGGGACAGGAACCACCGAACCTCTGTCTGTCCCGTTACACACCTGTTCTTCCTCTCAGTCCGTCGCCCTTGTCCATTTGTTTGTTTGCCTTCCCCTCTGTGCTGTCCATGAGATCTCTGTGAAGACAGAGGAGGGCAGGCCCTGCTGCTGCCCTTCTTAATTGAAATCCCATTTCATTTGTCTGCGAGATGAGGCTGGGGAAGCGGTGGGGCAGAGTTTTCCCAGGCAGGTCCCCTTGCAGCCCATCCGCCAGACACGAAGCCACACTTGATACCAGCGCCACGAGTCTGCAGCAACGTCTGAAGGAACAAATTCAGCAACCAGAGTCATTTGCATTCCACTAAACCGAAAACCACACAACCAGCCACATGGTTTAACCACCACACACACAGAAATGTTGTACTGCGATGCATTTTCTCAAAACCAGGAAATTAGTGGCTTGGGTCACCGGAGCATCTGAAGTTGGTCATTACTAATCAGTTGTTTACAGCAAAGAGATTTTTTTTCTCTCCCCCAGTGTTTTCTAGGCCTTCAAAACATTTCCTGGAATCCTGACTGAAGTCAGTGTGTGCCGTGGGCTGGTGATCCACATAATGGCTGGGCTGGGGACACAGGTTGCCTCAGTTACAAAGAAGCATGGGTGGCGTGAAGGCAGAGTAGAAAAGAAGTAGAGAGCCCTCACTTGACACCTTCTGACCTCAGCCGGTGGAGCTGAATGCTAGAGAGCCAGGACTGAAATTGCAGTCACTTTAGATTATTTGGAGCGAGGAGAGGCAGGGAAAAAAGGGTCTGTTGACTACAGGAAGCTGAATTCTTCCTCTGCTGAAAAGCTTATTAGTGGAAGGGGAAAAAGCAATTACTTGGCCTTTACTGGTTCTCTGCAGCAGGGACCTGGGGCTGCACCAGCCCCTTGGACCTCACCCGGGATCTAGAAGCTCTCCAATGGGCTCTGCCACCAGCCATTCGGGAGGAGTCTTTCTGGGACAGCCCCCTTCCGGAAAGAGCATGGAGGGAGAAGAGAGAGGGGGGGAGGGGGAGAGAGAGGGGGAGAGGGAGAGGGAGGGAAGGAGGTAGAAAGTAGGAACGAGACAGAGAGAGGAAAGAAAGAAAGAATATGTGTGTAAGGATGAAAGAGCGAGGTGGGCAGGCTGTATTATGCCAGACATGGCTCGTTCTGTCTTTAAACGTAATGGTTTTATTTTGGGTGCCATGTTGCCACTGGGCAGGAAGTGAACAGGATACCATTTGCCTAAAAACACGGATATCTGGGTTCTTACGGATGATGTTTGGTTTGTTTTGGTCTTGGTGGGCCCATTTTTATCTTTGTTTTTACGCCTTTTGTCTCAAAATGTCAGGAAAAATGAGATCTTGCTTTGAGCCACTGTCAGATCTCTGGTACCACTGTTAGATCGCACTTGCCTCAACATCGGAGCTTTTCCCTGGGTCTTTGCTGCTCTCTTTGCCTGGCAGGTCACTGGAGCAGCATGTGACCACCTGTCCGCTTCACCCTCCTTCGATTTCCTCATCCTGCGGGCATCTGGCCCCCCCCACCCCTCTCCAGGCTCCAGTCTCCTGGTCTGTAGAATCGAGGTGCTTGTTGGCCACTCCCCCAAATCCCTCAAAACAAAGGCCAATCCCTCTGATGACCAGGTTTCTGCAAACAGCTGGTATCTCTGTCTCCTAAATCTGTTTGCTTGTGCGCATCTCTTCCAAACTTGGTTTTCTGTCCTTTAGCTTGTCACCAGAATTTTCCAGTAGGCGAATCAATTAATAGACTCTCTTCAGACAGAAATTGACCTTCCCCCACCCCCACCCCCCATCCCACCACCGTAGATACTGAATTTAAGATGCAAACTTTTTTTGGAGGGGGTGGGGGGAAGGTTGCTCCTTGGTGACTGTCTAAATTTTCCCATTCCCCCCCTCTTCTTCCTTTTTATATTTAAAATTCTTGCTTGGTAAGTGAGAACTCATTCACTTTTTTTCTTCCTAATCATCAATCAGTCTCCTCTTCAAGATTGCGTTGTCTTTTGGCAACGTTAGTTTTTTCATTGACGCCTTTGGCTTGCTTCTTCCCTTCCTTGCCGTCAGTCTTGGCCTTACAAACTGAAGCAAAACTGTTGACTTGTTGCAGGATTCATTTCCATATTCTGTTTCTGCCCGGGGTCCATAGTCTCTTAGAAAGAGTTGTCTACTTCTAGAAGGGGGTGGGGTTCTGCTGTAAGGTATTCCCTGACAGGAGCTTCTAGTAATTTATCCAGGTGCAGCATGTACACAGAAGAGTGTAAACATCCAAAATTATTTCTGTAAAGTATGACTGTGTGCTGTCAGTTTCTCCAGATCCCTTATTCCTAGCCATCCCAAGTACCAGTTACTTTCTGCTCAGATCCTTGATGACCTTCTCATCACATGGCGACGTTTTCTTTCTCTTTGGTTTCACATATTAGTTGTTTTCAAATGTTCCCGCTATTAAAGAGTCTAGAATTTAAGTTCTTTTATTGAATTGTTTGCCTTGATGATTATGACTGCATTTTTGTGCCGTAAGATGCATTACAGGGGGTGCCTGCGTGGCTCACTTGGTTGAGTGTCCGACTTCGGCTCAGGTCATGGTCTCATGGTTGACGGGTTCGAGCCCTGCGTCGGGCTCTGTACTGGTATCTCAGAGCCTGGAGCCTGTTTTGGATTTTGTGTCTCCCTCTCTTTCCTCCCCTGCTCATGCTCTGTCTCTCTCTGTCTCAAAAATAGTAAATATAAACATTTTAAAAAGACTTAAAAAAAAAAGATGCATTACAGTGTAATTTTGGGGTTGTGTAATGGACTGCATTCCCTTTCGGGGATACTAGCCTGTTCTTAGGTAGAAGACACCTCTCACAGGAGGAAAGGCTGGATAGATGGTCCCTATCCTGAGGCTGAGTGTAAAACACAGTTAGTAGCTCTGGAAGGTTTGGAGATGGGTTACTGTCACTAAAATCACTCTGAAAGGGTCTGTGTGCTGCTGGTGGGGTATTTGGTAATATCCAAAATTTAAAAATACAGAGGCTTTGTATTCAACCACTGGGATAACTGTGGAAGTTACTCAAAAGGAAGAGGAAGATCCAGGAATTTTCCTTCTCCCTTTGGGCACAGAAGAGCCATGCAAGGTGCATGTTAAAAATGACAAGTTAGCAATCCCATCTGCTTTTTCTCACAGGGATGCAGGAAAGCTCTTGAACATAAACCTTTGGATTTTCTGTGTACCTCAGCTTCCTGCTTCACTTTCCTTGCAGTTTCCTAGGAAATGTTAGCTCACACATGCTACTGCTGCTGCCTGGTTGTTGCAGACTGAAGTGTGCCTGGGGACTTGATGGTTTTGGAGAATGGCCCAGGTTTTAACTTTCCAAATGTAGACACATCCTTACATGTCTCAGGTGTGACCCTGAATGCTTCTGGCAGAGGCAGGCCCTTCTCCACTTGTACGAGGCAGTATATGCGTAGTCGGCACCTAAAGATCCAGGCCTGGGCCATCTCCGGGGTTCGTAAGTGTCCTAGCGTTAGACTCTGTAGTTGGCAGTGCCGTTACAACTGCGGTGACCTTTTTGCATGCGCCGGTCTGGCCAAGGGAAAACAGGTTTAGCCAGTGCTTTTTCGGGTGCCAGGTTGCCTGAAGTTGGCCTGACCTGATGTCTGTTTCCTGCATTTGGTTTGGAAGGTGTCAGCCTCTGTTTGTGCTTTTTTTATGAATTGGTTTGTTTTACCGGCTGTGCACGTAAGTGGCTGATGATCATGCAAAGTGAAGCTCACTGACAGGTAGTCAGTCACTGTGCTGTCCACCGGTGGCAGCAGACTGTTTCTGCAAGCACTGTGCGCTCAACAGGGGCCCAGGCTGATTCCTCAGTAGGCTGCAGACCCTTTGGACACTGTGGGCATAAGACTGAGGACATCCACAGGCTGGGAATTCCAGCCCCTCATTCACGTTGGTCCGTGACTTAGACTCCTGAAGTCATGGCTTCATAGTGTCTTGGTTGTGTGCTGTTTGTTTTGATAGCCAAGAACAAAATGCTCACCTGTTTATCTTTCAAAGATTTGCTTTTTTGCGTATCCTCGTCCCAAATATCCTGTCATTCCTTTGGGCATTGTCAGTCACGTCTCCTCGCTGTTGTAAATGCCTTGGGCCTGCGCAGCAACCCTTCCCCTTTCGTTTCCTTGCTGCCATTCCCGTACACATAGCATTCTTCAGTGTTTGATGTTGTGGCCACCCCACAAGGTCTCACTTCGACCCATTAGGTACTAATCACCATCATCTAGTACCACTTCTGGTACATCCTGTTCGTTTCCCACACACCTTCATTTCTATATAGATGCTTAAGTATACTTACAACCCTTCCTTGACTTTTTTCACTCATGTATTTCTAACATTTTCCAGTTAAAAATAAATAGGATTTTTTTTTTTTTTTGCATTAAGCGTAAGATCTCTCCCTGAGAAGCCAAGTGAGTTTCAACTCAGAAGGGTGGTATCAGTCTTCTTAATGGAAACTGTTAATTTTTTTTTAATTTACACTCTTCCTATCACTGGTGTGTGTTTATCTATCCTGTCTTCTCCCCTCCAGCCATGGGAGCCTGGCAGTGTTTATTTCAAGCAGAGTGTTACTGAAAGACAGAGGCTCATAGGGAATGCTTAGGCCTCACACCTGGAATGTTAAAAAGCTTTCAGGCAGATCTGTTTGGGTAAAAGATGTCCTTTTCTGTAGAGGAGGGAGATTAGGAGGAAAGTGGGACCCAACTAGAGAGGCTTCCCTTCCTCATCTCATGTGAGCAGGAACCCCCAATTCTGACTCCCTTCTTTCAAACAGTATTCCAGACACCTTAGAGGATGTTTCCAAATCCTAGAGATGGTCTGTTCTGACGCGCAAGCCAATGAGGCCCCTTTTCCTCTATCAAAGCCTTCCTCTTCCTACTAACCTTGGCTTTTTTCACCTTTGCCCATCAAATAGTCTGTTTTTAAGACACTGTGACTTACTCTGTCCCCTCCCCCCACTCATTTTTAGTAGCATACCGAGTTAGACTCATTATTTTCCTCCACTACTTTGTGTTTAACGGAGGGGGAAATAAAACACCCTTCTTGGTTTCAAGGACCTTCTATTTTGCATGCCTCTTCTTTCTAGAACATTCCAGTTTGGTGTGAGGTTAAACTGTGCAAAATACTGTTTGAAAGAAGGGAGAAAAAGAGAAAGGAACTTGTCAAAATGCATTTGTTAGATCACGTTTTAAATGAAGTACAATTGAAGGTAGTTTTTGTCCAAAGAAAGGAAAAAACCCTGCAAATCCGCTGAGCTCCCAGAGAGCGCGCCTCCTTTGTCGTCGCCCTGACATTGAAGTGTAATTTTTCATGGTTATTTGGACTGGAAAATGGGGGGGGGGGGGAAGGGGAGAGATGGGTCTGCGATTATTTCCCATAAATGACAACACAATCCCATCACGCTCCGCTACAAACATGCTCGGGGAATTTGCCTTTTTACGTTTCATCTGTGGAAGTAAAGCGCCAGTCCTGGCCCTGTAGAAATCAGGGGAGCTAATCCCTGCTGAATTCAGTTTCCTTCGGAGTTCTGGGACAGAGCTGGATTTCTCGTGGAGCGTGGATTCCAAAACCATTTCAGGGTTGGGTTTGTGTTTTACAAACTGGAACTCACATCATTCAGTTATTTAAAAAAGAAAGAAAGCAAGAAAGCAAGAAAGCAAACTCTTCCTGTGAATAGCCACCAGGCGAGTCAGCGGACATATTTAGTTCCGTTGTGCTCTGTCACCGCACATCGGCTTTTATCCTTTTCTGCTTTTCTGCAGGGGGCAGCCCAGGTGCTTTTGCTAAGAACACAGATAAATGGAACTTGTTGCAATCCTGGCTGTAGGCGTTTCCTCCCTTTTTCTCCTCCCTTGACCCCCGCCCACCCCCTTAATTTTAACGCGGTTTTGACAGACTGTTCCGATTGACCAAGTGGCCTTGCCCAGGAGAGGGAAAATGGCAGGACCTGTCCCTCGCCACAGAACGGCAGTATATTTCACTTTGTGCCCTGGCGTTCGTGTGTCGTTCGCTCAGGAGGGCAGCTCAAAGAGGGGACATTTTCTCCAGGAGGCCTAAACAGGCCGTGGCTACCATGGACCCATAAAATGCGCTCTCCCGTCAGTGCGCAAAGTGGAGGTAAAGTAAAAAGCAAAGGGGGAGCCTCCCCCAGGCTTTTCGTCCTTCCTGAGGCTGACCTTGCTCTACCCAGCAGGGGCTGCGCACCGCTGCAGCATGCCCGTCTCCCCAGCCTCCCTCCTGCCACACAATCCCCATTTTTCTTGTTTCTGTAAACAGTGGCACGATCTTCAAATATACAAAAGCATAAATGGTCTCTATTCTCCAATTATTCATTTTAATAATACCCGGAGTTGCCTTCAGAGTGTTGATTCTTTTAGCCTGCTGCCAGAAGGCAGGGTCGCAGGGGTGGGGGCCGGGGAAACAAGGTCAAGGGTGGAGCAGCCAGGAGGCCGAGGTCCTCCAGTGCTGGGGTTTCTTGCAGAGCTTTTCCCGAAGCCCCTCTCAGAAGGCTGGCCCCCCCCACCCCTTCCAGACTCTGTCCAGAAACTCCAGGCACTGCAGTCCCAGGTGTATTTGGTAAGTGAACACCTAGTGGTCAAAAGAATTCTTGTGGGAAAATGATCACTTAAAGGATCTGCACTCATCCCTTTAAGTGCAGGGGGGAAAGGAGTGTGTCTCCAGCAGATCGCTTCCCCGCTTCCTCTCATGCCCACGTCCCTGTTTGTCTCGGACGACTGACGTCCACGTGTAGAAATGTCACCTTTGAGAAGGCAGTTTTGTTTAAAACACCTGGCTAGCACGTTGACCACATGATTTTTAAAAAAGCAACCAGGGTGGGCACATTCCCCGCAGCAGCACCCAGCCACCCCCACCCTGGCTGCTCTCCCCAGTTGGTAGAGAAGGGTCCTTGGCAGGATGGCCTCGCATGGCTCGGAGCTGAGGTTGGTAAGAGAATGGACGATGAGAAGACAAGGGCCGCCTGGACGGTGCTCTGTCCTTTCGATACCGTGCAAGACACAGACGTCACAGAGGCCTGGACGAGCAGGAGGCCCGTTTGCCCGTTGTCTGTGCGGGGGAGCCTACTTTTCACCAGATGCCTTGGGCTCTGCTACTGCATTGGAGTTCTGGTGTCTGCTGGAAAAGAAACAGTATCTTATCTTGAGAAGGTGAATAAATGAGTAAACGAATGCTCCAGCCTCAAAGCCCCTGGGGGCCTGCTGTACCCCTCCCCCTCATCCTTTGCCCCGTTAAGCCTTCCTGCCTGGACTGTGATGGTTGTATTTCAAAATGTTGCACTTGCCAGTGTCAGTATGGATTCCTGGACCCTTCGTCTTGTGATCTGGCATTTCCCTCAGTTAATACACTGTTCAGGATGTAGAAAATGGAATGGATAAATTTTGCCTGCAATTAAAAGTAATATTCGGGTGATTACCCACAAAGAACTTTGAAGGAGGTTTTACGTTTCCTGTTCCATGTGTCAGCGTGAAAACATGCAGTCACCTTTATCAAGATGGTAAGTATAAGGTGTGTTAAGAGAACAATATGCATTTGTGGTAAGCAAAACCACCTTGATCTAAGGGGGAAATTTTCTGGGGATGCAGTATTTGTCAACCAGAAAACCTAATCATCAAAGCTCTGTCTCACGCAGTTTCCAGCCACAATGTCAGGGCTGGAAAGACACCATTGGAATAAAACCATGGAGTAAATGTTTGAGGAAATGTGTTTAGCAATGTTGCAAATGGGTTATTGCATCCTATATCTGTGCGGTTGGGAATAAGCCCATGGCACATGGAGAATCACCCACTGGTAGGACCTCTGGTCACCATTCAGTGAGGTCACACTCGCCAAAATGTCCTGGAGGGAGAATGGCATAGTTAGTTACGAACGTGGCTGCCATTTATCTCTTCTTCCCTGGCTTTGAGAAGCAAGACAGGACTAGGGATGAAGAGCTGGGAGCAGCAAGATTGTCTTTCCGTCAGCATTGTCGATCACATCCTGTTACAAGTTACTGTTTTAGCAGAATTTTAACACACTGGATCTTATTAGAGACAAGTGGTGTAGACCTGAGCAGTCCTCTTTTTTATACAGTGGGATTTGATTTGACCTGTATTTGCAAAATAAAGCATGCATGTTCTGTAGAGTATATACAGCCAGTAGAGGTTTCCTGTGGATAACAAAAGGCCAAGAGGATTGGGCACGCTGGAGGGTTCTGCCCTTGTTTTCCAGTTGCACCAACCAACGTTTCAAAAGGACAGCAGATTGGCCACAGTGTCATGTGCTGGGTCTGTAGCCACAGCGTCTAGCCTCTGCACAGGAGTTACAGGAATAAGAAGACAAGACACAATTGTGGAGTCCCTCCCGCTTTCCACCAAGAGAGACCCCAGCCTAAGTGGCTGCCACCTTCTGTGGTACTCCTGCTAGCCCTCACGTTGCAGGCCTTGCTTGCTTCACGGTTGTCCTTGGTTAATTAGGTTGAAAATGGAGAAAGGAAAAGCTTTAACCCTATCTTCAAAGTAGGCAGATTGGTTATTTTGTTTTTCAAAGAAGAGGTCCTATATACAATTAAAACTTGTTTCTGGTAAACCTCATTCCAGGAAAGATGAGCTTTTAACAAAAGGCTTTTGACAGCTGCAGGCTATTTCATTTTTTTTAATGCCGAATGAAAAATCAATACATTTTTCTGGGTTATACATATTCAGAACAGGCCTGATATTTCCATTATAATGGAAAGTGGGTGTCTGTGCACATCTCGCCTGTCAGAGCTGCACCACCGCATTTTCCAAGCCACTGCTAAATATTTCAAACCTGATTTGATTGTGGTTCATGACAGCTAATGTTTCTCAGCTCTTGAGCCTGCCGACAGGCAGACATACTTTATTTCACCCCCACCCTCAAATATGGCTCACCCCAAAGAAAAAGAACAATTTCATTCTTCAGGGATCCCAGATTGTTGTATTATTTAAGTAACACCGATGGCCTGAGAGCCTTGGGTACAGACACCCTGGTTCTTAGGAGAATTTCCAAATTTCTATCACAATGAGGCACTATTGCGAGCTTTGTCAGGTTTGGAGGAAGGTTTGAATTGTTCTAAATTATCCTGTTAAGAGTTAGGAACATAGAGACTAGGCTTAGCCATTGACTGACTCCCCTTCCAGTCTGTAAGCAATTGGTGAAAAACACCCAGTGGACGCGGCTCTTGGCCCCAGTTCTTTGGTGAACAGTATTGGTTTTGTAGGCACCTGGCAAGTTTTCTCAGGTATCACATTTGGGGAGTGTTTGCGGCAGTGGTGAGCGCCGACTTTCTGACGATGCCGCCTCTGTGCTTGCTTCTGGCCGGTACTCCTTTCACACACCCGTTTCCAGGTTGTTTGTAAAATTGTTGCAAATCACCGTGGGGCTGCCAGTTGGCACGCATATCTCCTCCAGGAGCAGGTTTCTCCCTAAGTTGGGGAATCACGCAGTCACCTTTGCCCACATGATAGGTAGAAGGTATGTTAAGACAACAGTCTGCATTTGTGGTAAGCAAAACCACCCCGACTGAAGGGAAATTTTCTGGAGCTGCGGTATCATCACCTCAGAGACCTTAGCTGTTCCCCAGAACCTGTTCCCTCTTAGAATATACGTAGCTGCTGAAATTCTTACACCTGAGGGCTCTGCCCTTAGCCAGGAGACATGAGTGAGCGGGGCTGGGTTTGACCCAAGTGCTAGTTAAGTGCTGTCTGGGAGAAGCCTTTTTAAAAAGGAGGTAGTGATGGAAATAGATTTTTTTTTTTTTTTTAAAAGACCTTCAGCCGCTGGAGGCCGAAGTTTTATGTGGAGTTGGAAGGCAGAAGGGATACCAGGAAAACTTAACAGTAATTCCAGATTTGCTTCTGTTTAACATGAAAATATATTCAAATAGGAGGGGTACCTTGGTTTGAGGGGCACGGTGGGGTGTCTCCATCCAAGTCACCTTCTGCTGTAGTGGGTTTAGAAGCACCTTCTCTGAAGTCTCCTAAAAAGCAGACGTTCTGTCTGGACTGCGCTGGGCCTTCTGCCCCCTGGCAGGAACAGGCGGGGCCCAGGGAGCCGAGATGACCTCCTCACCCAGGTCCTGGCTGTGCCCTTGAAAAAACATTCCTGGGGTGTTCTGCGTGGTTCTGAAATACCACGAAACTCTTGGAGAAAAGGTGGTTTTGATTTGTCTCTTTCAACCTTAAAAATGGCACAGTGGCTCCTGGATGTCTTAGGGAAGGGCAGCAACTTCATCATCTGAGAGGAAGACAGGATCTACCAGATAAAACCGGATTGTTGGCCCATCAAGTCTTCACTTGTTCCCACCATCTGTCAATAGCTGATATCATATATATATTTAAAAAATCGATGTCTGTAATGACCCCGGCCCGTTGCCACTGACTTCATGGGTAGAAAATGCAATCTGTGATCTGTGAAAACTGCCACCCCCCCCCCAACCCCGTACTCCATCAGCACGTAGGTGTCAAATACACATTCCTAAAGGGAGTACGGCCTGGATAACCCCCAGCAGCGCAGAGTGTGGATACAGCTCTCTGTTTCGATGCTGGGTGCCATCGTGCCCCTGGTCCCCACCTGTTTCTAGTGCAGGGAGACCAGGCGAGGCCTGGGTCTTAGTGAGGGGGCTTTCTTTAGGCTTTGGTAACTAATCAAACAGACCCTGCCTGCAAAGCATTGTGGGTCTGAGCTGTCCAGACAAATTCGTACTTTGTATCTCTGTTTTTTAATCATTTCTCTGCCTTTATTGGTATTCAGAGCTCACAGTTTTCTGGTTACTGTCAGCCTGGGCTTTCATCCATTTTAAAGAGCTATTTTTCCTCTTGCTGTTGATGATGATGGTGTAAAGACAGATGGTGTAACTGCTCATGAATGTCCTATTTTATTTCCCCAGGACCAGACAGTTCACTGGAAGACGTATATTATTTCCACATGCTCAGGTTGGGCGGCCCAGACAGACGGTGTCTGCTTCCTGCAGCTAGCTGCCCTTCCAGGCCTCGCCATGCAGAGGGCGACACCTGTAGGTTATAGGCGGAACTGCAGGGAAGTGCCTGCTCCGCTGAATGGGACCTGGTTTTCTGTTGGCGGTGAGGACACTGATCCTCTTGCAAAGGAAGCTGTTTCCTAATCATTTCTTCTCCCAGGAGGTTCTTATCATTTCTTCTTCCATCAAGTACATAACAGCTTGTTAGTGAATGAGTGACAAATGATAATAGCTGAAAACGAAGAGGATTTGATTTTTAAATCTTTAAAACCAAAGGGTGGGGGGAGAAACAAAGTTTCTGAATTAACCTTTGCCCTCTAGCTTCTCAATGGAACTTAGCTGCCATCGCTTTTCTCCTTGTAATAGGGCAGGGAGGAAGAAAGCAAAGAACCAAGGAGGCTTGGGGAATGAGGGCTCCAGGAATATTCACAAAGTACTGTGCGGTTTCCTGGCTCAGTGCATCAGCGCTGTGCTTATTCTTCACACTCTGTCTTCTGAACAAGATGTGTTTGGAAAGGCTCAGAAAAGTGGGGGTCAGATGAGTTCTTAATTCTCTGCTTGGACGGCTGCAGCCCACGTGACGTGGAGGAGAGAGGTGTATTGACCTTTGGAGGTGCCCCCCAGTGGGCAATTCCTTCCCTCCTCTGTAGAGAAGCATTTCAGGCACTGTCCACCACATAAGGGTTTTGTCTGTTTGGTAGATGTCAGACTGTCTCCATCAAAGGTGAAGTGTGTGTGTGTGTGTGTGTGTGTGTGTGTGTGTGTGAGTGTGAGTGATGGAGAGGAGGGGCCATTTGGCCTTCTCTGCATAATCAAATTTGATTAATATCTACATTACTACAGATAGTCTTTATCACAGCATGTACTGGGACAAATGAGTATATTTTAAGAGCCCTAGCTCCTTTGGGTAGACCCAATTTAAGATTGATTGACTGAATGCTGGTATCACCATTCAAAAATGGATTTTATAATTACAGTGTGAACAGTTTTATCAAAAGTGTAAAACTGCATTGAACATCCTACCTGGACATAATTAAGACTGCGCATCTATCATATTGTATAACTTATGTGTTATTCTCTAATAATGCTTGTATGTAAATTTTTTTCTCTCCTAGACGATTTGTAGTATTAATATGGCACTATGTATCAGATCGACTTTAAACCATGGTTGCCTGATTTTTCTCTCTCTGAACTAAGAGTGGGTATGGGGAGACTTGATATTACCTTTCCTATGCAGTAAGACAAAAGGGAGACATAGAAATTATACAAGGAGGCCTCTTATTTGGAGATGAAAATAAGCACTATCTTATTTCATCTGTGTTCCCTATGACTGCCTCATAAATGCCCTTTTGGTGGTAATGAAGAAAGAATGTTCCCTGACCCCTCATTCAGTTTTCTAGCCCTTGGACTTGCGTTGCCTTCTCGGGAAGAATTAGAAAAATCTAACTCTAAACAGATACTTTCTTCCTCAAGTGTTTTATAAAGCCTCTGGGGTCAATTTACTTTTAACTCCTTTTACTTCCTTTGTGTGATGAAATTTAGAAGCTCTTTTCTGGAGGTTTGGGAAAGGTAACACCTTGAAACATTTAAAAGTGGGGTAGCGGCTCCCGGGACCTAGGGTGACATTGGTCCAAGCCTCAAATCCAATACCTAGTCCCTGTGCACCTGATCTAGTGCCGGCCCCGGTGATTAATGTGGCCAGCCAGGTTCTCATGTCTCTACACCTAAGAAGGTTTGTTCTTCAAAATCTTCTAATAATTTTGTCCTTCACCCACCTCGGTTTGCCTGCTTTATTCATTCCTTTAGCACATTTTTTTCTCTTCTCTTCTCTTCTCTTCTCTTCTCTTCTCTTCTCTTCTCTTCTCTTCTCTTCTCTTTTCTCTTCTCTTTTCTCTTTTCAAGATTTTTTAAAAGTAATCTCTACAGTCAACATGGGCTCGAACTCAAGACCTCAGGATCCAGCCACTCTACTGAGTGAGCCAGTCATGTGCCCCTCATTTAATCTGTTCTTAGTGAATGTTTTGGATAATGATCTTGAGGGCCAGGAGAGCAAGAGAGAAATGTCTCCCTTCCTTCGCCTCAGCATCTAGAATATCTCTTCCTCTTCTTCCCGACTTGAGTAACCTTGTGTTTGAAATAACCATTCTTCTGTCTTTACCAAAGCATTGTGTGTTGAGCTGGAGAGAATTTCCATGGCTAATTTTAGACCATTGGTGGGTAAAGAATGGACTGACTTCAAAAGGAAAATATATGATTCTACCACAAATTTTTTTCCCTTTCTCTACGAATCTAACATCTCGCCACTGATGCCTGGCATACCTACAGATGTTGTTTGTTTTCTAGAACTCTTCACATTAATGAAATGCTGTCACTGATAATCTGTGACTCTTGAGACTATGAGTGACTTAAAACAATAACACTCCTGCCATTGTCTGGCACATGGACTGTGAGGCCTCTGAAGGGTCAGTGATAGGGGCTAGTCTAGTTCAAATCCAGAACTCACTGGGGTCGGCGCGAAGCCACATGGTGGCTCCTTTTTTGCATTTTCAGGTGTAAATGATGCATGCAGCTTCAGGCATTAGATGGAGTTATTTCTTCAACAGGATTGAGAGAAATACCTAATTACTCTCCCCGTGTAGAGCTAGTCAGTCCCATACCAGTGAGTAGGAAAGGGAAGGCCCCACCTGCTTCCCCAGACCGTAGCACATCCGTAGTACAGTCCGCCTCTCGAGGGCCACGGGGAAGAGAGGAGGGACAGTCATTGGCATCTGTGTGTTGTGGTTGGTGATTCTTTGGAGTAGGAGCCAAGAATCCTTCAACTTCTGTCTACTTTTAATCCTTGACATTTTGTTTTTCTTGTTTCAGAAGAAGCCATTGAAGATGTTGAAGGGCCCAGTGAAGCAGCTGCCGACCCAGAGGAGCTTGCTAAAGACCAGGAGAGTGGAGGCGAGAAGGAGCAGAGCAAGTGGACAGGTAGTGTGCGCCCTGCCTTCAGGCCCCCGACATCTGTCTCTCCTGGAGGAGGGAGGCCGCCAGGTCAGGGAGCAGATGCATCCTTCATCTGTCCAGAAAAACCGTGTTGGCTCTGTGCAGTGAGAGAAGGATTTGGGTTTTGCTTTTTTGAGTGGTCAGCGTCATTCTCCTTCTGTTTGGTTGTATTAAAGAATTTTTAAAGCTTTTTTTTTTTTAGATGGCCCAAGAGCCAGCTTGTTTATTGAGCACTCAGGTGTCTGGCTCAGGGTTTGTGAGGCCACATTTTGCCAGTGTTGCTTTGTCCTCAATGTGACTCTTCCTCCATGAAAGGTCCCCTGCCCCCAGGCCCAGTGGAAGGGTTTGTCCTGCAGACCTTGATTGGGGTCAATCCCTCAGGGGTCAGCAGTGAAGGCTGGGCTTCATCTTGCATTCGGGGGCCTGGGCGGGCTCTGCACATTCTGTGTCCTACCTTGTTCCCAGGGTGAGCGCCCACCCCCTGAAATGCACCCAGAGTGGCGCAGGCAGTGAAGCCAGGCAGAAGGACGTGTTACCAAAAGCAGAAGAAGTTGAAGTCGGGAAAGGAAGTGCTATTTCTGGAAAACTGGATGTTGCGAGAAGGGGAACAGGCATCTTTCGTGATGATGGGATTGCTGTATCAGAGGAAAGAAGAGCAGAGACTGAGGAGAAAAGCTTGGGTTTTTTGAGGAGGAGTAAAGTTGTTTCTGAGAAGACTTCTCAGGATAGATAAGTCTCCCAGAAACCACCACAGTTATTAGAGGAAATGATATGACAGGCAACAGAAATTATTTTATTTGGTCAACCTAATGGTTAAGACCTTTCGTTATTAATATTGTAATACCTTGTGTTTTTTCGAGAAAATATTTACCTTCTGGAGTCTGTATTGGTTGGGCCTTTGTCACTTTTCCAGGCACGGCTGTTCTTAAATCATGCTCAGTGTTGGCCTTCACTATTTAAACAAGATACAGAATCTTGGAGAGAGGCCAGGGGAGAGCCATGAAAATGACGGAAAGCTGAGAAATATTGCCTCTGAAAAGAGGCTGAAGAAATTGGGGCTATTCAGTCTGTAAAAGAGAAATTCGAGAGGCAGCTTAACAGCTTCCAAATTTCAGGAGGGAGGGGGTGGAGAAGGCGATGTGCCTCTTCAGTGTTCCCTGGGACACAGCGGCAGGGTGTCGCCGCAGCAGACTGAGTGAAGGGGCATGCTGGGTGGACTGAAGTGTCCAGCCTGCTCATCGTCCCCTTTCCAACCCGGCTCTGTGGCGGCCAGGGGCCTGCGCTCCAGAGACGCTGAGGGAGAAGGCCGAGCACCCCGGGGCGGACCGGGAGGCAGGGCACGAATGTCTGTCCTCCAGGGCCTCGATCGCAGAGGATTGTCCTCTGTTGCTTTGCACAGACCAAGATCCCGGTTTCCGCTGCTCTGTTCAGGCGGGATGTACATGGGCTTTGCAGGCAGCACTCGAACGTCCCTGTTCAGAGGTGAACCAGGGAAGAGGACTTCACACACACGGTTGGAAGGCTCAGGCGCCTCGCACACCATCTGTCCTTTGTGCTCGCAATTTCGGTCCCTGGTTTCTAATTCTGGCTCTGCCACTTACTCATTATGTGACCTGAACCTTTCTGTGCCTCAGTTTCCTCACAGGAGATGGGGATTAAAAATAGTGCCTACTTTCCTAGGATCTCTGCTGTGAGGATTATTTGAATATGAGAATCTTAGAACAGTGCCTGACAAGCAGTGCCTGACACTACATTAGGCAGGTGGTGGTGGTGGTGGTTGTGGTTGTGGTTGTTGTTGTGTTAATAATTTAGATAAATAAGATGAGGAAAGCTAGTAGCAGTTTTTCATGGGGTCCTTTCATGTGAATGTGAAACTCTTGCCAGGAAGCATGCAGCTGCTAGGAGTTTTGAGAAGCTGAGGGGGAACAACATATGAGAACTTAGGAGGACCGTGCAGACAATATTTGGTGTGTGTTTCCTGCATTCTGGGAGCTATGGACACCGTAAACAACAAAAAGTAACTGCCACTTGCAGGATTCCTGCTGTGCTCCAGGCCCTGTCCCAAACACTTGGTCTGTGCTTCTCTAATTCTTAGGCTGGTTTAGGACAAGCTTTGTTGAAGGTGGTTCAATTAAATTGCATTCAAGGTGTTTGTAAATTCATTGGGTGTGTGTCCTCACCGAGCTAGTGGACATGCTAGGCAATGAGGAGCACCATAAAAATGAATGTACTTTTTAAAAATTTTTTTAAATGTTTGGTTTTTTTTTGAGAGAGAGAGAGAGAGAGAGAGAGAGAGAGACAGAGCACAAGTGGGGGAGGAGCAGATAGCGAGAGAGAGGGAGACACAGAATCCGAAGCAGGATCCAGGCTACAAGATGATAGCACAGAGCCTGACCCGTGGTTCAGACTCACAAACCGTGAGATCATGACCTGAGTGGAAGTCGGGTGCTTAACCGACTGAGCCACCCAGGCGCCCCAAATATGAACATCTTTAATAAGGTGTCACTTTTTCATTCATTCATTCAAGCAGCAGCCTGTGCTTTATCTCCAAAAGCCAGAGAGGAGAGAGAGAGAGAGAGAGGGAGAAAGAGGGAGAGAGAGAGAATGAGAATATGAATGAATGAGTAACTCAGAGGTGCACCTTACCAGTTGCAGTAGTAGTAAAGAGGTAAGGGAAAATTCTTCCCTGACTCCTGCAAATGATCCTCTTTTGACCCGAAATATAATTTTGTCTATGTCGTCTGAGTGTGTAATGACAGGCTTTATTAAGGTACTTGAGCCGATTTGATCTTGGAATCGATACAGGTGCCAGCAACCTCTTAGCTTTCTTTGGGATCCCTACTATTTTATAAAAAAAAAAAAAAAAAAAAAAAAAAAATCTGTGTTCATTCCATTTATTCCCCAAATTGAGCTGTTCCTATCTGATTAAATGTGATGGGGAGTGCTTCCTCCCAGAAAATAAATAAATAGTGATTTCACAATTTGTGCTGTTGATTAGTGGCCGCTCACGGTGCAGATTAATAATATTTCAAATGAGCCTGGATAATTGGCATTTTCTCGGCTATTGATTATGTAGTTTGGGGTTTGTGCCGGAATAGATAATCTTTACTAAAAATTTTTAGTCATTTATTTTTATGTTGGAATGAGACTCTGGATTTCCTTTCTGGTGTCCTTGGTCACCCTCTTTGGGCTTCTTTTATTTAGATGTCAGGTCTTTTACCTCAGGTGGCAGCAAGGCAAGCAAGATTGTGACTTGAATCACTGTAGCGTCAATCCCACGGTCAGTGGCTGGGTCTGTACCCCGTGCAGGACACTGGGAAGAATTCCACTGATTGCAAGTCTTGCCTTCAGGGGACATAGCCCTCCAACCGGTATTTCAGGAACAGCCATAGTCATCAGAACAGTGTTACCGTAGATCAGTGCTGTTCTATGGAACTTCCTAGGCTGGTAAAAATGTTTGTGCCTACACTGCAGTACAGAAGTCACTAGCCACTGTGGCTGTTTAAGCACTTGTGGTGTGGCCAGTGCCACGGAGAAACCGAATTTTAAATTTTATTTAATTGAAATGAATTGAAATGTGGCTCTTTTAATCCGGACGGTGCAGCCACAGATACTTGAAAGGAGCTAAAACTAACCCTGAAAGGTTGCATCACAGGCACACTGAGCTTTAACTGTGTGCCAGGCACCATTCTGGTGTGTCACACCTGTGCTTTCTAGCAGGCGTGCCCGGAGTAGTTCACAGGTGCACAGGTACTACTGACGTCTGCAGCCCTTGAGTTGGTGGGGTGGGACGGGGGCTCCTGAGGCCAGAGTCACTTGCAGCTTCATATCCTGATACTAATTTGCCATCATTTTCTGTGTGCGCCATGATGGGAAAGAGAGTTGGGAAGCTCTGTATTTGGTTCCCACCCCTCACTCTGTGAGATAGATGCTGGCAGTAACCCCCCTCCGCCCCCCCCCCCCCCCACTGTGCAGAGAAGGAAACAGCCTGGAAGAGCTGAGCTCGAGAGGGTTGCCAGGAGGCACACAGAGAGGTTCACATTTGCAGACTGACCCTGCCGTTTAGGGCAGAGCCCGAGTTCTTTTTTGTTTTTCAAGTTTATTGATTTATTTTGAGAGACAGAGTGAGAGTGTGCATTCATGAGCAGAGAAGGGGCAGAGAGCGAGGGAGACAGAGAATCCCAAGCAGGCTCCATGTTGTCAGTGCAGAGCCTGATGTGGGGCTCAATCCCACGAAACTCGAGATCATGACCTGAGGCAAAATCGAGAGACGGATGCTTAACCAACTGAGCTGCCCAGGCACCCCAGAGCCTGAGTTCTACCGGTACCCTGTCCCACCTCTCTACAAATGGAATTTTTTCTGTGTCATCATTTGATCTTGCGTCCATCTTCATTCTGAGTTTGGAGAGTAGCATTCTCCTAAAGTTGTACAGCAGTAACAGAAACATGACAGCCACCTGTATGTGCAAAATGAGTGGGATTGTCCACCATAAATGTGCCTCCTAGTCAGTCTACATCCTGCTCAGTCTAAAAGCAGGTTGGTGAAGTGGAAAGAACTCTTTAGATTTGGAGTCAGGAAACCCAGCACTCAGCAAATGACCTTGGCCTCTTGGAATCTTGGGTATCTCATCTGTAAAACATGGACGGATGACACCCACCACCACACCAGGGTTCCAAGATGAGGTTTCCATGTACACGACATACAAGCCCTCGGTTAACCCTTCAGAGGTCACATCTCCTGGTGAGTGTAAAGCATGCTTGTGGGCCAACACAAGGTACAGAAATGTTCTTTGAAGCTAAGTCTCTTCCCTAATGCACGGCAGTTTCCACCATCCAACTTTGTGGTTTTCTCTTTTGAAACATGAAAATGATCCCTCGTTCTCTTTCAGCACTGTGGATTTAAAAGTGTGTGTTCTAGATTGAAGAGCCCCCAGTGTCAGCAACTGAACAATAATTAATGCAGTGATTATCCAATCAACCATTAATTGCTATAAATTAAGTGATATACAATTAATGTGATGCTTTATCACCAATAATTAGGGGGAAAAAATTGAACTCTTGGCAAAGAATCATAGTAAGATGGTTATTTAAATCCTGTAGCCGCCATGGTTTCTAGCCACAGAGCTCTAAACTGGGTCTGGTTAAGCTAATTTGAGACGAGATGACCAGGGGGTGTTGGTGCTTTAAAAAACAAAGACGAGGCAATAGCCCCACTGAAAATGACAACATGATAAGGCTTCAGCAGTCCTGCACTGGTGTCCCTGTCTGTATTTTTGTAAAATTTTGAGTTAGAGATGTAGTTTGAGTGTTGTTTTTCTAGGGGAATGGCCTGAGGGATTTTATTTTATTAATTTTTTTTAATCCACGATGCTCACCTAACACAGAGCAATTAGTGCAGTGGAGCGTCCCTGATTTGAATCTATGGAAGATTGCTATTAAAGGAGGTATTAGCGGGCCGGCAAGGTCTGGGCGACTGTGAGGGAAAAGTGTGTTTATGGAATATGGTGCTGGCAGGCATGATTTCAATCGGGTTTGACATGTTTAACATAAATGTATAGTGTACGGCTCTTGCTGCATATGAATAATTCCTACAGACCCACTGCCTTTCTAATTACTGAGGTTGAAAAAAAGCAGATCAGGCACATCCTGGTGGAAATCTATTACCAGCCCTCCCCCTATTCTCTCTGTTGTTTATAGCTTTGTATAAATAGGGATGCCATTGTATGGGGAACTTAGTGCCTCACGTGTAATCTGTGACAGAATGGAAAGGCGCTGAAAAAATCCTTTTTATTTTCCTTTTTTTAAATTGAGTCCATTAAGACAAAAGAAAGTGTATGCTGAGAGGAAGCAGTATGTGTTTGGAAAAGCACTTGCCTACCAGGAGTCAGAAGCCCAGAGCTCAAGGCTAAGAGGAGCTGCTCGACCTTAGGTCTCAGGTCTTCAGTTTCAGAATCTGTAAAATGGCAGGTTTGGACTAAGTAGGTTCTTAAAGTTCTGGAACTCCAGAGTAGGGCAGAAGCTTGGAGAATATTAATTTCTAAAGTTGGGATGTGAGTAACTTAGAAGGGTTTCCCCTAGTCTCCGACTGGTGGAGGTGGCATGGGTCGGAGGTCAGGAGCCTGCGTAAGGGGTTCAGACAGGCCCCTTAGGCATTTCCCATGAGGGTCCGACAGTACCAGGCCGCCTTTCTTGGTGGGGCCTCAGAGCACCACGCCTGGTTGTGTGTGACTAGCCTCCCTGACACTGTGTTGGCAGAACCCTGTGTAATGACAGCAGAGAGGAGCCCCTGCAGGTTCATGTGGGTGCCTTTGAGTGGCTCCCCCATCCCAGCTCTGTTTTGGGCTGGATACTAGACTATTCCTCACTACCACACGTCTACAGAAGTTACTTCAGCCTAAGTCTATGTCCTTCTGGCATTTGGTTTCATTTTTCTACCTCACCCAAAAGTAAATTTGCCATTTCTGTAGGGTGTGTGTCAGGGAATGAATGCTGGGAGCCTGGCTCACATGGCTCCTTTGTGGTTTACATTCTTGCCAAAGGAAACCATTTTTGGTTTTACGTTTCACACACGGATGGGAATTGTGTAGCTATGCGGGCTTTTCCAGAGTCCTCTGTTCCCCCTCCCCCACCTCCACTCCCCACCCTCTTTTTCCAGGCCACTTTCAGTGTAACTTGGCTGCTTAAAGTCACTGCAGGCAGATTTCTGCCTCACAATTGGAAACAAACCATTCAAACTATTTTTATGTTGGGAAGCAAAAATAGATATAGGGTGTGGTGTATATCTGGACTCGCCTGAATTCCAGTAATTCAGAGGTCTTGGCTTTGAGAATCCATATTGTAAATTGTAAGAGGGGGAGAGGGACCACATCAATTGAGTAAATATTTTTTAATGTAGTAACAAAATTAGCGGAGATAATGTAAGGCAGATACGGGATATGCAAAAAAGTAAGGAACTCAACTTTCTTCTGGAAGGGACACCATATGTAATCACATAGCTGTGGCACAGTGTGATGAGAATTCACATCAAGGTATGGATAAAGGGTAATGGAAATGTAGATTAAGAGCAAATCGTTTTTTCACCACTATAGAAAATACCTTATAGATCTGCATATTATTCTTGCAAAGGGGCCATGCTTTGTTTCACTTTAGCTTTTGTGCTGATTAGACTCATGATCATGATTTAAGAAAAGAAGATTGCATAGTGCTTTTCTCAGGGGATATCCAAGCATTTTCATTAGGCTCCCACAAACTTCCTGGCCTGACGTTCTCTGTGTTTCGTGGACTAGAGAAGAATGGCACGTAGATGATGGACACCTGGTTGCCAGATTTGTGATCAGACCCCAATTTGCCTCGTGGGTAAGGGATATATTCCCCATGTCATAAAGCTAAAGAACTCATAACGCAGTAGCTTTCTCTTATTATATGAAGATTGGAATAGAAGACTTGAAAATCCTGTTTCTCTAGTTGTCAAACAGGATTGTGAGCTCTTTATGATCTGAGCTTTGTGACATTCATTCGTTTTTGTTTGTTTGCTTAATATATTAGACTTTATTTTTTAAGGTTTATTTATTTTGAGAGAGAGAGAGAGAGAGAGCAAGAAAGCGCACATGCCTACTCACAAGTGGGGGAGGGGCAGAGGGAGAGAGAGAAATCCAAGCAAGCTCTGCACCATCCGTGCAGATCCCAATGTGGGACTCAGACTCATGAACCGCAAGATCGTCACCTGAGCCAAAGCTAGACACTTAACTGACTGAGCCACCCAGGTGCTGCTAGACTTTATTTTTTAAGAGCAGTTCTAAGTTTACAATAAAATTGAGAGGGAGGTACATTTCATATGTACTCTCTGCCCTCACATATGTATAGGCACCCCCATAATCAACATCACTCACTAGAATGGTACTTTTTTCTTTTAAACCACTGATAAATCACTGACACATCAAAAATCACCCAAAGTCCATAGTTTATCTAAGGATTCCCTCTTAGCATTATACATTCTGTGGGTATGAACAAAAGTGTATTGACCTATGTCGGTCCCTATATCACACAGAGTATATCCACTGCCCTAACAGTCCTCTGCGCTCTGCCTCTTCTTCTCACCCCAGTGTAGCTAGCATTCGTTCATTTCTCTAATCTCCAGCACTTAGCAAGTGCTTGATACTGTTTGAATGTTTCCTTAACAATCAGTTTGATAAAATGGCATGACTACAAGCAGTTTCAAGTCCCAGCTCTTCTATTTTCTACTCTTTAGACATTAACCCACGTAGACATCAAGCCCGTGGGTTAATAGGATCGGTCCATGTTAATGTACAGAAAAGGCCAATTTAGGGTGTCCATGCTTCTTTAAAAAGCAGGTCTCTCCCCTCATGCTGCGGTTATATGGCCACACATGGACCCATATTATTTCCCAGAGATACTTCTAAAAACGAAACCATAGCAACCAGTGTTTGAGCTTTCACTACGTGCTAGGCTCTGTTGGGCTTTCTATGCCTGATCCTTTGCCTCACACAAACCCCATGAGTAGACACTGTTATCCCACTGACAGATGAGGAAACTGAGAGCCCAGTGTAGTCAAGTAAAATGCTCGAGGTCACACAGCCAGGTTGTGGAACCAGGGTATGGCCAGCACTGCAAATCACTGGGCTTCGTTCCCTAGCCAGGGAGCTGATGCCTGTGTAGAAAGGGAACTCAGTCCTAGGAAAACAGAAAGTGACCTGTGGAAAACATGAGTTGTTGAGGAGTCCGTAAAGGTGCACTAGGACCCCATCCCCGCCCTTTCACACACATCATTTGTCCTAGCCCTTTGGAGCACTGTGAGCAAACTGCACACGGGACTTGGTACTGAGAGAAACAGTGAAGCAAAACCCCTTCTCTGTCCTGTGCACAATTACCAAAGGAGACATTTCCAGTCTTCTCGGTACTTTAAACCCACAGGAGGAAGTGGAAAATCATTGCCATTTACCAGCCTTACAGGGGCCTGAGAGATGTCTTTCTTCCCCAAGTACAGATTCTCACACTCCCATGCTGAACCTGGACTAGTAAAAAACAAACCAAAAAAACCCCCAAAAAACTCCAAACCCCCCAAAACCCCAACAAACAAAAATAACAAACAAACCCTGGGCAGCTGGGCAGATCATGGGGGAAGTTGATTTGAAAGGGTACTGAGAAGTTCACTTCCGAGTTCTTGGTGTCTGGCACCATGCTGGATCTGGATTTTATGTGTTAACTTTCACAGGTTCACTTTCATTCTGAAAATTTATTAAGTATCTTGGAATAAAGGTTTGGAATGGAGGAAAAAACTGGGAGAGTATTGTTATATTCCAATCTTTGGGAGACTGTGCTGTGCTGGGGCTCAGAGACCCTAACTAACCTAATTAATGTTCGATTTGATGGGGACTGGATGAACTTCTGTTAATTAACTTTGGCCTGGTCTCTGAATGACCCACATTGCCCCCTTGTTTTGACCTACATTTCACACCTCTGGACTATTTCGTCTTGTCAGTTCAGGGGTCTCTAATGTCCTTCTCACTCTGGTTTTTTCCAAATCCATGGTCTTCACAGTCCTGTAATTAAGCCAGTAATTAAGCCAGGGGGCAGAGTGACATTGTGGCCCCTAGCTTCTCCTCCGACCATGGCCACTTGTCCTCACAGGACGCTGTGACTGCAGCTGCACATGGCATCTGTGCGTAGCTCAAGAGGCCGTGCCAGAGGAAGCCAGGATACTTCGGGAGAAACTCACAAGAGGCCAGAAGCAGGCAGGCTAATACCTTAAAGTGAGGAGTCAGGGCTTGGCCCCTTTGGTCCCCGGCTCCTGGCACACAGGCCAGGCTCATGGTGGCAGCCCAGTGTCTAGAAGTTATTAAATAAACTGAAAGCAGATGTTGGTCTAAACGAGGCAGGGGCTGTTGGCTCTGTTTGGACTGCTGGTTCCTTCACAAACCTGATACGGAGGGAGCAAGGTATCTCAAAATCGAATTGTGGGATGGTCTTTTGGGAGCTCAAATCAGCACAGTTAAGCAGCCTTATGCATATTTCAGCAAGGAATTAGTGGAACAGATTGATGCCTCTGATGTAGGGCTTAGCACTATTTTCTCCCCAAAGATGCAGAGTGAGAGCAGCAGCCATCAGTTCGCATGGGCCCACACGTCCCTCTCTGAGTCTGCTTACTGGGAAAGTAGAGACCCCACATGGTGTGGTCCTCCTTTCCCAGATGGCTGACATAATTAAACACACAGGGGCCAGTATGGATTGCTGATCCTTGTCAGGGCTGAAGCAAAGGGAACCCTGGGCTGGTGTGGCCTGAGGTGCCAAGACCCAGCAAGCCAGCACTGAAGAGATGCTTCCTCCTTCTGCAAGGTGGAAAGAGCCCACGGGTGTCTTCCCTCTTTCCCCAGAGGTTCTCCGGGACACACGGAAAGAACGAGACTGCCCTATGTAAGGCAGTCTGTCGTATTTGGATTATACTACCGAAAGAGCATGTGGAAGTTACCGCTTCTGAATTTCTGACTTTGAAAATGTGTCTAGTTTGTTTCAGAGGTTCCCTGAGAGACACCCATATTTAATCTTTCACCTTTGGCCTGAGCGGGGAAACATGTAGCTTTGAGACCAGGCCTGGTTTTCTTCTGTGAGCATAGATGATGAGAGTGTGTTGTTGGCAACAGTCGTTTGGAAGTGGACTGAAGGATCCTCGTCGTTTAATTCTGGTCCCCATCAATTAATGAAAGCTTTGACTCTGATGGCAGTTCTCAAAGTGTGGTCCCTGGGCTAATCATTCACATCACTCAGAAACTCACTAGAAATGCACACATATTTTGGGGAGGGTGTATGGCCTGCTCTCTATGTTTTAACAAACCCTCCCAGGAACTTCTGACTCAGACTTGGGGCTGTGATCTTTTGACCTGCATGAGGTTTTGAGAACTATTTCTCCTTTAACTGAATGGCAGGTCCTGAGCCCCTGCTGGGTGCCAGAGGTTCTGAGCTTTCCTGAAAGGCAGAAGTGCCTAGAAGAGGCACAGGTCCTGAGTCTTGGCACATATTATCCAGAATAGCAGGAATAGAAATGGGAGAGAAGTTGGATCAGAGAAACAGGGTCATAATGAAAAGTGATAGAAGGCCTAGAAATCTTTCTCTGAACAAAGGCTAAAAGTAACACGAGGGAAGGCGACAGACACGTGACCTCTGAATTGTTCTTGCAACCTCCTGTGAATCTACAGTTATTTCCAAATAAAGAGCAAAATAATAACAACAACAGCAACAACTATGAGCTTCTGGATTTCCAAAGTGCGGGCCTATCTAGTTCACATCTGACTTGGAAGAGAAAAATAATTAGCAGTTCCCTGAGTACAAGTTACACCGATCTGTAGTATTATTCAAATTTTCCTTGAAGACCTTTATAGGAACAGAAAGACATGTCTGATACGTTGATGATGCCTGTACTTACTCTTCCCAACTAGGCATATTCTTGTACTTCTTGAGTAGGTGGTTGTACTTCTTGAAAATGCTTTCTAGAGATGTACACAGGCAGCACAGCTTGGAATTACAGAGAATGAGACTGTGCTCTGATTCAAAGGTTCCTTAACCCCTCTGGGCTGGAGTTTGAGACCTGTCCCACACCTCGGCAGGGAAGGGAGGGGAGCCCAGCTTTGGTGTAGCCACAGCACAGAGACCACCCCCTGGGTTTGGGTACCAGTGCAGGCCTCCAGTTCCTCTTTGAAACATCTTTAAGTGCTTGGTCGGAGGCAGAATGAGACCATGCATATTTAAAGACCAAGTTGGCAGCAAAGCAAATTCTTTTGAGGAACTGCTGTTCTCTGTATTAGGGGAGGAAGAGAATTTAGCCAGATCTCGGGCCCACTTATCAAGTGCGGTAGTTCCATAGGAGATGCGAGTATGAAATCCTAGCCTGTTCTCTGGGGGAAAGAATTGCAGGGAAATGCCAAGAGTACCTCCACTTTCAGTGACAGTATAAACGTCACAAAGTCCAGAAGCACAGATTACCTGTGAAAACATTGCATTTTTGTTGTCTAGAGGAGGTATAAGGCTCATGAGAAGCTGAAGGAGAAGGGCTAAGGAAAGAGCACACTGTACCTTTCATTTCATTGTAATTACGAGCTGAAATGACCATTTTCAGATCTAGTGAAGCTTCTGAGTCTAGTGTGCTGGGGTAGTTATCCCAACTCAAACATTGATATGGACTTGTGTGAATTTTTTTTTCCTTAGTCAATGGAGATGGATAAAAGATTGCTGTAAATTTCTGGGGCAGGTGGCAAGCTGGTTTACGGAATGCAAGGCGATGAGAACCTCTGGCTTACGGAAAGCAGCATGAATTAATAATCATTTAATTGGCTCCTCCATTATGTTGCTGGTTTGGGAGATGGAAGTTTAGTTGGAGGGGCTGTCAGTGGTACTTTAGCTAAGAGTTTGACGGTTGAGACGCAGAGGTGGCGGCTGCCTTTGGCCTCTCCACAAAGAGTGAATGTTCGGTAGCAGCCCAGGCCCTCAGTGGGCTCACCTTGGGGTCCCCCGTAAGGAGGAAGATCAGCACTTTGGGGTTTATCATCCCCAATTGCCACCCCACCATGAAGAGGAGAAATGCAGAAGAAACTTCCCCGCAACATCAACAGCTCAGTGCCTGCCCAGGATCTCCCCAAGGGAGGTCTCTGACCAAAGGGAGGCTGGCCTGCAGCACGGAATATCCACCATGCCAACAGCCCCATTGGTGTGTTGTGTGATGAGATCAGTTTTGCTTGTGAAATATAGAAACTACTTCTGAGTACTGTGGTTTTGGGGGGAGGGCAAGTCCATGTCTTCGCTGATGATTGGAGGAGGCAAAAAACTTCTACTTCATTTCCAGTTTTTCTTGAAGTTTCTTTTTCATGAGGCAACTCCATGCCTGACCTTCCTTCACAGCCGTATGGACCACATCACCAGGTGTGAAATGGGGCATTATAAAGCCCACTGGTGGTCTTTGGTATTGCGAGTACATCTTTTAAGTTTTCTGTGGCCAAAATTTCAGTGACTCAGACTTTAATTCATTAGTGAGGACTGGAATTAGAAGACTGGTTTTATCAGGTGAAGTTAAAGAGGCTGTGTTTTCTACTATACTTGCCCATTCTTTAAGCCTCCTAAGTTTATACTACTCTAACGTCTTTTTTAAAGTAAGTCACTTCCTATATGATACTTTACTTGGCTTCTTTTACTTATTCTCTGTGTTTGGAACATAGTATCACAAGCAAAACTTGCATGATTACAGGTTGGCGCTCCTTTTCTCCCACCTTCCTCTAATTAGTATGACAAGAGGGGTAACTTTTTAAATAATTACTTTTAGAGCTTAAGTGCTTCCCAAAAAAATATTTTAAAAGCAAAGGGCAGGGGCGCCTGGGTGGCTCAGTCAGTTAAGCGTCCGACTTCGGCTTAGGTCATGATCTCACGGTTCATGAGTTCGAGCCCGCATTGGGCTCTCTGCTGACAGTTAGCTCAGAGCCTGGAGCCTGTCTTCAGATTCTGTGTCTCCCTCTCTCTCTCTGACCCTCCCCTGCTCACACTGTCTCTCTCTCTTTCTCTCTCTCAAAAATAAATAAAACATTAAAAAAAAAAAAAAAAGCAAAGGGTAGCTGGAAGTTGATGTCTTCATGCATACATTATTTTCCCCTTCAAAGAAGCCATGTATTGACTACTGTGTTTCATTAAGAATAAAATTATTTTGCTTCGTATGTAGAGGAACCTAAAAGAATAAAATAGAGAGTCATGAATCAGGTCTGCCTCTCTCCTTGTTTATCTTTGTCATTTGTAGTGTCCAACCCATCACAGTTTAAGGGGAAATGCTGGCTGCTGGCCCAGAAAGCCAACTTTGAAGTTTTTGTACTCCATAAGAAGGACATGCCAGTCCTTTCTGTCCCTTATCAAACAAGTTGGGTAGGACAGCCATAACTCCTAACAAGCAAGTGCTTAAACTCCTTAGAAAGTTTATGTGGCCAGGAACGCACGGTTCACATCCTATCAGGTCGTGGAAGGGTTTGACCCACCATTTCATTGTCACTATTCCATCTGCCTCACTTTATAGAGTATGTAATCTATAATGCGTGCATTCACATGGTTCCTCACCACATTTCTATCCCCTTCCAAGTGCCAGGAGCCCAGCATGTTGCCCGTGAAAGATTCATTGAGATTTAACACATTATTTTGTATGACATAGCTGCCAAAATGAGAAAATGGCTTTAACCAGCAAAGTAAAAAAAAAAATACCACCTGATGTTTTGCACAGTATGGATCCAAATATCAACTTTTTCATGGCCAGTTGAATTTAAATGCTGAACTATTTAATTATAATATTAAAAATAATATAACTTCTTGACAACCTTAGAAAATGGAAAAACGGTCCATAATTCCATTACCTAAATACAACAATCATTTTATTCTAGTCTTCTTTTCTAGTACCTATTTTTTACATAGCTATATCATGATGTAATGAATATTTTATCCGATTTTTCTTTTGATTAACATTCTTAAGGACTTTTCCACATTGGTTCACAGCTGTCATTTTTAGTGTCTTCTAATACCCACTAGAGTAGCTATACCATTGTTTGTTTGACCATGCCCTGCTGTAAGAGACTCCATTGCTTCCAATTAATTTTGTCATTATTGTAAACCAACTACAGGTAGTAACCCTTCAAGTTGTTTGGCTTTCTGTTGCCAGTATAAACCAAAGGTTCCAGGCACTGTTTAAAGCTGGTTACTGAAGTGCATGTATTTCCAATTAACTACTGTGATGTCATAGTGGCCTTAAAGTGACCAGTAATTTATTTTTTAAATAATGTTTCCTAGACTGTGACATCTCTCCTAGAATTTAAGTAAAAGTTTAGAAGAGTCTTCAAAAGCAGAAAACCACAGTACTTTCTCTCTTGGTATTCATACAACCTCATTTACTTAGGCCTACAATGTATGCTAGTGACAGAACTAAAATAGAAATTGATTTTGAGACTCTGGCTCTTTTGAAGTTGTTCAGAGCGAAGCAGCTTGAGAAATCCTCAGACTGTGGCCTATGGTAAACCCTCATCCAGCCTGCTGATGGAGAACTTATACAACTGTTGGCACATCTACAGAAATGGTATAAGACATTGGTGCCATCTCTTGATAGGGATCGACATATTAATACCTGGGGTCAAGCTAGGAGGGGGCTGCTAGCCTAGTTAACCTAACTCTTAGGAGCAATCCCATATCACCCAGGGAAACACAATGGGATTGTAACTGGGTGTTAATAGATTCTAAGAATGGCAGCTTTATCTTTAGGAAACGAGCTAGTGAGCTGCAGGTGGCTAATGTCCATTTCTAGACAGATCTGATCTAATAAACACGTAGGCTGTCCAGAATAGAAGGAAGTTGAGCTCCAGAAGTTTTTATGCCAGTGGGTGCAGCATTTTCATATTACAGCATGGCTGGTGTATTAATGGGGAGAAAGAGGAATGAGGGAGAGAGTGCTGATTTTATTTTTTAAAACACTTTATAAGGATTCCTTAGCTTGAGCTCACAAAGGAAGCTGTACAATTCCAGAGCAGTTAGAGAGTTTGAAAATTAAAAAAAAAAAAAAAAAAGGTAATAAAAGCTCCCCTCTCCATGCAGGGGGAAAGAATAGTGGCTTCTGAAGCCAGAATACTCACCTCCGCCACCTCGGCACAATTCATCATGCATTCAGCACTGAAGGAAGAGGGTGGACTCTGGTCAGACAAGGAAGTTAATGCCACACTGGGCTACCCTGTGTTTGCCTTTCAGCTCCCAGTGAGTGAAATGAGTTGGGTGGTCTCACCCTCTGTGGTCTCATCCTTGAGGCTCATCCACCCACACAGCCGCAAAACTGCACATTTGACAATCTTTCTAAAGGGTGTTAGTGGCAGACTGAGGGCATTTACAAGATGATGGCATGGTCCTATAAAAGAAAGTGTCTTTTCAGGTCAGGCAGACTAACAAAAAGACAGGGAGTAGGTGTTTGGAATGGAATCTGTGTCTTCGTTTGCCTCTAATGGAAGGAGGAGGAGATAAGTGCAGAGTCTAACTAATGCCTACAGGTTGGAGGTAGAAATAGGGAAGGGGTCGGGGAAGGGATGGCTGTAACAAATAAAGTATCACCTAATGCCTCCACTCACCCCATCTGTAGAATGGTTTTGAACTGTTAATATATAGAGGATAACCAGTAAGCAAAAATGAAAAATGATGGAGAATGAGGAACCTTCTGGGACTCGGGGGGCACTTAATTCCCCGAACCATTAGTTAAGGATTCCTATTGGGGAGTTTTCAGGCAGGGGCCCATCACACCGTGAGGTTGAAAACCTGCGACACAGGGTTCCTTTGAAGGGCCAGGAGATGGGAAGTGGGCCATGGGGGAACCAGTCTAGAAGGTTGCAGCACCTGGTTAATCGGCAGCCATTCCATCACATTAAATATCCAGCCGTCATGTATTACCTTTCAAGTGAAAATGAATAACTCCCATTAAGAGCAAAATGGGTTTGAAGTCGATTCGAGACAGATTAAAGTACTGTTATGAATGTGTGTGTTGGGAGGAGGAGGGGTCTGTGTATAAAATGCTTGTCCTTGTACTTTTTAAATAATAGATGCCCTACAAACTTATGCAGACCAGGTTACCAAGATACTGGGGTTTAAAGGTCACAAGATGTGCATTCTGGGAAGAGCATCAACTTCCTGGAATATTTCCTGCATTTAGCAATTCTTTCTTCAAAATTATTTGTGGCCTTATGATTTTAATGAATAAAATTGATTTTCTAAAATTGTTTATTAAAGCATGCATATATAATGACAGCATCTTGGTATCCACATCAGAACAAATTTTCAAAGCTGAGCATAAAGTAGAAACATGAGCTAGGTAACTAGACCTGGTGATACAGACAGCATTTGCACTTAACAGTAAAAATTAGGCTTTCTAAACCAAGGACCTCAATGGCGAGTCCGGTTCTTTTTCAGCAAGGGGAATGGGTATATATTTCTCACCACCATTTTTGGGATTTTAAAAATCATTTGTAGCAAATTTCTGAAAAATGAAGTTCATTGTTCACAACAAGTGATAGAACCAACCCTCAGATACTGACCAGGTTTTGGGATGACCACATCTACTCCTGTTGGGATTTGCGTTTACAGTGGAGAAGCCCTGCGGATCCTTGTTGAACCTTTAACCGAGTGGTTATCTCATCAAAATCTTTCAGATTCTTTTCCATGTTTCAGAGAACTCCTTCTACCTACATTTCTCTACCTACTGTTTGCTTCTTAAGTCTCATGTGACCTTTCTCATTAATTAATGTTTTGGTTGTTCTTTTGGTGAAAATGGGGCATGGTTTGGGCAAGCAGAGAGGAGACTTTCCCTCTCACCACCCACTTGGAATAAACGCTTGTGTCTGGAGCATTGGCCAGATTATCCGTTGGATTTATGCCCTACCTCTTCCACTCTTCAATTACTTTTCTCCCCAAAAGCAGGTTACTAAACCCAAACTTGATTTTTTCCACCAAGTATTTGTATGCGGATATCCATGTGAACCTTTCTCAGGTCACATGTGTCGTGTCTCCTGTGATGTGCTGTGGTGTGATTCCAAGAGCTGGGAAAATAAAGTTGGGCTCACATAGTTGAGGACTTCTGTGAAAGCAGTGTGTGTCTGGATACTCAGGTTAACTAGCCATTTGCAGAGCCAATGGTAAGACTTTCCCACCCACTCTCAGCCCTACTGCCCCCTGTAGGCCAGCAGATTGTGTCTTGATTGGGGGAAGTCAGAATACACTGAATTTAGCTTAATCCATCCAGCTCAGAGCCTTTTAATCCATTTATCTTTTTTCTTAGTGTTCAGTTGTTAAAATAGTGACAGAAATTCATGGGGGGAAACGGAATACTTGCTTCTTTTCCAGCATGCTTGATAAGTCAGTCCGGATGCTCATCCTACTTGAATTTTGGTGTTTCAAGAAAATCCTGTGCTATAAATGAATGTTGATTTTCACCCAACACAAACCCTCTGGGAGCTGGCCTGGTCTGGCTGCTGTATCGCATCTTCTGCTTTTCTTTCCAGCGTCGTCCAGTCAAGCAGAGAAGGAGCTGACAGATTCTCCTGCAACCTCCAAACGCATCTCCTTCACAGGTAGCTCGGAATCTCCTCTCTCTTCGAAGCGACCTAAAACAACAGAGGAGACCAAATCAGAGCAGGTGAGACCGGAAGGGGCTCTGCTGGTGGAGAGCGGGGCGGGGCGGGGAGGTGTTCTAGACAGCGGGGAACACACTCTTGGGTGGGCGGGCTTGGGGCAGACACAGACCCTGGTGGGAACTGAAGATTCAGCCAGAGGGGTGGGTGTGTCCCTCACAGATGTACCAGTGTCCCTACTGCAAGTACAGCAACGCTGACGTCAACCGGCTCCGGGTGCATGCCATGACGCAGCACTCCGTGCAGCCCATGCTGCGCTGCCCCCTGTGCCAGGACATGCTCAACAACAAGATCCACCTCCAGCTGCACCTCACCCACCTCCACAGCGTGGCGCCTGACTGCGTGGAGAAACTCATTATGACGGTAAGGGAGCCGGCGGCAAGACTCATGGCTTCTCTTTCCCAAGAGGTCAAAGGTGATGCAGTAACATGGACGAGATTCTGTGTTGTTGGGTGAGAAAGCCAGTGTAGAGTTGGAAATGTGAAAAATGGCCCTAGACCTCTGTTCCCGTATACCTGCCTTCAGCTGGGCATGACCATGGTATGACTGTGGCCCAAAGCATTGAATATGTATGTGTTTCTCCACCTTCCTTTATTATCCTCCCTCTTGGTCTGATGCAGAGATCAGTTAACCATTTACATAAAGAAATTGTTATTAAGACTCTGCAAACCTTCAGTAAGTTGGTCATGTTCTAGGTTGCTTTTAGTCTCATCTCATCCTCACAACAGCCTTGTTTAAAAACAGAAGAGTTGGACATGTTCACATTAACAGCTGAGGAAACTGAGGCTCAGAGAGGTTAGCTGACTTGATTTGATGCCATTTGTAAGTGGCAGGGTTGAAATTTGAACCCACATTTTCCAGCTCTAGGGTTGTGGCCCTATAATGTGGGCTTTTCTCAAGCGGATACCTGGATTCTCAGAGCAGCAGAATAGTCAGTGGGATAGCATGTGTTGACTCATGGACGAGGGCTTTGCATTTTAAACATAGTGTTGCCACACCTGCAGGTTTTAAAAGCATGGCTCAGTGGCTACTGTAGCATGGCCTAAAAGATTAGTGTAAAGAATTAATTGTAATGTGAAAACTTTCCAAATTCCACAGGTGATACCAATATCCTGCTTTTCTGTCTATGATGGGGCTGCTGTGCAAGCCCATTCCTGATCACTAGAGGAAAAACTACCAAAGAGAATTATCCTCACCTCAAACTCAATTTCAACAGTGGAGTAATAGGTTAATTTGATTGCCTTTTCATGTAAAGATTCCCAGAGAGGTAATCGGTTCAGAATTCCATGTTACAACGTGCAGGTCACAGACATATAACCTCTAGGCATTTCCCATTCCATTTGGTTGTGCAAGATTAATGAATAATGTTCTAAGTGATGTTTAGTCGTGGGGAACATATAATTGATAATGCATCAAGAGAACTTTAGCAGCCAATAGGAAACTTGAAGGTGACCTAGCAAATGTTTCATCTCAGAGATCATTCAAGTATAAATTCCCTTTCCGTGGGTATTTTCAAATAGACTGGTGAACACTGTGTAAAGATTCTCTGTGAGTGGAGACCTTTTTTTGGATGGGTGGGTTTCTGTGTTATAGGTATTGGCATTCTCACCAGCCTTGGAAATAACAAGGGGATTTTCTCAGGCCTCATCACACTTCCCACTGATGGCCTGGAACCATAGGAGCCTGAAGGAACAGAAAGTGATGTGGGAAGCATTTTTAGTACTTAATAACATTTTTCTTTTGCTCAGGTGATTATTTTTCCTGTTTGATATAAATCTGGTCTAGGAAATATAAGCCTATTAATAATCTGTATGACTGGTTTACATTAAACAGTAGGTTTCATCTGTACATCCCTAGGGACTAGAATATAAATTATATTTCAAATATCCATTGTTTGTCATAGTTTTATAACAGTGAAAGTAAGGTGCATTTCATGTAAGTGAGTATGATGGCCATTATGAATCTTCCTCATTTACCAGTGGAGTCTTTAAGGACAACATGTAACTACTGTGTTCCTGGGGTACCAGGTACCAATCCCTAAGATATTTCTGGATGTTACTAACTAGCACCTTCTCAGCAGTGATTCTTGACCTTTTTAGAGACTCCGATAAAAGTGATTCCGTAGCCTTACTGGGTTATTCTATGCACAGTAAAGTGAAACAGCCACTGTTAAGACCACCTTTGAATACTCTGCATATACAAAACTGTGTATAATGCCAGGGAGCATAAGAATACCTTAAAGTTCATACATGGAACCAGGTTTATAAACCTTGTTCTAGAAGAAACCCTGAGAACATAATTATGTAGGAGAAGCATGATCCTTTAAAGGGTTGCATTTGGTACCCTGTGTACCTCATCTTCCCACAGCGGACAATGGAGATGTCTTCTATAGAAATGTAGACTGTTTTTAAGCTTTTTTAAAATTCCACTATCGTTAACAGTGTTATATTAGTTTCAGGTGTACAATACAGTGATTCAACAGTTCTATACGTTATTCAGTGCTCATCATGATAAACGTATTCTTAATTTCTTTAACCTATTTCCCCCATCCCCCCACTTCCCCTCTGGTAACCATCAGTTTGGTCTCTATAGTTAAGAGTCTTTCTTGGATTGCCTCCTTCCCCACCTCCCCCCACCTTTGTTCATCTGTTTTGTTTCTTAAATTCCACAGATAAGTGAAATCATGTAGTATTTGCCTTTCTCTAATACACTTTCTGGATCCATTCATGTTGCAACAAATGGCAAGATTTCATTCTTTCTTTATGGCTGAATAATACTCCATTGTGTATATATACCACATCTTCTTCATCCATCCATCTTTCGATGGACACTTAGGCTGCTTCCGTAGTCTAGCTATTGCAAATAATGCTGTAATAAACATAAGGGTACTTATATCCTTTTGAATAAGTATTTTTGTATTCTTTGTGTAAACACCCAGTAGTATGATTACTGGATCATAGGGTAATTTTATTTTTAACTTTTTGAGAAACCTCCATACTGTTTTCCACAGTGACTATACCAGTTTGCATTCTCACCAACAGTGCCTGAGGTTTCCTTTTTCTCCATGTCCTTGCCAACACTTGATCTTTCTTGTGTTTTTGATTGTAGCCATTCTAGCAGGTGTGAGGTGGTATCTCATTGTAACTTTGATTTGCATTTCCCCAGTGATGAGTGGTGTTGAGCATCTTTTCCTGTGTCTGTTAGCCATCTGTTATCTTTTTGGAGAAATGTTTGTTCATGTCTTCTGCCCATTTTTTAATTGGTTTATATTGTGGGGTGTGTTGGGTTATATAAGTTCTTTACATATTTTGGATAGTAACCCTTCATTGGATATGTCATTTGCAAATATCTTCTCTCATATAGTAGGCTGTCTTTTTAGTTTTGTTCCTTCACTGAAAGGAAGTGAAGTCTTTTATTTTGATGTAGTCCCAAGAGTTTTTTTTTTCTTTTACTTCCCTTGCCTCGGGAGACCTATCTAGAAAAATGCTGCTATAGCCAGTGTTAGAGAAATTGCTGCCTGTGCTCTCTCAAATAATTTTTATGGTTTCAGTTCATGCATTTAGGTCTTTGATCCATTTTGAATTTAATTTTTGTATGATGTAAGGAAGTGATCCAGTTTCATTCTTTTGCACATTGCTGCCCAGCTTTCCCAACACCATTTGTTGAAGAGATCCTCTTTTCCCATTGCATATTCTTTCCTCTTTTGTCAAAGATCAATTGATCATATAATTCTGGGTTTTCTCTTCTGTTTCATTGATCTGTGTATTTTTTTTTGTACCAGTACCATGCTGCTTTGATTACTACAGTTTTGTAGTATACCTTGAGGTACGGAAGTGTGATATCGCCAATTCTTGCTCAAGAATTCCTTTGGCAATTCAGAGTCTTTTGTGGTTCCATACAAATTTTAGGCTTTTTTGTGAAAAATGTTGGTATTTTGATAGGGAGTGCAGTAAATGTGTAGATTGCTTTGAGTAGTATAGACATTTTAACAATATTTGTTCTTCCAACCCGTGAGCATGGAATGCCTTTCCATTTCTTTGTGTCGTCTTCAGTTTCTTTCATCAGTGTTGTGTAGTTCTCAGAGTACAGGTCTTTTACCTTCCTGGTTATGTGTTTTCCTAGGTACTTTATTATTTTGGGTGCAGTTATAAATGGGATTGTTTTCTTAACTAGAAATGTAGACACTTCTGAAAAGTATGCAAATTGTGGGAAATGTACTGATTATAGGAAGTCACTTTGCTAGCAGCAAGAGGAAGTTAGTGGATTCAGAAACAAAGTTGAAAGTTACGAGAAATATAGTCATATGAGGGTTTCATTCTTAAAGGTATATGTAAAGATGGTTTGATACCCTCTCTCTGCATGAGAAGATGGAGTTATTGCATGGCTGTCAGTATTGAATTGGTTTTTCCAGCTCTGAAGATGGTTTGCATTGAGGTGCTGAAGCATTTCCACCTTGATCCTTTAGTTCAGCAGGAAAAGATGAGCAGGATTAGAAGGGAATTGGTGGCCACAGCTTAGGGGGAACTCAGAATCCTGTTTGAGGACTGGAGTTTGCCCTGATCAATTAAAACAAATGTCACTGTTCTTCCTCTGGAAAGTTTGATGTTAAAATGGAATTTGTAATTGTTTTATAACCAGGTGATTATAATAAACCTTTGGTGACAATCATGCTCCTGGAGGGCATTGTGCTGTAATTTTATTAGAAAATTGGCCATGAGAAAGTATTGGTTGGGCTTTCTGACTGTGTATCTGTTTGTTCCTGGTCAAATGGAGCAGGAAACTCTGAAAACAGCATGATGAGAAATTCCCCACGAATCAGAGCTCCAGTTTTAAAAGCATATCAATAAGGAATGGCTAATGTATAGTTACTCATCCTCCAAAAGGAGAAAGTTGTCTGCTTAGTCTCCGAGTGGCTAGGATGAATGGCGGTGAGAGGAGTTAGTCTCCTTCCTTGCCAGATGGTTTGTTTGACTCTTAGCTGTGCTCTGCTGTAGAATAGGAAAAGCCAGCAAAATCCACCAAATAGACAATTCTTGGTAGACATCGGGTATGTCCAGGGTATCTGAAGCTATAAATTCTGATAAACATTTTCTGCTGTCTGGGTCCAAGGTCGCAAGATTTGGCTTGAATTGGGTTTCAGTTCTTCTAAAAGTAAATTTCACCCTGATAAATGGAAATAGATTACTTTCTACACAATGTCTTTCCGTTCAGTTGTAAATGGAGAGTGTTTTGAGGAGGCTTCATTTAATAATACCTTATCAGACAGCTTTCAGGAACCTGCAGTGTCTAATATGTCTGTTGCTATGGTAACAGCTGCTTGCTTATGCTCTGCATCTCATATCTGTGTCTTCCATGGGCCTCCTTCTCCTTACCGATGAAGGAGCTTGAAAAATATTCTCCACTGGGAACAACTGCAGCTCTGGTCCTCCACTATGGAAATTGCACCCGCAGCACTTCATTCTGCTTGGCCTATTGGAAACAGACCTCCAAAGAGTGTCTTTATACACGTCATGTGAAAGAAGGAAATCTATGAAGCTTAAGGACTTTGAGACAAGTGCCCCTCCAGACCTGACCGAGCAGACTGCCCCCAGTGTCCACTCCACAGAACTTTCACCTATTTACAGAGTAGTTAGAGATTTCAAATTGGTGGTGGGGATGTAGGAGCTGCTGTTCCTGGACCCTCATTTTCCTACTCTTTTGGGGGGAAGGACGGTTGAGGGTGAGGAGCACATGTATGTGGCCCCTCCATGAGAATGGGAGAGACCACCAACCATGCATTTCAATACTCTTAAATTATTCTAATTGATCACTATCCTTCTAAGTGACAGGATACACCACTGGGCTCCTGGAGCGTTGATATGGGGAAATGGTTTTTGTTCCTTAGTCACTTAGCAAAATATGATCTCGTAGCAGAGATGGGGATAGGCTCCTGAGCAGCCCAGGAACACCGTTTCCTCTAGCCCTTCCTCTTATCTCCCTTCGGTAGTTCTTAGTTATCCTGTATTTTCTGTACATACACAAGTTTCGCTTCTCTGCTCCTCGCCCTGCACCCTGTGCTGCCGGCAGTTTTCTCTCTCCCTCCCTTCCTGCCTCCCCTGCCCCCACCCTCCACTCAGGAGCAATACTTTGTCTCCTGTGACTTCTTTCAGTCATTGTCTGTCTCCCTGTGTATCTGTGGGCCTCTGGGACAGGCTGGCTCTCTGACCCCCTCCCCCCCCCAACTGGGGCAGTGGGTGGCCACTAGCCCTGGGGCTTTTGCACCTGCGTGGATACCAGCTCTCTCACTCTGTCTCTATCTCAGAGGAAGGTAATGAAAATAATCGGGCTTCATTAATTCCAAGCCCTGTGAGATGATAGCCATTTGGAGCCTGTTTGCCAATTAGATGGTCTAAATTAGAAGTGACCTTGGTATACTGCCACTGCTTGCCTCTCTGAGTCTAATGAAGCTTTTCTCTCCAATCCATTCTCCTTCTCAACTCTCTTTTCTGTCACCCTGTGTGTCTGTGTGTGTTAACTATTCTTGTGTTTCCTGTTCTCCTACTCACCTCCTTTTGTTTTGTCTTTATGGTTCTTAGTTTTTAATCTCTGGTTAGGGGTATGTTATTTTCTGGCCCACATGAATGTGAATATGGCCTTGCAGTTTTTCCTCATGAGTTTTAGGTTCACAAAGATAGACAATCACACAGAAACCAATTTATAAAGGAAACAAGAAGGGGAGAGAAAGCAGACCCTCTAGCCTCCATGTGCCAGTGGCCAGGCTGGCACATTTGGAAGGGAGTAAAGGAAGGGAGAACAGTTCTGCTGCCAGGAGGGGCTCTGGATTGCTCGCTGCAGAAGTACAGAGATCAGCGGGAAGGCTCCCGCGGTGGCCGGTGCAGAAGTGAGCAGCCTGACTCCCACTGCAGCCTGCAGACATACCACTAGCTAGAATGCTGAGCTCTCGAAGCAGCTGGGGTTTAACTTCAGTTTTTTAACAGAAACAATTCCTTATTTACAAGGATGCAGAGACAGGCCAGGTCTGCGTCAGGAAGGCCTATGTCTGAGGCTTTCCCGCCATCTCCTTCCATCTGAGGTGGTTCATTCTGTTAATTTTCACTGAAAAGTTAAAGATTTGAGGCGTCCTTGGGGGTCTAGGTTTTGTCAAATGTATTTTTTCACTTGGAATAGTGAACCTTTCAGAAAGATCCTCTACTTAGGCGAGCAATGCCAAGGGTGTCAGAATGAGGGTCTCAGAGAAACTAGGTTCAATACATTTTCTAAGAAAGTATCTTTGCTTTCCAGCATGTGGAACGTGTTGGTTCTATCAATTAAGCTCAGACAAGGTGGCCTTGAGCGGTAAATTTGCACGGGCAGTCCCATGAGAATTTAGCATGGTATATACCCTTTGGCTGCTCAGGGTGCCCTATTTGGCCATTCCACCTCTGTGACCTGGAGAAAGCAGGAAGCGAGGAAGGGTACTTACAACTCTGGCTTCTTCTACCAAGAAAGAATAAACACCAGTGGTCCCTCCCAAATGTCATAGTGGGGACTAGGTCCACATCTAAGCCTCTGCATTTTATAAGGAGTGTCGTTGGGGCTTTAGGGTTCACTCCCCTGATAGAACCTTCAAAAGCATCAAGTCATAATCTGGAAAAATGGTGAACCAAACAGAGGTAGGAACTATTTATGAACCCCTGTCTCCTCTCCGGGTAGTTTAAGGACAGTTAACTTGAGTCCATGGATTTTTCTCTAGGGAGCCTTGATTTCCCGAAATTATCTGCTATAGTCTCTGTGTGAAAGTATGTTTTTAGGCATCTGCAGCCTTCTTCAGATTTTCTAAGGAGGTTATGATCTCCGAAAGGTTATTTATTCTGGCTTGTGAGCTTCTTGGGCACAGGGACCCTGTCTCACCTTATCTTAACAAGCGTGTAGTGTAGGGACCCTGTACAATATCTAGTGAATGATGGTCAAATGGATGGGTGAGCAGAGAGTCACTTGAGGCCCTTCCTTCTCAACAACTAAGTTTCTTGAAATTGCTTAAGCTTGAAGACTTTAAGTGTCAGCGTGGAACTCTTTTATTTCTATTGTTGTTTATGAGAATTGCTTAAACTTCAGGACTTCTGGCGTCAGAGCAGAACTCCCTATTTCTCTTGTATACATGAGACCTGTTTACTTGTTAGGAAGAGGTCATAGCCACTGTCTTCTGACTCTCAGTACCCCAGCTGTGATGGTTACTTTTTCCTGAATTCCCATCAACTCTGAAGACTCTGGGGGGAGATGTATGAGGTATCTAGAAGACTACCATAGAACTGCCTGTTGCATGGCCAAGGCCAGGCTAAAAGTATGTTAGCTAACTTGACAATAAGTTTTTTAAAAAATCAAGATCTAGTAGAGAAATATTATAACCTAAATAAAAGTCTGTTTTAATGGTTTCCAGTCCCCTCTATACGTTGACTTTGGGGGGACATAATTTAACACATTCAGTGTTGATGGGTGTATAGATTATGAGAAGACTCAATCTATATGGATGGAATAGTGAAATATAGAAAGTATAGTTGTTTGTACCAATTGTGTTCTGTTAGCTGGCAAACCTGAAACTTTTTGTTTGGCTTTTGAGTCTGGGATGGAGTAGAAGTTGGACGAGGGAGGGAGGAAAGAGAGCATATGCATGTGTGTGTTTTCTCTGCAGGGGAAGGTGGTGCCATCCTGTTATTTGAGGGCATCTGAGATTTGGGATCTCATCTGGGATGGTTCTGGTTATGCTGCAGTCAGGCTGTGTCCTCTCACACACCTACATGCTCCAATGCGCCTAGCAAAGGGAGGGTCTTCACAGAACGGTGCTCAGCACACCAGAGGGACTGCCTTTCCCTACTGCACTCCCAGAGGCGTGCCTTTCAGCTACTCAGCAAAGGCTGTTGCTAGGATAGTCTGAACCTTCCACACAATTTGGTAGTCAGGACCAGAAAACAAGGTGGCGGATGCCAAGGCATGTGTCGAAGGAACTCTGCCTTTGGCCAGCTCTTTTCCTCACTGAGCTATTGGCAGGACTATATTTATGGCTCTTTACAAAAAAGCATGCAGAGTTTGAGTGAAAATCTTTGGACACTAGGGAAGAGAGGGAGGAATGAACACAAGCACAGGATCTTTAGTGTCTGAGGGCTACCGTGGGGCGCTCCAGTAGCCTGTGCAGGAAGGAGGCTTCCCATTTCAACCTCTGTGTTGTGACACATGCGCATATACACCCCACCAGACTTTCTGGAGCCTCAGGATTCCCTTTAGGGAGAGTCCTCTTTGCCTCCTGGGAATTTCTTGCCCATCAAAATTTTATATACCAAACCTCCCCCCTCCGCCACCCCAGAGAATGTGGGGACACTACAGATGAGAAGTTGCAGGTAGATAAAAATAATTACTTAAACACATATGGGGGTAAGACTTACAGGTTTGGAGGCCCAGATTAAGATGCAGAGGAGCATGTGAGGTTGATGATTATATTTCGGGAAGAGTTAATTGATGGAAGGTGAAGGCAGACAAAGAACCTCTGCTTACTGCCTTCTTGAATCCCAATCAGGAATTATGATTAAAGTCGCGGCGAGACAACAGAGGGCTGATGAATTGGTGTCTTTTTTTTTTTTCTTTTTTGCCGTCATTCACACTTGATTGACTTCAACCTTTCAAGTGCAAAAGTCTCTCTTTTCCATTATTATTCATAGCCATCTGAGTTTTTCTAATTAAAGTGTATGAAAACAATTACTGATCCGTCGTACTGAGTCTGTTAGAGGGGATGTCTGCCTTACTGTAATGCGTATAAAAAGCCCACAGTTTTCTATAATGATGTGCAGCTGAGGTGTTAGATAATTTTATTCTTTTTTACTCTGTAGGTCTTTTTTTTTTTTTTTTTATTTCTCGTGATTCATTTTTCATAATTCCTAAAGATCCCTGGAAAGGACTGATCCTGCAGCTACAACTGAGAAAGGAGGTGGGGGGGAGTCTTTTTTCCTTTCCCTTTCTCCCCCTTTTGCCCCCAACCTCGTGCTCCCCCTCGGCTGAGGACTATAAATTAATCGGTGACCTTTCACTTCTTGGATTCCCGCTGGACTCCCCAACCACACTGGTCAGAAATGCTTTCTATTAAAAAGAAAATAGATGGAATGAGTTTGGCAATCTCTGCTCCATTCCTAACGATTCATCAACAGCTAGCCCTAACCAGCTGCTGATGAGCTTTGTGTGAGGGTGCAGATGTCTGCGAGCAAGAATTCTGTGTCACACACATTCACCTGCCATGCACCTGCTCTTCATAAACATGAGCTTTCTCAGAACCCTTCTCCGTAGCGCCTGTTGCTTAATTTTTGTACCTTATCAGCATCCCAGTTGCTGAAATAAAGGTATCGAGGGGTTACCTTTTTGGTGTTTATGGGGACCATTGTCTGGGTTTCCCGTAGGACTGGAGCCTGTCACTGATGTTTCTAGGGAACATGTCAGCAGCTATTTTGAGCAAGTCCAGGATCTTCAGACCATTAAAAATTAATAATTTATTTAAAATATTTAATTTTGAACAGTAATCTAGGTGTTCCAGTCTTTGCAACCGCAAGTAAAGATACTGAGATACCTATGTTTCATGGGAAGAGAATTCCTTCAGGCAGGGCTGGATGCCATGTAGAAAGGGTAGGGGTGTGACTGTAGTTTCTGTTCAGCTAATTTCTTAGTCTGTCATCAAACAGGAGACAATTTCTAATTCACGTAGCAATACCATCGCCTACTACCTTTCCACCACATACCGGGCAAAGGGATATTTCTTCTGTTTAAACAAAGAACGTTTTATCCTTATGTTGGACTTGACGGCTGCTTATCACATTAATGTTGGGTAAATGATGACTTATTCAGACAAACTTTACAGCCAGATGGCAGAGGAGCCTAGAGAAATGTCCGAGTATCTGACCTAAACTTACAGGTCTTTCAATCCGGGCTGATTCCGGAATTGCTGTATTAGTAAGCAATAGCCACCCGGTCAAGGTGGGGCTGCCCTGGTATAGAATGATGTGCAGGGCACCAGGTGTGGACATTGGCCAGAGGTTCCCTCTGATGCTCAGTACCTCAAGCAAGGACTCCAAAGAAAATCCTGGCTGAAGTCTTAAGAAATGCTCGTTTGCACTTGATCTAGCTTCTAAAGGGTTACAAAATGTTGTTTCCTGGAGAATCTGCCAATGTGTCTGCGTGCCCTTAGCCTTCTCTTTGTTCTGTTCTCTTCTTCTTACCCTTTCCTTCGCTCTTATTCCCCTCCTCTTCTTGCCTGAATACATTTTGAAAACAGTACTACAATGCTCCCTGTTTCAAGATTACAGTGTACTTTACTAGGTATGATTTAATTAGGGCCCTTATTATGTTTTCAGCAGCTTAAGGTGGGCCTTTCAACTTATCTACCTAATTGGTTGCACAAGAAGTTTCACAGCCCATGACAAAACATTGTCAGTGATCAAAGTCAAAATTCTGCATAAAGGAAAAATATTAATAATAAGATTATTCTTCAAGTGTGCACTGCTAATTATGTCCAGAATGTAACCGTAGAAACACTTTTGACTGATGTGAGCTTTGTCTAATAAACATGAATCTTCAATGAGCTATGAAAAGTGACACTTCCAGCTTTATACTGGTGAGGCTAATTTTGCTTATTAAATAATTTTTACACATTTCTCTATTTTGTGTCTCTTTCCTCTCCATTTGACTCTCCTCATTTCTCTGCCTCTTATTTCTCAGGTGACCACCCCTGAGATGGTGATGCCCAGCAGCATGTTCCTCCCAGCAGCTGTTCCAGATCGAGAAGGGAACTCCAATTTGGAGGAGGCAGGAAAGCAGCCTGGTTAGTATCATTTTTGATCCCTAGAATGGAAAGAAAATACATATTGGGTCAAAATTTTCACCGAGTAAGAGTGCCAGGAATCCTTTACAATACTCCTAAGGTGAATGTAATTGATCAAGAGATGAGGGGCACTTTATACTCTGGCTCCTGGCATGTATTTGTACACTGTTCAAATGGTTTAAAGTGAGAGAGAATAAGGGGAGAACCAGTGGGATTTTGGTGGACACATGTCCCCTTAGACCATACATTGTGGAAGTGAATAACCAGAGACTCAGTCAATAGACCCATGCATGACTCACCATTCTAAGCTGTTCAACACTCATTCTCTGAGGACTTAATTATTAGGGACTTTTACACCACATGAGTGATTTTGGGGGCACTGGATTTGTTGTCTCTCTAGGAGCTCCCTCTGCACAAAGTTCTTCTTTGAGTCTTTTGGGATTGCCTTAGAGCCCAGTGTAGAGGTGCATTTGGAAAGAACATTGTTTTAGACATGGATGCTGGTGCCCATGGTGGTTCCTAGCTAGAGGGATCATTAGACCTCCATTTCTGAGGCTCTCCTACATCTTTCACCTCTTGTCAGCAGCTAAGATTTAGGTTGGGAAGACTTGAGCCACATTACTGGCCGGTCCACTTCCTCCCTTGTGATTTTGCCATATTAGAAGGTAGACAGCTGACTTTTTAAAAAAGGGAATACAGTCTAAGATCAGTAACCTTCAAACCCATTCTTGAGAAATTCAAGATGCTGAGTCAAGCAACTGAATGTTGTGTAAAAGATCTGTGATATAAGACTGTTATGAGTGGAACTTTTGTATTTGCTTTTACTCGTACCCTCTTTTCGTGTGCACTTGCTTATAATATGCATTCTTTGCAGGGGCTATATGGAGAGAGTCGGTGTTCCAGTTGGGTATTTCCCTCATGATAAGATTCTATATTTGTCGATAAGATTCTATGTTTGTGAGGACTTCCTAGGTAGATAGCTCTAGGTGCCATCTTTGAAACAAAGCCTTCTGTATCATTGGGCTTGATATATATATATTTATTTATTGCAGAAACCTCAGAGGATCTGGGAAAGAACATCTTGCCCTCTGTAAGCACAGAGCACAGTGGAGATTTGAAACCTTCTCCTGCTGACCCAGGGGCTGTGAGAGAAGATTCAGGCTTCCTATGCTGGAAGAAGGGGTGCAACCAGGTTTTCAAAACTTCTGCCACTCTTCAGACCCACTTCAACGAGGTTCATGCCAAGCGGCCTCAGCTGCCTGTGTCAGATCGCCATGTATACAAATATCGCTGTAATCAATGCAGCTTGGCTTTCAAGACCATTGAAAAGCTGCAGCTCCATTCTCAGTACCACGTGATCAGAGCTGCCACTATGTGCTGTCTTTGTCAGCGTAGTTTTCGAACTTTCCAGGCTCTGAAAAAGCACCTTGAGACCAGCCACCTGGAGTTGAGTGAGGCCGACATCCAACAGCTTTATGGTGGCCTTCTGGCCAATGGGGACCTCCTGGCAATGGGAGACCCTACCCTGGCTGAGGACCACACCATAATTGTTGAGGAAGACAAGGAGGAGGAGAGTGACTTGGAAGATAAACAGAGCCCAACAGGCAGTGACTCTGGGTCGGTACAAGAAGACTCAGGCTCAGAGCCAAAGAGAGCTCTACCTTTCAGGAAAGGCCCCAACTTCACCATGGAAAAATTTCTAGACCCTTCTCGCCCTTACAAGTGTACCGTCTGTAAGGAATCCTTCACTCAAAAAAATATCCTGTTAGTGCACTACAATTCTGTCTCCCACCTGCATAAGTTAAAGAGAGCCCTACAAGAGTCGGCAACTGGTCAGCCAGAACCCACCAGCAGCCCAGACAACAAACCTTTCAAGTGTAACACCTGTAACGTGGCCTATAGCCAGAGTTCTACTTTGGAGATCCACATGAGGTCTGTGTTGCATCAAACCAAGGCCCGAGCAGCCAAGCTGGAGGCTGCAAGTGGCAATAGCAATGGGACTGGTAATAGCAGCAGTGTCTCCCTGAGCTCCTCCACCCCAAGTCCTGTGAGCACCAGTGGCAGTAACACCTTTACGACCACCAATCCAAGCAGCGCTGGCATCACTTCGAGCTCCAACTTACTGAGCCAAGTGCCCACTGAAAGCGTAGGGATGCCGCCCCTGGGGAATCCCATCAGTGCCAACATCCCTGCCCCTTCAGAGCCCAAGGAGGCCAATCGGAAGAAGCTGGCAGATATGATTGCATCCAGGCAGCAGCAGCAGCAGCAACAGCAACAAGCACAGACACTGGCCCAGGCCCAGGCTCAAGTTCAAGCTCACCTGCAGCAGGAGCTGCAGCAGCAGGCTGCCCTGATCCAGTCTCAGCTATTTAACCCCACCCTCCTTCCTCACTTCCCCATGACCACAGAGACCCTGCTGCAGCTCCAGCAGCAGCAGCATCTCCTCTTCCCCTTCTACATCCCCAGTGCAGAGTTCCAGCTCAACCCTGAGGTGAGCTTGCCCGTGACCAGCGGGGCACTGACGCTGACGGGGACAGGCCCGGGCCTGCTGGATGATCTGAAGGCTCAGGTTCAGATCCCACCACAGAGCCACCAGCAGATCCTACAGCAGCAGCAGCAGCAAAGCCAGCTGTCTCTGTCCCAGAGTCACTCTGCCCTTCTGCAGCCAAGTCAGCACCCCGAAAAGAAAAACAAACTGATCATCAAAGAAAAGGAAAAAGAAAGCCAGAGAGAGAGGGACGGTGCCGAGGTGGGAGAGGGCAACCCGGGACCCAAGGAATCGCTGCCGGACGCCTTGAAGGCTAAAGAAAAGAAAGAGTTGGCACCAGCAGGTAGTTCTGAGCCTTCCATGCTCCCTCCACGCATCGCCTCAGATGCGAGAGGGAATGCCACCAAGGCTTTACTGGAGAACTTTGGCTTTGAGCTGGTCATTCAGTACAACGAGAACAAACAGAAGGTTCAGAAGAAGAATGGGAAGACGGAGCAGGGAGAGAACCTGGAAAAGCTGGAGTGTGACTCCTGTGGCAAGTTGTTCTCTAACATCTTGATTTTAAAGAGTCATCAAGAGCACGTTCACCAAAACTACTTTCCCTTTAAACAGCTAGAGAGATTTGCTAAACAGTACCGAGAACACTATGATAAACTGTACCCCTTGAGGCCCCAGACCCCGGAGCCCCCACCCCCCCCTCCCCCACCCCCTCCTCCACCCCCACTTCCCACAGCACCGCCTCAGCCAACTTCCACGCCAGCCATCCCTGCGTCAGCCCCGCCCATCACTTCCCCAACGATCGCACCGACCCAGCCATCCGTGCCGCTCACCCAGCTCTCCATGCCCATGGAGCTGCCCATCTTCTCACCGCTGATGATGCAGACAATGCCACTGCAGACCTTGCCGGCTCAGCTGCCCCCTCAACTTGGACCTGTGGAGCCTCTGCCTGCAGACCTGGCCCAGCTGTACCAGCATCAGCTCAATCCAAGCCTGCTCCAGCAGCAGAACAAGAGGCCTCGCACCAGGATCACAGATGATCAGCTCCGGGTCCTGCGACAGTATTTTGACATTAACAACTCCCCCAGTGAAGAGCAGATCAAAGAAATGGCAGACAAGTCTGGGTTGCCCCAGAAGGTGATCAAGCACTGGTTCAGAAACACCCTCTTCAAAGAGCGGCAGCGTAACAAGGATTCCCCTTACAACTTTAGCAATCCTCCTATCACCAGCCTGGAGGAGCTCAAGATTGACTCCCGGCCACCTTCGCCGGAACCTCAGAAGCAGGAGTACTGGGGAAGCAAGAGGTCTTCAAGAACCAGGTTTACTGACTACCAGCTGAGGGTCCTACAGGACTTCTTTGATGCCAATGCTTACCCAAAGGATGACGAATTTGAACAACTGTCTAATTTACTGAACCTTCCAACCCGAGTCATAGTGGTATGGTTTCAAAATGCCCGACAGAAGGCCAGGAAAAATTACGAGAACCAGGGGGAGGGCAAAGATGGAGAGCGGCGAGAGCTTACAAATGATAGGTATATTCGAACAAGCAACTTGAACTACCAGTGCAAAAAATGTAGCCTGGTGTTTCAGCGCATCTTTGATCTCATCAAGCATCAGAAGAAGCTGTGTTACAAAGATGAGGATGAGGAGGGGCAGGATGACAGCCAAAATGAGGATTCCATGGATGCCATGGAAATCCTAACACCCACCAGCTCCTCCTGCAGCACCCCAATGCCCTCACAGGCGTACAGCGCCCCAGCGCCATCGGCCAACACAGCTTCCTCCGCTTTCTTACAGCTCACGGCGGAGGCTGACGACCTGGCCACTTTTAGTTCAAAAACAGAGGCGAATGATGAGAAACCAAAGCAGGCTGAACCTCCCAGTGCACAGCCAAACCAAACCCAAGAAAAGCAAGGACAACCAAAGGCAGAGCTGCTGCAGCAGCAAGACCAGCCAGAGCAGAAGACAAACACAGCCCAGCAAAAGCTCCCACAGCTCACTTCCCCTGCTGCGATACCACAGCCTCCTCCACAAGCACCCCCACCTCAGTGCCCCTTACCCCAGTCAAGCCCCAGTCCTTCCCAGCTCTCCCACCTGCCCCTCAAGCCCCTCCACACGTCAACTCCTCAACAGTTGGCAAACCTACCTCCTCAGCTAATCCCCTACCAGTGTGACCAATGTAAGTTGGCATTTCCATCATTTGAGCACTGGCAGGAGCATCAGCAGCTTCATTTCCTGAGTGCACAGAATCAGTTCATCCACCCCCAGTTTTTGGACAGGTCACTGGATATGCCTTTCATGCTGTTTGACCCTAGTAACCCACTCCTGGCGAGCCAGCTGCTCTCTGGGACTATACCTCAGATTCCAGCCAGCTCAGCCACTTCTCCTTCAACTCCAACCTCCACAATGAACACTCTGAAGAGGAAGCTGGAGGAAAAGGCCAGTGCAAGCCCTGGAGAAAATGACAGTGGGACAGGAGGAGAAGAACCTCAGAGAGACAAGCGTTTGAGGACAACTATTACACCAGAACAGCTAGAAATTCTGTACCAAAAGTATCTATTAGACTCCAATCCAACTCGAAAGATGTTGGATCACATTGCGCATGAGGTGGGCTTGAAGAAACGTGTGGTACAAGTCTGGTTTCAGAATACTCGAGCCCGGGAACGGAAAGGACAGTTCCGGGCTGTGGGCCCAGCCCAGGCTCATAGGAGATGCCCTTTTTGCAGGGCACTCTTCAAAGCCAAGACTGCCCTGGAGGCTCATATCCGGTCCCGTCATTGGCATGAAGCCAAGAGAGCTGGCTACAACCTCACTCTGTCTGCAATGCTCTTAGACTGTGATGGGGGACTCCAGATGAAAGGAGATATTTTCGATGGAACCAGCTTTTCCCACCTACCCCCAAGTGGTAGTGATGGCCAAGGTGTTCCCCTCTCACCTGTGAGTAAAACCATGGAGTTGTCTCCCAGAACTCTTCTTAGCCCTTCTTCCATCAAGGTGGAAGGGATTGAAGACTTTGAAAGCCCCTCCATGTCCTCAGTTAATCTGAACTTTGACCAAACGAAACTGGACAACGACGACTGTTCTTCTGTCAACACAGCCATCACAGACACCACTACTGGAGACGAGGGCAATGCAGATAATGACAGTGCGACGGGAATAGCAACTGAAACCAAATCCTCCTCTGCACCCAATGAAGGGTTGACCAAAGCGGCCATGATGGCAATGTCTGAGTATGAAGATCGCTTGTCATCGGGTCTGGTCAGTCCAGCCCCAAGCTTTTACAGCAAGGAATATGACAATGAAGGTACAGTGGACTACAGTGAAACCTCAAGCCTTGCAGACCCCTGCTCCCCGAGTCCTGGTGCAAGTGGGTCAGCAGGCAAATCTGGAGACAGTGGGGATCGGCCAGGGCAGAAACGTTTTCGCACTCAGATGACCAATCTGCAGCTCAAAGTCCTCAAGTCATGCTTTAATGACTACAGGACACCCACCATGCTAGAGTGTGAGGTCCTGGGCAATGATATTGGACTGCCAAAGAGAGTTGTTCAGGTCTGGTTCCAGAATGCCCGAGCAAAAGAAAAGAAGTCCAAGTTAAGCATGGCCAAGCATTTTGGTATAAACCAAACAAGTTACGAGGGACCGAAAACAGAGTGCACTTTGTGTGGCATCAAGTACAGCGCTAGGCTGTCTGTACGTGACCATATCTTTTCCCAACAGCATATCTCCAAAGTTAAAGACACCATTGGAAGCCAGTTGGACAAGGAGAAAGAATACTTTGACCCAGCCACTGTACGTCAGTTGATGGCTCAACAAGAGTTGGACCGGATTAAAAAGGCCAATGAGGTCCTCGGACTGGCAGCTCAGCAGCAAGGGATGTTTGACAACGCCCCTCTTCAGGCTCTCAACCTTCCTACAGCATATCCAGCGCTCCAGGGCATTCCTCCTGTGTTGCTCCCTGGCCTCAACAGCCCCTCCTTGCCGGGCTTTACCCCATCCAACACAGGTGGGTTCTGCTCTAAGTGATTCTTATAGCATTAAATAGCTGCCCAATTAGCATTTTGTTCTGTGGCCACCACCCAAAACCTCTGAATGTTGGATAGGAAGAAGCTTCCCTTTCTCCTTCTCTAACAGCAACAAAACTTCTGGTCCCTTTCATTGAGTCTCCCTCGTGCTGTTGTGGTGTACATGGTTCTGTGATGTCCCAGTCTCAGGGATGGGACCCCCCCGCCCCGACCTGGTAGGAATTTCCTGTGTTCAGTAGCACCACCAGGGTGTGTGCTACAGGGAAGAACTTGAGGGTCCTGGCATCCTCAATCCTGAGGTATTTTCAATAAGATGTTTTCATCCTAGACCCTTCCAGTCAGTCTTTGTGAAAATGTCACTCCCATGGAGATATTTGTTGAAAATAGAAGATATTTGAATGTCCTAGCTAATTCTGAATTGTGCCCTTTGGAAACTGGTTCAAGGAAATTTAAATCAAGTCCTTGTTCTTACCTGTGGTTCCTGCCGCTGTTTTTAGAGAGCTGTTCTGGCAGAACTGCTGTCCAGTGGAAGCTCTCATATATGGATCCTTACTCCTCGTCTTATCTAATAGCCAGAACAACAGAGCTGTATCAGTTTGTAATGACACTCCCCTTGTACTTGAATGTACTGACCAGGAATCTTGCATTGAGCAATATGGTTCTGAATCTCTGGAAGATTAATGGCAAAAAAGGTTAATGGTCATTTTAGAGGTCTTCTGTCACCCCTTCATTTCCTTTTGCCCATCTCTTTCTTTGCTCCCCGCAGGCCCCTAATTCACCCATATACTTGGTACTCTTACTTTTCTCCTTAACAGGGAGTTTGATAATTTGCGCCCCTCTCTTGTTCCTCCTCCTTTGTCCTCACCTGTCTTCTCTGGAGCCAGCTCTCTTCCCTAAATTGGACCTCCAGGATCCTGTGAAACATAGGCACAAGTCAGCGAGTTTCCCCCATGGCCTGCATTGGCCGCTGTACCTTTACCACAGGAGAGCCTTTTAGAGTTCCTCCTTGCCTCAGAACATGTCCCTTTTCCCAGCGGTTGAATCAGTGAAAGCATTAAGATGTAGAAGTCATTGCTTAGATAGGTTGGCAAGTAATGTTGCAGAATTATGCTAAAGCCACCTAGACATAAGCCAAGAATCAAGCTATGGGAAGTGTCTAGGACTGAATTATCCTTGCAGCTCAGGACCTTGGCAGAAGGGCTTAGGATGGCCCAACATTTCATAATAATGTGAAAAAAATTAGAATCAGAATGTCTGATCTATTCCCCTTGTTTTACAGATGAGAAAACTGAGGGCCAGAGAGGTCAAGACCATTCAGCAAGCTAGGGTAGGAGCCAGAGCTCCCACCCAGGCCTCCAGGCTCCCAGTGCTATGTGCTCCTTCCACAACACCCAATATGAGCCAGTCAGTCAACAGGTATATGTTTAGTGCTGCTCAGGTTCTGACCACTAAGAGTGGACTCAAGATAGGAAAAATATGCTCTTAATTACTAGATGCAGCCAGGTGTGCCCTAGGTACCCTGTACCATAGCTCCCAGGAGCACTGGATCTGGAATGGGGAAATGAACTTGTATTTATATGTCAGGCCCAATGGTAAGCTCTTTAGATATGACCTTTCATTTAGTCCCTGCAACCATCTATTGTAGAAGGTTGAGGTTCTGCACAGTCAATTGGCATAAGGCCACACAGCAACTGTGTGTCAAACAAAATCCATACTGCATCAGTTTGACTCCAAAGGTGCGTGACAAGTATCAGGGGGATGAAGGGCCTTGCTTGGTTCTCATCTTATAGATGAGCAAAAAAATGAGGCCACAGAATTATTCTGAAAATATATTTAGCTACCATATCAAACATGGCTAGTGCAGAGCTTGGTAAATATAGCAAGTGTTCTGTAAATGATCCTTAAAACTTCTTTCTCGTCTATTCAAAATACGTTATTCAGTTTAAGGCCTTCTAACCTGGATCTTTCTCCTGAAAGCCTGATGCCATAGAGAGAGAGAAATCTCTAGATGTTTTTGCGTTGCCTTGCTGATCTTTTGGCTCTGGCTCCAGCCTAAAACTTGGAGCAGGCCTGTTGTCTACAAGCAGGACAGAAAGAGCCACATCCTAAGTTGTCAACTTAATAATCCATTTTTCTCTCCATCTTGTTTGTGCCAGTTTAACCAATGAACCTTTACTGGGTTTTTCTGAGTCACATACATCTCTCTGGTTCCAGTCCCTTCTTTGCATTGAAGAAACTGGAAGACTTAACTTCAGTGGTCCCTTTGTGCTGTTTTCAAAGAGTAGATTAATGCTGCTCCACAAAGCTGAGGGAAGCATCCCTCTTGGCTTTCCAAATAATTACTGGATATTTTTATGGGATTGACAGCTTGAGGCAACCATGTCTTCTTCATTTGAGGGTTTTTAAATGCTGCCCCACTATGAAGTCAACATTGTCTTCACCCAGGTCTGCGCTTCCATGTGTTTTTTTTTTCCTTACAAGGCCAGTGTCATATTATAGAACACCCAGTCCTAGCTTTTTGGCAGAAGGTGGTCCAGATGAAATAGTGAGGAGCTGTGGGGTTTTAATTTTACATTTTGGTGTGCTCTGAAGTGTGCTGAATGATCCAAGGTCCACTGCCTGTGAATTCTTCTCATCATCTCCTCATTCAGCTTACCTGGTCTCCCTTCCTTACACTGTCATCCTCTTCTACCACACCTTGATGTACCAGTAGCAATGTTGTCTTCCATCGCCCTGGAACAAAAGACTCAAACCAGGAGAGAACTATGGGTGAGGGAAGATATTGGGCTCTGGGCTAGGTGAAGGCTTCACAGATAGAGTGTGACTGTGGATGGGGCTGTAACCCATGTGGGCCTGCTACTCATAAGCAGGGGTAGGTCGCCATGTCTTAGGAAGCAGTGGTGCCAACATTTTGGGCCTTTCCATTTCTGATACTGCTTTTCTCCTCTCCCTGTGGTTGGTTTCTCAAACAACTGCAGCCTTTGTATACGTCCTCCAAACGGGTAGGAAGACACCACGCTCATTTCTCCAGCAAAATCCAGGATCCTATTCATAGATGGTTACATTTTTGCAAAGACTTGTTAAAGCAGAGTAGCTGAGCCAAGTTAATATGGATTGTTTTTAGTTCTTCCCTTTGCTCTTCTCTTTGTCCTCTCAACATGCCCATTCTGCTACAGCCCTGGAGGTCAGAGAGGTCCATCCATGTGTTTGTTCACTTGGTCTTGGGACTTGGGCCAGGTTTCTTGCTTTTGCTCTCTTCTACAACTTCTGGTGCGGCCACTTAGCAGTACTATTTCTGTGGAGCTTTGTTAAGGCGTTTAGTTCACATGGGTCCCAGTTGGAACCAGCTGGTTTGTGGGACTTAGCAAAGAAAATAGGAATTAGTGGGTGTGGCACTTGTGGTAGGAAGGTGTTTAGCTGAAAGGGGTAATAGGGGAGCTGACCCAGGGTTGGGTACTCATTAAAATACAAGGCTATCCAAGGCTAGCCTGGTGAGACATCCCTGTGGAAAATGGTGGTTCTGAGAGGGTCTTTCAGATTTAAACCTTGAGATCTCAGACTTTGTGCCAGTGACACAAATAAGACGTCTTGAGCTTCAGCCTCACCACCCCAGACTGACACGTGGTTCTTTCTGTTTCAGCTTTAACATCTCCTAAACCGAACTTGATGGGTCTGCCCAGCACAACAGTTCCTTCCCCTGGCCTCCCCACATCTGGATTACCAAATAAACCGTCCTCAGCATCGCTGAGCTCCCCTACCCCAGCACAAGCCACCATGGCGATGGCCCCTCAGCAACCCCCCCAACCCCAGCAGCAGCCACAGGTGCAGCCGCCGCCGCCCGCAGCCCAGCCACCACCTGCACCACAGCTCCCACCCCAACAGCAGCAACAGCAGCGCAAGGACAAAGACTGTGAGAAGGTCAAGGAGAAGGAAAAGGCACACAAAGGGAAAGGGGAGCCCCTTCCTGTCCCCAAGAAGGAGAAAGGAGAGGCCCCCACAGCGGCCACAGCCACGATCTCAGCCCCGCTGCCAGCCATGGAGTATGCAGTGGACCCCGCACAGCTGCAGGCCCTGCAGGCAGCCTTGACTTCGGACCCCACAGCGTTGCTCACGAGCCAGTTCCTTCCTTACTTTGTACCAGGCTTCTCTCCTTACTATGCCCCCCAGATCCCCGGAGCCCTGCAGAGCGGGTACCTGCAGCCTATGTATGGCATGGAAGGCCTGTTCCCCTACAGCCCTGCGCTGTCGCAGGCCCTGATGGGGCTGTCCCCGGGCTCCCTACTGCAGCAGTACCAGCAATACCAGCAGAGTCTGCAGGAGGCGATCCAGCAGCAGCAGCAGCGGCAACTGCAGCAGCAGCAGCAGCAAAAAGTGCAGCAGCAGCCCAAAGCAAGCCAAACCCCAGTCCCCCAGGGGGCTGCTTCCCCAGACAAAGACCCTGCCAAAGAATCCCCCAAACCAGAAGAGCAGAAAAACGCACCCCGTGAGGTGTCCCCCCTCCTGCCGAAACCCCCCGAAGAGCCAGAAGCAGAAAGCAAAAGTGCGGACTCCCTCTACGACCCCTTCATTGTTCCAAAGGTGCAGTACAAGTTGGTCTGCCGCAAGTGCCAGGCGGGCTTCGGTGACGAGGAGGCGGCGAAGAGCCACCTGAAGTCCCTCTGCTTCTTCGGCCAGTCTGTGGTGAACCTGCAAGAGATGGTGCTTCACGTCCCCACGGGCGGCGGCGGCGGCGGCGGCGGCGGCGGCAGCGGTGGCGGCGGCGGTAGCGGCGGCGGCTCGTACCACTGCCTGGCGTGCGAGAGCGCGCTCTGTGGGGAGGAAGCTCTGAGTCAACATCTCGAGTCGGCCTTGCACAAACACAGAACAATCACGAGAGCAGCAAGAAACGCCAAAGAGCACCCTAGTTTATTACCTCACTCTGCCTGCTTCCCCGATCCTAGCACCGCATCTACCTCGCAGTCTGCCGCTCACTCAAACGACAGCCCCCCTCCCCAGTCGGCCGCCGCCCCCTCCTCGTCCTCCGCTTCCCCCCACGCCTCCAGGAAGTCTTGGCCGCAAGTGGTCTCCCGGGCTTCGGCCGCGAAGCCCCCTTCTTTTCCTCCTCTCTCCTCATCTTCAACGGTTACCTCAAGTTCATGCAGCACCTCAGGGGTTCAGCCCTCGATGCCAACAGACGACTATTCGGAGGAGTCTGACACGGATCTCAGCCAAAAGTCCGACGGACCGGCGAGCCCGGTGGAGGGTCCCAAAGACCCCAGCTGCCCCAAGGACAGTGGTCTGACCAGTGTAGGAACGGACACCTTCAGATTGTAAGCTTTGAAGATGAACAATAACAAACAAATGAATTTAAATAAAAAAAGATTAATAACAAACCAATTTCAAAAATAGACTAACTGCAATTCCAAAGCTTCTAACCAAAAAAAAAAAAAAAAAAAAAAAAGGAAAAAAAAAGAAAAAGCGTGGGTTGTTTTCCCATATACCTATCTATGCCGGTGATTTTACATTCTTGTCTTTTCTTTTTTCTTTCAATATTAAAAAAGAAAATTAAAAAAAAAAAACCTTAACCCTGTTACATTGTGTCCTTTTGAAGGTACTATATTGGTCTGGGAAACAGAAGTCCGCAGGGCCTCCCTAATGTCTTTGGAGCTTAAACCCCTTGTATATTTGCCCCCTTTTCAATAAATGCCCCATGTTGATAGCACAGAGGAGCCCGGCATGCACTGTATGGGAAAGCAGTCCACCTTGTTACAGTTTTAAATTTCTTGCTATCTTAGCATTCAGATACCAATGGCTTGCTAAAAGAAAAAAAAGAAATGTAATGTCTTTTTATTCTCAGGTCAATCGCTCACACTTTGTTCTGTTTTCAGAATCATTGTTTTATAATATATTATTTTCTGTTTTTTTTTTTTTTTTTGTTCCAGAAAAGAATTTTTGTTTTGTTAATTTAAAAATGGGCAGAAAGTATTCGAGAAAAACAATGTGAACTGCTTTAGCTTTCTGGGGATTTAAAGGATAGCTTTTCTGCTGAAACCAATTTCACGGGGAAAAGTTAAGCACTCCCACTTTCAGAGAAAAAAAAAAAAAACCCACACACAGAGTGTTGAGGACTTGTAGCTTAAAAAAATAAGTTTTAAAAACTGACTTTCTGTATTTATGATAGATATGACCATTTTTGGTGTTGAGTAGATTGTTGCATTGGAAATGAACTGAAGCAGTATGGTAGATTTAAAAGGAAAAAAAAAAAAACCTTTTGTGTACATTTAGCTTTTTGTATGGTCCAGCTGACAGCTCCTCATTTGATGTTGTCTTGTTCATTCCTAGCAGATAGATTGCAATCCGTTGATTCGCCTAAGCTTTTCTCCCCTTTGTCCTTTAATTCCACTTTCTCCTTCCTCCTCCCACCCTGTAATCTCCCACTTAAGGTAGCTGCCTTCATTTCTTCGAGGGTAGCTCCAGAATTATTTTATAAAACTAAAGAATTTCAAAAGGTTCTAGGGGTCATTAGGATCCTCACAGATTATTTTTGGTTGGGGAGTTGAAACTTTTTAAAGGCATATAATTCTAGTTACCTATGTCTGTAAGCCTTGTGCCATTTATTTATCCTTCCTTTAGGTTTTCCTTTTATCCCTTCTTTTCCTCCTTGTTTGGTAGATGTTTCAAATATTCTTTTCTTAAACTAAAGCATTTGTTTTGGTTTGTGTAATTGGGCTGTATGCTTTTCTTTCTAAAAAAGTTTTTGGTTAGGGGTTTTGTTTTTGTTTTCTTTCCTCTCAGAAAAAGAAATTTCATGCTTTAAATAAAATCCAAAGACACACCCTTTCACTGCTGATGCAGAAAAAAGGGAAAGGGTTCTTGTTACTTGAGAATTTGTTTCTGATTTAAACAAACAAGTCTTAGTTTAATAAAAGAGTAAAACAGAAGATTCCCAGGTTGTTATGTGCTTCTTCTGCAAGCAGAGAGGCAACTGTTAATGACAATTCCATATACCAAAAGACACATTTTTTACTTCAAAGTTTTGTCCTTGTGTTAGGCAGTCTGAGCGGCGAGTGATCCAGAGTGCAGCCAACAAAGAAACAGATAGCAATGTACAAAGAGCAAAAAAGGAACCGTATGCGAGGCACTTGTATTTATGTTAATATCTGTATTCCTGTAACACATAACGTAACATACACCCTTTCTCATCTTAAAACAACGGTCTGAACTTTGAAAGGAAAACTTTGTGCTGCTAAAACGTAGATTTTGGAGACAAATAGATGCTTTGCTGTTTCACTTTCATAGCCAGACATCAACAGAAACAATCTCCCCTTGCCCCAAAAGTGTGAAATCCTGCTCCCCTTCATCCTCTTCCTTATGTTTCAAAAGGGAACTTTGAAGACTGTGAATGCAGGTTCCATTGGTCATCTTTCGGGCTTCTTTCCCCAGTGCTGAAGCCACTCAACGACTTTGCAAAAGACTGGAGCATTCCAAGATCTGAAAATGGATTTCTTTTTTTCTTTTTTCTCTTTTTCTTTTTTAGCCGGGACTATTTTATTTTTATGAATTTGTTTTTGGTTTAATGAAAGAGTAGATCCTGAACTGTTGTACATATTTCTAACTAGGCTGATGCACAGTGCAAATTCCTTTTTTAAAAAAAATTTTTTTTAAGTAGAAATACTAAAGAGTACCATCTAACTATTCATACCAGTATCCAGTTGTAGCATAAGGTGTCAAAAACAAGTACACAAAAACATTTGCTGTTTTAACAAACTATTTTCTTTTAACAAGAATTCTTGTATTTCTCCCTGTGTTTGAGATGAACATTTTTAAATTTTAAAGTTGTACAGTTTTTTGTTTTCCATTATTTTATCTTGTTTGTAACTCTATGAAATATATATATATTTTTTGCCATTTAACTGTTGTATGTTACGCTGTATCTGTATCATATAGATAAAAAATTGTTTTTGTTTTGGGTTTTCTATGTGATACCAATTAACAATTTAACACTAGCTTTACCTGTCAAATTCTGCTAGGTTTTTTTCTGAAAACTTTGTTTTCAAAAATGATATTGCTTGGTAATAGTGCAATTTCTATCCCTTTTCTTCCTCCCTCAACTTTAAGTTCATTTCCTTGTAATTGTGCCACCCCCTCCACAATGGTTTTTTTGTTTTTTGTTTTGTTTTTTGAGCTACTATGCCATCCTCCCTCTGTGAGGCAGAGTGACTGTCAGTGTTTTGTTATGCCATGCCTTGACCTGTGGGTGGATTTGGCAACAGCGAGGTGGTTGGGTAGATTGGCTAAGTATGCTTCCACCCACCAGTGTTTCTCAGAGGGGTTATGTGATTGTTTCATCTTGGAGTGGGTTGCACACTCGATGCTTTCCTCTACAACTCTACCACCCACGTATATGTTCATTCAAAAAAGAATTCTCCACATTAACTCAGAAGTAGCAAAGCAGTCAGTGATGGTGACAATTAGAGGTCACGTACGAGCTAGTTAGATGTTTGTGGGTTGACATCCACTTTGGCTGTGACAGGTACCGTTTACAAAGCATGAATTCACTACAAGGCTCAACTGTTTAGATTGGTCTCACTAGGAGAGTTTAACTCCTGTCCGTTGCATAGTAGGTAGCTGAATAGGATATCTCAACTCACCTTTTAAATTAGTTCTTCACCTCTACTGACACTTCATACTTTTTTTTTTTTTTCCAAATATTCCAAAGTGTGGGTTGGCACTAGACACCATTCAGCCATAGCACCATATGAACCCACCAAATGGAACTTATTTCAACCATTCTTCCTCCATCCTTCCAAAAAGAAACTTAAGGAAACACACACACACACACACAGAAAAGCTTAATAAATCTAGGAATTTTTTTTAAAAATTAAAGCTATTTAAAGAAATGAATGTGGCCAAAGTTTTACATGATTGAAAATAAAGTAAAACAGACGGCATGTGTTTAAACCTGAGTTTATCAGGCATGGCAGGAAGTTGCAGGAGAGAGGCAGTGACCCAAGCCAGTGCACTTGATATTCATGGACATATATTTTTTTTAAATAAATTAAAACATTTTAAATAGAAGCATAAATTGAGTTGGTTGTTTGTTGGCGCTGAGATACTGCCCACTGTGAAACAAAGCTTTGACTAGTTTGTTTTGTTTTGTTTTGTTTACTTTTTTGGGGGGGGAGGGGGGCAAGTTTGGGTAGGAAAGAAAGCATAAATGAACGTGACCCTGAGGTGAAGAGGTATATGAACAGCCTTTGCAATGTACAAAAAACAAAAAACAAAAAAACAAAAAAAAAATAGAGCAAGTGAAACCAAAAATGATGTTCTTGGTGTTTTTCTATAATGTAGTCTTGTTAGCTTTTTTGTTACTGTAACAATGCTGATCTCGAACTGTACCAAAATACATGGAGACTAACAAACAGAACCACATGGAACTTTCAAACTGAAAAAAAATTTGTCACAAAAACTTTGTTGTCATAGTTAAGTTGATTGTAGATGGTAATTGAATATACTCCTTTGAAAATATTTCATCAAGTATGTTTCCTGCTCATTGTGATACATTAAAAAAATATGAGCAAAAATTCTTGTCTTATGCCATCAGATTTTGTGTGTGCGCATGAGTGATAAAGAGATTGATGACTGGCAGAGAGTGTAAATCTTAACAGTATCTTGAGGTTACATGTACTTATTCCAAGGTACACAGGCTCCTTGGTATTTCTAGGTATCCTTGTATTTCCCATCTCCTGGTGCTCATGAAAGTGCAGCAAGTTTTCCCATGATGCTGAGTAGCCTATTTCACTGAGAAGGGTAAGCCTGACAGCTTGGATGATATCTGACCCTTGAGAGCCCTAACAGTAGACATATTTTTTTTCAAATGTTTATATGAGAGTGTTAGACACTTGGCATAACGATGAGCAAGTTTGGCTGATGGCCAAAGGAGAGGTAAGTTTAACCTTTCTGAGATGGAAAGTGGATCCAATGTTTATGACAGAATGATATGAAAGGTAAGTTGAATTCACTACATGTACCTTTGCTAGCAAAGGATTTTTCTAAGCCCTTTTTAGACCAGAATTTGAGGTAAGAACAGTCTGCAAAAGAGTAATAGCACTGGTCATTCCTACATACAAGAGAATACTCAGTCCTCGTATAAAAAACTCTCATAACACAAAATGCCTGAAATCATTAATACAGAGTATATCCAAGATCAGGCCCAAAGGCTTTCCATTCATCTCTAATTTATAGCCATAGCTGAAAAATAATTTACAAAATTCTAGCAGCTGGGCTTGGATAGCATTACAGACTAGCTGTGTCCTTGGAAGGTCTGCAGCATCTGCCCTTGGCCAACAGGGGTCTTTTCCATCCAAGGAGGTAAGCTATGAAATCCTCTTCTATTGGCTCTGACAGCCATTGTCAACCCAAGTCTTTTTTAGTTCCTGGAACAGGCATTCAAGAAGAGGCAGTGACCCTATTAGCTAAAAATTACAAAGGATTCTACAACTGGCACAGGCCTTGCTAGTGCCAAGAAAGGAAAATTTGGTTTCCTTGCCAATGCTAGAACCTCTGTGCCAAACAAGTCATGTCACTATCCCTAATAAAATCCTGATCTTTCCCCAGGCATTGTACCTTTCTTTTGGGTGTTTCTGTAGAAGCATACTGCTTCTATGTTGGCATGTCTTCTTGGTACACAGTTAAGTCACTGATCTTTCTTCTGACCCACGAAAAGGTACAGTATGATAAAAATCAGTCGGACCCAAAGCCATGTCTGCCTTTCTAAGCTATCATTATTTTAGGATCTGGCAGGATCACATTGAAACATTTTAAATGGAACTGCTCTACAGAGAGATTTTGCTGCCTCAGCTCTTTAGAGGAAGGTGACTACAATTCAAATTCTTCTACAGATAAATTTTTAACAAGAAAATAAGAAAACCTTAGTGATGGTTGAGCCCTTTGTATCAGAAAATCTCTAAGTGCCTGAATTACATTGAAAGAGGGTTGGGCAAGGGACTCTGTTACTGTGAAATCTTTTTCTAAAGGGAAAAGAAGGCTTCCAGTCTGGCTTCAATACCACGCTCATGTGGATAATAATCTCCTTGGAATTAATAGTTTTTCCCCCCTGGAAAATTTGAAATGGCAACATCTTAAAACAGCTGATATGTGTTAGGTGGCTGTTTCTAATTTTTCTTTCAAGAAATGTCTGTAATGCCTAGCTCCTGTTATAGTCTAATGACCTTCCAAATCTCACTTTTAACAAGTTTAGACTTTAAGTTACAAGAGCACGAGCAGTTTAAGAGTCAAGTTGAAGGATGAGAAGTTTGCACCTGCTGCTCTGCTCTGCAGCCTTAATTACAGCAGGACACATGTGCTCACTCAGTCTCTGTACATTACTGCCGTGGGTGGACCAGCCAAGGCTCTGGCAAAACTTGTAAAGAAATTAGTACTCTCAGGGCCATTAAAGTAGAGGCAGCTTTCCATTACTTTTTACTTCACAGCAAAGGTGGGTATTTTCTTTCCTTCTTTCCTTTTTTCCTTCTTCCCTCCCTTCCTCTTTCTTTCTTCCTTTTTAAAATTAAAGCCACATGTTTTTAAGATGTCTTAGCCAATTAGTTTAGATTCCTCACAGTATAGCTTCTTAAGTTTTTAAATTACAGGTGCAAAAGTAAATTTGTTCTTGATCCTTAATGACTGCTTCATTTCTTATCCTATGTGGAAGAAAAAGGCTATGTAATCCAATTTATATGAATCCCTTAACATGGGAATGAGAATTTTCAGATGAACAGTTTTACTCCTGGGCCAAGATCCTTTGAGCTGAGAACTGAGTGCAAAGAAGCAAACGAATAGTAAGTGAGGAAAGCACCAATAGATATTCTCTGCCTCTCTAAGACCAAAAACTTCTGACACTTGCTCTTCCTTGTCTTCCTATTCCCCATGTGCTACCCATTCTTAAGCCCCCTTATATGTTGCTTTTAGACACCCTCTGTAACACCTGTTATTTGCATGGCACTTGATAAATACTTTTGTAAAATTATTTCTTGCTGGTTCATTAAAATGATCTATAAGTGGGTGACATCCCGGGTGTTAAGAGGGAGATAATGAGTGAGGGAGAAGGCACTAATCATGTGTTTAGCCTTTGTCCAGTGCTCCTTCTTACCCCCACACCATTTCCTGAGAGACACTAAGGAAGAGTGGCTAAGAGTGTGGGCTAAGGAGTCAGACTGATGGGGTTCATTCTGGCTCAACCACTGTGACAATGACTGTGTTATTTATTCCCACTGTAAAAGGAGGACAATGGTACCTACTTCAGAGGGTTGTTGCAAAGATTAAATAATCTATGCAAAAATGTTTTGAACACCGGTACATACTGAGTACTAAATACCTGTTGCTACAATTTTTGTCAGTTTTAACTCTCCATGTCTCTATTGCTGTAGGTCCCTTGGGACTGCAGCTTTCTAACTCTTGCTTTAATTCAGAGGATTTAGGGGATGCTACTGTATAAATCAGTCCCATCAAGCCTTTGCCATATGTTTATATCTGATGCTTCCCTATCCATACATATCTCAGAGGATCCAGAGGATCTTCAGGAAGGGCGTTCTGCTCAGAACTATACAAGAATGTAGTACAAGCATTTGCATTTCAGTGTCTCAATGCCCAACTTCTAGTGATTAATTTGGTCAGAAGAAAGGATAGCTTTAATTTTCTTTTGTTTGCAAAAATAGACATAGTCCTGCTTTACCATGGCCTGACAGGTGAACAGCTTAAATGGGGTAACAGAATAGAGGGAGAATATGGAATAGGTTGTGACATTTTGCCCACTGCTACTGCCTGTTTTGAGGTGGTTCAGACACACAGGTTAGGAGCGGTAGCATCTAAAATGAGACTGAGTGAATGAACTGTCTGTGAAACAAAAGTGAAAGAATACACACAAAGGAATGTAACAAGAGGATCTTCCAACCCCAAAACACAGGAAGAGTCTTAAAAATACTATTATTCTAGTAACTTACAAAATAAACATCTGGAGGAGGCATGAGAACAAATGAATAAAAACAAAATTAGCACAGAGAAAAGGTTTGAGTATTTCCATGATAACCTCTGCATATAAGAACTCATCAGTGATACAGGCTTTAGATGGCTATAGCTCTGTCTGGGAACCATCTCCATTTTAAATTAAAAAACAGTGATGGCACTGGAAATAAGAGTGCTGATACTGGTATGAGAGGGCTAGTAAAAGCTATGGATGATGACTGGTGGGTGATTTTTCCTCTTCTCTGAGGATAATGACCTGTAAATGTGGTTCAGCATATTGCCTCTAGATAAGAGTTCATCATAGGGAATCCACTTTTAGTTTGTTATATGATTCTAAGTTTAAGAGTGAATAGTTGTCAAAGTCTGAGTTGTATTCAGCTGAATTGATTAGTTTTTTCAGAACTGTAAAGATGTTCCACTGTTGCCTCAACTGAATTGCTTTCAACAAGAAATCTGCTGTCATCCTTATTTTTTAAAACATTTTTCCCCTGTAGTTCCTTTTAAGATTTTGTTCTTTATCACTAGTTTTACCACATCATGTTTTGATTAAGATGTGCCATAGTGTAGTTTTATTTATGTTTCTTATGCTTGGGGTTTGTTGAGCTTCTTGGATCTAGGCTGTTAATTCTGATCAAAAATGGAAATTCTACAGCCATTATTTCTTCAAATATATTTTTCTTTCTTCTTGCCCTTCCACCCCCGCCCCCGCTCCCTGCAGGAACTCCAATTATATATGTGTTAGACCATTTGAAGTTAACCTGTAGCTTACAGATGTTCTGGTTTCATGGGGGGAGGGGACTGGAGAAAGGGCAGGGGATTACTCTTTTCTCTGTGTGCTTCATTTTCCATAGTTTCCAGTTTTATGTCTTCAAGTCCACCAATCCTTTCTTCTTATATGCCATTAATCTCATCCAGTGTGTTTTTTTTTATCTTATACATACAGTTTTCATTTCTAGAAATTTGAATCTTTTTAAAAATATCTTCCATGTCTTTACCTAACTTATGAACATAAAAAGTACAGTCATAATAATTGCCTTGCTGTCATCTCTTCTAATCTTAACATCTCCGTAAGTTCTGCATCGGTTCAACTGGGTGATTTTTCTCCTTAGTATGAGTTGTGTTTTCCTGCCTCTTTGCATGTCTCTTTGATTGGATCCTACTCATTGTGATTGCCTTTTTTGGTAGATATTTCTGTATACCTACAGTTTTCCAGTTTGTTCTGTGATGCACTTCAGTTACTTGTAAACAGTTTGATTCCTTTGTGTCTTGCTTTTAAATTTGGCTGGGCATGATGAGCATACTATTTAGTTGAGGGCTAATTATTCCCCACTGCTGAAAAAAAATCCTTCTGAGAACTCTACTTAACTGTAACCAATCTATATGAGCATTGGGTGCTGCTCCCTCTTATCCTTTGGGCTAGTTCTTTTCCAGCTTCAGGTAGTTTCCTAACATGCATGCATTGGTCAGCACAGAATACTTGTGGTGTGGGGGTAAATATCTCCAGAGGTCTCTCTTTTCTGGCACTCTGCCCTCCAAATTCTGGCTGCTTTGGTCTCCCCAGGCACCCCATTATCTCCTTAAGTCACAGAGTCTGCTGGGTTCCACCTTGGTTCTAAACCCTGTATTGTGACCTAGAAACTCTCTCCAGACAGTGAGATGGAATAATCATAGGGCTCTCCTTGTTTGTTTCTCATCTCTTAGCGATCACTGTTCTTCACTATGGATGTTCAGAGTCTCAAGAACCATTCTTTCATGCATTTTGTCTTGTCTAAGTCTGGTCTCTGTTACTCCCATCTCAGCTGGAAGCAAAAGTCAAATTTAGTTTTTAGATATATGCAAGTAAAGTCCTGCACACAAAGGTATACAGCACTACCTACACTTAGGAAATATCCTAAAAGGTCTGAATTAACATAGGAGTCTTATTTCCCCAGCAGACTTCTTTGAACATGACATGGTAGTGATTCATTCTTAGGATAAGGGTTGTAATGAATTCATCCTGTTGCTTAATCACAATGATCACAGGTGGAAGAAGGGTAGATAAATGCACAAATTCTTCTAGCCACTTTTTGCTATACCATAATGCCAGGTAGAAGGGGAAACCATTTCTTAGGTTTTTAAAATCAGCCCATGGAAGCAGAGGTATTTCTGATGGTAAAACACTATTTTAGGTCTTCCCCATTACTTTATGAATAGTCATAGCCCTTATAGTTTATTTAAATTAAAAAAAAACACTTCATTTCACTGTATTGCCTCTTTCAGATCATTTTTCAGGACACCTAAATGTGGCTCAAGGACATCCATTAATTTGGAAGTGTGGCTCACACTCTGAGACGAACTCATTGCACTATACCGAGAACTAATAAAAATGAGGCCCTAGCACTGAAGTAGTTATTCTTGCCAAACTCAAATCACAGGTTTTTTTGTATATTTGTCCTTTTGACAGAAATTTTTTCCTAATTAAATTAGGCATATAATATATCCATAATATGTAAAATTCTTGTTGTTAACTCATTACTTGCTTTCAAAACTCTCAAGACTTTTTTCCACAGTACCTTTCCCATTGTATCTACTAGCAGATAATCTACTCCACTAAAACCAGCCACCTTCCAAACGCACCCTGTACTTTCCCTTCTACATTTAAAAGTTTAACTAATGTCATTTATTCCATGACATCTCATCACATCTTCCCAGACCCTTTTCTGACTGCTTATAGTAGCTCACATAATGTCTTTTAGGCAATTTATATGTATGTGTTTTATCATTAGATCACCTACTATCCTGCATTTATATTTAATTTTTGAATGACTGAATAAATTAAAGAATGAATAAAGGAAAGGGTAGTCACATTCATCTTTATGCTTTTTTTTAATATGGAAAGACAGGTCTTAAATGAGTACAGATCAAATGATATATAATTAGGAGACAACACTAAAACTTTTTCAGTCCCAAACCTGTGAATTAAGGAGGAATATTTTTCAGCAGATAGTAACAGAGAATAGAAATCAATGAGAAAGTCAAGTAGTACAGGATTAAAAGGTATACTAGGCAAATGACTTATTTTTAAGAGAAAAAAAAATTGCAATAAAAAACAGTCTAGGAATTTAGAAGTACTAGTTGAAACCCTTTGTAGCGTTCCCCAACTTGAAGGATGGTATTAAGTAGTTGTTTGAAATAAACGAACTTTAAAAAAAAAAAAAAGAATGAGATTAGGACACAAAAACCTACAGAGGAAACATCATGTAAAGTCCCAGGAAGATGAGGGCCATCTGTAAGTCAAGGACAGAGGCCCTTAGAAGAAACCAATCCTGCCAATATCTCAGTCTTGGATTTCTAGCCTCCAAAACGGTGAAGAAATAAATTTACTGTTTAAGTCTGCGAGTCTGTGGTGTTTGTTATGGCAGCCTGAGCAAACTAATGCACAAGGTATATGAAGAACAGAGGTACACACCAAACTACAGCACAGAGATACAATAAACAAAAAGTAGACTGTGGGAAACTCTCTGGGTCAAACTGTTCTTTATCAAATAAATTTCGAAGAGTAATTTGCAACTACTCTTAGAAGAAGATGGATAGAAAAATACCTATGCATTAAAAGATACCTAAAAACTGTATTAAAAACAGTGGCAGTATAGATTCATTTGGAGGCACATTCCCATTATTTTTAAAATTATATTTGAGAAAATCAGGAATTTGATCATGACTAGGAATTTCATAATATAAAGAAATCACTGGGGTGCCTAGGTGGCTCAGTTGGTTAAGCCTCCGACTCTTGATTTCAGCTCAGGTCATGATCTCATGGGCATGAGATCAAGCCCTATGTCAGGCTCTGTTCTGACAGTGTGGAGCCTGCTTGGGATTCTCTTTGTCCCTCTCTCTCTCTGCCCCTCCCCCATTTGTTCTCTTTCTTCCCCCTTCCCCCCCCCCCATATATATAAATAAACTTTAAAAAAGGTGATCATCATTAAGGGAAAGGGTGTATAGAAATTAAAACTCAGGGCTTCTCCTAACAGGAAACACTGTTCATAAAGAGCTAAGACCACAACAGACTACAACCTTAGGGTTGGAGTAATCCAGGAGAGGAATAGACTTTTCAAAGATTTACAGTCTAGGTTCAAATTCCCTAGGAAGCCCATGGAATCTCAAGCTTTAAACTTGGTTTTCTGAACTGATAGGAGCCACAATTACCTGGCACAGCCAAAGAATAAATCAAAAGAGAATTCAAAATATTCCTTGAGATACATGAAAATTGAAGTATGATATATAAAAACTTACGAAGTGCAGCAAAAGCAGTTCTAAGAGGGAAGTTTTTAGCAATATATGTCTACTTGAAGAAACAAGAAAAATATAAAACAATCTAACTCTATGTGTCAACAAATTAGAAAAAGAACAAATGAAACCCAAAGTTAGTATAAGAAAGATTGTAACAAAGATCAGAATAGAAATAAATAGAGACTAAAAGGCAAGAGAAGACATCAATGAAACTAAGAACTGTTTTTTGGACAAGACAAAACTGACAAACTTTTAACGAGACTCATTTAAAATAAATGAGAAATGAAAGAGATGTTACAACTGATACCACAGAAATAGAAGGGATCATTAGACTAATATGAACAATTAGACACCAACAAGTTGGACATTTTACAAGAAGTGGATAAATTCCTAAAAATAAACAACCTATTAACATCGAATCATGAAAACAGAAAAACTGAACAGATATATTACTAATAAAGAGATTGGATTAGTAATCCAAAGTTTCCCAACAAACCAAAGATCGGGGCCAGATGGTGAATTTTACCAAATATTCAAAGAAAAATTAATACCAATACTTCTTAAATTCTTCCAAAAAAAAAAAAAAAACAGAAGAAACAGTTCCAAACTCATTTTACAAGGCCAGCATTACCCAGATACCAAAACCAGACAGAGGCCACAAGAAAAGAAAATTACAGGCCAATACTGCTGATGAACATAGATGCAAAATGCTTAACAAAATATTAGCAAACCAAATTCTACAATGCATTATTAAAAAGATCATATACCATGACCAAGTGGAATTTATTCCAGGGATGCAGAGATGGTTTGACATCCATAAATCAATCAATATGATACACCACATTAAAAAAATAAAGGGAAAGAATCCTACGATCATCTCAGTAGACGGAGAAAAAGCACTTGACAAAATTCAACATCAATCATGAGAAAAACTCTCAACAAAGTGGGTATAGAGGGAATGTACCTTAACACAGTAAGGGCCATATATGACAAGTTCACAGTTACATTTAATGGTGAAAAACTGAAATATTTTTCTCTAAGATCAGTAACAAGACAAGGATACCCACTCACTTTTATTCAACATAGGATTGGAAATCCCAGCCAGAACAATTATGAAAACAAGGGGGGGGGGTGGAATAAATAAAAGGCATCCAAACTGGAAAGCAAGAAAACTACTGCAGATGACATGATGTCATACATAGGATACCATAAAGACTCCACCTAAAAACTATTAGAACAAATAAACCAATTCAGTAAAGTTATAGGATATAAAATCAATACACAGAACTCTGCTGTATTTCTATATACTAATAATGAACTACCAGAAAGAGAAATTTTTAAAATCCAATTTCTGATAGTATCAAAAAGAATAAAATACCCAGGAACAAATCTAACCAAGGATGTGAAAGACCTGTACACTGATAACTGTAAGACACTGATGAAAGAAGGAAGACACAAATAAATGGAAAAATATGCCATGCTCATGGATTAGAAGAATTAGTATTGTTTAAATGTCCATACTACCCAAAGCAATCTATAGATTCAATGCAATCTCTATCAAAATTCCCATGGCTTTTCAGAGAAATAGAATGAACAATCCTAAACTTTGTATGGAATCAAAAAGACCCCAAGTTGTCAAAGTCATCTTGAGAAAAAAGAACAGAGCTGGAGGCATCGTGCTCCCTGATTTCAAACTATATTACAAATATATAGTAATTACGATTGTATGGTATTGGCAGAAAAACAGACACATAGATCAATGAAACAGAATAGAGAAACCAGAAATAAACCTATGCTTATCACGGTCAACTAATTTATAATAAAGGGAAGAATATACAATGGCGAAAGGACATTATCTTCAATAAATAGTGTTAGGAAAACTGGACAGCTACAGGCAAAAGAATGAAACTGGACCACTATCTCACACTATATATAAAAATGAACTCAAAGTGGATTAAAGAGTTGAGGGTAAGACCTAAAACCATGAGACTCCTAGGAAGAAAACATAGGAGGTAAGCTTCCTCCTTGATATCAATCTTGATGATTTTTTTAAAATTTGACACCAAAAGCAAAGGCAAAAAATCAAATATACACAAGTGGGATTAAATCAAACTAAGAAGTTTCAGTACAGCAAAGGAAACCAATAAAATACAAAGGCAATCTAGTGAATGGGGAAAAAAAGTTTGCAAATTGCTTATCTGATAAAAGCCTAATATCTAAAATATATGAAAAACACATATAACTCAAGAAAGAAATATATAAACTGAATTTAAATGAACAGAGGAACTGAACCTTTTCCCAAAAACACAGATAGCCAACAGGTATAGGAAAACATGTTCAACATCAGTAATCATCAAAGAAATGCAAATGGAAACCACAATGAGATGTCGTCTCATAGATGTTAGAATGGCTATCATCACAAAGACAAGAAATAAGTATTGGAGACGATGTGGAGAAAAGGGAACACTTATACACTGTTGATGGGAGTATAAATTGATGCAATCACCATGGAAAACAGTATAAAGTTTCCTCAAAGAATTAATAATAGAACAACTATATAATCCAGCAATTCCACTTCTGAGTATTTATTTGGAGGAAAGAAACCACTATGTTGAAGAGATAGATGCACTCCCATGTTTAATGCAGCATTATTTACAACAGACAAGACATGGAAAGAACCTAAATGTCCATCACTTAGTATATATTTTAGTATAGGTATGTACACATGTGCACACGTACCAACCCCTCCCCCCATAACACAATGGAAAGTTACTCACTCATAAAAAAAAGAAGGAAAACTTCCCCTGTGTGACAACATGGATGAACCTTGAAGACATTATGCTAAGTGAAATAGAAAGACAAATACTGTGTGATCTCACTTATATGTAGAATCTAAAAAACTGTATAGATTCAGAGAACAGATTTGTGGCTGCCAGAAGCTGGGATAAAATGGGTGAAGGTGGTCAAAAGGTATAAACTTGCAGTCGTAGTTAACAATATTGTGTTGTGTTTTTCAAAGTTGCTAAGACAATGTTAAAAGTTCTCGTCATTAAGAAAAAATAATTGTAACTTTGTGTGGTGATGAATGTTAACTAAACTTACTGTACTAATCATATTGCAATATTATCACATAGCAAATCATTATGTTGTATACCTAAAACTAATAAAGTGTTATATGTCAAATACATCTCAATAAATATTGTTGGTATAAAACAATAACTATGAAGTTTTTCTAAATATGGAATTAAAATATTCACCATTAACATTCAGGTTAGAAGACAGTAAATAGAGTTAAAAGCTTTTAAAGATCTTGAAGAAGATGGTGGAGAAATAGGAAGCTCCGTACGTCCCACCTGCATCTCTCAAACAAAGAAGGGCTGAAGCCAAAGGACTCTGAACCCCAGGAAAGGAGACGGAGTCTACTACGAAGACAGCCTCAAAGGGTGAGTGCAAAGTGGGGGAGATAAAAATGGGCCAGGACACGGAGGCCCGGAGGGGAAGGAGCCCCTTCTGTGGAGAGACAAAGGGAAGAGAAAGAGCTGCTGGGGAAGTGTAAAACAGATTCTGGAGAAGAGAAAAACCTCAGCCTGGGACGGAGGATCCTATCCTATCCCCCATGCCGGGGGACAAAAGAACTTCCCTTCAGGTCAGGCGGTACTCCAGGGGCACAGTCAACATCAGGAGGAACCGATCCCCTGGCTCTGAAGTGCCAGGCTCACAGGATTATATTTCGGGTGGCATCATTAACGCACATGGAGTGAGAGCTTGGAACGTGGCTGGGTCGGGGGCACCTTGGCCCACCTTGGCTGTGCCCATGGCACAGTCAGAACAGATCCAAAGGAGTGATTTGGGACGACTGGTTCAAGGAGAAAGGACAGGGGGGCCGCCATTTTTCTCCCCACAACCACCAGGGCGGGGCCTCAGGGATCCACAAGAGAGGTGGGACCCACCTACACCATACCATGCCTATCTGTGCTGGGGAGCTGCTGGGAGCCTGTAGATGCTACAGAAACAGACAGCCCCTCCACCAAGACCAGCACTGTCACAATGCCATGATTAACTCTAGATCAATTCTTTCTATTCAGATACAGTCTCCCTTTTCTCATTCGTATCTCTCCCCTCCTCTGGGCTGGTTATTCTGATTATAGGTTTGCTTAAACAGACATATTTAATCCATCCTCCTGATGTTCTACACCTCCTACTTAACCTTCCTTTCTCTCTCTCTCTCTGGAACAACCAGATTATATAATTTCTCTGGATAACATTATCTTCGTTTCTTTCTCCTCGCCTCCTGACATATTCTCCTTTTTCTCACTCTGGATTAAGACTTTTAGTCTCTCTGCCTGGTCAATGTTCATTTTCTCTTTCTCCCCACCCCTGTCATTTCTCTCTTTGTATATACTCTTCCATCAGCACTGCCTCCATCCTGCTCTTTATTTGTAGCTGGGATTTCTTGTTTTATGGTTTTAGCTGTCCTTTGTTTTTTGCTGTTTTAATTATTATTTTTGTCTGCTTGTTTGATTTGTTTGTGTGTTTGCATGTTTCTGTTCCCTGTTTATGTGTCTGTCTGTTTTCCTTTCCAGGGCTACTTCAAGGCACAAACCAAAGCCACATCTAGAGAAACCAAGGGACAGACTTAAAAGAACACTTCCTGAATGGCCAGGCCCTGGACAGTGTATGAACCTCCTTTAATATAGCAGTACTCGCAGGTGCAGAGCACATAACAAACTTTTAAAACTTACAAGAGACAGAAAGCTAGCCAAAATGACGAAATGGGAAATGCCCCTCAAAAGAAATTCCAGGAAGAAGTGACAGTTAAAGAATTGATCAAAAGAGATACAAGCAACATAAGTGAACAAGAATTTAGAACGATAGTCACAAAATTAATCGCTGGGCTTGAAAAAGGCATAGATGACAGCAGAGATGCTATTGCTGCAAAGATCATGGATCTTAAAAATTGTTATGATGTATTAAAAAATGCTATAAATGAGGTGCATAATAAAATGGAGGTCGCCAGTGTACAAACTGAAGAGGCAGAGAGGAGAATAAGTGAATTAGAAGATACAATTAAAGAAAAAGAGGAGGCCGAGAAAAAGAGAGGTAAATTGATCCAGGAGCACGAAAGGAGAATTTGAGAACGTAATGATGCAATCAAATGGAACAACATCCGTATCATAGGAATTCCATAAGGGGAAGACAGAGAGAAAGGGGCTGAAGGGGTACTTGAACAAATTAGAGCCGAGAACTTCCCCAATCTGGGGAAGGAAACAGACACTGAAATCCAAGAGGCATGGAGAACTCCCCTCAGACATAACTTCAAATGATCTGCATGACATATCATGGTGAAATATAAGAGAGAATTCTGAAAGAGGCTAGGTATAAAGAGGCCTTAACATACAAAGGAAGGCACATTAGGGTAGTAGCAGACCTATCTACTAAAACTTGGCAGGCCAAAAAGGAATGGCAGGAAATCTTCAATGTGATCAACAGGAAAAATATGCAGCCAAGAATCCTTTATCCAGCAAGGCTGTCATTCAGAATAGAAGGAGAGATAAAGGTTTTCCCAAACAAACCAACAAACATTGAAAGAATTCATCACCACTAAACCAGCGCTACAAGAAATCCTAAGGGGGACTCTATGAGGGAAATGTTGCAAGGAACACAAGGTACCAGAGACACCCCTATAAGCATGAGTACTACAGAGAACACAATGACTCTAAACCCATAGTTTCCAATAATAACACTGAATGTAAATGGACTCAATGCTCCAATCAAAACACATAGGGTAGCAGAATGGATAAGAAGAAAGACCCATCTATTTGCTGTTTACAAGAGACTCATTTTAGACCTGAGGACACCTTCAGATTGAAAGAAAGGGGATAGAGAAATATCCATCATGCAACTGCAAGTCAAAAGAAAGGTGGAGTAGCCATACTTATATTGGACAAACTAGACTTTAAACTGAGGTAGTAACAAGAGATGAAGACGGGAATTATTTAATAATTACAGGGTCTATCCATCAGGAAGAGCTAACAATTATAAACATCTATGCACCGAATTCAGGAGCACCCAAATACATAAAACAATCACAAACAGAAACAATCTTATTGCTAAGACTGTGCTAATTGCAGGGGACTTTAATACTCCACTTACAGCAATCGATAGATCAACCAGACAGAAAATCACTAAAGAAACAATGGATCTTAACGACAAATTGGACCAGATGGATTTGAGAGATATATTAAGAATTCCACATCTCGTGGCTATGGAATTCATTTTCTTCTCAAGTGCACATGGTACATTCTCCAAGATAGATCACATACTGATTCATAAAGCAGCCCTCAATAAATATAAAAAAACTGAGATCATACCATGCACAGTTTCAAATTACAATGCTATGAAACTTGAAATCACTCACAGTAAAAATTCTGGAAAACCTCCAAAAACATGGAGGTTAAAAAACACCCTACTACAAAATGACTGGGCCAATCAGTCAATTAGAGAAGAAATTAAAAAATATACAGAAACAAATGAAAACGAAAATACAACAATCCAAACTTTTTGGATGCAGCAAAGGCAGTCCTAAGAGGAAAAAACATTGGCATCCAGGCCTTTTTTCAAGAAACTAGAAAAAGCATAAATACAAAATCTAACAGCACACCTAAAGAACTAGAAGCAGAGCAGCAAGAATACCCCAAACCCAGCAGAAGAAGAGAAATAATAAAGATCAGGGCAGAAATAAACAATAGAGAATCCAAAAAAATAGTTGAACAGATCAATTAAACCAAGAGTTAGTTTTCTGAAAAAATAAACGAAACTGATAAACCTCTAGCCGGGCTTCCCGAAAAGAGAGAGTACCCAAATAGACAAAATCATGAATTAAAATGGATTTATTACAATCAATCACTCAGAAATACGAGCAATAATCAGGGAATAGTAAGAAAAATATATGCAAACATACTGGACAATCTAGAAGAAATGGACAAATTCCTAAACACACATGCACTACCAAAATTCAAACAGGAAGAGATAGAAAATCTGAACAGTCCCATAGCTAGTGAAGAAATTGAATCAGTTATCAAAAATCTCCCAACGAATAAGAGCCCTGGGCCAGATAACTTCCCTGGGGAATTCTACCAGACATTTAAAGCAGAATTAATACTCATTCTTCTCAAGCTATTCCAAAAAATAAAAATGGAAGGAAAACTTCCAGACTCATTCTACAAAGCCAGCATCATTTTGATTCCCAAGCTAGACAGAGACCCAGCAAAAAAAAGAGAACTACAGGCCAATATCCATGATGAATACAGATGCAAAAATCCTCAACAAGATACTAGCAAATCGAATTCAATAGCATATAAAAAGAATTATCCACCATGATCGAGTAGGACTCATTCCTAGGTTACAGCACTGGCTCAATATTCACGAATCAATCAATGTGATACATCACATTAACAAAAGAAAAGAACCATATGATCCTGTCAATAGATGCAGAAAAAGTATTTGACAAAATACAGCATCCTTTCTTACTAAAAACCCTGGAGAAAGTCGGGATAGATGGAACTTACTTAAACATCATAAAAACCATTTACGAAAAGCCCACAGCCAATATCATCCTCAATGGGGAAAAACTGAGAGCTTTCCCCCTGAGATCAGGAACACGACAGGGATGTCCACTCTCACCACTGTTGTTTAACATCGTGCTGGAAGCCCTAGCATCAGCAAACAGACAACAAAAGGGAATAAAAGGCATCAGAATTGACAAAGATGAAGTCAAACTTTCACTTTTCACAGATGACATGATAGTCTACATAGAAAACCCGACCAACTCCACCAGAAGCCTACTAGAACTGATCCAAGAATTCAGCAAAGTCGCAGGGTACAAAATCAACGTACAAAAATTGGTTGCATTTTTATACACTAATAATGAAGCAACAGAAAGAGAAATCAAGAAACTGATCCCATTCACAATTGCACCAAAACCCATAAAATACCTAGGAATAAACCTAACCAAAGACGTAAAAGATCTGTATGCTGAAAACTGTAGAAAACTCATGAAGGAAACTGAAGAAGACACAAAGAAATGGAAAACCATTCCATGCTCATGGATCTGAAGAATAAATATTGTTAATATGTCAATACTACCCAGAGCAATCTCCACATTCAATGCAATCCCAATCAAAATTGCACCAGCATTCTTCTCAAAGCTAGAACAAACAATCCTAAAATTTGTATGGAACCACAAAAGACCCCAAATAGCCAACGTAATATTGAACAAAAAACACAAAAGGGGAGGCATCACAATCCCAGACTTTAGCCTCTACTACAAAGCTGTCATCATCAAGACAGTATGGTATTGGCACAAAAACAGACACATAGACCAATGGAATAGAAGAGAGAACCCAGAATTGGACCCACACATGTATGGCCAATTAATCTTTGACAAAGCAGGAAAGAGTATCCAATGGAAAAAAGACAGCCTCTCTTACAGATGGTGCTGGGAAACTGGACAGCAACATGCAAAAGAATGAAACTAGACCACTTTCTTATACCATACATAAAAATAAACTCAACATGGATGAGGACCTGAATGTGAGACAGGAAACCATCAAAATCCTAGCGGAGAAAGAAGGAACCAGCCTCCTTGATCTCACCCACAGCAACTTCTTACTTGACACATCACCAAAGGCAAGGGAACCAAAAGCAAAAATGAACCATTGGGACCTCATCAAGATAAAAAGCTTCCGCACGGCAAAGGAAACAATCAAAAAAACTAATAGGCAACCGACGGAATGGGAAAAGATAGTTGCAAATGACATATCAGATAAAGGGCTATTATTCAAAATCTATAAGGAACTCACCAAACTCCAACCCGAAAAACAAACAATCCAGTGAAGAAATGGGCAGAAGACATGAAGAGACACATCTCCAAACAGGACATCCAGATGGCCAACAGACACATGAAACGATGCTCACCGTCACTCATCATTAGGGAAATACAAATCAAAACCACACTCAGGTACCACCTCACGCCGGTCAGAGTGGCTAAAATGAACAAATCAGGAGACTATAGATGCTGGAGAGGATGTGGAGAAACAGGCACACTCCTACACTCTTGGTGGGAATGTAAACTGGTACAGCCTCTCTGGAAAACAGTGTAGAGGTTCCTCAAAAAATTAACAATAAAACTCCCCTATGACCCAGCCATAGCACTGCTAGGGATTTACCCAAGGGATACAGAAGTGCTGATGCAAAGGGGCACATGTACCCCAATGTTCATAGCAGCATTTTTAACAATAACCAAATCATGGAAAGAGCCTAAATGTCCATCAACTGATGAATGGATCAAGAAGATGTGGTTTATATATACAATGGAATACTACATGACAATGAGAAAGAATGAAATCTGGCCATTCGTAGTAACGTGGATGGAACTCGAGGGTGTCATGCTAAGTGAAATCAGTCAGGCAGAGAAGGACAGATACATGAATGCATTTTGAAAAGTCGCAAGTCACACAAAATTCTAACACTAAATATTGTCACTGCCAGAAAAGATAAAAGCATTAAATCGCCTTGTGTAGCTGGGGCTATACAGAGAAAGTGAAAGTAACAGATCTTCCTTTGTAACAGGGCTTACATTCTATTGTAGCTGACATCCATGGAACCATATAGTTAGAAAAGAAAATACTAGTGTGTAAACACTCACATGTATAACTGTATATAAGAGATACACATACTCACACACAGGCAGAAATATATTTAAGTACCCAAAGTTTATCATCTTTACACTGCATGCAAATTTAATAGTTTGAATGTTCTAACACAAGACACATAGCTACCATTGGGCAGTGATTAGAAGTTTCAAGTATCATCTCTTTGCAGGTAATGTTCAGCATACCTCTAGCTCAGCCCTTTCTCTGGAATGACAGTTCAAAGTGCCTGTAGATCATTAGGGATTTTCATTTGAACATTGTTCCTTGAATCCAATATATCCAAAAATAAAATCATCACTTTCTCCCCAACATAATTTCCCTTTCCGCCATTCCCTATGGTCTTTATCATGTGAACTCTTATGGGGCAAAGGGCTTTGTATGAATTGCTTACAGCTGTATTCCCAAGACCTAGACCAGTGTCTTGCATATAGCAGATACTCAGTAAACATGTGTTGAATGATTTGCTTGAATGGATGGATGGATGGAACACTAACATCACTATTCTCCCTGCTATGGAGCTCATCTCATACTCCCCTTTCCAGTTACACACAAACCCTGTCATATCTTTCTTCAAAATGCTTCCCTTTACGTGTTTGCCCCACTGGGGTATGGTGGATAAAAGGAGAGTGAACACGCCGGTCAGAGTGGCTACAATGAACAAATCAGGAGACTACAGATGCTAGAGAGGATGTGGAGAAATGGGCACCCTCCTACACTGTTGGTGGGAATGTAAACTGGTACAGCCGCTCTGGAAAACAGTGTAGAGGTTCCTCAAAAAATTAACAATAGAGCTCCCCTATGACCCAGACATAGCACTGCTAGGGATTTACCCAAGGGGTACAAGAGGGCTGACATATAGGGGCACTTGTACCCCATGTTCATAGCAGCACTTTCAACAATAGCCAAATCATGGAAAGAGCCTAAGTGTCCATCAACTCATGAATGGATTAGGAAGATGTGGTTCATCTATACAATGGAATACTACATGGCAATGAGAAAGAATGAAATCTGGCCATTGGTGGCAACGTGGATGGAACTCGAGGGTATTATGCTAAGTGAAATAAGTCAGGCAGAGAAGGACAGATACCATATGTTTTCACTCACAAGCGTAACAGAAGAGACCTAACAGAGGACCATGGGGGAGTGGAAGGGGGAAAATAGTTGGGGAGAGGGTGGGAGGCAAACCATGAGTGACTCTTGAATATTGAGAAAAAACTGAGGGTTGATAGGGGTGGGGGAGCAGGGAAAATGGATGATGGGCATGGAGGAGGGCACTTGTTGACATGAGCACTGGGTGTTATATGGAAACCAACCTGACAATAAATTATAATAAAAAAAAAGAAATAAAGATCTTGTATTGTCCAGGATGTAAGCAGAAGTACTGAATAGCATTTGAGTTTTATATGTTAAGAATGATGGTTTTAATGTATTTTAAAAAAAAAGTTTTATGCATTTATACATTTGTATTCAATACTCAAAATTACAAGGCAAATGAGGAGATGAATGTTCTATCAGTTCAATAAGTGGTCTATTAAATGAGTAGACATTTTTACCAAAGCGGAAAAATCAGCATTCAGAAAAAAAAGACAAATATTTAAGTGTTTAACTTTCAGGATTTGCGAAACAGATTTTATCTACTAACCAAACTTCAAACTCTACTACCTTTAAAAAAAAATCCTTGGAGGAGAGCGGGCAACATGGCGGAGAAGCAGGGAGCTCTGTAGTCCACGCACGCCCGTATGGATTGAACTGAGAAGGACTGAAGGGATAAAACTTGGATTTGCAAGTGGGGGAAAGAAGAGACAGATGCCAGAAAGAAGACAACCTCAAAGATGCCTGAGTGAGTGACTGTGATCTGGGAAATTAGGGGACGGGCGGTCCCGGTGGTGCAGGGGAAGGAGCCCCCGAGCCCAACACAGGGAGAGCGCGCTGTGCCCTGGAGAGACCAGGGGAAGAGAAAGAGAGACGGAAAACGCACCTAGAACCATCTCTAAGGGAGGAAAAACT